>CM038679.1:642405314-643005314 GCA_021605205.1 Aegilops longissima
TCTTCTCCTCCCCGGCTAACTTGTGGGCGAAGGAACCTTCCTTTCTTTGAGAAGAAAGAAGAAAATAAAGTTATGGAGCCTTGTGGCTCGTTATTGCTACGGGTGTGGATGCTGCACAAAATGTCGAGATAACACATGCAAATTGATTATGAAAGCATGAAATTGACAAGTTATGCGCAACACATGAGCTTCTTGATGCAGGGTCTGCGCCGGCTTTGTACAAAGGATTACATGCAACATCGGCAAGACTTGTACAAAAGGTGGTTGCGGAACAGATTCGACAACCGCGCCCTATGGGTAAAACTTACGAAGATGCTCAATGTTCCAGGAGTTGCTCACCGGAATGCCATCTTTGGTCTCAAGGTGGACAGCGCCGGGCCTAGTGACTCGTTTCACCCGATAAGGGCCTTCCACTTGGCGTCAACTTGTTGGAATTATTGGCGGACTGAGCGGCGAAGAACAAGGTCGCCTTCCTCGAGGGCTTCGGCACTAACTGCGGCTATGGTAGCGGCGCAAAGCTTGCTGAATAACGAGCAGCTCGTCAATGGACTGAAGGCGATCCTCCTCAAGGAGCGGCGCGTCATTTTGTTGCAGCTGCTCTTGATCGAGCTCATCATAGCGAGCACTTTCGAGGTGACCCGTATCTGAGTTCCATGGGGGAACTGCCTCTGGTCCATAGACTAGGCGAAGGTGTCTAACCGGTGGCTCGATTTGGCGTCATCTGATCGACCAAGAACCACCGGCAGCTCCTCAATCCGTTTCTTCCGCATTTGTGCAGCCTGTCGAAAGTTCTGGTCTTGAGTCCTCGCAGCACTTCAGTGTTTGCCCTCTCTGCTTGACCGTTGCTTCTCGGATGAGCAACAGAAGCAAAGTAGACCTTGGCGCCAATATCTTGGACGTATTGCATGAAGGTGCGACTCGTGAATTGTGTGCCGTTGTCGATGATAATCCTGCTAGGAATCCCAAAACAGCAAACAATTGACCTGAAGAACTTGACTGCTGACTGTGCGGTCACCTTCCTCACTACTTCCACTTCCGGCCACTTTGTGAACTTGTCGACTGCAACGTACAAGTACTCAAAGCCCCGACAACTTCGGGGAAAGGGCCAAGGATGTCAAGCCCCAGACCGAAAATGGCAAGGATAAAGGGATCGTCTGGAGAGCTTGAGCTGGTGGTGTATCTGCTTGGAATGGGCAGCGCGCTTCACACTTGGTTACTTGTGCGGTTGCATCTGGAGGGCTGTCGGCGAAGAAAAAGCGCCAATGTGGTGACCACATATGCCTCCATGTATCTCCGCCAACAGCTGTCCATCTTCGGCAAATACACTTCAATTTCACACGTTGAGTCTTCTTACATGCAGTGTGTTGTCAACAAACTGGTACATACTTGACTGCCGGGCTACTCTTTCGCTTCTTCTTGCTCTTGGGAAGTTCTCTGTCTGGAGGAAATGGACAATCTCTTTGTGCCCATCTTTGGAGCTTGTGGCTCGACAACAAGGACTAAAGGTACATCTGCTGCTGCTGGGAACATCCTCTTCGACGGCAAGAACACCTGCGGCTTGGGCGGAGCTTGATGTTCCCGACAAGCTGCGAGCAAAACTTGTCGGGGCGTCGCTTCAGCGAAACAAACCCAGGGCTTGTCGGAGCAGACTGCTCCTCGGCACTCTTAGTGTTGATCTTGGGAACCTTAGCATTGCGGCAGGAAGCTTCTGCTGGGAAGTAGTCACCGAAATCAACTTCCTCTTCTTGTTACTGTCCGAGTTGATGGCGTTCTGATTGGTTGAGTCAGCTTGAGCACAAAATCCCTGGTTCCACAGGTAACTTGAGTCGGCGCACTTTGGCGAGCCATCGGCAATGTCATTACGAGCTCTTGGAACATGTTCCATTTGCGAGGCCCTCAAAGTGCTCTTCTAGCTTTCTCACTTCATCAGCGTAGGCTTCCATCAGCGGACTCGATAATCTTTATTTACTTGGCGGACGACAAGCTGCGAGTCACCACGACAATGAGTTCTTGATCCCAAGGTCCACGCGATCACGAGACCGGCAAGCAAGCCTTCATACTCTGCGGTATTGTTTGTTGCTTGTTCCTTGGGAAAGTGCATCTGGACTATGTACTTGAGGTGCTCTCCGGTGGGTGCGATGAGCAGCACGCCGGCACCGGTGCCTTGCAGCGAGAAGGCACCATCAAAGTACATCAGCCACTCTTTATTTGCCTCCTTGACAGGGATGCTTGTCTCCGGAATTTCTTCATCTTGCGTCGGCGTCCATTCTGCTATAAACTCTGCCAATGCTCTGCTTTGGATAGTTGAAGTGCTTTCAAATTTGAGGCCAAAGCTTGACAATTCCAGTGCCCACTCGACAATCCTGCCTGTTGCTTCTGGATTTTGCAATATCCTCTTCAGCGGAAAGCGAGTGACGACTGTAATCTCATGTGCTTGGAAGTAATGGGCAGCTTTCTCGAGGCCATGAGGAGGCCGAAAAGCAGTTTTACACACAGAGTACCTTGACCTAGCCTCTGTAGAAGGGCCGACAAAAGTACCTGGCGCTGCACCATCCTTTTACGAATGTTCTCGCAATCTCTGCGCAGATCCATCCTTATCGGGACGAGCTTGACGGTGAAGCCCCTGCTTGTCATTGGATGTATACGCCATGGCTGCGGCTCATCATCCGCCTCCTCTCCGCTACTAACGCAGCACTAACCACTTGATTGGTTGCCGCTATGTATAGCAGCAACTTCTCTTGTGGCCTATGTGCGACAAGTATTGGAGTGGAGGACAGGTACCTCTTTAAGTCTGCAGCGCAGCCTCCGCCAGGAGTCCATTTCATTGGACCTGCCTTTTCAAAATCTTGAAAAATGGCGGTAGCGCTCAGCAGAATCTAGAGATAAACCTCTTTGAGAGCAGCCACGCAACCGGCAAGTCTTCGTACATCCTTGGCGCTTTGGTGCTTCAATCTGCTCAATGGCCTTGATCTTGTCGGGATTGGCTTCAATTCCCCGGACCACGAAGAACCGAGAAGCTTGCGGAAGGACTCCAAACACGCACTTCTCGGGATTGAGCTTGAGGTTGATCTTGCGCAGATTTGCAAAGGTTTCATCCAAATCTTGAACCAGAGTTGCTTTGTCCTTGCTTTTGACTACTATGTCATCCATGTAGGCTTCTACATTTCTGTGCATTTGCGGCTCATAAGCGTCATGGACCACTCTTGCAAACGTTGAACCAGCATTCTTTAGCCCAAAGGGCATCCGTATGAAACAGTAAGTGCCACATGGGGTGATGAATGCGGTTTTCTCTTCATCCTCTTCTGCCATGAAGATCTGATGATATCCTGAATATGCATCAAGAAATGAAAGCAGATCACATCCAGTCATGGAGTCAACAATCTGGTCGATGCGTGGCAAGGGAAATGGGTCTTTGGGACAAGCTTTATTAACATATGTGAAGTGAATACAAAGTCTCCATTTCCCATTTGCCTTGCGTACAACTACAGGACTGGCCAACCACGTAGGATGGAGCACTCCTCTGACAAGGCCTGCTGCTTCCAACTTCTTGATCTCTTCTACAATGAATTCTTGGCGCTCCACTGCCTGTTTTCTGACTTTTTGCTTGACGGGCCGCGCATGAGGACAGACAACTAGGTGGTGCTCAATTAATTTCCTGGGAACACCGGGGATGTCAGATGGTTGCCATGCAAACACATCGACATTCACCCGCAGGAAAGCAACGAGCTCGCCTTCCTATTTAGGGTCGAGTGGCGATGGTGAAGGTACCACGGTGCCGTCCTCCTTGGCGGGCACCTTCTTGGTCTTGGCGGAGCTGCCATCATCTTTTGCACTTGCGGTGGAGCTCGATGGTGCGTCCTCGATGGTAGCGCAGCACTCCGAAGAGGTGCGCTTGCGGAGTGGGCATCGAGCTCTTGCGGACTTGGTCTTCTTCTTCCCCGGGAGCTTCAGTGACAAGTGACTTGCTACATTGCAGCTGCTGCTTCGGTAAATCTTGTCGGCGCAGATAAGAGCATCCTTCTTGTCGCCATGAACAGAAATGACACTTATCGGGCGGGCATCTTGAGCAAGTTGTATGCATAATGAGAGGCTGCCATGAACTTGGCGAGTCTGGGCGGCCAAGTATCCCATTGTAGGGCAATGGGAAATCAGCAACGTCGAGCGTGACCCTCTCAGTTCTGAAATTTAGCTCGCTGCCAAATGTTACGGCAGCGTGATCTTCCCTTTCGGCTTGCTCCTTCCTGGATTGATTCTTTGGAACGTGCGGTCTCTTCGAGCTCGCTGTCAGGGATTTGAAGCTTCTGGAGCACTGCGGAGGAGATCAGGTTCAAGCCGGCCCCGCCGTCAACTAGCATCTTGGTGACCTTGAGGTTGCGGATAGTTGGTGAGACCAACATCGGCAAGCACCCGACCGCATGATTATGCGATCAGGGTGGTCCTCAATATCAAAGATGATAGGCGTCTTGGACCACCGCCGAGGCTTGCGTGACTCTATGGATGGTTCTGCTGCATTAACCTCTCGCATCCATTGCTTGAGTTGGCGGTGTGAGGTATGCGAGAAGCACCGCCATCAATCTGAGAGAACCTCTGTTGCCTTCAAACTCCTGCTCATCAGTTTCTTCATCCTCCATATCTTCATCGTCATCATCTTCTTCATCCTTGTCGCGGCCGCGGGGAGGTCTGTCTCCTTGCCGCTGTTTGGCCTTGCCGCGGCGTCCTCCCCGGCCGGGTCGCTTCTTGCTAGCTGCCCCAGCACCCTCCTGGGCCTTCTCCTTGTCTCGCCGCTCGTACTCAGCCTTCTGCAGTTCAACTAGCTGCTCGACTTTCTTGCAGCTCTGGAGGTCATGGCCCTTGGTGCGGTGAATCTTGCAGTACTGTTTTGTTGGAGCTGTCCTACTTGTCGGCGGCCGCCACAGCTTGGAGGTCGGTGTCAGCGGCAACCTCCTTGCCGGAGCCACCAACCTTTGCCTTCTTGGTGCCACCTCCGTTGCCGGACTGCTCGACAACTAGTACCTCTTTGCTTTTCTTCCTTCGGTTGTTCCGTCGCCGGCTCTTCTTCGCCGCCGCATTCTCTCCTGGGAGTCTTCTCCCTTCTTCAGCACGTGCACACTTGTCGGCCAAGGCATACAGCTCACTGACGTCCTTGACTTTACACATCGCCATCTCCTCCCTCATCCTGCGGTTCCACACGTTCTGATGAAACACGCTGATCACCGCGGCAGGGTGGACATCTGGGATGTTGTAGTGCACACGGCTAAATCTCTGAATGAACTTGCGCAGGGACTCTCCTTCGTTCTCGGCGAGCAGGTGAAGGTCACTCTCTTGGCCATGAGGTTTGTGGCCGCCTGTGAAGGCACCGACAAACTGATGGCATAAATCTGCCCAAGAGGATATGGAACTGTCCGCAAGTGCATGAGCCAAGATCTGACATTAGGCTTGAGTACCAGCGGGAAGTAGTTGGCGAGGATCTTGTCGTTTCGTCCCCCTGCAGCCTACTCCGCAATGGTGGAGATGCTGAGGAACTCCGATGGATGCGTCCTGCCATCATACTTCTCTGGCACGTCTGGCTTGAAATTTTTCTTGTCGGGCCACTGGACTTGCCGCAGCTCACGAGTGAACGCAGGGCAACCCTACGCGTCGGCAAGTCTCCTGGTTCCCCAGGCGCTGCATGTCGACGATGGGCCTGCTGGCGCTGGTCGGATTGGCCGCGCTTCTCTTGGCCTTCGATGCGAGTTCGGCGTCTTCTTGTTGCCGTTCTTGAAGAACTTGGCGCTGATCACGGCGAGCTCATGGATCCGACGACGCGGTGGAGTCGCTGTCGAGGTGGATCCGACGAGTCGGCGATCTTGGCCTTCTGGATGGAGAATGCATGGTGGTTGCACCCCCATAGGTTTCGTCGCCACCGGCTCGTGCCTTGTCGTCGCGCCGCGGCAAGGATGCAGTTGGTTGCCGCGGAGTGTCGCCGTTAAGCGGCCGATGAGACTTTGGATGGTGGCCCTCCATTCGTCGACCTTGTGCTGCCGTCGGAGGGTAATCCGGGGCAGTTGAGCTCGCGCCAAAGCTTCCGCTTGAGTGGTGGCGGCAATGGCGAACGGTGCGAGGCGGGATGTGCTCGGACTTCTAAATATGTTAGAAGGAGCAGCATCCCGTCCAGCGACCGTGCCCGCTTCGCACCAGCCTGTTGGCGCGAGAAGCTGCTCTTGAGCGTCTCTGGATCCACCAGCTCGATCTTGCCCCGCGAGCGCATGGCGCTGCGAGCACCATGGCGTTGTCGGTCTCGCGCCTCTGGGATGGGCGCGTATGCGTATCTGACGCGCGAGGTCTGCGCCGCCTTGTCCTTGGACTTGGCAGCGTCGTGAGCTCCCTCGGCGGCGCCGTTCTCTGCCAGCGTCTTCCCCACCACTCGTCGGCTCCGTGATGGTGGGTTGGACCCGACGGCTCTGCTGCCGCGAAGCCTTCTTCTTGGTGGCATGTTGAGGAAGGTGATGAAGATGTTGCTCGTGTGAACGCCGGATCAGGTTCACACAGCCTCGACGCCCCCTACCTGGCGCGCCAAAGATGTCGGGGAAGCAGATCGTGACCCACGGACACCTATGGGACCGGCGGACCGAGTCCCTTTTGGTTCGGTGGGGGGCGGAGATTGCACGAAGAGAAGATCGAGGCGATGCACGAGCAATTTACCCAGCCGAGCTCTGCGGAGAGATAATACTCCTACTGCTGCTTGTCTGATTATTTGTGTTCTTGCTAGGGAGCAATGAGAGCTACAAAACCTAGCTTGAGTGTCTCTAGTCTCGAATGAGTCGAATGAGCTGAACCTAAACGAACCGAACCCTTTCTACGTTGCACATGGGCCTCCTTTTATAGGCTCAAAGGGGTGCCCACAGGTGGCAACGCAGATGAGGGTACAAATGAAAAAACAGTAGTTGGTACACCGACTTGTATAGTGTACAGTGAACTATACCTAACTCTGACGGCAAGGGACAAAAGCATTAAATGCCCGTCCCTGTCGCCCAAACAGTGTAACAGGGACCGTCAAGTGCGCCACCGTTCGCCACGATGGTAAGCTCGTCAGCACCGCTTATCGCTGCTCCCCGCTGGCTGCACAGCCTCTTGACACGCACGCCTTGAATGGCCCCAGGGCGACACGTTGGTGGATGAGCTGGAGCGGAGATGAAGAGAGGTTGCCTGCCGCGGCAAGCGCCTTGCCGCGGCTACATCCTTGTCGCTCTCGGGAGCTTGTCGCTCACCAAGCCTTTCCGGCAAGCTCCTCTTGCCGGGGTCTTGTCCTCTGCGTGCCTTGAGTGGCCTTCCCGGCAAGCTCCTCTTGCCGGGGTCTTGTCTTCTTGGTTAAATACTTTGTTCTTGAATGGCTCCCAAGGAACCACGGAGGATCTTGGCGGTCCCTAGGCAAGCCTGCCGCGGGGTGCTGCAACTGCCCGTGCACGAGTTCGGGATATTAGGGTACCCCTACTCTAGTACACCGACAGAGCCCCGGGCTGGGCCACACTGCGGTGCAGAAGGCTGTTGGGCCAGGCCCAAAAACAATCTGCAACGCACGCCTGTGCCCTAGATCACCCGTTACTCGCTCCGGATGTTGGAGATATGCCCTAGAGGCAATCATGTATGATGATATTTCCTATGTGTTTATGAATAAAGATAGTCCTTGGACATTATCAATGATGTGTATCAGCAAGTCGTGACTTGTTTGTGGGACTATGCATTGTATGATGACTGTCCTAAAAGGTCCCTAGTCGAAAGGGCTGTGTGAACGCCGCAGCCGACTAGACTAGCATATGACACGGTCGATGGCTCGGTCTCACTAGCCATGGAGCATTGGATGCTAACGGATAATATGGACTTGGAAAGGTCTGGTCGGATTCGACATAGTCGGATCCGAGTCGAGATAAGGTCCGAGTCGGACAGACCCAACTATGAGGCGCAGCGATATGTCATCTGTGAGTCTCTAGTACAACATCGTTCTATGTCCTAAGACCTGAGTGGCGCATGTACTCGGGATGGTGATGAGACTTGCTTTGGGCGACCAAAGCGCTACTCCGTTAATGGGTAGTTACAAAGGTAGGTTTGGGTTTGTCCGGTCCCATGCTGCGAGACATGGTCGAGCAAGATGGGATTGCCCCTCGATCGGAGAGATATACTCTGGGCCCCTCGTGTGATCGACCGGGAACAGCATGGCCATGCGACAAGGATTATGAGATAATCCGGATAGTGGTCGGTATCCTTTGGAGCGAAAGAGGTCGGGCTAGCACAAGGATGACAGTCTCGCCTTGAGCCCGACAACATATATCGTGCGGCAAAGGGAGCGAAGTGTGACACGTTATGCAGGTTCGCCTAACCAGCTTCATAGTGCGCTTGGTGGTGGCACGCCTTGCTAGAGGCCGCTACCAACCGCGCATGTCGGAGGTGATCCGAACTGTGACCAAGCCGACTTGAACCTAAGGGGTCGGCGGCAAGGAAGGAACCTACGAGGTCGGTTCGTGAGGACCTTTGGTCGGATGTGATCCGAACTGGACTAGGAACGTGACCGAATAGACTTTGGGCTTTAGGGTCCGTGGCGAGGCCCAAGTGTTGAGCCCTGACGGACGCCTATATAAAGTGGAGGTGCGGCACACTCAGGCGGTTGATCGGTTGGCGTTGCGGCTAGGGTTTGCATGTGTTGCGAATAGCCACCTCCACTCGCCGCCGGCTGTGTGATCGGACCTAGCAGTCCGCCGCGACGGCGTTCCTCCCGCAGCGGATACCGTTAGAGGCGGTGCACTTGCGCCGCTCCGCGAACTCGTCACGTGGGATCGGACGACCGGCCGCTCGAGGAGATCGGACGAGGAGAAGGCGATACACTCGGACGCGCTGCCCCAACTCTTCTTCCGCTGCGGCGCTGCGCGTCTAGTGGTAACGAACTGTGATCCATCTCCGTAGCATGTTCTGGATGTTCTGCGCGTAGGAATTTTTAATTTGCGATCGGCGCACCCTACCGTAGAACCCAACGGTGGTATCGAGCCTCGTTATAGGATTTGGATTCAGATCGTATGCATATTAGATATGTGGAGGCGGCGGATGAGATCTGTTGTCCTTGAAGAGATCGGCTATGTGCACGGTTGATGTGATCAACGCACATGGGGATCGTTGAGGCTATGTTTTACGTAAATCGGGATCGATGAGGTCGTGACACGATCTACCCTACCGGTCGGTCATCCGCCATCGGGTTAACGGTGAAACGTAAATCCGAATCGGATTCGCGATGATCGATAAGATCGGTCAGATCAGAGAATTCGGCGTGATCGGAGTTCAGATGTGATCTGTGATTTCCGAAAACGTCGGGCGCTGCCGTGTGCGTAGCGCCGTGTATTTCGTACCCGACACACAAACCGGTAGAATGCGATTCTATGCATAACTTTGTTTTGCAGGTTTGATGTGAATAGTATGGCTCATGTGTATGTGATGCATGTGTGTAATTTATACGTGGCCTGCGTGTCATGTTTGTCAGCCGGCAGGAGCCAAAGTGCTGTCATTATAATGTATAACGACCTGCGTGTCGACTTGTGACTCTATGTAAATTCATTACTAGTTGTAGTAGTTGGATAATAGAGATCAGGTTGGTGGCTTGGCGTCCCGGCGTGACAAACAAGATGGAGTTAAGTAGATGGTCACCGGAGTCGGAGCCGACCTGGAAGAACGTCCATGAAGGAGCCATACTATTTCACAATATGTGTTATATTTGTGATTGTTATGCTTCTTTGTTTCTATGCATGTTAAAATGATAGAATGATCCCTCATGAATATCAAGCGAATTGCCATCCCCGATGTTGCACCTTCGCACGTCAAGTACGTCTAGTAGTGGGCTCATAAAATTGGGGTGCTGCTGGGTGTCCTTGAACTGAAGGGTTCGTGTCGGACACGGACATACCTTTGCATCGAGTTAACTTGACAAGGCTATCAAAAGCGGTTTTGGGCCTTGTGGCAAAGAAGGTTGGGAGCCGGGTATGAGATACCTTCCCGACCGGCGAAGTCGTATAGAATCACGATTAGCAAGGAGTTGCTTACGGATAGGTATGTTGGCTAGCATGATGCTAAAGCTCACTAGTCGCATGCGCTAGTCGGATCTGAATCACCGAGAGTTTGCGGAGGATCTTGACTTGATGGGAGTATTTCTGTTTAGGCTAGAATTACTCTACATAAACACATTGCTTAGTGATTGCATATTTTCATTTGTAGATCAATGGCACCACCTGCTCAACCCAACTTTGCATTGAAATCAATTCGGAAAAGGATAAACTGAATGGAACAAACTTTACCACCTGGTATAGAAATTTGAGAATTGTTCTCAAGCACGATAAAAGGAACATGTTCTAGAGGATCCACTTCGAGAGGAACCTGCCGATAATGCTAGTGCCACAGCTAAGAATGCCTACGAAACTTCGTTGATGAATCAACGGAGATCAGCTGTCGATGCTGGCTTGTATGGAGCCGATTTGCAACAGCATTTGAAAATGTTGAGGCTTACGATATGATCGAGAGTCTCAAGAGCATGTTTCGAACACGAGGCTAGGACCGAAAGGTTCAACGTCTGGCGATCCTTGATGGATTGCAAGCTGAAGGAAGGTGATCCATGAGCCCACATGTGATCAAGATGATCGGATATGTGCAAGCTTTGGATCGTTTGGGCTTCCCGCTCTTGGATGAGCTGACTCTTGATGCTGTTACGGGTTCTCTTCCGCCCAGCTATGGGGCGTTCATCTCGAACTATCATATGCATGGCATGGATAAAAGCTCACTGAATTGCATGGGATGCTCAAGGTGGCGAGCAGGATATTAAGAAAGGCACGCATCAAGTGTTGATGGTGCAGAAATCGCTAAGTTCAAGAAGAGTTGGTCCAAGAAAAGGCTAAGGCAAAGGGCACGGAGATGGTAACCTCGCCGCTGCGCCAAGTCTGGACGGACTCAAGACCGTTTGCTTTCACTGCAAGGAGACCGGTCCTTTGGAAGAGAAGCTGTAGCAAGTGGCTTGCAGAGCATGGCAAGAAGGCGGAAATGCTTCTTGAGGCAAAGGTACACTTGTTGCATATGTTATAGACATTTACCTTGCTGACATACCTAGTAGCTCTTGGGTATTTGATACGGATCGGTTGTTCATATTTGCAACTCGATGCGAGGGCTGGTAAGAACTAGGCGTGTGGCACAAGGGAGATTGACATCGGGTCGGCAACAAAGCAAGAGTTGCTGCGTTGGAGGTCGACACGATGCAGCTCCAGCTTCCTTCAGATTCATTATGGAATTGAATAATTGTTATTACATTCCTGCACTTAGTCGAACATTATTTCTGCCTCATGTTTGATGAGTCAAGGTTATGAATTCAATTTAAAGGACAATGGTTGTTCGATATTTTTGAATGGTATGTTCCACGGCTATGCACCCATTGTTGATGGGCTATTTATATTGAATCTAGAACAGGAACGGTCTATAACGTGAATGTCAAGAGGCATAAGCCTAATGAGATAAATCCGACATACTTACGGCATTGCCGGCTTGGACACATTAGTCGAAACGCATGAAGAAGCTCCATGATGATGGGCTCCTAACCCGTCCGACTTGGTCGTTCGAGACATGTGAATCATGCTTGCTCGGCAAGATGACTAAGTCTCCTTTCGCAAAGAGTTGCGAGAGGGCATCCGAGCTATTGGAGCTTATACACAGTGATGTGTGTGGTCCAATGAGCACAACTGCCAGAGTGGCTATCGATGCCGTGACTTTTACCGACGACTTGAGTAGATATGGATATATCTATTTGATGAGGCACAAGTCGGAGACTTTTGAAAAGTTCAAAGAGTTTCAGAACGAGGTTGAGAATCAGCTCGGCAAGACTATAAAGCTTCTGCGATCTGATCGTGGAGGTGAGTACATGAGCCAGGAGTTCGATGATCATCTGAAAAGTCGAGGTATAGTACCTCAGCTCACACCTCCGGGTATGCCACGGAGAAAGCGGCGTGTCGAACGGAGGAATAGGACCTTGTTGGACATGGTCCGGTCTATGATGAGCAAATCGGATTTACCCTTGTCATTTTGGGGATACGCTCTAGAAACTGCAGCTTTCACACTTAATAGGGTACCATCAAAATCCGTAGACAAGACACCGCATGAGATGTGGACTGGGAAGAGTCCCAGTTTGTCTTTTCTAAAGATTTGGGGTTGTGAAGCATTTGTCAAGCGACTTATGTCAGACAAGCTTACACCCAAGTCGGATAAATGCATATTCGTGGGATATCCGAGAAACCTTGGGATATAGCTTCTACAACCGGAAGAGAACAAAGTGTTTGTTGCTCGGAGCAGGGTTTTCCTTGAGAAAGAGTTTCTCGGTCGGGAGGCCGTGGGAGGGCGGTTCGACTCGAAGAAATTCGAGGACCACTCGGGGCGGCTCGGCTGGTGATGAGATCATACGAGTCGGTCGAGGGAACCCGTAGTGGGCGGCACCGGAACCACGGAGGTCGGAAAGATTGCGCAGAGTCGCGATGTATTGTTGCTAAGCGGCGAGCCGCCACGTATCACGCAAGCGATGGTGAGCCCAGATTCGAGGCATGGCTAGAGGCCATGAGATCCGAGTTAAAGTCCATGGATGAGAATCAAGTGCAGGACTTGGTTGATCCGCCACTGGCGTAACGCCATTGGTTGCAAATGGGTCTTTAAGAAGAAAACCGATGTGGATGGAAATGTTCAGATCCACAAAGCTCGACTTATCGCTAAAGGTTATGGACAAGTTCAAGGAATTGACTACGACGAGACTTACTCGCGGTAGCGATGCTGAAATCGGTGAGGATCATACTAGCTATAGCTGCATATTTCGATTACGAGATATGGCGGATGGATGTCAAAAGCGGCTTTCCTTCACGGAAATTTAACGAGGGCGTGTATATGATACAGCCGAGGGTTTTGTCGATCCGACTAGCACTAGTAAGGTATGCAAGCTCAAGAGATCCATTTATGGGTTGAAGCAAGCATCTCGGAGTTGGAACATTCGTTTTGATGAGGTCGTCACTGGTCTCGGTTTCATCAAAAGCGAAGAGGACTCTTGTTTATACAAGAAGTTAAGTGGGAGCTCGATAGTGTTTTGATCTTGTATGTGGACGACATACTACTGATCGGGAACGATGTTTCGATGTTAAACTTCGGTCAAGGATCATTGAATGGCAAGTTTTCGATGAAGGACCTTGGTGAGGCAGTCTATATTTTAGGCATTAAGATCTATAGAGATAGATCGAGGAGGCTGCTCGGCTTAAGCGAACACGTACATAGATAAAGTGTTGAAGCGGTTCAACATGAGTGAGGCGAAGAAAGGGTTCTTGCCGCTCTCACATGGTATAAGGCTAAGCGAGACTCAGAGTCCTTCGACATCTGATGAGCGAAGCAGGATGAGTAGGATTCCGTATGCCTCTGCAATCGGATCCATCATGTATGCCATGATATGTACAAGGCCTGATGTTGCTTTTGCAATAAGCCTAACAAGTAGATACCAGGCCAACCCGGTGAGAGTCCTTTGGGCAGCGGTAAAGACTATTTTGAAGTACCTGAAAAGGACTAAAGAGATGTTCCTAGTTTATGGAGGTGAGGAAGAGCTCGTCGTAAGGGGTTACGTCGATGCTAGTTTCCAAACCGACAGAGATGATTGTCGATCACAGTCCGGATTCGTGTACGTCCTGAACGGAGGAGCAGTGCACTGGATGAGTTCCAAGCAGGATACGGTGGCCGATTCTACCACAGAAGCCGAATACATTGCGGCTTGTGAAGCTGCAAAGGAAGGTGTTTGGATCCGGCATTTTCTGGATGATCTTGGTATTTTCCCAGCCTCGGTGAAACCGTTGGACCTTTATTGTGATAATTCTGGTGCCATCGCACAAGCCAAGGAGCCGAGGAATCACCACAAGGTCAGACACATAGACCGGAAATATCACGTCTGAAAGATCGTAAGAATGGTGATGTAGAGTTATGCAAGATTCACACGGATGCAAATGTTGCAGATCCGTTGACTAAGCCGCTTCCACAACCCAAGCATGAGGGGCACGTTAGAGCTATGGGCATTCGATGTCTATTTGATTGACTCTAGTGCAAGTGGGAGACTGTTGGAGATATGCCCTAGAGGCAATCATGTATGATGATATTTCCTATGTGTTTATGAATAAAGATAGTGCTTGGACATTATCAATGATGTGTATCGGCAAGCACGTGACTTGTTTGTGGGACTATGCATTGTATGATGACTGTCCTAAAAGGTCCCTAGTCGAAAGGGCTGTGTGGATGGCGCAGCCGACTAGACTAGCATATGACACGGTCGATGGCTCGGTCTCACTAGCCATGGAGCATTGGATGCTAACGGATAATATGGACTTGGAAAGGTCTGGTCGGATTCGACATAGTCGGATCCGAGTCGAGATAAGGTCCGAGTCGGACAGACCCAACTATGAGCGCAGCGATATGTCATCTGTGAGTCTCTAGTACAACATCGTTCTATGTCCTAAGACCTGGTGGCGCATGTACTCGGGATGGTGATAGACTTGCTTTGGGCCGACCAAACGCTACTCCGTGGTTGGGTAGTTACAAAGGTAGGTTTGGGTTTGTCCAATCCCATGCTGCGAGACATGGTCGAGCAAGATGGGATTGCCCCTCCGATCGGAGAGATATACTCTGGGCCCCTCGTGTGATCGACCAGGAACAGCATGGCCATGCGACAAGGATTATGAGATAATCCGGATGGTGGTTGGTATCCTTTGGAGCGAGAAAGAGGTCGGGCTAGCACAAGGATGACAGTCTCTCCTTGAGCCCGACAACATATATCGTGCGGCAAAGGGCGAGAAGTGTGACACGTTATGCAGGTTCGCCTAACCAGCTTCATAGTCTGCTTGGTGGTCGTGCGCCTTGCTAGAGGCCGCTACCAACCGTGCATGTCGGAGGTGATCCGAACTGTGACCAAGCCGACTTGAACCTAAGGGGTCGCGCAGCAAGGGAAGGAACCTACGAGGTCGGTTCGTAGGACACTGGTCGGATGTGATCCGAGCTGGACTAGGAACGTGACCGAATAGACTTTGGGCTTTAGGGTCCGTGGCGAGGCCCAAGTGTTGAGCCAGCGACGGACGCCTATATAAAGTGGAGGTGCGGCACACTCAGGCGGTTGATCGCTTGGCGTTGCAGCTAGGGTTTGCATGTGTTGCGAATAGCCACCTCCACTCGCCGCCGTGTGTGATCGGACCTAGCAGTCCTCCCGACGGCGTTCCTCCCGCAGCGGATACCGTTAGGCGGTGCACTTGCGCCGCTCCGCGAACTTCGTGCGTGGGATCGGACGACCGGCCGCTCGAGGAGATCGGACGAGAGAAGGCGATACACTCGGACGCGCTGCCCCAACTCTTCTTCCGCTGCGGCGGCGCTGCGCGTCTAGTGGTAACGAACTGTGATCCATCTCCCGTAGCATGTTCCTGGATGTTCTGCGCGTAGGATTTTTTAATTTGCAGTCGACACACCCCTACCGTAGAATCCAACACCGGACCCACCACGTCCCCCACGAACAGCATGCGCCGAACGTGGCGTCGTGGGAGAGATCATGGGGGCTTTCTTTAATTGGAAAAGCAGAACGTGCGCCCCCTCTCCCTCCTTATAAACAGAGGAATCAGGGGCAGGTCGCCCACCTCGCCATTGCTGTCACATCCTGAAAACCACCTTCGCTCCCCCCTTCTTCTCTGGTCAGAAGAGAGCAACGCCCCGCTCCCCATCGCCACCAGCGCCATCAACGCCGTCGGCCTCCTCCACCGCCTCCGCCATGGCTCCGAAAGTCGACAAGGGGAAGGGCGTGATGTCGGCCGAGGCGCAGCGGCTCACGGCGCTGCGCATGAGCGGCCCTCTTGACCCCAGCTCGGCGCAAAGGAGCTGCGGGAGGGGACTACCTCTTGGTCGGCGGAGGCGGGCGCACCCGCGCACGAGGGTGTTCTCTGCTGCCACATCCGAGAAGGTTTCTGTTGGGTATCCCTTCTTCGCGCTCTTCTTCTACTGCGGGCTCTGCCCGCCCTTTTCCGAATTCTTCTGCGATTTCATGAATACCTACGGGTTTCGCCTCCTTGATTTCACCCCCAACGCCGTTCTGACCATGGCGGTTTTCGCACACCTATGCGAGAACTTTGTCGGAGTCCACCCAAATGTAGCCCTTTTCCGCCACTTCTTCATGCCCCGCGTCGAGAGAGGAGAGCCACTTGCCGGAGGGATTGCTTGGATCTCCAGGATAGGCAAGAAGGAATCCTATCTTGAAGGAGAGCTCCGCAGCAAGTGGGAAGAGTGGAGAGCCGATTGGTGTTGGATTGTAGAGGAGGACCCACAGCCCTTTACTGCCAAGCTCCAAACTCCCATAGTGCATGGCAACGATTGGAGCAACTTCGCGCCGGAGGATGCTAGGTTGAAGATAGCTGTGACCCGGATCTTGCGCCTCAGGCTTGCCGGACTCACCGTAGGCGCAGTTGGCGCAGATTTCCTTCGCCGCCGCATCGCTCCCTTGCAAGAGAGGAGGAGGCCTGCTTTGGAGTTCCAAAACCCGGCAGATATCATGAGGTTGCGCCCGGGCCTCAATTGGAACTTCACTGTCTTGGAGTTGGACGCAATGCTGCTGGAGTTGTTCAAGCATGACCCTGACCACCCCAAATGGTTCATGTTGCCGAGGGGGGTCGTTCCTTTGTGCAATAATTCTTCGCTTGACCGCATCCGCGCCATGATGCCCTTGTGCGATTCGCATGGGATCGTTCCAACCTGGCAAGAGCCTCCCGACGACATCGTGCGGCAGTTCTTCGACAGCTTGGAAGAGGTGCTGATCCGCGCCCGGCGAGAGGTGGCTCACCAGCGACACCACCGAGCAAGAGATGGTGCGCATTACCACAAGGTTGGAGGCGGCGGCAGCAGCTGCCCGCTGGCGTGTTTGGGTTCACCGTGGAGGAGGCAGAGGCAGCCGAGGCGGCAAGCCTTGCCGATCGAGAGAGTTTGCGGCGAGGAGGAGCAGGCCGAGCCGAGTTGAGCGAGCGAGCCTGTCGCGGGCGCCTCCTCCACACCTTCAAGCATCTTGCCGCGAGCGGAGCCCGCAGCTCCACCACGAAGGCGTCTCCGCAAGGCCGGGGAAGTGACGGGGCGGCAGGCAGGCCAACAGCCGCAGCGCCGTGCGACGTGCTCCACCGCGGCAAGCACTGTTGCCGCGGGAACGCCCCACACTGCTGCAACAAATGAGACGGGGCCCTCTCAGGCCACCGCTGCCACCCCCGCCAAGCGGCCAAGAGAGCCCACTCCTCCTCCTCTTCGCACCGGAGGCGAGCCGGAATTCGATCTCTCCGCGCTCAGCTCCGACGAGGCAGAAGAAGAAGAGTAAGTCTCTATGCTGTGCTTGTATTTCTTCGGTTTGGTTGCTTCGTCTTGTATCTAATTTGCTTCATTCTGAACTCTTTTCTTTTTCAGGACGCTGACTCAGAGGGCGTCGAAGAGAGCCAAGACGCCGGTGGTTGTCATCGAAGACGATCCCCCCGTGACGACAGGAGGCACGTCTGAGACTCCCTTGCCGGACCCGGCAACTCTTCCTCAGAGCAGCCCCCAGCAGAGCCCCCAGCGTATAGTATTTGGTTTATTTCTTACGGTTAGCTGTGCATGGGTGCTTCTTCTTCGCTGATATCTGACTTGTTGATTTGTGTAGGAGCAGAGCAGCCTCATCAGGAGGGCCCGGAAGCCGCCCCCGGAATACCATCTGCTTCGACTACGCCGCCAAGGGAGAATTCCCAGGCAAGGGATGCTTCTCCGACAAGGGAAGCCTCTCCGACAAGGGGCAGCGCCGGCGATCCTCTGGTGGTTGAGACCGCGGCCACAGATCCCATTGCAGGTAATCCCTTTGACCGAAAATTTACCTTGGGCTCTTTTTCTTCTGTTTTTCTTTTCGAACCTTTGCTTGACTGTTCTTTCTTTTTCTTGATCGTCAGATCCATCTGCCGCAGAGCCGATGGAGACTGAGGTTGCGGCGCGGAGGCAGGGCGGCAACATTGGCAACGCCGCCACCATGGAGGGAGAGGTGGCGCCCGATGGATCCGGCCGCAGGAGGCCGCCAAGGCTGCCGCCGCAAAAGGCTGGCGAGGTCGAGACGATCGACCGACGACCACCGAGGCGCAGGAGGCGCCAGCGCTCGCCGACCGCCGATCCCTCCGCCACGGTGCAGCGTCGAGCTCAAGAGCCCGATCTAGCGCCTATCGAAGGCCGGCGAGGTATCTTCATCAAGCTCCCTTAGGCGTCGAGCTCCAGGCGCCGGTCGAAGAGAGACCTTTGACGGAGCTGCTCGCCTCGGCTGGGCTGACTCTGGTTGACACGCCAAGCAGCAGCAGCGGCGAGTCTGAGGAGGAGCAGCTGCTGAAGAAGCTGCTGTCGCTCTACCGCGCACGACAAGCCAAGTTGGAGTCCCGGGAGGCACTTGTCGCGAGGGCGGGAGCAGACATGGAGAAGCGCGCAGAAGAGCTCCGGGGCGCCAATCAAGAAACTCTCTGGAACATAGCAGAAGCGCGGGAGCTACCCTCTAAGGAGCGCACAGCCTTCATCCTTGAGAAGGCTGAGGTCGAGGAGCAGCAAAGGCTTGCCGGCGAGAAGCTATCTGCACAAGAAGGCGAGCTGGCGCAGCGGAAGATCAACCTCGACAGCTATCAGGAAGAGCTTGCCGCGCGCGAGCAATCACTTGGCGGGGCTCTCAAGGAAATGAAGGATGCTCCCGCAGCTGCTGAGACTGCCAAGAAAGAGCTGGAAACGAAGGTGACTCAGCTGGAGGCCAACCTTCAGAAGAGCGGCGAGGAGCTTGCCGCGCTGAAGCACGAGCGCGAGAAGGACGCCTACACTCTTGGCGAGTTGCAGGGCCGTCTCGCTGATAAGATCAAAGAGCTCGCTGCCGCCAAGGACTCCAAGGCAGACCTTGAGCTGAAGCTGACCACCCTGATGGAGACGTTGGACGGCGCCAAGGAGTGGGAGGTGGCCCTGCTAGAGAAGATCAAGGCCAACGAGGAGCTGTTGGCGAGTGCCACGACCGCCCAGGATACCTTCAGAGAGAACGTGATGCACTGGACGGAGGGTCTTGTGGATACTGCCGCCGCCATCGACAAGGAGCTGATGGAGCTGGGGATGGTGGATCTTTGGTACTCTACCGACGAGCGCCTCCAACCCAGCGCCAAACTCAGCATGTTCCTCAAGGGCGTGGTGACGGCTCTCCAGCGACTCCAGGAAGAGATCCCGAAGCAGCTGGCCAAGGAATCGCGCCAGATCTGCGCAGGAGCCCTCCAGAAGGTGTTGATGAAGGTGGCCTTCCGCAATCCAGGCCTCAACTTCGACGGAGTCCTCAAGTCCTTGCCGCCGGATGCCGATGTGGAGGCACTCAAGGCCCTTGTCGCACCCATTGTGGACAGGGTGGGCAAGATCAAGAGAGTTGATGGCGACCGCGTAGACTAGGCCGCCAAATTTATCTTTCCCTTGTCGCTGCTGATCATGTTTAGGAGAACAATTCAATAGATCAGCGACAAGTTATTTTTGTAATATACTCTATCTTAGGCAACGATTGCAATGTTATTTCCTTTACTCGATCCCTTCCTTTGTATGTTTGTGCCCTACGCTTTCAGGGAACTTGTCGGCGCTGGCACCTTTTGCATGAGCGCTGAGTGCGGAGCGTCGGAGCTTCTTTGGCGGTGCCGCCTCCGACAAGCAACCTTGTCGCAACTAGCTGCAGCTCACTTAAGTTGTTGGCGGACTCGAAACAAAGTAAGGGCGCAAACTAGCTCTGAGTTGGTTCCTCGCGCGCAGGTTTTCCATACAAAGTACTATCGTTCGAGGAAGATAACTTAAAAATTTTAAAACTGATTGCTCAAACTTTGGCAACTTAGCTTTTACGTCGTTTGCTTCCGGCAAAGCGATATTTCCTCGGCGACACTTGGTGGCCCACCATTATCTTCTCCTCCCCCCGGCTAACTTGTGGGCGAAGGAACCTTCCTTTCTTTTGAGAAGAAAGAAGAAAATAAAGTTATGGAGCCTTGTGGCTCATTATTGCTTATCGGTGTGGATGCTGCACAAAATGTCGGATAACACATGCAAATTGATTATGAAAGCATGAAATTGACAAGTTGTGCACAACACATGAAACTTCTTGATGCGCAGGGTCTGCGCCCGGCTTTGTACAAAGGATTACATGCAACCGGCAAGACTTGTACAAAAGGTGGTTGCGGAACAGATTCAACAACCGCGCCCTATGGGTAAAACTACGAAGATGCTCAATGTTCGAGGAGTTGCTCACGGAATGCCATCTTGGTCTCAAAGCGGACAGCGCCGGGCCTAGTGAGTCGTTTCACCCGATAAGGGCCTTCCCACTTGGCGTCAACTTGTTGGAATTCTTGGCGGACTGAGCGCGAAGAACAAGGTCGCCTTCCTCGAGGCTTCGGCACTAACTGCGGCTATGGTAGCGATGCAAAGCTTGCTGGTAACGAGCAGCTCGTCTGGCTGACTGAAGATGATCCTCCTCAAGGAGCAGCGCGTCATCTTGTCGCAGCTGCTCTTGCTCGAGCTCATCATAGCGAGCACTCGAGGTGACCCGTATCACGAGTTCCGTGGGGAGAACTGCCTCTGCTCCATAGACTAGGCGAAAGGTGTCGGCGGTGGCTCGATTTGGCGTCGTCGGATCGACCAAAGAACCACCGGCAGCTCCTCAATCCAGTTTCTTCCGCATTTGTGCAGCCTGTCGAAAGTTCTGGTCTTGAGTCCTCGCAGCACTTTAGCGTTTTCCCTCTCTGCTTGACCGTTGCTTCTCGGATGAGCAACAGAAGCAAAGCAGACCTTGGCGCCAAGATCTTGGACGTATTGCATGAAGGTGCGACTCGTGAATTGTGTGCCGTTGTCGGTGATAATCCTGTTAGGAATCCCAAAACGGCAAACAATTGACCTGAAGAACTTGATCGCTGTTGTGCGGTCACCTTCCTCACTGCTTCCACTTCCGGCCACTTTGTGAACTTGTCGATTACAGCGTACAAGTACTCAAAGCCCCGACAACTTCGGGAAAGGGCGAGGATGTCGAGCCCCGAACAAAAATGGCGAGGATAAAGGGATCGTCTGGAGAGCTTGAGCTGGCTGGTGTATCTGCTTGGGGTGGAACTGGCACGCTTCACACTTGGTTACTTGTGCAGTTGCATCCTGGAGGGCTGTCGGCCAGAAGAAACCTTGCCGGCAAGTGCTCTTGCGCCAATGTGGTGACCACATATGCCTCCATGTATCTCCGCCAACAGCTTCTGTCCATCTTCCCGGCAAATACACTTCAATTTCACACCGTTGAGTCTTCTTCTGTACAGTGTGTTGTCAACAAACTGGTACATACTTGACTGCCGGGCTACTCTTTCGGCTTCTTCTTGCTCTTCGGGAAGTTCTCCTGTCTGGAGGAAATGGACAATCTGCTGTGCGCATGCTGGAGCTTGTGGCTCGACAACAAGGACTAAAGGTATATCTGCTGCTGCGGGAACATCCGCTTCGACGGCAAGAACCTGCGGCTCGGACGGAGCTTGATGTTCCCCGACAAGATTGCGGAGCAAGACTTGTCGGGGCGTCGCTTCAGCGAAACAAACCACAGGGCTTGTCGGGCAGACTGCTCCTCGGCACTCTTAGTGTTGATCTTGGGGACCTTCTGGCGGCGGCCGGGAAGCTTCGGCGGGAAGTAGTCACCGGAAATCAACTTCCTCTTCTTGTTCTGTCCAGTTGATGGCGTTACAGTTGGCTGGGTCAGCTTGAGCACAAAAATCCCTGGTTCCACAGGTAACTTGAGTGCGGCGCACTTTGACAGGCCATCAGCAATGTCATTCTGAGCTCTTGGAACATGTTCCATTTGCAGGCCCTCAAATTGCTCTTCTAGCTTTCTCACTTCATCAACGTAGGCTTCCATCAACGGACTCTGATAATCTTTGTTTATTTGGCGGACGACAAGCTGCGAGTCACCCCTGACAATGAGTTTCCTGATCCCAAGGTCCACGGCGATCCTGAGACCGGCAAGCAAGCCTTCATACTCTGCAATATTGTTTGTTGCTTGTTCCTTGGGAAAGTGCATCTGGACTATGTACTTGAGGTTCTCTCCGGTGGGTGCGATGAGCAGCACGCCTTGCACCGGCGCTGCTGCAGCGAAGGCACCATCAAAGTACATCAGCCACTCTTTATTTGCCTCCTTGACAGGGATGCTCGTCTCCGGAATTTCTTCATCTTGCATCGGCGTCCATTCTGCTATAAACTCTGCCAATGCTCTGCTTTGGATAGTTGCAGTTCTTTCAAATTTGAGGCCAAAGCTTGACAGTTCCAGCGCCCGCTCGACAATCCTGCCTGTTGCTTCTGGATTTTGCAATATCCTCTTCAGCGGAAAGCGAGTGACGACTGTAATCTAATGTGCTTGGAAGTAATGGCGCAGCTTTCTCGAGGCCATGAGGAGGCCGAAAAGCAGTTTCTGCACACCAGAGTACCTTGACCTAGCCCCTCAGAAGAAGGCCGACAAAGTACCTGGGCGCTGCACCATCCTTTTTTGAATGTTCTCGCTCGTCTGCACAGATCCGTCCTTGTCGGGACCAGAGCTTGACGGTGAAGCCCCCTGCTTGTCGCTGGATGTATCTGCCATGGCTGCCGGCTCATCATCCGCCTCCCTCTCCGCCACTAACGCAGCACTAACCACTTGATTGGTTGCCGCTATGTATAGCAGCAACTTCTCTTGTGGCCTAGGTGCGACAAGTATTGGAGTGGAGGACAGGTACCTCTTTAAGTCCTGCAGCGCAGCCTCCGCTTCGGGAGTCCATTTCAATGGACCTGCCTTTTTCAAAATCTTGAAAAATGGCAGGGCGTGCTCAGCAGATCTAGAGATAAACCTGCTGAGAGAAGCCACGCAACCGGCAAGTCTTCGTACATCCTTGACGCGCTTTGGTGCTTCAATCTGCTCAATGGCCTTGATCTTGTCGGGATTGGCTTCAATTCCCCGCTGAGACACGAAGAACCCAAGAAGCTTGCCGGAAGGAACTCCAAACACGCACTTCTCGGGATTGAGCTTGAGGTTGATCTTGCGCAGATTTACAAAGGTTTCATCTAAATCTTGAACCAGAGTTGCTTTGTCCTTGCTTTTGACCACTATGTCATCCATGTAGGCTTCTACATTTCTGTGCATTTGCGGTTCAAAAGCGTCATGGACCACTCTTGCAAACGTTGAACCAGCATTCTTTAGCCCAAAGGGCATCCGTATGAAACAGTAAGTGCCACATGGGGTGATGAATGCGGTTTTCTCTTCATCCTCTTCTGCCATGAAGATCTGATGATATCCTGAATATGCACCAAGAAATGAAAGCAGATCACATCCAGCCGTGGAGTCAACAATCTGGTCGATGCGTGGCAAGGGAAATGGGTCTTTGGGACAAGCTTTATTAACATCTGTGAAGTCAATACAAAGTCTCCATTTCCCATTTTCCTTGCGTACAACTACAGGATTGGCCAACCACGTGGGATGGAGCACTCCTCGACAAGGCCTGCTGCTTCCAACTTCTTGATCTCTTCTCGCAATGAATTCTTGGCGCTCCCTTTGCTGTTTCGACTTTTTGCTTGGCGGGCGCGCATGAGGATAGACAGCTAGGTGGTGCTCAATTACTTTCACTGGGAACACGGGGATGTCGGATGGTTGCCATGCAAACACATCGACATTCGCCGCAGAGAGCAACGAGCTCGCCTTCCTATTTAGGGTCGAGAGTGGCACGCGATGGTGAAGGTACCACCGGTGCCGTCCTCCTTGGCGGGCACCTTCTTGGTCTTGGCGGAGCTGCCATCATCTTTTGCACTTGCGGTGGAGCTCGATGGTGCGTCCTCGGCGGTAGCGCAGCACTCGAAGAGGTGCGCTTGCGGAGTGGGCATCAGAGCTCTTGCCGGACTTGGTCTTCTTCTTCCCCCCGGGAGCTTCAGCGGCAAGTGACTTGCTTTCTGTTGCAGCTTCTGCTTCCCGGTAAATCTTGTCGGCGCAGATAAGAGCATCCTTCTTGTCGCCATGAACAGAAATGACACTTATCGGGCCGGGCATCTTGAGCAAGTTGTATGCATAATGAGAGGCTGCCATGAACTTGGCGAGTGCTGGACGACCAAGTATCCCATTGTAGGGAAATGGGAAATCAGCAACGTCGAACGTGACCCTCTCAGTTATGAAATTTAGCTCACTGCCAAATGTTACCGGCAACATGATCTTCCCTTTCGGCTTGCTCCTTCCTGGATTGATTCCTTGGAACGTGCCAGTCTCTTCGAGCTCGCTGTCAGGGATTTGAAGCTTCTGGAGCACTACGGAGGAGATCAGGTTCAAGCCGGCCCCGCCGTCAACTAGCATCTTGGTGACCTTGAGGTTGCGGATAGTTGGTGAGACCAACATCGGCAAGCACCCGACCGCGGTTATGCGATCAGGGTGGTCCTCAATATCAAAGATGATAGGCGTGCTGGACCACTTCAGAGGCTTGCGTGACTCTATGGATGGTTCTGCTGCATTAACCTCTCGCATCCATTGCTTGAGTTGGCGGTGTGAGGTATGCAGAGAAGCACCGCCATCAACGCAGAGAACCTCTGTTGCCTTCTGAAACTCCTGCTCATCAGTTTCGTCATCCTCCATATCTACATCGTCATCATCTTCTTCATCCTTGTCGCGGCCGCGGGGAGGTCTGTCTCCTTGCCGCTGTTTGGCCTTGCCGCGGCGTCCTCCCCGGCCGGGTCGCTTCTTGCTAGCTGCCCCAGCACCCTCCTGGGCCTTCTCCTTGTCTCGCCGCTCGTACTCAGCCTTCTGCAGTTCAACAAGCTGCTCGACTTTCTTGCAGCTCTGGAGGTCATGGCCCTTGGTGCGGTGAATCTTGCAGTACTGTTTGTTGGAGCTGTCCTGCTTGTCGGCGGCCGCCACAGCTTGGCGGTCGGTGTCAGCGGCAACCTCCTTGCCGGAGCCACCAACCTTTGCCTTCTTGGCGCCACCTCCGTTGCCGGACTGCTCGACAACTAGTACCTCTTTGCTTTTCTTCCTTCGGTTGTTCCGCCGCCGGCTCTTCTTCGCCGGGGCAGTCTCCTCACTGTCAGATCCTGCTTCCGCATTCTCTCCTGGGAGTCTTCTCCCTTCTTCAGCACGTGCACACTTGTCGGCCAAGGCATACAGCTCACTGACATCCTTGACTTTACACATCGCCATCTCCTCCCTCATCCCGTGGTTCCGCACGTTCTGATGAAACGCGCAGATCACCGCGGCAGGGTGGACATCTGGAATGTTGTAGTGCACACGGCTGAATCTCTGAATGAACTTGCGCAGGGACTCTCCTTCCTTCTGGGCGAGAAGGTGAAGGTCACTCTCTTGGCCATGAAGTTTGTGGCCGCCTGTGAAGGCACCGACAAACTGATGGCATAAATCTGCCCAAGAGGATATGGAACTGTCCGACAAGTGCATGAGCCAAGATCTGACATTTGGCTTGAGTACCAGCGGGAAGTAGTTGGCGAGGATCTTGTCGTCTCGTCCCCCTGCAGCCTGCACCGCAATGGTGTAGATGCTGAGGAACTCCGATGGATGCGTCCTGCCATCATACTTCTCTGGCACGTCTGGCTTGAAATTTTTCTCGTCGGGCCACTGGACTTGCCGCAGCTCAAGAGTGAACGCAGGGCAACCTACCGTGTACGGCAAGTCTCCTGGTTCCCCTGGCGCTTGCATGTCGACAGTGGGCCCTGCGCACTGGTCGGATTGACGCCGCGCTTCTCTTCGGCGCTTGATGGGAGTTCGAGCGTCTACTTGTTGCCGTTCTTGAAGAACTTGGCGCTGATCACGGCGAGCTCGTGGATCCGACGACGCGGTGGAGTCGTTGTCGAGGTGGATCCGACGAGTCGGCGATCTTGGCCTTCTGGATGGAGAATGCATGGTGGTTGCACCCACATAGGTTTCGTCGCCACCGGCTCGTGCCTTGTCGTCGCGCCGCGGCAAGGATGCAGTTGGTTGCCGCGGAGTGTCGCCGTTGGCGAAGCCGATGAGACTTTGGATGGTGGCCCTGCATTCGTCGACCTTGTCTGCCGTCGGAGGGTAATCCAGGAGCAGTTGAGCTCGCGCCAAAGCTTCCGCTTGAGTGGTGGGCGGCAATGGCGAACGGTGCGAGGAGCGGGATGTGCTCGGACTTCTAAATATGTTAGAAGGAGCAGCATCCCGTCCAGGCGATCGTGCCCCACTCGCACCAGCCTATTGGCGCGCGAGCTGCTCTTGAGCGTCTCTGGATCCACCAGCTCGATCTTGCCCCAACGAACGCATGGCGCTGCGAGCACCATGGCGTTGTCGGTCTCGCGCCTCCTGGGATGGACGCGGTACGTATCCGGACGCCGAGGTCTGCGCCGCCTTGTCCTTGGACTTGGTAGCGTCGTGGGCTCCCTCGACGACGCCCGTTCCTCCGCCAGCGTCTTCCCCACCACTCGTCAGCTCAGGTGGTGGTGGGTTGGACGCGGACGGCTCTGCTGCCGCCGAAGCCTTCTTCTTCGGTGGCATGTTGAGGAAGGTGATGAAGATGATGCTTGTGTGAACGCCGGATCAGGTTCACACAGCCTCGACGCCCCCTACCTGGCGCGCCAAAGATGTCGGGGAAGCTGATCGTGACCCACGGAAACCTATGGGACCGGCGGACCGAGTCCCTTTTGGTTCGGTGGGGGGGGGCGGAGATTGCACGAAGAGAAGATCAAGGCGATGCACACGAGTAGTTTTATCCAGCTTCGGAGCTCTCCGGAGAGATAATACTCCTGCTGCTGCTTGTCTGATTATTTGTGTTCTTGCTAGGGAGCAATGAGAGCTACAAAACCTAGCTTGAGTGTCTCTAGTCTCGAATGACTCGAATGAGCTGAACCTAAACGAACCGAACCCTTTCTATGTTGCACATGGGCCTCCTTTTATAGGCTCAAAGGGGTCACCACAGGTGGCAACGCAGATGAGGGTACAAATGGAAAAACAGTGGTTCATACACCGACTTGTACACTGTACAGTGAACTATACCTAACTCTGACGGCAAGGGACAAAAGCATTAAATGCCCGTCCCTGTCGCCCAAACAGTGTAACAGGGACCGTCAAGTGCGCCACCGTTCGCCACGATGGTAAGCTCGTCAGCGCCGCTTATCGCTGCGCCCGCTGGCTGCCTGACCTCTTGACCGCGACGCTGGAATGGCCCCAGGGCGACACGTTGGTGGATGAGCTGGAGCGGAGATGAAGAGAGGTTGCCTGCCGCGGCAAGCGCCTTGCCGCGGCTACATCCTTGTCGCGCTCGGGAGCTTGTCGCTCACCAAGCCTTCCCGGTAAGCTCCTCTTGCCGGGGTCTTGTCCTCTGCGTGCCTTGAGTGGCCTTCCCGGCAAGCTCCTCTTGCCGGGGTCTTGTCTTCTTGGTTAAATACTTTGTTCTTGAATGACTCCCAAGGAACCACGGAGGATCTTGGCGGTCCCTAGGCAAGCCTGCAGCGGGGTGCTGCAACTGCCCGTGCACGAGTTCGGGATACTAGGGGCACCCCTACTCTAGTACACCGACAGTTACTGCGACTTTCCCCACTTCATTCAAATTTTGCAGAGTGCACGTTTACCGTGCCAACTCAATTTGAATCCCGTTTGTATTCTATTTTTGCGGGCGGGATCCATTTTCAATTGGAATTACATTCTATATACATCATTTTTTATATATACTTTCAAAGGCATAACAAAGAATTCTGCTCCTTTATATGTATAATATGATTTACAAATACAACGATCTTGAAATCTTAAGGTTGAATTCGAAAAAAATTAACCAAATTATGTTCTACTAAAATGTATGGATCAGTAATATCTACATATTAAATAACATAGATGTGCGTGAATTCATATGAGTATGCATGTTTGATAGATAAATTTTGGCTCGAGTAAGGATTACATGTATCATCATCTCGAATTCAAATATTTGAATCCCTTTTTTGTTCACTCCTTTCACGCCCATCTCTCTCGCATGCATGCTCCTTCAGGTAGCTATCACTCTCTTTTCTCCAGCTCACCTGCACGCTCGCTTCATATTTCTCCTATCCTCGCAAACATGGTCTCTCGACGTCTCCCTTGAGAAGTGTCACACTCTCTCAATCATTATACATTACACGGTTTTCATTATCTCTCACATCTCTACTGTTCTCTGGTATCACTCGGTACCTAAGCTTTCTTTTTCACCGCCACACACACAGTCTCCACTCGTCTTTCAGTTTGTCTTTCTCTCAATGGGATTCTCTCACACACCCTATATGTCTCTACATATGACTCATACCACTAAAATTACTCTCTCTGTCTCTCCTGTAGACACAACATTTGTTGCGGTCTCCTTTTCGTCTCCATCCCAGACTGACATTATTCATTTGTTTACCGATCAGACAACCCCGACTACCGTCTCCTCTCTCTCACACACAGACACACACACACAACTCCTGCTTCCACTCCCCTTCCCGACCACCGTCTCTCTCACACACACAAAACTCTCGCTTTCGCACCCCGACTCGTATTTCTCTCACAAATATTTATCGACTAGCTAGCCTCTAGATAGGTTTATACACCCACACACTCGTGCTTCCACTATCGCATACATGTCTCTCTCCCGCTCCTTGTATCTATGTAGATTTTTCTTCCCTTCTTGAGACACGCCCTCTCGATCGTGCACACACACACTATCGCCTCATTTTAAGCTGATACCTATCACAAACACACTCCTTGTGTCTTTGTCACACATGCACTACATCTGCCTCCACTCTCCTTCTCTCTCTCACACACACATGGGCTTTTTGCAACAACTAGCAAGATTCCCATGCGTTGCACGGAACATCAAGATGCATTTGTATGAGTAGTTTATCTTGTGGGGGAAAAGGATGAACGAGGGAAGGCCTTATTTGAAAATGTGGAGAGGGGTGTGGGTATCTTTTTGCAAAATTGCCATAGTTTCCTTCCTATCTTTAGATATAGATCGGACGGCCTATATTGCAGGATGGCAGGCACACGATCATCACCGACAATGCTTTTTATAAGAGCAGGGATAAAAATTAGAGTTGGTGATGATGGTGTGCCTGCCATCCTGCAATGTAGGTCGTCCGATTTATATCTGACGGATAGGAAGGAAAATATGGCAATTTACCCGCACTCTTCACCACATTTGCAGATAAGGCCTTCCCTCGTTCATCCTTTTGTCCCACAAGATCTTGATGTTCCGTGCAACGAACGGGCATCTTACTAGTAAGAGTAGATATTAGACATATCCCACTTCTCGAATCTTGAAACCAACAACAGTCCTCCCTTATCTCATCAAAAACGCCAAAGCAATATATTTTGAGTGAAACATAACATATTTTTAGTGATATACGTATTTCAAAACTAGAATTTTTTTTCTATCAAATCGGTGAATATGTATTAATCTATTTTGATCGTGTGGCAAATCATTGGCACATTGCTAGTAGTTATTATAATTTTTTGGACACCAGACAAACGGTGGAGTACATATACGAAGAGAAGAGGCGCATGCACGCAGTCGGCCTCTCGATGTCTCACACACATGAGTGTTACGTAAAGGCGACGTTAACAAATAAACCCTAACAACCTAGGTGCACGATTGCTGCATTCGCGGGTACCGGGTACGTGGTGTGGCACCTTTGTAGGAATAGTCAACTCGCGTGATAATTTGATCCGTAGGAGTTGATGGTCGGGACCACAGGTGAATGACTTGGATCGCGGTGGCTCGCCAGTTGCCACAGATTGAGTAGCCACGTTTAAAATATCGTTTTTTTAGCGGGGTTAAGAGTTCCATTTTTCAATGACACGTTATAAGTAGTAACTAGTTTTTAGAACGATTGGTATGGAGCGAAAATGGAATTCATAGTACTACGTACCTCCTTGGCATATGGTTGTATGGGTTTATGTTGCGAGATGTTGAACCTGGTAGTTCTAGGGAAAATACTATGGGTTAGATTTAGATGCTGGTTTTCAGTAATGAAAATCGGAAGGGGAAACCCTTCTTTGATTAAAAAAACTACTACCTCCATTCTGGATTACTAGTCCTCATCGTACTTTGGGTCAAAGTTTGTCCACGAATTTTACTTGTAAAATGTGAATGGAAAACGAGATTTTGTTATACCCAAACAAAAAATGACTGGAGGGAGTGATTGCTCTGACACGGACACGAACTCTCATAGCACATGCATTGAACCAGCGCGCCGGCCAAGAGGGCCGCACTCGCTGCAGGCCCGGCTGAGCACGCCTCCTCGCCGCGTGCAACCAGCTTCAGACTGCCCCGTCTGCCTTCATTGAATCCGCGCGTGTGCCCACAACACGTCCTTCCGCGAGCCGGCAGGCATTTTAGAACACAAAAAATGACTAAAATATAATAAATTTACGCATGGTCTTGACTTGTTGTGCTCGCACTGGTAGCAGGAACTAGTAGAGGTTTTTCATTATTTATAACTCTCCTCACATTTTTTTTTGGCTTTGAAGTGAATCATGGTTGTGGACATTATGTATGAATGTGCAGATATCTGTGAACATGAGTTTGATGTGGAAGTTGAACTTGGAATGTCGGGCTTCTGCGTGAACTATACCATGTCAATGCTTAAATCATTATTGTTTGGAAAGTAATTGTTGTTATTACATGACCCAAAAAACATTTTGTGCCACATCGGTAGATGCACGGACATCTAACAGGCATGCTAACTGGATAAACATTTGAACCTAGCTATTATGAAGGAAATTTTGTATTGACAACAGTTTTAGATAGCAGGAGACGCCTAGCCTGCTCTGCCTCTACTAGCTTATTTCTGGCTTCTTCCATCTCTTCTTTGGCTTGGGTGAAGAGAGCATCTGATTGCTCTTTTCGCTTCATCAGGAACTCAGCTACATTCTCAAGGGCTGCTGCATGCTTTCTTTAAGCCTTTACTAATGCCACGAGGACACGAACAACTGACGACTCCACCTGGCTTGTGTGTAATCCAGCATCATCTGGGAATTTGCACCTTGTGTCTAATCCAGCATCATTAGGGAACTGGCACCTTGTGTGTAATCCAGCCTCATTCTCGAAACACAATCTTGAGGTTGACCATACTTCCCTCCTCGCAGGAACTGCATCCTGACATGAAGTTACTTCTTTTTTAGATCAATACTCAGAGCAACCTAGATCCATTTAGTAGAAGCCAGATAAACAGAACTCGGAGAAGTGAATTCAAAAGGAAAATAAAATAAAAACAGACTACAAGGTGAGAATACCGACTTCCTACAACAAGCTAAAAACAAAAGCATTAGGACGATTAAGACTCTTCTTATTACACATCGAAGAACACCACGCTTAAGAGAAATAGAAACTACAACATATAAACATTGAAGAACACGAGGCTAAACGAAAGTAATTGAAAGGGTGTTACTTACCAAAGCTCGTTTTACAGGTTTGGTGCAGCTCCTCTTTAACTTGCCATGCTCCTTGAAGATGTCCCAAATATCCCGTGTTTGGTCGTCATTGCTCCTCTGCATGTTCGCACTCGTGGTTTTAAAATCTCAACATGGCAAGAAAAATATACTACTAGTTATACTCGCGCATCTTGTGGGCAACATTAAAGCACTCGTCTGCCATCTTAGAGCATCTCCAATAGAAACGGAACGCACGGCGCTTTAAAAAAGCGTTTACAGTGCTGAGATAGAGAAGTAGATACTAGAGAGTAGATGATAGTTCTTAGCATAGATAGATAAAAAAAGATAACTAAACTACTCCTCGTCGTCCGACTCCTCGTCGGTGATGTCCTCCTCCGGGTCATACTATAGGCGTGAAGATACCGATCGTCATCGGATTCCCAGGGCGACGCTGCTCCTAGCCTCATGTTGAATTGAGCGTCCGCTTTTCGCCTATGCTTGTCCACGCGAGAGACGGCTCGCTCCACCCTCCACTTATCCCTCTCTGCCCTCCTTTGCGCGTAGAACTCGCGCTCGTTGATGATGTCTTGTGGGAAGTGTTGGTGCCACAGCGCCATGGCTTCCTCGTCCATCTCGGCGATGCCGAAATGGTGCTCCCGCCTCCGGTCGTCGCGACGATCCTCGTCGGTGCTAATCCGTGGCAGAGACGCGGTCTCCTGTGCTAGCTCTCGCGTCTGCATGTTGGGGAGGTTCAATGTTCTATGAGGCCACCGGAGGCGCCATGCCGCCGCGTCGTATGCACGGGCGGCCTCATTGGCGGTGTCGAAATTGCCGAGGCCGAGGCGCATCCCGCGGAACCGGATCTCGGTGGAGAAGCCGCCGGAGGGGCGCGCGTGGACGCCGCGGTATCCCCAATTTCCCGGCGATCCCGCGGCATGGTGGCGCGGCGGCGGCGAGGCGAAAAATAGCAGGGAGAGAGCGATGGGAGGGCGTTGGATTTTATAAAGCGCGCCGGACGCCGCGTGCCAAAAATAGCGCACGCCCGGCCGCTTTTTCCCGCGCGCGCGTGATCCTTTCCCGACGTCTCTGCTATCTCTACTCACTTCTCTACTGTTATATTTATTTTATATTTAATATTTAATATTTATCTCTACTTCCTTTACTGTCTTCTTTTTTTCTCTATAATTTTTTTTCTTGCAATATAAGCCATCTGATTTATATCTGAAAGATAGGAAGGAAACAAATGGGAATTTTGCAAAAAGATACCCATACCACTCTCCAGATTTGCAAATAAGGCCTTCCCTCGTTCATCCTTTTCTCCCACAAGATAAACTACTCATACAAATGCATCTTGATGCGTGTAACGCATGGGCATCTTGCTAGTTATAAAAACCTTTCCATCAATTGCCACACTACTGGTTGCAGATGAAAAACCCTACCCAAGCACAGCGCGATACAAGAGCGACGCACAATTACAATAGCACACAGGAAATTTGAAGGGTAGGTATGAAGAAAATTGGAACTGCACATGTACTGCTAAGTGATTCAATAAACACATTACCAATCGAGGAGGAGAACTATGGTCGCGGCGGCCTCTGTGAGTCATGGTCGGCAACGGGAGTCAGTTCATTGTCCACGACGGTGGTAGTTCCGCGCTTGGCGTCGGCTTCCAGGAAGCAGATCCGAGACCGTGGAAGATGATGCCGGGAAGAGGCTCCGTGTACGACGACGACGGTGGAGCGGCTCCAGTGGGCGTACGAGGTCGTCCATGAGGCAGATGTGTTGCGGTGGACGAGTGCGCCGATGTAAAGGGGAGGAGGACAAAGTATATTTTGCGGTAGGGATAGGAAATGGGGAGTATTCAGCTGTACTACTCTGGGTGCCGGGGTGGGGTTGGCTGGGTAGGGTGAACCTGAAGTTACGAAAACAGCCCCCTACCAAGCATCATCAGTAGGACTGTTCCGAAGGCTATGATGGTAACTTCCCACTGCTTGAATCAGGGTCGCGGGAGATTTTCCCGCCGACCTCAAAATTTTGTGACACCGGACTTCCCGTGTGGCGTGTCGAGTGATTCGGCTAAGCAACTAGCGAGTAGTAGTAGTAAACTCTGCATTTTAGGTTTGACCGAAGTCAAACTTCCTAAAGTTTGACCAAGTTTATAGAAAAATATAAACATTTATCATAACAAATATGTATGATGTGAAAGTACATTCAATAATGAATCTAATGGTATTTATTTGTTATTATATATGTTAATATTTTTTGTTATAAGCTTTCTGAGAGTTTACAAAACTTGACTTTGACCAATGCTAGTACGCGTACTTAAAAAAACGGAGGGAGTACACATTTGTTTTCTTAGTTTGTAGTGAACTAATCATTTGTTGAAACTGTGAAATAAATATATGGCTATTGAATTCGAATGTAATGGTCTATACAATTCAATAGTTACAATCATTGTCAAATCCCAAGATGTATACAAGGTCTATAGTACTTCACAACATGCTCAACCTCACATAATCCCAGTCAAATGAGAATCTAAATGCATTTCATAGTTATTACTTTGTGGGATGCAACAAAAACAACCATAACTCTACATCAGCCATTATAGAAGCAACATTTTGACATATCCCAATGTGTGAATGAAACGTGCAGAGAGAGCTTTCGAAGATGGAGAAGATAGGGCGGGAAAGATTGTACGTATGTGGAAGAGAGGGTAGGAGACAAACCTAACGAGACAGAGAGAGAGAGATAGAGAGAGAAAGAGAGAGGAAGAAGTTAGGTCTGTGAGAAAGATGGAGACATGTAATATACGTGAGATGCGTGTGCATCCGGATTCTGTATACGTGGAAGGAGAAGAGACAACATGTTTGAGAGAGCTGGAAAAACATGGACGAGAGGGGAAGGATCTCGTGGGTTGAGGGATTGACAATTTTGTGCGGGGGAGAGAGGGATTGGTAATTTTGTGAAAGAGAAAGAGAGAGAGGGTGGGGGGAGGAGTCAGACAGTCGTCGTCACATCACCCTGCTTCCAAATGACCCCGCATTCTCTAGCGCGGTGTGGTCGCCGTCTTTGATCTGCTCGATGCCCTCTTTGAAGATTGAGGTGTTGTGCATGTTGGGGTGCAAATAAGCACAAGCGGGAGTGGTCCTCGTATAACCTTGGATGGGGATGAATTGTGTGCTCGGGGGAGTGTGTGTGTGTGTGTGTTTGTGTTGTGCTGCATGTCTCTCTCTCTCTCTCTCTCTCTCTCTCTCTCTCTCTCTGTGTGTATGTGTGTGTGTGTCAGATATTGAGAGAAAACAAACCTAAGGAGAGAAATGGGTATTCACGAAGAGATTGTGCGGGCCTTGTGGTGGGCAGGGGCCGGGTGAGGGTGTCAAAATGTGCGCGTTGATGCGTTGCATGCGATCGTGCGAGGGACGGACGAATCGAGAGAGATGGTTGTTGTGTTACGGATGCTCCTCTCTGTCTCTGTCTCTGTATCTCTCTCTCTCTCTCTCTCTCTCTCTCTCTCACAAACACACACAAGTAAACTAGAAGACCGTTCTCTCATGTATACACAACGTATCGACATATGTCTAGGTCTCACTCATGCATGATCATTTGCACATTCACACCTCTCTATGTCTATGTCACACGCACACCGTCTCCAGATTGCCCTTCCGCCACAACACACATATGGACACATACACACGTTCTCTCTCAGTCACACACACAAAATCAGTATTAAAAAAACTAGGGCGCACCTAAAACGTCCAAATCCAAATAAACATGAACTGGAGCTAAATTCAAATATATGGAAATATTGCAGCGTCAAGAACTTTCTCAGGAAAAAAAGTTGATTAATATTAGAGGATTGTTTTCACACACACAAAAAGGTTCGGTGGATGTCCTTCGAGCGCGACACGGTGATGCACCGTTCGATCGACCGTGCAGCCGTGGTTCACGCGCTTGCACAGGATTCCGTATCATGGCTGTGGCACTAACTAATAAAAGCGCTGACTAAGTCTAATGTTTACGTGTACTAGTATGATTTTCTTTTAAGTTTGACCAACCGTATATAAAACTATAGTAAGCTCCCACACGTGCACTCATCAATATGCCGCCGTCGCCATTACGCATGTCGGCGCCTGCCTGCTCCGGCCAACAATTTCTCGCCCATCACCGCCGTGTCGCCGCCATCCCTGTGCCATGAAGCCAAAGGCTCGCTCGCTCACGTCGTCTGCAGTCCCTCCTCGCGATGCCGCCGCGCTGCCAAGCACGCGAGCAGCTGGTGGAGCCGCGTCTATGCACGCAGCGTACAAAGAGGAGGACGGTCGCGTGCTCCAGGACGCCAGCAAGTTGGAACTAGCGTGTCATTGTCGTCTCCGCCTGTGCGGAGGAGGCTCGCATGGTGGCTGTCACGGCGGAAGCCGGTCGCGCGCGCGTCGATCCCGCAAACCGGGTGCAGATGTGGAATCTACCTTCGAGACCTTGAATGCCACGTGGATCCTGCAATCTGAAGGAGCAATTTGGGTTAGTCGACTCATGTGAGCCGTTTGATGCACCATGGATGGCTAGAAGGGCTTCTTCCACCTCTCCTGCCGTCTTCTTCCTTCACTCCGTCGAACTTCTTTCACAAATCGACTGACCCAAATTATACTACTAGTACGAACGTATTAAGTAAAGTAGGAACACGAAGATACGAGCAGTAGTACCAACTGCAAGAAGAACAGTAGTAAGACATAGTACTAGTACTACTGTACGTACTAAAGAGTTCAAATAACGAGAAAGGACATAAACATAGTTCTGCTGGGGCCTTAGCACAACACACCCTTGAAAATAAACTAAGCAACTAGTCCGCTTGACACTGCAGTAGAACCAGCATGAGCGACGACACTGCCACCTACTCGGATTCTGAGTCCACGTCCTCAACTTCGTCCTCGTCCCTCTTCCTCTTCCTCTTTGCCGACGCTTCTTTGCTCGAACCAGACACTGGGCTATGCTTCTTCATCCAACCCTTGTAGATATTTAAACAAAGGTAGGCATCCATTGCTGCGTACAAGATGTGATCTTCATCTAATGTGTTCGACTCCCATGCATGATGAAACTCGTGATGAGGTTTCTTCAGTTTACCGTATGAAGGATCAATCATGGCTGCTGCCAGGGTCAGTATTGAAGGTTGAGAGGAGGACACCAGGCTTGCCGTCTGGAGATCGAAGGGCTGGCCTACAACGAGACCTATCCGACGCAGGACATCCTTGTCGTTCTCAAAGCCTATAGTAATGAATTTCACTCTTTTGTCCTTGAGGAAGTTCTTAAAATCCTGGCACTCAACATCGGCATGGAATATGTGGTAGACCAAGCAAACGTTATGTACGCAAACCTGGATCACGGCAGGCTTCTTCCTCTCTTCGTCCTTTAGATCCTTCTCTCGTCCCAGGACTATGGTGTACTCAACATCTAGCCCAGCGACCCACTCATCCGTTGAACTGTTGAACATGCGTAGGAAGCGAGCAAGCCATGCTTTCACTGTCGCAGATCCACGTGTGTAGATGATGATGAATTGATCGCCGGTGATGGTTCTAACCTGGTACTCAGCGGCGACCATGGAGATTTGGGAGGCCATTGATTTTGGAGGAGGGTTAGGAGAAGTTGAACTGTTGTACCCCGCAAAAAAAACTGGGAGCAAACTAATGTGAAAGGACGGGCTGAATGGGAGCAAACTGTTGTAAGGTAGAAGACGGGGACGAGTAGGGCGTGCGAACGGCGTGGGGTTGCTGGCTTGCCAGGTGGATAAACGGCTGCAAGCCCCCAAAGAGTTCTCGAGAACCATGCGGGACCCACTAGATGACATGCCTACTAGACCCAGACCGTAGGCTTGACGGTATAGCTTCTGCCTGTTCGCATGCCATGCCGGCGCGTGGATGTAACTTCACTTAATTCCGTGAACCGTCGCGACTCCCACGACCTTCGCCTCCCTCGCGCGGTCGCGCCCTTTAGACTTCGACCGGCTATAAATGAGCAATTTTTTTCCTTTTTTTAGACAAGCAATTTTTTGCCTACTCCGCATGCATGATACTCCCTCTGGTCCTTTTTACTCCCGTCAACCGTTTGCAAAGTGTTTGACCAAATTTATACTTTTTTTGAACACCACCTTATATTAATTAACAAGCCACACCAGTACACTCATTCGATACAATATTCACCACACAGGGCGGTACGTTATTTACAAGAATACCATCTAATCTATTGTCAAAGCTATACTTAGCGATTAAGTGTGCCACCTTATTGGACGAATTGCTAATCTTTGACAATTGAAGATTGTTGATCAACTTCGAGATGCTCAATGCTTTCATCATCAGGTCACGCATAGCAGACCTGTCATGGTCCCCAGATGCAAGAGACGCTACCACAAAAGCGCAACCAGTCTCTAAAATTACAGGATTATGAAGAGAAATACCTATGTTGAGACCGGCAATGCAAGCCCTAAGCTCTGCTTCCTCCATGCTTTGAGAGGCATCAATGAAATCCCACGACCAAATTTATACTAAAAATATCAATATTTACAATACTGATTATAATAAGTATAAGAACTACGTTTTATAATGAGTGTAAAAATATTGATTTGACATTGTGAATGTTGATACTACATTTTTCTATATGTCTGGTGAAAGTAGAGGTACATTGACTTCAGACAAATCTTAAATGCACAATGCAGACTAGTTCCTCCGTCCAGGTGCGTGCCATGTCCTATCTTATCATCACAACAAGGTTAGCTATTAGAGTACCACTACCTTACTTCTAGTTTAAAGGGCTTGATTAAAAAATTTCACCTACTCTTAGCAAGATAGTAGAGGCGGTGGAATAGTTTTTGAAGTCTGCAAAAGTAGTCAACTAATGTTGTCGTTCTTCACAAAAAATGTGTTTACCAGTGCATGCATTAACACTAGTTACTCTAACCCCCCTCTCTTCCTTAATTCTTTGCCATATCAGCATGTTTTCTATTCCCGAGTGCATTATACCAGCTAAGATACCACCATTATGGCCAGCCTTAATCATCGCATGCAATAATTTAGTGCACCTTGAAATATGAACATGTGTGGGGCGTGTATGGTTTTAATGACTTGAGAATATACCTAGCCCGACATGAAGATGACTTATTATGCACCGTTCACCATACCTCCAGGAAGCCCATTCATCTCCAAATCTTTTCCTCTCCATGTGTGGAAACAATATGCCTGCCAAACTCTCCTTCTCCCTCCGGCGGTCCCACCACTCCACGCAATGTGAAAAATCTGCATGCATGCCTCTGCTCCACCCACGCTCGTCCAATCCGCTGTGACCAGCAATATTTCCACCCCTTCGCTCCCCCGTAATTTACTCCAACAAATATGCCCACGTAGCTGTTACTTAACTGCAGGTGCATTGGGTCACTGACATATGGGCCCAACAGGGGTCTGGCCCACATGTCAGTGACGCAACTGGACCTGCAGTTAAGTCAGTGCAGCTCAGTCCATATATGACGTAGGTGTGCCATTGCTCGCTATAAATATTGCGCCTCCCACGACATCGCTATCTCCTCCCCCTCACGTTCACGTTCATCGCTATCTCCTCCCCGTCCCTCTCACGTCGACCACCATGGCATCGCCCCTCCCAAGCCCTAGGAGCCCCTCGCTGCACCGCGCGGACGGTCACGCGTCGCCGTTCCGTTCCTCGCCACTAGTCGAGGAGGACGCGTCGGTTTTCCGCTCCTCGCCGCTACGCGATGCGTCGGTGTTCCGCTCCTCGCCACCACTAGTCGAGGAGGACGCGTCGGTGGTCCGCTCCTCGCCGCGACGCGACGCGTAGCCGTTCCGTTCCTCACCGCCACTAGTCGAGGAGGACACATCGGCATTCCGCTCCTCACTGCGACGCATCAAGGTGGATGCGTCGGCGTTCCCAATCTCGCCAGCACGCGCGTCGGAGGACACATCGGCTCCCTGCTACGAGGAGAACGCCATGCCGCCCGCCGAGCCCCCAAGCCTTGAGGAGCTTTAGAAAGAAATGGATGTCACCTTGTGGGAGGCTTTGCCTCCAGCAGAGCGCGCCAAAATAGAGGCAGAGAAGAAGGCCGAGGAAGAGAAGCGCACCGCGGAACAAGCTGCCTGGGAGGCCTATGTCGCTTCCGAGAGAATCGGTTAATTGGCTCTTTAGCAGAAGGCTCGTGCGTGAGCTGTGAGGGTGGCGGAGGACGCCCGTGCCGAAGCTTTGAATGCAGTCGGGCCCAAGCGCCTCATCTATGCTTGGCGGTACGTGGACCGGGTGCATGCTTCCAGCGAGAAGGACTACATGTTGGCGCCGGATCACCACACCGGTGAGATCGCGCTCGCCCACCGGCAAGCTGCCAATCAGCACCTCACGAGTTGCGAGGCTGAGGAAGAGGCATTGTGTCGGTGCGCTGGGAAACGGCCGCGCACCAGGGCACTCGTGGCTCGCCACAAGCGCTCCTGCAAGCGCCATGGCTTTTAGGAGGAGTATAATTTTTGTTTCGTAAGGCGATCTCATTAGTTTTGGGACGCATATGATAAATCCCAAACATTCAGGAATTTTTAGCGTCCTTAATTAAGTATGTAAAATGGAAAGTTTGGAAACCTTGTGTGTTCGTACGCATTTTGCAAGTACGTGCATATAGCACAAACTTTACTATATATTATTGCACTACACGTCTCTCTCGATATATGCTTGCAGACTGTGCTACTCCCTCCGTCCAGGTCAATAAGTCATCTTTGGTTGTGCACCGTGACCAAGAAGGAGAGAAGACTTATACACCTAGACGGAGGGAGTGCTACTATTAGTTATGTATGTGCAAATGCATGTTTTAACATTACAATGCGGTTTTTGTAAAAGTAGAAAAACAACACTAGTTAAGCTTGTCAAACGATTCAATGCAAAACAAATGCAAAATGCTCGTTTGATTGTTTACTTTTAGCTTCCTTCTCTGTGGTTATTTCTCTGTCGTACTTTGTACGGAGTATCTCACTGGTTGCAAAGGCATGCAAATTCCCAAACCGCTTCCTACATCCTGTATCGAATTTTTTCCCTAACAAGTTGTTCCGTGCAATTGGAATTCCAACTTGAGTACTACTACTAGTAGGAGTACCAGGGGCCAGTTCTTTTAGGCTTCTAGATTAGTAATCCCATAACTACTACCTCCGTCCTGTTTTATTGGTCCGCATTGTAATCTGTGTCAAATTTTGATCATAAATTTAACTAATGAAATGTTAGTGCATGTCACATGCACTACTCCATCCGTCTAGGTGAGTAAGTCATCTTAGGCTGTGCACCGTGACCAAGGAGGAGAAGAAAACGAGAAACGTTAATGTTTATTTGCTAATTAATAGTACTGCATGCAGTGAACTAACCACTGCATGTCGTGTTTGATATCTCAAGTCATTAAAAGCATGCACAGTCTTTATCTCTTATTGGTTGATATGTCAAGAAACAAGAAACGAGGTAGAAGTTAATGCACCGTGCCTAAGTGTTTTGGGATTATTTGGTTTTCGTAAGATGACTTGCACACCTAGACGGAGGGAGTAATATTTTATCAGTTAAATCTTTGGTCAAAATTTAGCACAAATTACAATGGTGAGGAATAAACCAGGACGGAGTAGTAGTTTAGAAGCCCAAATAAATGAGTGAGGCGCCTTATTGTTACTCTCCACTGTGACTAGTCTTATGGGAAAAGCTGGGGAAGCTGCCAAAAGAACTGGCCCTAGGAGTAGTAGCTAGGGATCGAGTGTGCGAGATGAACCGGAGAAAGTAAATGCAGAGAGATGAAATGCAAAAAATACGGAGGGATGTGATGGTGGTTGCTTGTCCGTTTATTTTACCAGGCCACATATTACTGGGAGTGGTTGGGTTTTGTGATATGACGGCTTTACTGTCGCGCCACGAGCGGGGTGAGAGGTGAGAATCCCGTGCAGCGCCGCCCTCTACACTTGTACTACATCAGTCGTGGTTTATTAGTCCCCCATTGAATTTGACTGCAGATTTAACTGACAAAATGTTAGTGCATGTCAACAAAAACTATATCGTTGGATTCGTATTTGGACATAGTTTTGAATGATATAATTTTAGGTGACATGCATCAGCATTTATCGTACTATATACTCGCTCCGTTCCTAAATATAAGTCTTTGTAAAGATTGCACTATGAACCACATACGGATGTATATAGATGCATTTTGAATGTAGATTCACTCATTTTGCTCGGTATCTAGTCCATAGTGAAAACTCTACAAAGACTTACATTTAGGAACGTAGGAAGTATAATGTTAGTTCAATTTTTGGTCGTACTAATCTATAGTAGTAAGGTGCCCGTGCGTTGCACCGAAGAGTGAAATGCATTGATCGGGAGTTGTTTATTTTGACAAAGGATGTGGGGTCATCTCATGTGTGCTTGGTATCGATAGGTTTCTTCGGATATTATTTCATCTCTAGAGCTCACAAACATCCGGGTGAAATAGATAAAAAGGTATCTATTGCAAACAAAAGTGTTCAACTGTTGAACCTTCATCCAAAACTTGTGAAGAAATAACACTTATTGTGCTTTGCAGGAAATGATCTTTAAGAATTATTTTTTGAGTATCGATTGTTATACATGTTGGCTACAGATGACATGGCACTTTCTTATAGTCAACAGTTGGCTATACTATTAAGTAATATTAACCATGCCCTTATACACCTAGATGGAGGGATTAAATCAGGATGACTTGCAAGGGGGCAGAGGAGATGTAAGAAATGGTTCATGTAAGTCTTTCACCAGTACTATAGTAAAAATTCATACATGGAAGATTCTAGACTAAACCATAAACGGATACACTTTTATTCATGTGCGATACTCCAATAGAGCAAGATCCTGCATGGAAGTCTCCACATGCTTAGACAACGGATTACATTGAGCGAAGACTAATGATCAACATTTAACTTGATAATGCATATGTCCAGGTGAACCTCCTTGGATTCCCCGTGCACCGCGTCGGCGGGTAAAGGATGCCATGGGTTTTCCAAGTCCACATTGGCGGGACAGTCCCAGCTCCGCAGAGTCCAAGTCTGTTCGATGAGGCCGGTGTCGCCGCCCACATGACCCGGAGGGGTAGTAAGACTGACCACGCACCCGTACATCGGCCTCGTGTCAGTGTCAGCGTCAGCGGCGTCGCCCCTCACGCACATTACAGAGACGGGGCGGCGGCCTGCGCGGGCCTCGCTGGTGCCCACGATCAAGAGGAAGATGCTACCGTCGTCCTCCGAGACTAGCAGGCGGCGGTGATCCTCCAGCGACTCCGGCATGGTGAACAGGTAGCACGTCTCGTACTTGATGTTCTCCGCCAAGGGCCAGCAGTGACCGCTGCATGCATCTGTGAGGTGATGCACCATGTCCGCCGGCGAGCCACAAAACGGCATTGGGCACTCATAGCAGTGGACGAAGGGCTCCTTGGAGGCATCGACCAGGCCGTCCATGAAACGGGAGTGGCTGTTGGGGACCTTGCACCAGTTGAATATATGAGCAAGTTACTACGAGATTTAATTCGAATAAGCACAAAATAAATCATGACGACTATAACAGAGATGAAACTAATCATGTGGACTAGCATAGTAGTAGGATACAGAGTAGAAACATGAATTCTACCACGATTTCGAACAGGAAGGACAGAAGCACATACGGTGCAACAGGAGCAGCACCGTTGGCGTTGAGGTTTGTCGCCCATGTCATTGAGGAAGAGGTTGCCGAGGTCGGGGAAGAAGTCGTCATCGGTGAAGTCGTGGCTGCCAACAGTCGCGAGAGTGCGCTCCTCAAATGTCAACAGCGCCCTTCGAATGGAGCGCAGGAGGGAGTGGCTGTAGGAGACGTTGCGGCCGCCGAATGGAGCGCGGGATGAAGCAGTAGATGGTGTCCTTACTAGTACTCCTTAGTCTCTACCTATCTATATATACTCTTATAGAAAACTGAGTTGGTGATGATGGTATGCCTGCCATCTTGTAATATAGACAGTCCGATCTATATCTGCGGATAGAAAGCTAACTATGACAATTTTACAAAAGATACCCGCACATCTCTCCACATTTACAAATAAGGCCTTGCCTCATTCATCCTTATCTCCCACAATCTCGTGCTCCTCCCTATGTGTCTATCTCTACTACTCTTCTTTGTTTTTTATAACAAATCAATAGTGTTGCACCGTTCGCTGCACGCCCGGCTGAACACGCCTCCTTGCCTCCATCATCACCAACTGAGTCTTTTATAGGAGTAGGAGTAGATAAAAACCGAGTTGGTGATGATGGTGTGCCGTGCAATGCACGGGCATCTTGCTATTTTTTTTGCATCTAAGTCCAAACACCACGTAGACACGGTCTTTGAGCACGGTTCGTAGTCGTTCCACGCTCAGACATTGAAGTTTGTAACTATTTTAGATTAGAATATACTACTCCGGCGCTAGTAGTAGAGCAGAGTCCTACTCTACTACTCTACTCAAGCAAGCTAGGGCATAGTACTGTAGTAGGTACTGTAGGGAGTACCAGTACTGTGATCACTCAAGCAAGTTGTCTGGCATCGATATGACCCTACGCTGCTGGTATGTGTCTCGTAAGTCAAGTGGCGGGCTATAGTAATCATGAACTGTCCACTTCCCGCAGCACATATTCGCTTCTCCATCTTTGTCCGCACATAATCTCGTCCAATCTTCCATCCCCTCTAAGGCGCCTCCCCCCTCGTCCGAAACCCAAGCACTAACAATGGCAGAACCAAGCTGCGTCCGCTGAAAGAGTGGCTGGAATTCGCTCCCCACAGAGGTAATCAAGCTCATTGTTTCACGTGTGGACAATCTCAGAACCATGCCGCTCGTCGCGTGCTCGTCGGGGCTGTACCGTTTACTCAAAGCCCTCAGGCCGGAGCTTTTTAAGCTAGCTCCTTGCTCGCTGATGCCGCCTGATCTTCAGAAACGGCATGTCACGCAGCATAACGATCATAGGGTGGCGAGCATCAACCCCCTTGACTGCGATCCGATCCCCGTCAGCCTCAACTACATTAACGGTATGTACCGGGTCGCAATAAACACGTACTGGATGGTGCTCGTCAACGGTCGTGGCAGCTGAATGCTCGCGGAGGTCTACACCTGGCGATTGATCCCGCTTCCTTCAATTAACACTGCACTGCTTTGGCACCGCGGCCGAGAATACTCGGATCTTACAGTAGCCAACATCATACCAAGTTTGATTTGCTCAAGGTTGTAATCTGGCAAGTGCCCACAAGATCTGTGAATTATAAAGACTTCAGGCTAATTGCGTTCTTCAACCGCGGTCTCGCCTATCTGACAGGTCACTGCGGTAAGTGGATAAATCTGCACGTCCATCACAAGATCATACATCCTCCATGGTTCTCTGATGCCATTGAACACAAGGGCTTCATTTACGCTGTCGACTCCTTCTATGGCTGGACGTATTGCTGGCCTACTCCAGTCATCGCTACAAACGGCTGTTACAACAGTATGTTACTTTCCTATGATATCATTATGACTTGCTTATATTACTGTCAACATTTACTGAAAAGATATTCATGCTCATAAGATGCTACTCTTAAGATTAACTAAATAAAGAGCCCTTTTTTATTTGACTCCAACTTGATATGATGTTGTAGGCCGCCTGGTGTCCCTACCCTTCCTAATCCCAGAACCTTTCATAGAAAAGCGGCATGGCAGTTGCAGGTGGTTCCTGGCTCGATCAGACGACGGCGAAAGATTGATGATCATTCGCACGTACCGGACGTGTTGTTTCGCGGAATACAATCACAGTCGCTGCAAGGTCTTTGAGCAGGATCCCAGCTTCTCTGGGCCTTCAGGAATTTTTGACTGGAGGCTGGAAAGTAGCCTTGGTACACGCTCTCTATTTGTCACATTGAATTATCCGATTAACCAGGAGATAACCGACGGCAAGGATCATGATGGCAGCGCGGTTTCGTTCATCAGGCAAAACTGTGTGTACACAGCGTACCATGCGTCTCTGCATGCACTATACATTGATATGTGCTGCCACGCTCTGCAGCCCAAAGTAGGAGAGAGGATCGCAAGTATCAGACTTCGACCTGCGCGCTGGAGTTTCCCCCGTCAGGCACCCATCTAGTTCAAGCCGTCAGCCAATCTCCACAGCTTAATAAATAGTAACGTCTAACTGAGCCAGTTAGTTAGATCGTACACTTGGTGTAGTAGGATTTTATTTAGTTTGATGCATACACTTGTTCTTTTTGGTAGCCCTTTTGTAATGATGGCTGATGTTTGGTTTGGAAGAGAGTTGTGTCTTCACTCTTACGGCCTGCTTCGCTTCTACATTGCACCCCAGCCCTGGTTCTGCTGCTGTTGTTTTCAATGTACAATCAGTAGTATATTTCGTTTGTTGGTTGAATAAATGTGTTGCTAGAACGACAAACACAATGTTTTGGAAGTCGTTGCACGGTTCGATCCTTTAGTTCCCCGTATCGTACGTAGCTCATACTATTTTTCGTACGGAACACATTTTCCACTTGTTGATAACATGCAGCCCACTGATGAAGGCCCAATAGAGAAGCCCATAATTAACTTGAAGGGAGGCTCTCACAAGAATCCGGCCTAGGTACATGCTCATGGTCCCCTAAACATAAATAAGTAAATAAATAAATAAAGCTAAATGCTCATGCACCAGTTCTTTGGGAAAATAGGTAGCCCAATATTTCTTTTTGAAGAATACCCAAGCTAGGCCTATTTGTTTTCTCCGAATTAGGGCTGTAAATCTTTCAAGGCGAGGAGGGATGCATTATGTCCAGGCCAAAGAGTATGGTCAATGTATGTTAAAAGTAATATCAAAAGGGGTTGAAAATTCCAAAAAAATTATAGCAAATGGTATATTAGTTTATTTTTTTTTGTTTTTGTTCTTCACTGATATATTATACGTATTTCATTGGATTTAACATGACATGGTACTAATTTATTTTTAAATTTGTTTTAGTATGTCTATTTATTTATGGATTAAGAATGTTTCGTTCCCCAGCAAAAATTTGTCAATTTTCAAAATTTCCCACATATTTAGTTAATTTTTTGACCCTAGTACTGACCATAAAATGGCCAGCAATTCTAAAAAAGGAAAACGGGATGCAATAAATTCCATATGAATTAGAAAATGAGTAAAAATTATAAAAATAATAGCAAATGTGTTGTACACGCCATAGATTCCGAGGCTGACTTGTTTACGCAAGGCTTTGTCAGTGAACACACGATTCTAGTAGCAGTGACTGCTGGATGTCCATCCAACGGCCGACGCGCTTCTTCAATCTCTGATCTTCCTGCTCCAGCCACCTAAACTAGCGCCCACGGGACTGCCTGCTCCCTCCTCTTGTGGCTCGCTGTGATGCCGCACAGGTTTCCCCGGCCCATCCTACTCCCTCCGCTCGCCTGGTCGCACGCAATCAATTGCCTCCTTATTACGCGAAAAAAATGATTCCTCCCACTGACATCTGGTGTGCACCGGTTGGAGGCTGACCTGTGGGCCTACTAAGTTGATGCATACGCAGGGCTTGTCAACTTAGTCAACAAACGATTCTAGCAGCAGTAACCGTTGGATTTGAATCGAACGGTCCTGCTGCTTCTTCGATCGCTGCTCTTCTTGCACCAGCCGCCCAAACCAGTGCCAGGGAGACCACCTTCTCCTGCCTCCAGTGGCCGGTTGTGCTGCCGTTGAGGCCTCATCGCCCCTACTACTCCCACCGCTAGCCAGGCCCTGCAGCGATGGCAGCATCACACCGCAGCCGAACCAGTGAACCATCGTACTCCTCTCCGCGTGGGCATCCACTGCCGCGTCTTCCCCGGCTCCGCGTCATCCCCTTCCTAGGCCTCACCATCATCCACCGCCTTGGTGCTCTCGGCGTGGCGTGGTCAATGTGGTCAATGACATTCCATCGGAAGAGAACTATACGTGTAGAGGCCGACAGCTGGGTCCACGGCCACAACCCCGTTTTTTGTGATTTGCCAAGTAAGTCGCTTTGTCAGGCCTGTTGGGCTGCAAATCTTTCAAGACGAGGAGAACTTTCATTCGGCTGGCCAAGAAAATGGCCCATCAGTAATGAGAAGTGGGTTGTACATTTTTAAAACACATCAAACCGACAATTAGTTTCAAATATCTTTTTTTTATTTTGAGATTTTAAATGACATTAATTTTTATGCATGGAGAATTTGTTGGATTTTATATTGATATACATTAATTTTTAAAATCAGTTTGAATGTGAGTCGAAATTTCGGGATTAAAAACAGTTCGGACCGCACCGAAATATGCAAAATTTCGTATAATTTTTTAACCGTGGCCACAATATGGACTGTAATGCTCACAAAAAGAATATGGGCTCCAAAAAAAACCTTAAGAATTAGCAAATGGGTTGTAAATTATTAGAAATAATGGCAGATGGGTTGTATGCTGTTTTCCACAGATTTGAGGCTTTCTTAAAAAGAAGGTTGACGCACAAGCAGTGACTGTTGGATGTCCATCCAACGGCCGTCGTGCTTCTTCAATATCTGCTCTTCCTACTCCAACCGCTCAAACAAGCGCCGACCGGACTGCCTGCTCCCTCCTTCCCGCTGCCGGCTGTGCTGCCGCGCAGGCCTCACCGCCCCACCGTACTCCCATCGCTGGCCTAGCCATCCCTCTACTCACCCACACCTGCTGTTATTCTCCGACGACGGCAGACGAACCAGTAAACCCTCATACAATCGTACTCCCCTCCGTGTGGGAAACAACTGCCGAGTCTTCCCTGCCTCCGTGTGATTCCTTTTCTAGGCCTTGCCGTCGTCCACCGCCCTGGTGCTCTCGGCACGGCCTGGTCAACGTGGTCAACGACCGACATGCATCTAAAGTGGACTGTACGTGGAGAGGCCGACAGCTGGGTCCACGACCACATGCAAGGAAATGCCTCCTTATTACGCGCAAAATAATGATTCCTCCACCTGAAATCAGGAACCCATCGAAAGGGCCTCTGTATTTCACGAAGAAAAATGTTACCGCCGCTGACAGCTCGGACCCACCAGCTATATCTTCGCACGCAAGGAAGTGCCTCCTTATTATGGACAAAAAAATGAATACTCCCCCTGTTAGCTGGGACCCAGTATAGTGGTAGGCTGGCTTGTGGGCCTACTAAGTTGACGGGGACGGAGGGCTTTGTCAACTTAGTCAATATGCACGATTCTAGCTCCAGTGACAGTACGATGTCCATCAAACGGCCGTAGTGCTTCTTCAACCTCTGGTCTTCTTGCTCCAGCCGCCCCAACCAGCGCCAGTCGTGCCTCGTGCTCCTTCCTCCCTTGGCTGGCTGCGATGCGGCGGAGGCCTCACCGCCCCCTACTACTCCCACCGCTGGCCAGGCCATCCCTCTACTCACCCACACCCCCTGTTATTCTGCGACGACGGCAGCCTCACACCGCAGCGAACCAGTGAACCCTCGTACTCCTCTACGCATGGGCATCCACTGCCGTGTCTTCCCCGGCTCCGCGTCGTCCCCTTCCTAGGCCTCGTTGTCGTCCACCGCCCTGGTGCTCTCGGCGCAGCGTGGTCAATGTGGTCAAGGAGCGGCTTCCATCGGACGTGGATTGTACGTGGAGAGGCTGACAGCTGGGTCCACGGCCGCAGCAAGGAAGTGCCTCCTTATTACGCGCAAAATAATTATTCCTCCGCCTGACAGCGGGGACCCACTGGACGGGCCACCAGCTACATATCCGCACACAAGGAAGTGCGTCTAGGCAAAAAAAAAACGATTCGCCGCCCTGACTGCTGGGACTCACTAGCTTCATCTTCACACGCAAGGAAGTGCGTGACAGTCGGGACCCACCTAGTCAAAGCATACATAACGTTGTCATTCTGGAACGTGTACGTACATACTGGTCGTTGTAGAGGCGCGCATGTGTGGTAGTAGTGGCGCGCACGTAACATGTACACGTAAGTACAGCGGCCAAGGTGCAAGAAAGAAAATACGGCCACGTATGTACATACGGGCAGAGTCTCGAACGCCTACTCGCGCATACGTACGGCCAGGGCTCGTGTACATGGCTGGGACGGAATGGAGAAACAGCGTCGTCGTCGTATTCATGGGGAGGGAACGAAATGCGTCGTGTTCATGGGGAGGCAACAGAATGCGTCGTGTTTATCGAGAGGCAACGGAGCGCGTGCGAGCCAACCGGCTGGGTCGGAATGGAATGCGTCGTCGTGTTCATCGGGAGGGCTTCTACAGAACAGGCGATGGAAACGAGGCCTGGCGTACCGCGAAGCGGAGAAGCGACCTTGTGTTCGACCGGCCACGTCAAAGCAGGATCCTGTTCGCCGGGAGAGGTCGGCATACCGCAAAAGCAGAGAAGCGGACCTCCTATGGTGAAGCAGGGGTCCTTTTGATTGGGAGGGTGTGGCGTGCGGAAAAGCGGCAAGCGGACCTCCTACGGTGAAAGAAGGGCCCTAATGATCGGGAGGGTGTGGAGTACCACAAAAGCGGAGAAGCGGACCTCCTACGGTCGGAGCAGGGGTCTGTTGATCGGGAGGGTGTGGCGTCGCATAAAGCAGACGAAAGCGGAAATGTGTTGGGCTTCACGGTGAAATGGGGTCCTGTTCATCGGGAGGGATGTGGCATACCGCAAAACAAGACTCCAGGGGATACTGTTCATCTCCACCGTCGACCTCCTCCAGCCTCTACTGGCTACCGTCGACCTCCTCCAGCCTCCACGGGCTCTTGTTCATCCAGCCTCCACCGCGTGCTACTCCACCGGCTACTGTTCAACCACCCCTCCACGGGCACCCCTACACCATCTACTGTTCATCGAGCCCTCCACACCACGGGGTCCTGTTCATCCAGAGGCAATGCCACCGCTCACTGTTCGTCCAAACCCCCCCCCCCCCCCCCCGCAACGCTCACTGTTCATCAAATCGATCGGCTTCATTTAGAAGCACTAGCGAAGGAATCACTCGATCGAGTTCAGTTAACAGCCATCGATCGATCGCTCGGGTTCAGTAACGCGTAGCCTGCAGTGCAATCGCTCGGGTTCAGTTAGAGCCCAACGCCTACGCTTCGGGTTCGATTAGAGCCAACGCCCCGCACACACGCAGCGTCGTGTATGAGATAAACGCGCATCGCTCGGCCCCCGACCTCCCACCGTAACCGGGAACTCCCCGAAATTTTCCTCGCCCTCGCTTCTACCACGGTTTTTCCATCATGGACGGCCCAAAGAATGTCATGCAGCTGCGTCTCCGGCCCGCCCAGGACAAAAAGCCCATTTTCTGTCATGCTTTTTTGTCATAGAAGTAGGAGCCCACCACATCTATGATGATACCGGGCTTTGTCACAATCATCGTCATAGAAGTGTCATATGTATGATAGAAAAAAAATCGTTCGGCCCAAAATGTCACGGATGTGTCTTTTTTTTGTAGTGTATGAGCGAGTAGGCGTTCGAGACCCCGTCCGTATGTACACATACGTGGTCGTATTTTTTTCTTGCACACTGGCCACTGTACATACGTGTACATGCTACGTGCGCGCCTCTACTACGACATGTGCGCGCCTCTACATCCACCAGTATATATGTACATACACGTTCGCGACCAGAATGACAACGCTATGTACGCTTTGACAAGGTGGGTCCCGACTGTCAGGCACTTCCTTGCGTGCGAAGATGTAGCTGGTGGGTCCCAGCAGTCAGCTGGGCGAATCATTTTTTTTTCGGATGCACTTCCTTGTGTGCGAAGATGTAGCTGGTGGGTCCCAGCAGTCAGGAGGGAAACATTTTTTTCACGAAATACGGTGGCCCGTCCGGTGGGTCCCTGCTGTCAGGTGGGGGAATCATTATTTTCCGCATAATAAGGAGGCACTTCCTTGCTGCGGCCGTGGACCCAGCTATCAGCCTCTCCACGTACAGTCCACGTCCGATGGAAGTCGTTCCTTGACCACGTTGACCACGCCGCTCCGAGAGCACCAAGGCGGTGGACGACGGCAAAACCCTAGGAAGGGGCGACGAGGGCAGGGAAGAAGCAGCGGTGGAAGCCAGCGGAGAGGAGTAGGAGGGTTCACTAGTTCGGCTGCGGTGTGAGGTTGCCGGCGCCGCAGGGCCTGGCCAGCAGTGGGAATGGTAGGGGGCGGTGAGGCCTCTACGGCAGCACAACTGGCCACGAGAGGCAGGAGCATGCGGCACGACCGGCGCTGCTTTGGGCGGCTAGAGCAAGAAGACCAGAGGTTGAAGAAGCACTACGGCCGTTGGATGGACATCATACGGTCACTGGAGCTAGAATCGTCTATATTGACTAAGTTGCCAAAGCCCTCCATCCCCGTCAACTTAGTAGGCCCACAAGTTAGCCTCCCACCAAGGTCACTCCGAGCTAGCAGGGGAAGTATTCATTTTTTTGTGCGTAATAAGGAGGCACCTCCGGTGGGTCCGAGCTAAGAGCGGGGGGAAAGTTTTTTTTTTGCAAAATACGGTGGCCCGTCCGGTGGGTCCCAGCAGTCAGGGCCAAAAGTTTTTTTCGTGAAATACTGGTGGCCCGTCTGGTGGGTCTCTGCTGTCAGGTGGAGGAATAATTATTTTCCTCGTAATAAGGAGGCACTTCCTTGTGGCTGCCGTGGACCCAACTGTCAGCCTCTCCACGTACAGTACTCTTCCGATGGAAGTCGGTCGTTGACCACATTGACCACGCCGCGCCGTGATCACCACGGCGGTGGACGACGGTGAGTCCTAGGAAGGGGCGGCGTGGAGCAGGGAAAACAGCGGCGGTGGATGCCCGCGAGAGAGAATCGAGTTTCTTGGTTCAGCTGCGATGTGAGGCTGCCGTCGCTGCAGAATAACAGGGGGTGTGGGTGAGTGGAGGGATGGCCTGGCCAATGGTGGGAGTAGTATGGGGCGGTGAGGCCTCCGTGGTAGCGCAGCCGGCCACAAGAGGCAGGAGCAAGCGGCACGACCGGCGCTGCTTTGGGCGGCTGGAGCAAGAAGACCAGAGGTTGAAGAAGCACTATGGTCGTTGGATGGACATCAAACGGTCACTGGAGTATTGACTAAGTTGACAAAGACCTCCTTCCCCGTCAATTTAGTAGGCCCACAAGTCAGCCCAACAATATGGTGGGTCCCAGCTAGCAGGGGGGTATTCATTTTTTTGGGCATAATATGGAGGCAATTCTTTGAGTGCAAAGATATAGCTGGTGGGTCCGACCTGTCAGCGGGGGGAACATTTTTGCGCGTAATAAGGAGGCATTTCCTTGCGTGCGGCCGTGGACCCACTTGTCAGCCTCTCCACGTACAGTACCACGTAGACCAGGCCGCACCGAGAGCACCAGGGTGGTGGACGACGGCGAGTCCTAGGAAGGGAACGACACAGAGCCAGGGAATACTCGGCAGTTGTGTCCCACGCAGAGGAGTACTAGGGTTTACTGGTTCGTCTACCATCCCCGGAGAATAACAACAGGTATGGGTGAGTAGAGGGATGACTAGGCCAGTGATGGGAGTACGGTGGGGCCGTGAGGCCTGCACGGCACCATAGCCAGCTGCGGGAGGACGGAGCAGGCAGTCCCGCCGGCGCTTGTTTGAGGCTGGAGCATGAAGAGCAGAGATTGAAGAAGCACGACAGCCGTTGGATGGACATCCAACAGTCACTGCTCTCGTGTGTTGACTAAGTTGACGGGGTGTTGCGTGTGCGTCAAACTTTTTTTATGAAAGCATACGCATCAACCTGTAGTGGGCGCACAAGTAAGCCTCAAATCTGTGGAAAACAACATACAACCCATCTGCCACTATTTCTAATAATGTACAGCCCATTTGCTAATTCTTAAGAATTTTTTTTGAGCCCGTCTTCTTTTTGTTAGCATTACACCCCATATTGTGGCCACGGTCAAAAAGTATAAGAATTTTGCATATTTCGGTGAGGTCAACTGTTTTTAATCTAGAAATATTGATTCACATTCAAACTATTTTGAAAAATAATTTATATAAATATAAAATCAAAATAATTGTCCACGCATAAAAATCAATGGAATTTAAAATCTTTTAATGAAAAAAATTGAAACTAATTCCTGGTTTGAAGTGTTTTAAAAATGTACAGCCCATTTCTGGGCAAACCGAATGAAACTCTCCTCGTCTTGAAAGATTTGCAGCCGAGCAGGGCCGATAAAGCAAGTAGGCCTTGTTTGGGTATTTCTTTTAAAAAAATAGAACTGGGCTAGCCATTTTCAGCAAGAAAAAAACACAAATGGGCTCATGATGTGGTAAACATAAATAAATCCCTGGCTAGATGGGCCACAGCCCCCGCACAGCCCCGTTGTTACCCTGATCCGTCGCTAAAACTAGTATAAATAACAACTGCTTGTTCCTCAAAAAAAAACTGCGCGACCTGCTGGGTCCCTGGTGTCACCCGCTCGTAGTGTAATTCTCCCGTTTATTGACTACATTGACAATGGCATGAGCCCCATATGTCCAACCATTAGGAGGAACCATATTTTTGGGCTTGTAATATAGAGGCACTTGCTTGCGTACTGCCATGACGCTGGTGGGTCCCAACTGTCATCCTCTGCACGTACGGTCATCTCCTTGTTCCTCTCGGTTGTTGACGACATTGACAATGCAAGAGGGCGGTGTCGGTGTCAAAACCGGCGGATCTCGGGTAGGGGTCCCGATCTGTGTGTCAAGGCTGATGGTAAACAGGAAACAGGGGACACAGATGTTTACCCAGGTTCGGGCCCTCTCGATGGAGGTAAAACCCTACTTCCTGCTTGATTAATATTGATGATATGGGTAGTACAAGAGTGGATCTACCACGAGATCGTAGAGGCTAAACCCTAAGAGCTAGCCTATGATTCTATGACTGTAATTGTGATCGGCCTTCTAACGACCAACCTCTCCGGTTTATATAGACACCGGAGAGGGCTAGGGTTTACATGGAGTCGGTTACAAGGAAGGAAATATAATATCTGGATCGCCAAGCTTGCCTTCCACGCCAAGGAAAGTCCCATCCGGACACGGGCCAAAGTCTTGAGTCTTGTATCTTCACGCTTCAATAGTCCGGACGTTGTACACAGTCCGGCTGTCCGGATACCCCCTAATCCAGGCCTCCCTCAGTATCCCCTGAACCAGGCTTCAATGACGATGAGTCTGGGGCGTAGTCTTGTCTTTGGCATTGCAGGGCAGGTTCCTCCTCCGAATACTCCAAGGTAATTATCGAACACTCAAACCGTGTCCGGATCCACAATATGATCTTCGCATGCCACCGTTGAGAGAACGATGTTTCACAAATGCAATCTGCTGACAACTTTTTAGGCAACGCGACGTGTCATTACGGTCGGGTCATTATTCAAACCGTTTTCCCACAACCAGCCACAGCACATATTGTGAGGCGGTTTCCTCGACACGTCTTGTCAAAGCGGAGATCGTGTCCCCTTATCGCGGGATTCTCATCAATACGGGCATGGGTAATCCAACCGTACCGCTAATCGCGGCGAGCGGGAGGCAAACAGGCTCAACTAGGCACGTGGGGAGGCGCAAAAAGCACTTAGCGCCCCTATAAAGAGACAAGGCCTCTTTCTCTTTACCCACACCCTTCTCCTTCCGCTCGCTCATTCCCCTCTTTTCGAGCCCTAACACCCAAGCACTCTTCCTTTCCACCAAAGAGAGGCTTTCCAAAGATGTCCGGATCCGGAGCAGGAGGCAGATGGATGGCCTCTACTGTCCGGGAGAAGGATATCAAGAAGCTCCAGGACGTCGGGTATCTGGCCCAGAAGATCGGCCACTGTCTCCCCCCGGCAGGACAGGTCGTCCCCACCCCGGAACCATACGAGAGAGTCGTGTTCCTTCCCCATTTTGTCCGCGGGCTCGGGTTTCCCCTGTACCCATTTGTTCGCGGAATCATGTATTACTACGGGATTGATTTTCATGATCTTTCCCCCAACTCCTTCCTCAACATCTCTACGTTCATCTCGTGTGCGAGGCTTTTCTTCGGATCACACCTCACTTCGTCCTGTGGCTGAAGATTTTTAATGTGAAGCCCAAGGTGGTGAGCGGCGAACATGCCGAATGCGGCGGCACCATGGTAAGCAAGATGCCCAAGGCCGTTTGGCCGAAGGGTGGTTTCAACGAATCCGTCAAAGAGTGGCAGCAGCGGTGGTTCTATATCACTGAACCACGTGGCAAAAAGTGGGCGGCCGCTCCAGAGTTCAGATCCGGAGCTCCGTAGCGGCTCACATCCTGGCCCGAGAAGGGCCCGAACTGGTCCTCGTCCGATGAGCTGTCACTTTGCTCGAGCCACGCGCCTTGTGGTGTGGTCGATAGGGACGTCAAACTTGTGGATGTAGTCCAGGTGATGCTAGCTCGCCTGGTTCTCCCCTGTCAGCGCCGAGCTTGTACTCTGTGGGAGTTCGACCCTGCCGAGCACCCAACCCTTCGGGAGCTTTATGATTCCTCCCACAAGGATATCTGGAAGGTGCTCTTTAAGTCCAGCAAATCGTGGCCGGGCCCCACCGAGGACCGTGGGTATCAGTTATCCTATTCTCCAAGCTCGGAAAGTCACAGCCAAGCTCTGTCTATTCATGCTTCAGCTGGCATATCATGAGGGATACATCCTAATCGTGTATCATCGTGACCTCAAGGATGGGTAAAGAAAGTGGAGCGGATACATTGTCCAGCCCCATTGCCGGAGGAACCGGCCAGACCTCTTCCGACGAAGATGCTGGCCCCCGCGCCTTACAAGGTGCCAAAGAAGGAGGCCTCCAAGAAGGGAAAGAAGACCCGGAGTGGCCTCCGTCACCGCGAAGCTTCGGATGCAAATTCCGAAGACTCGAACGACGCACCTTCTTCAGAAGACGAAGAGGAATAAGCAGAGGAGGACAAGCCTCTCTCTGAAGGTGGGAAGAAACGTGTAGCTTCCCCGTCCCTGGAGGCCGAATCGCCCAAGAGGAGAAAAGGTTCCCTCACAGAGGCATCCACCACGGCTGCCCATAGCAGCCCGGAGTGGGATCCCAGGGCCCAGCCCCTGGAGAAGTCGTAAGTGTACAAGATCCGAACACGCATACGCGTCCGGGATTGTTTTTGGGTATAATAGTTTTAACTGTTGCTATATTTTGCACAGTCCCGCGAGGCCTTGCGCCGGCCAGTCCTCATCCGATGTTTCGCTGAGCTCGGACGCCTTGGCGAGCGAGACGCCTCAAGAGGCCCCTTCCCCAAAGTCCCGACGCGACACTGATGTGTCATCTCAACGGGGCTCGGACCAGGGGGGCATATCACTGGAGCCGGACACACGGGAGCAATGGGCCCTGAGTGTGACGTCAGCGGGGGCGATCTTGGGTTCGGCCCTCAGCCGGACAAGGTCCAGGAGACCTCTAAGGCTCCCGGATCGGGCGAGTAGCCACCTGCAATGGTGGGAGCCTACCTACTCTGCCGGCAACCTCTGTTCAAGCGGAGTTGCCAGACAGCCTATCGACAGCGTTAAAGAAACGCGTCTATCGTCGATGAACATCGGACCCTTATGGCGGTCGTTGAAAAGATTCGGTCCGCCGGGAGTGGCCTGAACGAGTCCTTCCTTGGCCTTATAAAGGCCTTTGAGGTATGTTTCCTGAGAAACCTTTGAGGAATCATCATAATATGAGTAGTAGCCCCTGATACACTGTCCGGCGAAGGAGAGGGAGCCGGGCAGGGGATCAAATCCTCATTTTTTGTGGGGACATATGTTAATGACGTTTATCTCTTTGTTTGAACACAGGCATCTGCGGAGAACACGGCCGCTCGTAATGCAGAAGTGTCCGAACTGAAGCTGAGCCTGGAACGGGCCAAGGAAGAACTTGGCCGCGTGAGGAAGCAATTAGAAGATAAACAAGGTATGTTGAAACATTGTCTTGCATTAGGCACAAATAAGTAATTGTGCTTATCGAAAAGTATTTGTGCCCTAGGAGCGAGTGCGGAATATGAGGCACTGAAAAAGTCTATGGATGACGCCAACGAGAAGGCTGCCGCCGAACAGGCACTTCGTAAAAAACACGAGGCCAGGGTTGTCACAGCTGAGAGGGAGCTCCATGAGGCTGTGAAGAAAAGCGAGGGTTTGGAGTAGAGTCTAATAGGGAAAGAATCCGAACTCGCCCAAGCGCTCCAAGCCGTGGAAGATGCTCGGGAAGAAGCCCGAGGTGTTGTACGGGACATTCAGGAGGCCCGGAAAGTTGCGGCTGGTAAGGCCTTCTGTATTATTAGCCATTTGTTCATGATAATGGGAAGAACTCTAAGCGGAAAGCTGAATTCTTATTTTTCCAGGGGCGTTTGCGGATCTTCCTCGTAGCATATCAGATGCCGCCCAATTCTACCGAACCGAGGAGAAGAAGTCTGCGGAGAGGGATTTCTGGTCGCAGTATTTGGCACCGAACCATCTGGTGCCCTTTATCGATCAGCTGAAGCAGCTGGTCGAACTGCACTAGGCGGCCGAACTTGCCATGAAGGACTTGATTTTCCGGCTGTGGCCAGCAGAGCCAATTCCGAGCAGTTACTTCGGGCTCGTGAAGAGGATTGTGGGCGCTTGTCCTTGGCTTGATGCTATTAAGCGATCGGTCTGCATAGAGGGTGCACATATGGCGTTCGCCCGTGCAAAAGTGCATTGGAGGAACCTTGACGCGGAGAAGCTGATGACTAAGGGGCCGCCAGAGGGTAAGGAGCATCGCAAGCCCGAACTGTACTATGAAGGTGTCTTGAAGGAGCCATGTGCGGCGGATAAATGTACCAAAGACATTATATTTCCCTGAGGGCATTCATGCCGCTTTTTGTAATATGGGATGGTGGCATTTTTATTATATATTTCCTGTTTTGTTTGAACATATGTTCTTCCTGTGCGGCTGTTTATTGTATGTAAATCCTGAGAGTTGGCCAGTAATCGGCTTCTCCCCCCATGTAGAAAGAATACGGGGGTGTTCGGGATATATCTGAACGCTCTTTATCCCAAGGTTGGGTCCTTTTGCAGAGGCGTTTCTCACCATGAACCAGGCAATCAGACTATAAGGCTTTATTGCTCTCACTTAGCCATAAGAATTAGAGTATGGTCGGCGCAACCCCTAGTGTTCGGAAGGCCGAACTAGGGGCTCTATTGGTGCCTGATCATAAGACTGATCCGTCGCACTCTGCATTTATAATGGCGTTGTGCGGAATAAATCTTTAGGAATTTTACAAACCTCTCGAACAGCTGACCAGCTCTCGTTGTATCATGACAGTCGGTTTTCGGCTTTCTCTACTGAGGTGCTCGTCCGGCAGATCCGGGACACAATCGCAGTAGTTCTCCCTACGCTACCTTAGCCGATATAACGGAACGTAAGGTACCAAAACAAGGGAGCCGGGCAAACACAACCAATGACCCAAGACATGATTCGGAGCTGATGCATATAGTGCTATAAGTTCGGGGTGCCGGACGACCGAGAAGGTGGTCGGACTTTATTGCCGTATTATGAAGCCCCTGGCATAGTCGGGCGTAACACGAGGTGTCGATGAAAAGTGACGCCGGTAAGTATTATTTTGGTCTACGAATTGTAGTAGGATGATATGTCTAGGCATACGAGTACGATGCATGATTATGAAAAGATGTGTTTTTTGGCGGAACCTGTGATGGCCGGATTGGAGGGAGTTGTCAGTGGATCAAGAGTGAATCCGGGCTGCCTTCATTTAGGGGGGAGGGATCCTTGTGTGTCCGGGCCGATTCCACGTCACCGATCCTGTTCTGCGTCAAAGTTAGTTTGTAAGGCAAATACTCGGGGGTAGCCAAGCGTCCTCTTGCGGTTGGTCCGAGGTCTCCTGATCAGTCCCTAGTAAACCCAGCCGTTATACCGTTGGGTAGCGCAGACTCCTCAATTGGTTTCCGAATAGTTGGCTATCATATCAAAATTTTGATAGGCATGCGCGACTCGCTACTCCGGCAGTTGTATAATTCCCGCCCTGAGGCCGGGGTTCGGCCGTGTGATTGTATCACATGGTGTTGGCCTGAGTGATTGACCACATGGGATCTAGTCAATGTGGTTCGTCCCATTAGCATACGGTAAATTACCACATGGTGGGAAGGTGCCGGAGATTTATTCTTTGGCGAGGTATTTTTTGGTGATCCGAAGACAACCGTTTTGAATGATGGGCTAGAAGAATTTGGCCTTTGCCCCTAGCATCTTTTAGGAGATGTTGTTTGTGGTTTCACACCTGCGAGGATTTTATGTGTTATGGGGCCCCCGGTTTGTTATGTCCGGAGGTACTGCAATTGAGTTGCTTTGGTTGATGCGGTCGGGGGCGATTGGCCGTACTCTTATGCTATGGGGGGGGGGGCTCTTGAACAGATGTCTCCCTTCATTTTTTTTCGGCACGCGGCCAGCCGCTTTGTTTTGAGGATCCGGCATTCTCTATTGGTATTCTTTGCCGTCCTTCATGGAGTACCATGGATTTCACATGGTTGATCGAGTGTGTGGCTCGAGCCGGATAGGTCTGAGCTGTTCTTTGTCCGCTGACTGGACTGGTAGTTGCTGGAATTAATACCAGCCTTCTTGTTTTGACGCTTATGACAATTGCGCCGAGGCTTGAGGGTGCTTCTTCTTTTGTCCTTCGTGTTGTTTTGGACAGTAGCGGTGAGTTGACGTCGGGGCATGTGCCTTGAGTTCTCCAGCTTAGGTTGGGGCGGCCGGTTGTGCCATGTGTGCCCTTTGTCGGGGTGGTCTGGTCCGTATCTTTCAGTGGCCAGGACCTTGGTCCATCTGTCCACCAGCGAATCTTGGTCAGCTTTAAGCTGCTGTTGCTTCCTTTGTAGGCTCTTTGCCGTGGCCATGAGCCGTCGCTCGAAGCGAGCTTGTTCCACTGGATCTTCAGGCACGCCGAATTCGTCATTGCCGAGGCTTGCCTCGTCCTCGGAGGGGGGCGTATAGTTATCCTTCTCCAAGTATCCCACAGTGGCCACTTCGGCCTTATGAAAGGCGAGCCGACTGGGGTTATATTCATCTTCGGCGCCATCCGGATTGTTTTCGACTTCTGGGACGGTATTCCTGTGATGGGGCTTGGAGTGGCGCTGATGACGCCCATGCTTTACTTTTCCCTCTGGGGGATTATCCTTCGCTGCTTCATTGCCATTGGTTTCCTTCGGAGTGTCCGCCATGTGTACATCATGAGGAAAGGTGGCTATCCACCGCCCAGTGAGCAGTGGCTCCTGTGATTCTCTGGCATCGTCGTTCATACCATCGATGTCTTCGGAGTCAAAGTCAATCACGTCGGTTAAATCATCAACCGTGGCAATGAAGTGGGTGGTGGGTGGGCAAATAATTATTTCATCGCCTGCTTCCCACTCGAGCCGGACATAGTTCGGCCAAGGGCCTCCTGTCAAAGAGAGGGACTTTAATGAGTTCAGCATGCCGCCGAAGGGCGAGTACTGGAAGATATCCGCAGCGGTGAACTCCATTACCGGAGCCCAACCTGGCTCGACTGGATCAGGAGTGCGCGGACTAGAACCAACGTCCGGATACGAATCCGGGGGTCCGGATTCACAGACCACCACAGGGGTAAGGCCCGTGTTCGGCTCTACCGCCGATGAGTGCGCGACATGCGGGGTGATACGTCTCCAACGTATCTATAATTTTTTATTGCTCCATGCTACTTTATCTATTGTTTTGGACTCTAATGGGCTTTATTTTCCACTTTTATATTATTTTTTGGACTAACCTATTAACCGGAGGCCCAGCCCAGAATTGTTGTTTTTTTCCTTTTTCAGTGTTTCGAAGAAACAGAATATCAAACGGAGTCCAAACGGAATGAAACCTTCGGAAATATGATTTTCTCACCGAACCTGATCCAGGAGACTTGGACCCTACGCCAAGGAACCAGAGAGGCGGTCACGAGGGTGGGGGGTGCCCCCCACTAGGGCGCGCCCCCTGCCTCGTGGGCCCCCTGTTGCTCCACCGACGTACTCCTTCCTCCTATATATACCTACGTACCCCCAAACGATCAAAACAGGAGCCAAAAACCTAATTCCACCGCCGCAACTTCCTGTATCCACGAGATCCCATCTTGGGGCGTGTTCCGGAGCTCCGCCGGAGGGGGCATCCACCATGGAGGGCTTCTACATCAACACCATAGCCTCTCCGATGAAGTGTGAGTAGTTTGCTTCAGACCTTCGGTTCCATAGATAGTAGCTAGATGGCTTCTTCTCTCCTTTTGGATCTCAATACAATGTTCTCCCCCTCTCTCGTGGACAACTATTCGATGTAATCTTCTTTTTGCGATGTGTTTGTTGAGACCGATGAATTGTGGGTTTATGATCCAGCTTATCTATGAATAATATTTGAATCCTTTCTGAATTCTTTTATGTATGATTGAGTTATCTTTGCAAGTCTCTTCGAATTATCCATTTTGTTTGGCTAACTAGATTGGTAGTTCTTGCAATGGGAGAAGTGCATGGCTTTGGGTTCAATCTTATGTGTCCTTACCCAAAGGATGTAAAGGGTTGCAAGGCACGTATTGTATTGTTGCCATCGAGGATAACAAGATGAGGTATTTATCATATTGCATGAATTTATTCCTCTACATCATGTCATCTTGCTTAAAGCGCTACTCTGTTTTTAACTTAATACTCTAGATGCATGCTGGATAGCGGTCGATGAGTGGAGTAATAGTAGGTGATGCAGAATCGTTTCGATCTACTTCTCACGGACGTGATGCCTATATACATGATCATACCTAGATATACTCATAACTATGCTCAATTCTGTCAATTGCTCAACAGTAATTTGTTCACCCACCGTAGAATACTTATGCTCTTGAGAGAAGCCACTAGTGAAACCTATGGCCCCTGGGTCTATTCTCATCATATCAATCTCCATCACTTTTATACTTGCTTTGTTTTACTTTGCCTTTTACTTTTCACCTTGCATCTTTATACCAAAAATACCAAAAATATTATCACTATCAGATCTCACTCTTGTAAGTGACCGTGAAGGGATTGACAACCCCTAATCGCGTTGGTTGCGAGTAGCTATCGTTTTGTGCAGGAACGAGGGACTTGTGCGTGCTCTCCTACTGGATTGATACCTTGGTTCTCAAAAACTGAGGGAAATACTTACACTACTGTGCTGTATCATCCTCTCCTCTTCAGGAAAAACCAACGCAAGCTCAAGACGTAGCACGGGGCGGGGTCCAGCCCTCCGTCCTTGGGTAGCGCAGCCTGCTCCAGATTTAAGTCCGAGGCGACTGCGGGGATGACACCCCGAGCTTTGTTTGACAGCAGGTCTAAGCCGTGTCCTTCGTTACTGTCCGGTGCTCCTGGCATAGGCCCGAATCTGTCAAAGATCCAGTCTCCGCGGATATCCGTCGTGTAGTTCAGGTTTCCGACCCTGATCTAGTGGCTAAGGGCGTGGCTATCGATCTGCTCCATATGGCCAAGCGAATTGGCGCGCAGGGCGAGGCCGCCGGACACGAAGATCTGCCCGGGGAGAAAAGTATCGCCCGGGACCGTGTTGTTGACGGTGGTTGAAGGAGCCATCAAGCCTGACAGTGACGACACAGACGAACTCTCAATAAAAGCACCAATGTCGGTGTCAAAACCGACGGAGCTCGGGTAGGGGATCCCGATCTGTGCGTCAAGGCTGATGGTAACAGGAAATAGGGGACACAGATGTTTACCCAGGTTCGGGCCCTCTCGATGGAGGTAAAACCCTACTTCCTGCTTGATTGATATTGATGATATGGGAAGTACAAGAGTGGATCTACCACGAGATCGTAGAGGCTAAACCCTAAGAGCTAGCCTATGATGGTATGACTGTAATTGTGATCGGCCTTCTAAGGACCAACCTCTCCGGTTTATATAGACACCGAAGAGGGCTAGGGTTTACATGGAGTCGGTTACAAGGAAGGAAATATAATATCCGGATCGCCAAGCTTGCCTTCCACGCCAAGGAAAGTCCCATCCGGACACCGGCTGAAGTCTTGAGTCTTGTATCTTCACGCTTCAGTAGTCCGTACGTTGTACACAGTCCGGCTGTCCGGATTCCCCCTAATCCAGGACTCCCTCAGGCGGCGCACCGCGCACGGCGAGCGAACCAAGGCCACAAGGCGGAGGACGACGGCGAGGCCTCGGACGGAACGAACCGGAGCCATGGAAGATGCGCTGGTCCAGTCACAGGCGGAGGGGAGTACGAGGGTTGACTGGTTCGGGTGCGGGTGCGTGTTGGGGCTGACGTCGCCAGAGAATAACATGACGTGTGGGGGAATAGAGGGAGGGACTGGCCAACGTTGGAGGGTACGTACGGTAGGGCGGCGGAGGCGCAGCAAGCCATGGGAGGCGGGAGCAGGCGGAGCCGACGGGGTGGTTTGGTTTGGGCGGCTGGAGGAAGAAGAAGACAAGAGATAGAAGATACACGACAGATGTTGGATGTCAATCGAACGACTGGTAGGCAGAATCGTTTGTTGACTGGCTAGTAAGTCGACACCACCTTGGATAGACTATTTCCTCGCGGGTCCCAAATGTCAGAATTCAAATCTGTCACGGTCATGCAGCCTTTCCTATGAAAATTTATAGCCCATTTGATGTGCTAGTTCGAAATAAGTTTGTGGGTGCTGGTGGGGGCTAATCACTTGGCTTTTGTAATGCACAGTGAGCCCAAGCAGCCGGCAAGAGTGACGTTATTTCCCTTGGTTGGAATTTGTTACAATATTTCACTCTAAATTAAACGAATGGCAAGCCATTTGCCTTGTTTCACAAAAAATATGACAGTCACAACTGAGTTGAAAAGGGCAGGAACATCTAACTCCATCTTACAAACTGTACAAAAGCACGAGGGTTAATTGTTCATCAGGTTTACAAAAAAACCTAGGTTGAAAAGGGCAAAAATATCTAACTCCAGCATTGTTTTCGGCAGTCACAGTCAAATGGATCGGTCAGGTCCATAGAATGAACATCCTGGGTTGTAAAATTTACTGGATTATGACCACAATATGTTGTAAATAGAAGCCCGGCATGTTCAGAAGCTCTATTGCCCACCTGAAACTCCCTTTTTTTCTCTTCGACATACCCATCCATCAAAACCATGCTGCTGATAAACTTAAGCCTGATGGACAATAGTAACCTCGCATTCGGCAGGAAGAATGTGACAAATCTAGTGTTTGCACGGTTGGCTACATATCGTTCTAGCGTTATTGTCTTCAATCGAATCTCATGAGAAGTCAGAAAATCCCGATGCTTACGAATCCACCGATTGGTTATAACTTTCTTACCCCGTCCTGTTGCCTAAATAGACATGAAGATTGAAAACAGTTAAGATCTAAAAGAAGAGTGTGAAAAGAGCAACAGTCGAACGGTTAATTCTAGTACACTATATGCGGGCTTCCAATGTGCGTGAAATTATCACCTTTATATACAACTTCTCCAGACATGGAAAGCATTGCAGCAAGCCAATAATCTTGTTCAGATCAAAACTATTCATTTGGATATATAAGATCTTGACAGAATCCAGCACCATTGATAGGCCATCCATGGAGAAACTCTTCATTGAGCATAGAACATAATATTAGTACGAAATGTGTACTCCAAGATGATATATAACTTATACGCAGAAATTTAAAATGCAGCTTATGGTTACAAGTGTAGATCATAATATAAAGTACCTGAAGAACTGTGGAACCAAACACCATATTGAAATGAGCATAGAGATCATGTATTACACCCAAGATCTCCAGTTTAGGCGCAGAGAGGACGGTTATTTGCAACGGTGGATAACTAGAATCAAGGATCAACCTTTGAAGTGAAGGGGCATCTTGGATGATGAGCTGCCTTCCGTCAAAAGAAATTCCAATTCTTACAAGGTTAGGCGACTTTATTTGCAGACGACCGATTCTAACTATGTAAACAAGCACCAAGCACTCCAGGGCAGGGCAACTGGAGTGGATGATGCTGTGCAATAAGGCCTCCGATATACGAACCCGCACAAGTGAAAGTTTCTTGAGAAATGGGAGTCGAAGGTTTAGTACCAGATTGTCTGGTAGGTAGCACAGCGCAAAGGTGGCGGTGTGGAGAGAGGAGGAAAACCGTGAGATGGACATCGGTGCTGAGGGCACAAGTTCATGGCGTTCGGTATGTGCTATGTAATTTCTAGGGGAATAGTACAACTCAAGCAGCTGTAGTTCTGTGAATTCAGGAGATTTCAGCCAAGAGTCCACCATGCAGGGCATCGTATGCTTGCTCAGGTAGCATGACGGGATGCAGAGGCTTTGAACGGAGCCCTGGTGGGAGGAGATGATGGCTCTGGGGATTTCAAAATCATTGAAGAGAGATAGCTGACGACAGTCGAGATTAAGGGGCACGGCACGCCATAGAGGGCGCCACCAAATTGAGAGGACTTGGGTGCGGCAGCAATCCTTGGTGGGGAGAAGCGAGATGATCTCCCCATGGACGGCGTCCGGGAGATCGCTGATGTGGTCCACCCAAGATTCTACGGGTTCCTGTGATCCGGTGGGGTCGGGGTCACCGCTTCTCCCCATGCTGTCGGGTGCGGGATCTACAAAAGGCATCGCCACTGGCGGGAGCCTCATCTTCTTGGCGCTGGGGTCAGCCGATTCCATTTTCCTTGAGGGCGTCGCGTCGCGCTCACGGATTTGAGCAGAGTAACGAATGACGAGCCGAGTTATAGTGCGAGTGAAGAAGAAGGGGAGCTGGGGGTTTTCTATAGGAGTGAGGAAGAAGGGGAGCTGGGGTTTTCTATAGGAGTGAGCTGAGGAATTTGGGGTTACGAGTGGAGCGAGCTGACGTGAGGTGGGTGGGAGGGAGGAGGAAGAAGAGCACCCAGGTTTTGGGGGGGGGGGGTGTGCTGGGTGCCTGGGTGTGGGTAGCGCCTCTAATTCAGTAAATATATGGGCTTTAGAATTGATTTTACTATTTGCTAGTGTGGATGGGCTGTTTTGTCTTGGGCCTAGAGAAACAATTACTACTAGTACAGTGGAGACACTCTACAGCTACCCAGAAAAACAATTACTACTAGTACAGTGGAGACACTCCACCGCTTCTAGCTCCTCCTAGGTCATTGAAACGTCTCCCTCTCTGAATGCCGTTATACTTTTGTTCACCGACATGCGGGCCATGCAGCGTGAGGGCCCAAATGCCATCCACCAAATTAGAAGGTAGTATGCAAAGGAGAGGCACCTGTCGAAGGCCGCAAGAACGAAGCTGTCGATCACAAAACCCCACCTCCCGCAGTCTAAATTTGTGGATGAAGCAACCATCATTTTACTCTTCGCTTAATCCCTTCTCCTCACCGCCTTCAAGAAAGGCAACACTTCGCATGTGCCATCGTTCTTCTCTCCCAACGAAGGGAAGGTAAGTGGATCCGTGATGTTGGTATATTTTCGTTCAGAGAAAGAAAAAGAAATTTTGCAAAGCAGTAACCGACCCTCACTCTCTTTCTTGTTTCATTGTCAATGCGATTGTGTTTTCCTTTCAGTGGTCTCCTAGTATTCGTCAGTTTCATGACGGACCAAGGAGAACCAGGCTAAGATCTGCCGATATTGGAGCAGACGCGGGAGGCTGATCCCCACGAGATAGAGAGCTCCAAGAAGATGGAGGCAGCTACCGACCCTACCCTAGATACGCTCACTGCCACTACTTAGATGGTCAATGCACCGTTTGTGGTTACAGCCCCCGTGGCACTCCAGGAGCAGTTTTCCCCCTTCGAGGATGTGCCCCCCGCTGAGCTGCCCAAGGTGATTTTCTTCTTTGTCGATCTCGATTGTGGTTTTTTATCTAAGTATGTGGTGATTAATAATGCAAAATTATATTAGCTTCGATGCCATGCTATACATAGTGGTTTAAATAACTTGTGTTTCTTATATTGAAAAGTAATTCAGAATTTGTTTCTGATTCAATTAGAGCCCTGATGCAGACAAGGATTGTGTGGTTGTACATGTCACTCGCTATGAGGCGGATGACCTGAATATACGCACTTGGAAAACAGAGTTCTTAGGATGTTGGATCCTGGAAGCCATTTGTGGTTATACCAATGAAGAGTTGTATTCCTGCCTCACTGTTGTTAGGCGTGTTGTCTAGGGTGTACTGAAGCACAAGAAGTTCAAAGCTACTCCTTCGTTTGTGAGGCATACTGTTCTTGCCAAGCTTACGCAGGAAGATGACGTGGCATGCCTCCACAAACAAGTTTATCAGTGGCAAGGCCACAAGGTTGTCTTCGTGAAGGTTCACAGGATTGAGCTGCTGCGGGACGTCCTCGATGATGTTCATGGCAAGGTCCGTCTTGTATTCAGCCCAAATTAGATCGAGCCATGAAATAGTTGCCCCAGCTAGTGTTTAATAGTAGTTTGGATTGTGTCTAATTATCCGAACCTTGCATGTTATCTTCCCCTCTGGGGCTAGTACTCTGTTTGAATCCGTCTATGGGAATTGCTGCTACTTTTGTGTGCCCGTGAATCATGTGCGAACCATCATAATTGTTGCCGAAACAGATGCATCCTCACTAGTTTTTTCATGAATATGGCATGGTAAGACGTAAGTTGTCACAGTTTATCATACGAGCAGTGTGTGTTTTGATGAAATAGATCACTCGTTCGAGAACTGTGCGTCGACATATACAGAAGTACTTGTAAACACTGTTGGTGCTACCCCACTTGTAAGCACTTGTGCAAAACACGGCACATTGGCTCAGCTCGCTTCAACACTAGGCTATCGACCAGCTAACAATCAACAATCTGCATCGACATATAAGCAACTATGTATCTTGTTACAAATGGTTCATGCGATTAATCGAGGCCACAATGTAATAAATTCCAAACGTTCACACACTAGTCTAGCGCTCATGTGGAACACTCACATTAAACTCGTCTTCATAAAAAACTTGAAAAGCATAAGTTAAGCAATTTTATACATCTCAATGATTCATAGAACATAACAAACATATACTAGTTCACAGCAAAAGACAAGGTTGTGAGAAGGTTTACAAATCAGGAATAAACAAGCAAGGCTTCTCTGAGCAAAGGGCCTCCCGGCAGGCTTAAATTTCATGGAGTTCACTCTGGTTTTTTCTTGTTGCCACCATCCAGGGTTAGGTTCTCTCATTCCAAAATAACCAATTATAATTGTGGTCTCAGCTGGAATACTGAACTGAACCATGCAGTGTACTGACCAGGTGAAATTCTTGTGCATGCCACTAAATTTAAGCACCGCTATTTTAAGAAATAAGAAGACCACAATGCCTCTTGTCCCAAGACTTTTGTCAAAAAACCGCCGTAGCCGTGCTGCCTAGTCCTCGGTCCATGGATGAACTGGTAGAAAGTGCATTCCGGACTAGGATGCAGTTGTTTTCGCTCGTCCCTGCACTGCAATTAGGAAGTAAAACGTACGAATCAGCTTCTTTTAGACTGCGTTTGTCATTCTACCTTAGTTACTACCAATGTAGGTATACCTTGAAGGCTGGAGGTTAGACGACCACAACGAGGGATAGCCATCTCATTTTGCCTAGTTGTACTAAAACTGAGGTGTGTGCTTTTTATTGCACGGATAGAAACGATACGGAGACAGACATCCCGAAATGATATGGAGACACACATCCCTATTTGCGCAAATACGAAATATGGTTATTTAAACAGTGACAGATGTTTGCAGTGGCGTATGATTAACAGCAGCATCTATTGTGTTATAATTGGCACTAAATTGACAGTATGAAGACTCCTTAAGTAAGTTGCATCACATCACATCAACAATGCCACTAGATTAACATGCAGAACAATAGCATTAGTATTACTGTCATGAGAGTATAACATGGTCAGTAAATGTGCAATCAAATTTGTGCAGTTCCACTTGGATGAAGCAATGTTAGCGGTGTGAGATTTAAGTGTAACTGCAAAAACACAATTCATGGGAAATAAATCAAGACAAAAGCACTTCATAAAATGGTGGTGGCATTGCTTCAATTTATCGACGGCACTAGACCATTACTTATAGTGACATTAGGTGGCATTGCTTAATGCTTCATGTGATTTTACATTAACGGTAGCGATATGGGCATAGGGACAGCACGTGCATAAAGTGGTGAGGCAGATGTGGCTGGCAAGAGCGGCAAACACTCAGGCAGCATGTCTGCATTTTTCCCATTTTTATCTCCTCGGCTACATTTTCCTATGTGAGCACAGGAAATCTAGACCTGCTCATTCTCATTTGTGTTGTCCCCCAACACCTGTCACTTTCTTTCCTTTCTAAACCAAGAGATAGGTCCACTTCCCCCCACCCTTCGCCATCCACCATGCTTTCTTCGTCTTTTCAACCAAGAGACTGGTTGGGTAGCCAGTATCTACTACTTTCCCCCGTTTCCTCTTAGAACCAAGTCCTAGATTCATGCTACAGCTTTCCCACTTTCTTCCATGTTTGAACCCACGCTTAGAGTCGACTATATGAACTAGCTTTACCTCTAATAATAGTAAAAGTCTAGGTGTCTTTGGAACAGCGGATGGAAATGAGTAAGGCATGCCGCAGTCGGGCGTCTAAGCGACACCTCAAAAAAGGGCTTATATTGAAAGAAAATACATGCGTCCCGCAGTCGGACATCGGAGCGACATCACAGAAAAGGCTTATAATAAAAGTAAATAATAACAATGCCGCAGTCGGATGTCTGAGCGACATCGCAGAAAGGGATTATAACAAAAGTAAATAATAACAATGCCGCAGTCGGACGTCTGAGCGACATCGCAGAAAGGGCTTATAACAAAAGTAAATAATAACAATGCCGCAGTCGGACGTCTGGGCGACATCGCAGAAAGGGCTTATAATTCTTTAATCATAACTGACAAGATATGGTGCTCACGGAAAATATTCATCACAAAACAATAAGCGGGTTAGTCAATTCACAGGAAATAAACATCTAACACTCATATGGTTATCAGGAGTTTCTGTCACCGAGACTGACACTTGATAATATAAGATGAACACGGTACTCGGACATGAATAAGATGAATTCAAGAATTTTGACTCTGCAGAGTTTGTACCAAAATTGTCCACAGCCAACGGATTTCCGTAGTCACAAAGGACTAGTTCCGTTTACGGTATTTTGGAGGAAACACAGCTAGCTAGTGCACACCCATCATACCTCACGTTGCCAGGAATCACCCTAGACAGCGTTTAAGAAAAACTTTGAGATGGGGAGATCACAATCTAGAATAGCATGGGATCAAATTTATATACGCGCGCTCTAAGGGGTGCCCCCCTCTCGGTCCCAACCGGAAACACCCATGCCCCCTGACCGAATGAAAGGCTTTAATCCAGGGCCATGGAACCTTCATCCCGGCCTCTCGATTCGGTGTGTACCAGGAAGTGGTTTGCAACTTACTAAGCCGTATCCCTTGCGGGAAACAGGTGGTAGTACGAAAGGGGAGACGGACGGGAATCTGACTGATTTATGTTGACACTGGTTCAACGATCTGGCATAAGCCTGGCATGCTACAACACTGCCATCTTACCCATACTCATGCCAACTCATGGCCATGCAACATTTTTCCCACAACACGAGGATTCTTCCGAGCTCACTTGCCTCAACTCTTACGGGATAAACTATCATCGAAATGCTCATGAATGTGCCATGATACTAAAATAATGCAAACATGCCCGAACACTCATCATATCAAAAGTTCAAACATTGCTTGCCTGGTTCGGAGTAGTCGGAGTCTAACTGTGCGAAGTTTGCGGCTTCGCTGCTTCCTCCGAATCTATCAGATAAGAAAAATACGCACGTAACGTAAATACCGCGAGGTGCACAAAAATATTCCAAATAAATTCTCAAATAAATCTGATAAAAAACTAGAGAAAAATCTAAAGAGAACAGAAAAAGAATCAAACAAAAATACTTTTCTGTTTCAAAGATATAAGGGTTTTGGTCCAGGGACCTCTCTGTAATGAAACAGAAAACTTCCAGGGGGCTTTGCAGAAAAGTCCAGAAAACGGTTCGTTTAAAAGAAACGACTGAGAGGCTGACAGGAGGGCTCCACCTATCAGGTTTGAAAATTTAAAAGAGAGAAACAGGGCGCGACGGCGCCCGAGAGGTGCGGTGGTCGCCGGCGGCGATCCACGGCGAGGTAGACTGATCGGACGGTACCTTCGTGATCAGCACATCCTTCCGCGTCTGTGTGAGGTGGAAGTGGTCGCCGGCGAGCACTGTGTCGACGGCGGCCCTTGATCCGGCGGACGGCGGTTCGGGCAGTCGTGGACCTCGTCGGAGAGAGCTGTGAAGATTAAATTGGAGTGGGGGTTAGACTCTTAGTTGCCCGAGAGGGTTGCTGACGAGGTTAGGGCGCCGGAGACGGCCTCACCGGAGTGAATCGAGGTATAGGCCGAGGCGGAACGGGGCGGCCGGAGTCGGGGAAGAAGAGCCCCTCGAGGCCCTTCCAGGGGCTTGGCGAGTACTAGTGAGGTGGTGGAGGTGTGCGGGGGCGATAGTAAGCTCGGGGGGTGCTATTTATAGTTGGCCCGAGTCGGTTGCCGTGAATCGGATAAGTCCGGGGAGTGATTACGGCGGCGTTGTGGCTGCACGATCGGCTTAGGAGTTTGAGCATCGACTAGACGAAGTACTGGTGCTATCCCAGTGTCCAACTCAGCAAGGTGGGCGAGGTTACGGCCTGTCCTCGACGGAACGGCCGCACGGCCCGTCGGCGGCAGAGAACGCACTCTGCGCGTGCCAGGCCACGGCGACGGTGCTGCATGCATGCGCTGGCAAGGAAATGGCCACGCGGAGCTACCAGGAGGTTTGGGCGGCGCCGAACGGCGTTATGCCGCAGTTTTGCTCCCTGTCGGCCGCTACGGTGGTTCTGCCGCCGCAAGACATGCCGGCGCAGGCAGGCCAAGGTGCCACCGACGCCAGGAACGCGCCAAGCATGCGTGTGAATCTCCGGACAAGAAGGCTAGGCTGTGAGCAACGTGCCATGTGCACTGTGGGCATGTGACTGAAACTCTGACGGGGAACGACACTGCAATCTGAATTTAACTGAAGATGAACAGTAATAGTGCATGCAAGGTGTTCGACAGAATGCATTTAGGCATGTAGGGATTTTTCCTTAAGCTGGTTTTTGGTGGAGTGGTCTCTCATTGCAGCTAGGGGTTGCCTGAATTTTGGTGGAATTTTTTGAGAAGTGTAGATATGAATTTCACCAAATTTGGCAAATCTGGTCCAAACTTGCAGAGACTGAAATTTGAAATTTTTTAAAAGAAGAGGAGTGGATCTTGATTGTTCTAGGTTTTGGGTACCAAGGACTATCCAGGGGAGTTGGTTTGAGGTCAAAACTCAAATGCATTTAGGTACTTGCTTTGCAAATCTCCTAGGCTCAAAATAATGGACAGAAAAGATTTGGGAGGAGAATTAAATGAAATAAAATTCAGAAAAGGGTTGAGCTTGTTGAGACAGAATGTTTGGTTTGCCCAAAGTGGAAGGAGAGATTTTTGGGAAGATTTTTACCATGTGGTGTATGGTAAAATCATGAGTGGTTTCAAATATTGGAGAGGATGCAAAACTCCTAGAGTTTCTTTTTGAAAGAAAATAAACTCCAAAGATTTTTCTTGAAATTTTGAGAAGAGGGCAATCAGAAGAAAAATTTAAAAACCAAACACCAGAGTTGAAGGAGATGCAAAAACTAAAATATTTGCCAGAGGGAAAAGGCTTTTGTGAGAGATTTTTGGAAGGGTTTAGAAGACCTTCTTCAAATCCAACAAATTTTTTTGAGGAAAGCCAAAGAATATTTTTGGAGTGTCACAACACCTACCCCCTTAGGAAAAATCTCGTCCCCGAGATTCCAGCTGATCCTCAAATAATTGTGGGTGCTCTGTCCAAGGAAATCTCTCTTTCCCAAGTGGCTTCACTTTCGTGTGGTTGCTCCATCGAACTTTGAAGAACTTGATGGTTTTCGTCGGTTCTCCTTTGAGACTCTTCCAAGATTTTTATCGGATGCTCCCGATATGTAAGGTCTGGCTGCACGTGAATGTTTTTATGGGGTACTTGTTTCTCTGGGTTGCTTACGACTTCCTCAATTGGGAGACGTGGAATACGCCGTGGATGTCGATAATTCTTCGTAAGTCGAGCTGGTAGGCCACCGTGCCTCTTCGTGCCACTATGCAGAATGGTCCGATGAATCTTGGTGCTAGCTTCCTTTAATCTTGAATCGATGCAGGCCTCTCATAGGGGATACTGTAGGTACACAAATTCACCGGTTCAAAATTGACTCCACGATGCTTCGATCGTAATAACTCTTCCGTCGACTTTGGGCTGTCTTGAGTCGGTCCTTAATCACCTTGACCTTATCTTCAGCCTCTTTGAGCAGGTCTGGGCCAAGATATGGCTATCTCCTGCTTCCCACCAATTTAGCGGGTACGACATCTTCGCTTGCATAAAGCTTCAAATGGTGCCATTTGCAGTGCTGTACCGATAACTGTTGTTATATGGGAATTTCGCGATGGTAAGCTCTCTTCCCAACTGGTCCCATAGGTGAGGACACAAGCTCTCAAAGATATCTTCTAGAATCTGGTTTACTCGCTCACCTGCCCATCCGTCTGGGATGGTATGCGGTAATGAATGCCACCTGAGTTCCCAGAGCTTGTTGTAAGTGATCCCAAAATCGGAGATGAATTGAGTGCCTCTGTCTCGAGATTATTTTCTTTGGGACTCCATGTAAGCAAACGACACGGGAAAGGTAGAGCCTAGCAAGCTTCGAGTGGTGTGTGTTGTCTTCACGGGATGAAGTGTGCTACTTTAGTCAGCCTATCGCTGATGACCCATATGGCATCATGTCCGTGCGTGACCGAGGTAGTCCAACAATAAAATCCATTCCAATCTCGCCCCATTTCCACTGGTATCTTATTTGGTTGCAATAGCCGGCCGGTTTCGGTGCTCGCCTTGATGCGTTGACAAGAATCACAACATGCAATAAACGTGGCTATGTATCTTTTTATACCATGCCACAAAAATGTTTCCTGAAGATCTTTGTACATTTTTCTTCCTCCAGGATGGATTGAGTACAGAGCAGTGTGGCTGTCGGTGTCAAAACCGGCGGATCTCGGGTAGGGGGTCCCGAACTGTGCGTCTAGGCGGATGGTAACAGGAGACAAGGGACACGATGTTTTACCCAGGTTCGGGCCCTCTTGATGGAGGTAAAACCCTACGTCCTGCTAGATTAATATTGATGATGTGTGTTACAAGAGTGGATCAACCACGAGATCAAAGAGGCTAAACCCTAGAAGCTAGCCAATGGTATGATCATTGTTCGTCCTACGGACTAAAACCCTCCGGTTTATATAGACACCAGATAGGGTTAGGGTTACACAGAGTCGGTTACAATGGTAGGAGATCTACATATCCAGACGCCAAGCTCGCCTTCCACGCCAAGGAAAGTCCCATCCGACATGGGACGAAGTCTTCAATCTTGTATCTTCATAGTCTTGGAGTCCGCCGATGATGATAGTCCGCTATCCGGACACCCCTAGTCCGAACTCCTCAAGAGCTCCCGAACCGGCTTCAGCGACGACGAGTCCAGCGATATATTGTCTTAGGCGCTGTAAGGCGGTTCTCCTTCAATCTTCATGTTCCCGCTGAATAGTTCCGCTTCTTTATAAATGTTGCGCCCTTGGCTTCTACGCCCAATAATGGCCTTCTTCCACGGTCGCATTTAATGCGAAAGGCTGGGATATTTTTACATTTTACCCCTAGCCGTGCGTAACGAGCCGCCTATAAGAGAGGCGAGGATCTAGATCCAGCTCACACCATCCTCCATCCGCAAGTTCTCATTAAAGCGCCTCGACAAAAATCCATTCTATCATGGATAGCCGACGCGCCTCCTCTCAAGGCCCCAGCCCTAAGCCAGAGATTGGGGAGATGCTCAGCCCACACAATGAGCTAGTGGTACTTCAAACCGAGGGATATCTTCCCCAGCTTTCATGGTTCCGGTTCAAGCCGGACTAGCCACCTACAAGGGTGGAAAGCAGGCGGAGAGCGCCCCAACCCTTCCAAAGGGGAGCGGGTATGCTTTGTCCCCTATCTAATAAGGGGACTCGGATTTCCATACATCCGCTTTCTCCGGGGCTCCTAGAGTTCTACGGACTCCAACTTCACCACCTCACGCCCGCCCATCTTGCACATCGCGGGCTTCAGTAGCTTTTTATGAAGCTGTTCTTGGGCATCGAGCCCCATTTTGCGCTATGGAAGGGATTGTTTTGTCTCGTACCCCATTCTCATGAGGGGTCGATATATCAAGTGGGCGGAGCCAAAATATGGCGCATCGCCGGGACCGGATATCTATTCGGCACCCCAAAGAAGGCGTCCGAAGACTGGCCTTCGGAATGGTTCTACATGGAGGATGCCCCTCTGCCGGATCCAGTTCGGATTGGCCTCCCGGAGTTCAACAATGCTCCCTTGAAGAAACGCCTGGGTTAGCGCCCGCGGAGCCCTCAACGGGAAGATGATAGGAGCGTCCATTATCTGATGGGCCGGATTAGGTTACTGGCCCACTCCGGATTTACCATGATTGGAGTCATGGCCACGTGCATTATGCGAGGGGTGCAGTCATTCCAATATAGGGGCCACCCTATGTGGGATTTCAACGGGGAAGACGAGGCCACCCGTCATGGCCGCAAAGGGCCAGGCTCGGTAGCCGATCTGGCAAAGATCATGTCCGGCTTGTACAAGGGAGAGGAGGAGGACTTCCTCCGCAAGAATCCGTTGAATGGATTTTCTATGAATAACCCTCGGAGCTGGGTAAGCGGATGTTCATCTACCCGATCCATACTTTTAAAGTCAAGTATCTTACTCTGTGATTTCGACGCAGAGCTGCGCCGGACGGAGGGCATACGAAGCATAACTCCACAGCCCGAGGATCCGGAAAGATCCCTTGATCCGACCTCCAAGAGGATCCGACATAAAGGTGGAGCTGATTGACGGGGTGTTCCACCAACGTAGCATAGACAATGCCCTAGTCGCCATTACGGCTGACTACCCCGGTTTGTTTCCGGCCTCCCAGGTGACTACGACCAAGGTCTCTTGACACCATTATCTGATCCGCGCTCAATTCTGACCATCCCATACTGATGGTGCATCGCAGGAGGTGCCTTTAAGGTGGGAAGCCGAACCCGCGGCGGCCGGCCAACAAGGGTTAGTCCGGCCCAGCAGGCGGAAGAGGAGCGCGACGCGAACCGAGACGTCGCCGCAACGGTACGGAGCACCGCTATTTTTAAGGGAAGGATCCCTAGGAGGTATATTAATGCTCATAACTTTTCCAGAAAGAGCGCTCGCCGGACAGTGTCCGGAGAGGTTACCAATCAAGCCTCCGCCGGCCATGCTCCAACGCATGGTCCGGGAGGGAAGGCGAATACAAGGCGTGAGCCGGACGCCTCCGATGGAGGATGCCGACAGCTGTCCGCCACCCGGTCGAGGTGGAGAGCGCCATGAATCACAAAGCGCCGCCAACAGTTCTTCGTGACGCTGTTTCTCCCCGAGGCGTTAAATGCCTTTGAAGCGGAAACGCGCACTCCGTGCCGCCAAGATGGGTTAACCAGAGCCATGGAGCAGTATGTGAAAGACATACGGTAAGTAATTTTAATAGTTATATATGCCAAGAGCCCCGAGACTTAAAATAGTTGAAATAACTGATTTAAGGATCAATTATGATGCAGGATCTTACGGAGAAGAATACCCATCTATCCTGTGAGCTCCAAGAGTGCAAGGCCCAACTTGAGGGCAAGACTGCCGCCACTGGGGGAGCCACAGAGACCCCTACTGGTAAGACGACTTTGAAAAGATAATTATTTAACAAAGTGCGGCGTGGATCTCGACAATAGTATTGCAGAGGGCGCGGACTAGATCCGGACAAGCAACAGCCACTGCATCAGCTAAAGGTCAAGAGATGGTGCTTATGAAGGTGCAGCAGGAGAGAAACAAGCTCCAAGATGCCCACACCCAGCGAGGAGAAGAGCTGAAAGGTGTTTGGGCCCAGCTGTCTCGCTCCGTGAAGGAGAATCAGCGGCTTCGTCGCGGCATTTATAGTAAGTGCTTGAACAAATTCCTTTGAAAAGAGGAATTCGGCGAGGAAGTCGATTGACAGAAATATGTCTTTAGGTGTGCTCACAGGTCGCCCTGCGGAGGAAATGCCAGAGTCAACGGGTGACCAACTTCCCGAGCTAGTGCAATTTCTCGAACGTGTTCGGCAGGCGATGAGTGGCGTTGTTCATGCTTTATGGCCATCCGTCTCCCTACCCGAGGGCCTTAGTGAGCTTGCTGAGATGCTTCAGGGAGCACGACGACGCCTCCGTTTGTGGAAGATATCGGCCTGCCGTCAGGGCGCCAGGGAGGCCTGGGCCATGGTGAAGACACGTTACGCGAAGGCTGACCCAAACCACATGGCCGAGGTCGGACCTGCGGGCCTGATGGGAAGGAGATCCCCGTGAGTTGATGTACGGCCAAGTAGAACTGGCCGCGAAATATTCCCAATAGGACTGTAAATTAGAAAGCCTGTTAGATGGGATTGAGGAGGAGTACGATCAGTCGGTTTGACGATGTAATTTGAAATGACATGTAAAATGCCTTCTAGCCGGATTGTAGATCGTTTGTCTTTGCGGACTGTTTCTCTTCAACCTCGGGACCCAATAGTCCGGAGTGTGTCCGAATACCCTTATGGTTATAAAAGAACTAGGGCATCCATGGAGACAAGGCGTCTGGGTCATAATTGCTTTATCAGACAAGTGCCCAACTAGTTATGTTATATTACATGATTAGTAAGAAACATCTTCCAGGGAGAATAGTTCCGTTAAGGGTTCCTTTCCGGGAGGCATTCCCTAAAGTGCAATGCCCGATCGTGAAAATAGCAGAAAAAAGCATCCGGGGCAGATAAATAAGTAAGTAATAAATCATCTTTCAAGTCACCGATCAATATTCTCTTAAGAACGCTAGCCGCTTCACCCACCGAGGTACACATCCGCTGACCCGCAAGAATAAGCGCAGAGGTGCTCCCTTTACCTCCTAGCCGAACAATCGGGAACGTAGGGGTAAGCACAGGAGCCAGGCAACCCAGCTTGGCCAAAACTTAAGTCATATCGATGCATATAATGGTGAATAAAAGGTACATGCGGAAGTATGACACATGTATTTGGGCATGAAGCTCGTATGAATAAGCTTCGTTAAAGAAGCCCTGTGTATAATGAGTGCCAGAGCACATCAAGTGTGTGCGAACAAATCGCCAATCAGCCCATAAAAGGTATTGAAAAAAAATTGGGAAGAAGGAGGAGGACGAGAGACAGTAAAAAAAAGGGGTGGACGGGGGAGTGGGACGAACCCGGAGTCCGGCGTTAGGCGTAGAATCGTCGGAGACGGGCTGCATTCCATGGGTTCGGCTCGAGTCGGTTGTCAGATGCGTTACGTAGATGGTATGCTCCGCCGGTCAGGACTTGGTCGATGATGAAGGGACCTTCCCACTTGGGCTTAAGTTTGTCCTTTTTCTTGTCCGCAGCGAGAACAAGTTCGCCAACATTGTAAGTTTTGGCCAAGATCTGCTTTGATATCTTCGAGCCTGTTGCCGATAAAATGCGGAACGAGCCTTTGCCACGCCCCGCCTCCTCTAAGGCCCAAACTGTCCTGCCGATCTAACTCGGCTTTCTTTCTTCATACATGCGCATTACCAGGTGAGTCATGAATTATATCGCAGGCGAACTGCCTCGCGCCGATACCATGAAAAATGGTGTGAATCCAGAGTTCGGTTTGGCGTGGGTCCGCAGCCCCGAGTACGGAGTCGAGCCTCTACCCAAAGGCGTGTTAGATTCCTTGAGGGACCGCACTAGTTCGGGTTTGATGGCGCCATGATTAGACCATTTGCTCGCCGACTTGACCGTTAGTTTGGGGGTGATAGACTGAAGCGTAATCGAGCTTAATGCCCATATTTTTGCACCAGAGTTTAACCTCGTCGGCCGTGAAGTTCGTGCCGTTATCAGTGATGATGCTGTGGGGGACGCCAAAACAGTGTACTACCCCGGATATGAAGTCTATCACCGGTCCGGATTCTGCCGTTTTAACCGGCTTGGCCTCAATCCATTTGGTGAATTTGTCCACCATGACCAATAAGTATTTGTGCTTGAGGGCTCCCCCTTTAAGGGGTCCAACCATGTCAAGCCCCTGCACCGCGAACGCCGTGTAATGGGTATAGTTTTGAGGGCGGTTGGTGGCATGTGGCTCTGATTAGCAAAGAGCTGGCAACCGACGCATCGTTGGACTAAGTCCTGAGCATCTGCCCGGGCTGTCGGCCAATAAAATCCTTTACGGAAGGCCTTGCCTACAAGGGCCCGGGCTGCAGCGTGGTGCCCGCCGAGTCCGGCGTGAATTTCAGCAAGGAGATTTCGCCCTTCCTCTTCGGAGATACACCTTTGAAGGACTCCGGTTGTGCTTTTCTTATAAAGTTCTCCCTCATGGACTTTGTAGGCTTTAGATCGCCGAACTATGCAGCGGGCCTCATTTTGGTCTTCGGGAAGTTCCTGCCGCATTAAGTAGGCTAGGAATGGTTCTGTCCACGGGGCAATTACTGCCATTATTTCGTGAGTCAAGGTGTTATTTCATTGGCTGAGCCGCCGATTGTGTCGTAATGGTCTGAGTTAGGTGATGCAGCTGGCTCCGGATTGTTATTTCGGACTCCTCTTCCCATAATATGGATGGCTTAAAGAGCCGCTCCAGAAGATGTTTGAGGACGGCGTCTCGTTTCGCGCCGATGCGTATAACACGCCCGCTTCTTGGTTATTATCCCGGGCTACATGGTGGAATTCTAGTCCTTCGAACCGAGCTGACATTTTTAGGACGGCATTGCGGTAAGCTACCATTTTTGGATCTTTGGTGTCAAAGTCTCCATTTACTTGGGAATTGCGAGGTTTGAAGCCCCACGCACCTCTAGGCGTTGAATGCCCATGGAGATTGCCATCCGGAGGCCATGTAGAATGGCCTCGTATTGGGCTGCGTTGTTGGAGTCCATGTACATTATTTGAAGTATGTATTGATTGTGTCTCCAGCTAGACGTTAGGACGACGCCAGCCCCAAGCCAGCCAACATTTTGGATCCGCGAAATGCATGATCCAGTTGAGTACGCGCTGCATTTTTAGGGAGTTCGGTCATTCCATTCGCCACGAAGTCAGCCAGAACCTGCAATTTTATAGCTCACCGTGGTTATGTCAAATGGTAAGAGCTCGATAGCCCATTTTCCAATCCTGCCCGCTGTATCGCGATTGTTTATAATATCGCTGAGAGGTACTTTGAGGCCACCATTATTGAACACTCTTGAAAGTAGTGTCGCAGCTTCCGGATGCTATGAACACCGTGATACGCTATCTTTTGATAATGTGGGTACCGGATTTGCATGGAGTTAGAACAAAGGATACGTAGTACACTGGTTTTGAAGAGGGAATTTGTGCCCTTCGCTTTCGCTCAACGACGAGTACCGCTACCGACAACTTGATGTGTTGCTGCGATATATAATAACATAGGTTCGCCCAGGTTGGGCGCGCCAGAACCGGATTTGTTGCCAGATGGCCTTTATTTCTTCAAGTCCGGCTGTGGCAGCATCCGCCCATTCAAATGTTCGTGCGCCGAGGAGGCGGTAGAGAGGCGAGCCTTTTCTCCCAAACGGGAGATGAAGCGACTTAAGGCCGCTACGCATCCGGTTAGTTTTTGTATCTGCTTGAGGTCTTTTGAATATCCAATTGTGACAGAGCTCGGATTTTGGCCGGTTTGCTTCAATTCCTCTACCGGATACGATGAAGCCCAAGAGCTTTCCGCTGTACGTACCAAGACGCATTTTTCGGATTGAGCTTAATGTCATATGCTCGGAGGTTGTCGAATGTCACCTCAAGTCTTCTACTAGAGTTCCGACGTGTTAGGTCTTGACGACCACATCGCTCACGTATGCCTCTACTGCTTTTTCCTATCCGGTAGCCGACATGTTTGAATCATGCGCGATATGTTGCGCCGGGCGTTTTTGAGTCCGAAGGGCATTGTGTTGAAGCGTAATGGCCCATATGGAGTAATGAATGCCGCTATGCCTGATCTTTCTCCGCCATCTTGATTTGATGGTATCCGAGTATGCGCCGAGGAAGCACAATGAATCGTGTTTCGCGGTAGCATCGATGATTTGGTCGATGCGAGGGAGGGGAAAGGATCCTTTGGACAGGCCTTGTTAAGGTCTTTAAAATCGACGCAGAGGCGCCAGGATTTGTCCTTTTTTGGAACCATTACTAGATTGGCTAGCCAGACCGGATGTTTTATATCTCTGATGAATCCGTCTTCTAAGAGTTTGGCTAGCTCTTCTCCCATTGCCTGTCTTTTGGGTTCGGAAAATCGCCGAAGAGCTTGTTTGACTGGCTTGAATCCTTTTAGGATATTTAGGCTGTGCTCGCCAGCCTGCGTGGGACTCTCGGCATGTCTCAAGGGTGCCGTGCAAAATGTCCCAATTTTCCAAGGAATTCTCGAAAGCGGCTTCGACATCAGGACTTAATTGTGCCCCAATGGTGGCTGTCTTTGTGGGGTCCGTTGGATGGACCTGAAATTTGACTATCTCGTCTGCTGGTTTAAAAGAGGTGGACTTGGACCTCTTATCAAGTATCACATCGTCCCTGTCCACCGTGGAGCGCAGCGTAGTCAGTTCCTCTGCCGCTAGGGCTTCGGACAATGCCTCTAGGGCCAGTGCGGCTGTCTTATTTTCAGCGAGGAGTGTTGTATCTGGATCACTGGAGAGAGTGATTATCCCATTGGGTCCGGGCATTTTGAGCTTCATGTACCCGTAGTGGGGTATAGCTTGGAAGATTGTGAATGCCTCTCGCCCTAACAAAGCGTGATATCCGCTGTCGAATGGGGCCACTTGAAACGTGACCTCCTCGGACCTGTAATTGTCCGTGAGCCAACACTACATCTAGTGTGATTTTTCCTACACAGCGCATTTCTCGACTAGGGATTATCCTCTGAATGTTGTGCTGCTTCGCCAATGCGGCTCCACCAATTTCCATTTTTGAAGGGTTTCATAGATGAGGTTTAATCCGCTGCCGCCATCCATGAGTACCTTAGTAAGACGAAAACCGCCCACTATCGGACCGAGGACCAATGCGGCTGGTGCTCTAGTTGTTCGAATTTAGGTTCGCTGCTGGCGCTGAAGGTGATAGCCGTGTCGCCCATGGATTTGTTGTTGCTACTTGGTAGACTTCGGCGAGGCTGCGGATTGTTCGTTTCCGCATGTTATTTGATGCGAAAGTCTCGAAGACTGTTAATACCAAACTGGTACTACTGGGTTGGTTGCCCGGGGCTAAAAAGCCTAAGCCACTTTTGGCCACCTGCTGTAGTATCCAACATGCTCGAAGGCTGTGTGTTGGAGTGGCGCCAACCCTGTGGATTTTGCAGGGTCCGTTGAGCCAACCCTCCAGTACGGTTCCGTACTCTTTAGGGGGTTTTAGTTTTTTGGTATTCAACCCGGGTGCTTGATAATGATGCACCCTTTTGTTTCGGACTAGGGATGTATTCGGGGCCGGATTATCCCAAAATTTACTTTCGGTTTTCCAGGCGCTCTCCATCGACAAAGATTTTTGGTACTATGGTCACCAAGTCAAGAAAGCGTGTAATTTCGCGACGACTTATGGCGCTTAGGATTCCCTTGTCCGTGCAATTATTGCAGAAAATTGGGATTGCGCCCTCCTCTCGGCAGTCCTTTATCCTGTTCATAACCAGGAGGAATCGCCCAATAATGATGTGTCTGTTTCAGCGGCTCTTGCCAATTCGAGAGAGATCGCTAATGTTTGGGTGGGTGGGTGGAATTAGATCCGAACCCCGCCCAATTTAGGACTCAAGGGCCGAGAAGTTTCAACTTGGAAGTTTGGATTTTGGAGTGTTATCCAATGAGTTCAACCCGCCACCGACTTTAAGTTCAGGCTTGATCGACATCCGCCCCTCTGCGGGAATCCGCATGGAGGGATCGAACCGGACGAACTAGTCCTTAAGATACGAGAAGAATCGCCGCATTGCTGCTCTATCACAGCAACATGATGGGTAGCCCGGGAGAGTTGATCTCTCGATCGGTTTTAGGCCCGATCCGTAGTAGTCTGTGGCGACTCCTGTGGCGGCGATGCAATCAAAGAGCTCGCTTATGGAGGAGAGCTCGATCGATCTAACTGTTCGCAAGTTCAACTAACTCGGAGATTGGTTTCGGCGACTTGAGAGGTCATCGTCGGCGCGATGGCCGGGCCTGGCGGTCATAAGAAAACCACCTAGTCAAGAGTTCGCCAGCGCCAAGGCTCCTTTTGGTGATAGCATCGCCTTTAAAGACGAGATGAGGCATCCTACCGATGGCGACGGCACGCGAGGAACTCTCAATGAAAGCACCAATGTCGGTGTCAAACCGCGGATCTCGGTAGGGGGTCCCGAATCGTGCGCCTAGGCGGATGGTAACAGGAGACAAGGGACACGATGTTTTACCCAGGTTCGGGCCCTCTTGATGGAGGTAAAATCCTACGTCCTGCTAGATTAATATTGATGCTATGTGTTACAAGAGTGGATTACCACGAGATCAAAGAGGCTAAACCCTAGAAGCTAGCCTATGGTATGATCGTTGTTCGTCCTACGGACTAAAACCCTCCGGTTTATATAGACACCAGATAGGGTTAGGGTTACACAGAGTCGGTTACAATGGTAGGAGATCTACATATCTGTATCGCCAAGCTTGCCTTCCACGCCAAGGAAAGTCCCATCCGGACATGGGACGAAGTCTTCAATCTTGTATCTTCATAGTCTTGGAGTCCGGCCGATGATGATAGTCCGACTATCCGGACACCCCCTAGTCCGGAACTCCCTCAGTGGCCTTCAACCAGGATTTGCTGTTTAAGGTTATGGATATTTGGTACGCAAAGTCTATTCCCATACCACAATATTCCTTGCTCATCGATAACGAATTCTGAGGCCTTTTCCAAATTCATCTTCCGTTTTATTCCTTCAATGCTGGGGTGCCAACGTTGAGCCTCTTTAACCTTCTCTATCAGGGTAGGCTGTAACTCTAAGTTCGACACACTGCCTTTGGTGACTACCATCAGATTGAGCTTAGCAAATTCCTGTTGGAATTCAGGTCTCTAGTTTGGCATGCTGTCGTTGTTCGGACTAGGGTTCCGACTCAGAGCATCTGCTACAACATTTGCTTTGCCTGGGTGGTAGTGGATTCCAACATCATAATCCTTTACTAATTCCAACCAGCATCGTTGCTGTAAATTGAGTTCTAGTTGTGTGAAAATATACTTGAGGCTTTTGTGGTCCGTGTATATTTCACAACGATTACCCAGTAAGAAGTGTCTCCATTTCTTCAGTGCATGAATAACTGCTGCTAATTCTAGGTCATGAGTAGGATAATTTTCCTCATGCTTGCGAAGTTGTCTGGAAACATATGCGACAACCTTGCCTTCTTGTGTTAATACGCACCCGAGGCCCTTTTGAGATGCGTCACAAAATACCTCAAAATTCTTATGTATATCTGGCATAATTAATACTGGTGCTGTCGTCAGTTTCCTCTTCAGTTCTTGGAAACTTTTCTCGCAAGCTTCCGTCCATTCAAACTTCCTGTCTTTCTTGAGTAATTGCGTCATTGGCTTTGCTATGGTGGAGAATCCTTCAGTAAATCTTCGGTAGTATCCTGCCATTCCCAAGAAACTTTGTACGTCCGTCACGCTGGCTGGTGGCTTCCAGCCAAGTACGGCCTTGACTTTTTCCGGGTCTACGGCGATACCTTCTTGGGTTAGTAAGTGGCCCAGAAACCTACTTGCTTTAGCCAAAATTCACACTTGCTGAATTTAGCGTACAATTGATGTTTCCTGAGTTCTCCTAGTACAATTCGGAGATGTTCAGCGTGCTCTTCTGGTGTTTTGGAGTATACCAGAATATCATCGATAAATACCACAACAAACTTATCCATAAACTTCATGAATACTTTGTTCATGAGGTGAACAAAATATCTTGGGCGCTTGTTAGTCCGAATGGCATTACGGTGAACTCATACAATCGATCCGAGGTGAAAGCTGTCTTGGGAATATCTTCGTTCGCACTTTCAGTTGATGGTATCCCGACCTCAAGTCAATCTTTGAGAACACCTTCGCTGAGCGAGTTGATCGAATAAATCATTTATTCGTGGCATCGGATATTTGTTCTTGATTGTGACCATGTTTAGCGCCGATAGTCTATGCACAATCTCAGAGTTCCATCCTTCTTTTGGCAAACAAAATTGGTGAACCCCAAGGTGAGGAACTGCTCAGATATACCCTTTTTCCAATAATTCCTTTATTTGCTTCTTCAGTTCTACCAATTCGGATGGTGCCATTCTGTATGGTTTCTTGTATATGGGAGCGGTTCCGGTGCTAGCTCAATGCTGAATTCTATCTCTCGGTCCGTGGCTTGCCCGGTAGCTCTTCGAAATACATCCGAAACTCACACACCATCGAACCTTGCTCAATTCATAAATATCCACCTTGTTCAATCTCGGTTGCCGGATATTTTTCTTTCCTTGGCTGAAACTTTTATGGTCTTCCGTGGTGATGGGTGAGAATTACGGTCCTGTTGAAGCAGTCAATAAAACCTTTGTTGGTGGTTAACCAATCCATCCCTAAGATGACATCCAGTCCTTTATTTTTCAACACGATAAGATTTGCGTGAAACTTTAACCCTTCAAACTCGATAACCACACCCCGCAATAATTCGGGTAACTTGCTTAATTCTGTGGGACTTGACGATCATAGATTTTCCTAGGGAAGCATCAAAAATTATTTTTCAAGGCCAAACTTTTCAAACGAATGAGTGAGAAGCTCAGAATCAAACAAAACCATGGCAGGTATTGTGTTGACAGGAAACGATCGAGTATGATATCCGGGGCATTTTGTGCTTCCTCTTGGTCACGTGGTTCAGATGACCTTCCTCCTGGTTGTTATTTGGGTTGAAATTGTTGCGCTTTACGCCAATTATTGCCTCCGTTGTTCGGCTTTGGGGTCGAAGTTCCTTGGCTTGGGGCACTCGCTTGGCATAGTGCCCTTCTTCTCCACAAGCGTAACATTGTAACGCCGGGCGGTATGTGAACTCCTTGTCCCTTGCATGGAAATTTTGATTGGGCGTGAGACGCTTGTCGGGCTTGGGTGTCCAGTTTTCTCAACATCCGCCTTGCTGCGGTGGTTGCGCGTGATTAGTCTGGTCCTCTTCCGCTATGGAAATCTTCTAAGCTGCGCTCTCATCTTCCAAGGTAATGGCCTTATCCACCAGCCGCCTTAAAATCTGGAAAGGTGTGTACGACCAATTGGCATTTAAGCGGGTGTCGGACCGCCTAGGAATTTCTCCATCTTTTGTTTTCCGACATACGCTCCTCGTTGGCGTGGCGAGACAACAGAGTAAACTGACTGTTGTATTCTCGACACCGCCATTGTCCTTTCCTTGAGGTCATCAAATTTCTCTTTTGATCTTCATAAGACTCTTAGGAATATGTGCCCACGAAAACCTTCTTTAAATTCCTCCCATGTTATATTATTTTCGCTAGTGCATGTAGGAAATTTTCCCACCACGATGCGGCTACTCCAAAGGAGATAGTGCGGAGCATAAAGCACTTTCTCAAGATCTGAACACTGGGCAATAATTAACTTTCTTTCCATGTCTCAAGCCAGTCCTCGGCTTCAAGGGGTTTGTCACAGGAGAAAATGTTTGGGGACGGTCTTCTCGTAGCTCAGATAACTTCGATTGCTGCTGATACTGTCCACGGTGATTCCCCATATTGATGACTTGGTTCATTATTTCCGATGTTGCTGCTGACTTTGTTCATAAAGACGGCACATTTGGGAAAGTGCCGCTTCACCGTCTCTGTTGACTTGTCTCGCCTCGTGTGAAATTGTTGCCTGTGGGTGTGCCATAATTTTCCTCCGTCGGAGTCGGCATGGAGGGCGCCCAAGGACTAGACATAGTTCACTCTGGGATATATTTTGAAATACTCATAAGAAAAGAAATTGAGCTGCAAAATCAATAAATTCAAGAAGACGGAAAAAAATCGCAAATTCTCCAAGATTTTTCAAGAGAGTAAACGCTTATGCACGGAGAAGGACTGTCCATTACATATCTTACACGCAAGCAGTAATTATAATACATCACTCAGATATGCGCATATAATCCTGACATGTTATTTAGTCTAGTGCACCTCCGATCCTACATGATGCGCAAACAAGCTACTTCTCACAACCTATGTACATATAAACATATCGTACAAATCGGTACATCACATGGCGGCTAAGCGTACTTAGTCGGAGATGGTAAGGTTTTCCCTTGACCTGCCAAGGGTGAGGCGTAGTGAGGCTGGGGACTCAACTTCCTCTTCAGAGATAGGCTCCAGACGTGAGGTGCTGCGCGGTGTTGGTGGAGCAGGTGCCTTGTGCGGGACAACTCAAACATGAGCCGGCACGAGGGGTGGTGCAGAACGAACCGGAGTAGGCGCAATGACATGGTTGAACTCCTCCGTGGTTGGAAGGCGACGAGTAGCTGTGAGAGCAGTAGGAGCAAACGATGCTGATGACGAGACGAAAGTCAGTGGCGGTGCGGCGCGCAGGAGCTCCCTCCTATTGGCGGCACAGCCATGGACTGAGTCCATGCGGGCAGCTACAAAGTCGTCCACCAGGTTGTCGAAGGCTGCCTCCAAAGCCCGAAGATACTCGATGAGCATCTCAAAAGCTTCGTCCCGTTCTCCTCTGGGGCAAGAGAATGCGTAGTGGAAGGTATATGGAAAATGACATGGGAGGTAGCGGTAACGACGAGTCTTCATCGAAGGAAGGATATCCCTGAGACGAGCTATTGCCTCACGGGCTGCCATCTGCAGTGCATGCTTCTCTGTGGGCATGGCTCTCCCTAAGAACCGTAACGCCAACTCGCCTCCCTTGAATTGCACCGCGCTTGGTGCATGGTTAGACGGTCATTGATCTTGTGTTGAGAGAGTGAGAAGATGGGCGCACAGCTGGCCCTATCGCGACTTGGACGATGAAGGAGAGATGCTTGACGAACCCATCGGGTATGTTGGCTAACATCTCATGACTCGCAATGTTGTTAGCCATCTACAAAAGTAGGCAAAATCCTGAGTAGTCGATCATAAATTTATGCCGATCGTAAATTGACTACATTTGTAAAAATAATAAACAGCTCTATCTTGCTAATAACCGATTAGCGATCGCACCTAGTGGCTTCCTACAATCAGCCTGGCTCGTACTAAGTTGTCACGACCGGTTTTCAATAAAATATTTATTGAACAACCGACCTATGAAGTCCAAAGGTGAGGAAAATCCTCCATACCGTAGACAAAACTTTGATACAATAAGCCAAGAGCATTAAAATATTACAGGTCGGGCTGAAGATGCCTAACCAATTATTACAAACATGCCAATAATTATACATGATGGCGGATATGACACAATGGTGTGGGTGGAATACTACTGACTCGGTAAGAGTGGTTGGTGGAATAACACAAGGGGGTGGTTAAATAAGTCTATCAGATCGGGCGGCTCATCGAAAGCCGAGGTGAGGCTCGATGAATTTATTTGGGTAGCGGAAGCGGATATATCACAATGACTAATCCAGGGTCGACGAGACCGACCGATTCCTCTAGGCGCCGGACTCACTATCGAACTCTTCATCCATGAGATCGCCTTCGTTAGCATCTGGCCAAATCAACAAGCCAGGTGAGTACTTTGAAAGTACTTGCAAGACAGTTCAAACAAAAGATATAACAAATGAATGCATGAATGCGATATGATTAATTTAGAACAATGTGCTATCAAATCAGTAACACAAGTAAGTAAAAGGGATCGCGGTAGTCCGCCGAAAACCCAAAGAAGATAAACTCAAAACCGATCGGTGTCCAAGCGCTTATCAAGGGTGAACAAATGAGTAAGGCATGCGCATAGTCATGCCTAAGCGACACCTCATAAAGGGCTTATATTGAAAGAAAATACATGCGTGCCGTAGTCGGACATCGGAGCGACATCACAGAAAGGGCTTATAATAAAAGTAAATAATAACAATGCTGTAGTCGGATGTCTGAGCGACATCACAGAAAGAGCTTATAATAAAAGTAAATAATAACAATGCCGCAGTCGGACGTCTGAGCGACATCGCAGAAAGGGCTTATAACAAAAGTAAATAATAACAATGCCGCAGTCGGACGCCTGGGCGACATCGCAGAAAGGGCTTATAATTCTTTAATCATAACTGACAAGATAGGGTGCTCACGGAAAATATTCATCACAAGACAATAAGCGGGTTAGTCCATTCACAGGAAATAAACATCTAACACTCATATGGTTATCAGGAATTTCTGTCACCGAGACTGACACTTGATAAGATAAGATGAACACGGTACTCGGACATGAATAAGATGAATTCAAGAATTTTGACTCTGCAGAGTTTGTACCAAAATTGTCCACAGCCAACGGATTTCTGTAGTCACGAAGGACTAGTTCCGTTTACGTTATTTCGGAGGAAACACAGCTAGCTAGTACACACCCATCATACCTCACGTTGCCAAGAATCACCCTAGACAGCGTTTAAGAAAAACTTTGAGACGGAGAAATCACAATCTCAGATAGCATGGGATCAAATTTATATACGCACGCCTAAGGGTGCCCCTCTCGTCCCAACCGAAACACCCATGCCCCCGAGCGGATGAAAGGCTTTAATCCAGGCGATGGAACCTTCATCCCGCCTCTCGATTTGGTGTGTACCAGAAGTGGTTTGCAACTTACTTGCCGATTCCCTTGCGGTAAACAGTGGTAGTACGAAAGGAGACGGACGGAATCGACTGATTTATGTTGACACTGGTCAACGATCCGCATAAGCCCGCATGCTACAACACTGCCATCTTACCCATACTCATGCCAACTCATGGCCATGCAACATGTTTCCAACAACACGAGGATTCTTCCGAGCTCACTCGCCTCAACTCTTACGGGATAAACTATCATCGAAATGCTCATGAACGTGCCATGATACAAAAATAATGCAAACATGCCCGAACACTCATCATATCAAAAGTTCAAACATTGCTTGTCTGGTTCGGAGTAGTCGGAGTCTAACTGTGCGAAGTTTGAAGCTCCGTTGCTTCCTCCGGAATCTACGGTATAAGAAAAATACGCACGTAACATAAATACCGCGAGGTGCCCAAAAATATTCCAAATAAATTCTCAAATAAATCTGATAAAAAACTAGACGCAAATCTAATGAGAACAGAAAAAGAATCAAACAAAAATACTTTTCTGTTTAAAAGATATAAGGGTTTTGGTCCAGGGACCTCTTTGTAATGAAATGTAAAACTTCTGTGGGGCTTTGCGTAAAAGTCCGAAAACGGTTCATTTAAAAGAAACGACCGAGGGCTGACAAAGCGGGCTCCACCCGTCAAGTTTGAAAATTTAAAAGAGAGAAACAGGGCGCGACAAATACCGAGAGGTGCGGTGGTCGCCGCGGCGATCCACGGCGAGGCGCAGTGATCGGACGGTACCTTCGTGATCAAGACATCCTTCCGCGCTGCGTGAGGTGGGAGTGGTCGCCGCGAAAGCACTGTGGTCGATGGCGGCCCTTGCTCCGGCGGACGGTGGTTCGGGCAGTCGTGGACCTCGTCGGAGAGAGCTGTGAAGATTAAATTGGAGTGGGGGTTAGACTCTTAGTTGCCCGAGAGGGTTGCTGACGAGGTTAGGGCGCCGGAGATGGCCTCACCGGAGTGAATCGAGGTGGAGGCCGAGGCGGAACGGGGCGGCCGGAGTCGGGGAAGAAGAGTCCCTCGAGGCCCTTCCAGGGGCTTGGCGAGTACTAGTGATGTGGTGGAGGTGTGCGGGGGCGATAGTAAGCTCGGGGGGTGCTATTTATAGCCGGCCCGAGTCGGTTGTCGTGAATCGGATAAGTCCGGCGAGTGATTATGGCGGCGTTGTGGCTGCACGGTCGGCTTAGGAGTTTGAGCATCGACTAGACGAAGTACTGGTGCTATCCCAGTGTCCAACTCAGCAAGGTGGGCGAGGTTACGGCCTGTCCTCGACAGAACGGCCGCACGGCCTGTCGGCGGCAGAGAACGCGCTCTGCGTGTGCCAGGCCACGGCGACGGTGCTGCATGCGTGCGCTGGAAAGGAAATGGCCACGCGGAGCTACCAGGAGGTTTGGGCGGCGCCGAACGGTGTTATGCCGCAGTTTTGCTCCCTGTCGGCCGCTACGGTGGTTCTGCTGCTGCAAGACATGCCGGCGCAGGCGGGCCAGGGTGCCACCGATGCCAGGAACGCGCCAAGCATTTGTGCGAAGCTCCGGACAAGCAGGCTAGGATGTGAGCAACATGCCATGTGCACTGTGGGCATGTGACTGAAACTCTGACGGAGAACGACACTGCAATCTGAATTTAACTGAAGATGAACAGTAATACTGCATGCAAGGTGTCGGTGTCAAAACCGGCGGATCTCGGTAGGGGGTCCCGAATCAGCGCCTAGGCGGATGGTAACAGGAGACAAGGGACACGATGTTTACCTGTGTTCGGGCCCTCTTAATGGAGGTAAAACCCACGCCCCGCTTGATTGATATTGATATTGTGGATGTTTACAAGAGTAGATCTACCACGAGATCAAGGAGGCTAAACCCTAGAAGCTAGCCTATGGTATGATTGTAAGGGTTGTTGTGATTGTTGTCCCACGGACTAAAGCCATCCGTTTATATAGACACCGGAGAGGGCTAGGGTTACATAGAGTCGGTTACAATGGTAGGAGATCTACATATCCAGATCGCCAAGCTTGCCTTCCACACCAAGGAAAGTCCCATCCGGACACGGGGAAGTCTTCAATCTTGTATCTTCATAGTCTTGGAGTCCGTCGATGATGATAGTCCGCAAATGATAGTTCAGCTGATGATGGTAGTCCGCTATCCGGACACCCCTAATCCAGACTCCTCAAGAGCCCCTAAACCAGGCTTCAATGACGATAAGTCCGCGCAGATATTGCTTGGCATTGCAAGGCGGTTCCTCCTCCAAATGATAGAAGATTGGGAACACCAGATAGTGTCCAGCTCGCAAAATAGATTCCACATTCCACCGTAGAGAGAATAATAATATATACACAAGTTCAATCTGCCGACGTTTTTCGTGGCATGACGTCACACCACTACCAAGCCATTACTTTACCACCTCAACAGATTTAGCGAAGCGGTTTCCGCACGCCTTGTCGGGCAGAGATCGTGTTTCTTAATCCGGGATTCTCATCAATACGGGCGTAGAATCCAACCGCGCCTGCTCGCCACGCCTCTATCAAGGCGAAGTTCCAAACGGTCACGGAGACGGCTCTTGGTATTCACCTCTTTATAACGGGACCAAGGCTCGCTTTTTCTTCAATCTTCCGTCAATCCTCTCCACGCCCAAGTTCCAGCACCTAGAGCCCCAGATTCGAGCGCTTGACCTTCAACGATGTCCGGTTCCACCTCCAGGTGGGTGGATGCCCTCCTCCGCCATGGAGGAGGACGGCTTAAGCTGCGGAGGCCAAGTACTGCCTTACGAGATTTCGAGACAGGTTGCCTGCCAAGGGCAGGCCATCCCTACCCCCGAGCCCGCGAGTATGTCGCCTTCAGATCCCACCTCCGCCGGGGTTTAGGCTTCCGATGGATCCTTTTGTGAGAGGGCTCATGTTTTACTATGGGTTGGAATTCCACGACTTGGCCCGTAGTCCATCCTCCATATATCCGCATTTATTGTCATCTGCGAAGCCTTCCTCCGCCACCCCACACTTCGCCTGTGGTCAAGACTTTCAATGTGGCGCCAAGATGATCGGGGCGCTAAGCGGAGTGTGGCGGGCGGCCATAAGTAGGAGAGCCGATGCCTGCGGGTCTGGCTGGCTCCTTCCAAGAGGAGCTCGCCCGGAGCAGCAAGAGTGGTTCTATATTACCGCTCCGAGGGGCCGCAGAAAAGCCGCCGCCTTTATTCCGCCGGGACCTCCACGACGATTGATGTCGGGTCAACCAAGGACTCAACTGGGGTCCGCAAAGGACGTGCCCCTACCGCAGGGCCGGATTCGAGATCTCTTAACGAGGGAGATCGATATGGTGGTTGTGATGCAGGTTATGCTAATTAGGCGCCTCCTGCCCTGCAAACGCCGCCCTCTCCAGCTATGGGAGTTCAACCGAGGGCCCACGGATTCTTCAACACTTCATGGGTATGACACCCTCGAGATGTATAACTTATTCTTCGGATCGCAAGAGGTGCGCCCCGAATTGACCGAGGATGCTGGACTAAGCTGCAATCGCCCGGATACTCAAGTAAGTAGTTCCAAGTCCGGACATACCGCTTGTTTTCCTTTCAATGATCCGCTTTATGACCGATCTCCTTCTACACAGGAGTGGATAGCGGAAGCAAAATTAATACGTGTCCGCCCTCCCCGAGACCGCGCGGATCCCGTGGCTGGTCCGGATGTCGGAGGTTGCGCCGAGGAAAGCGAAGGGGCAAGCAGAAAGCTACTGCCTCGCCTAAGGAGGCTTTTTGAACGAGGGGCATCGAGAATCCTCCTACCAAGGGGAGAAGAGGACTGCCTCCGAGGACCTGGAAAAAGCCCCAAACGGGAAGAAATTCGCCGAGGGTCTGCGTCCGGGAAGCCCCGGCGCACAATCTCCTTCAATGAGCCAACCCTCCAACGAGCCGTAAGTAGAAAGAAAGGAGTTTTATAATAAGGACATCCCTATTTATGCTTCCGAGGATAACAAAAGTTTTTACCTTGTAGTTCGGATCTCCGTCCTTCGCAGATGAGCTCGTCTTCGGGGGACCTTCGTCCAGAGATGATAGAGAGCGAGACGCCCCCGTCCGGGGCGCCGTTGGATAGGGCGGACGAGCCTGAAGTGTCGTCACGGAGGGAGCCCCCGAGTGTGGCAAAGCCGGATAGTTCGGCACCAATCGTGTACGGTCAAGGATTCGCTGAGAAGGCGTTTATCTCGTAAGATCAACACGCATTGATGAGTGTGGTGATTGAAAGGATTTCGTCCGCCAAGGCAGGTTGCATGATGCCGCCAGGAGTTTATCAAGGGATTTGAGATATGTAAAATGACACACCTTTTAACAGTTTTGCATATAGAATGCGCCTGATAGATAGTAGCCCCGAGACTCGTAGGTTGTCGATATCGACAGCGCGCCGAGGATCAAAATCGCAGGTTTTAAATTTCCGCCGCGTTTATGTAGGTGGCGGTCGTCCGGGACCAGCCGGACTTATGGAGTTGCTGAACTAAAGCGGCAACTCGATGTGGCGGATGAAGACATCGCGCTGATCAACAAAGCGACTTGATGAGTCGCAAGGTAAGTGTTACTACGCGACACATGGTAAGGGAGCCAAGCCAACTCCTTACAAAATTTGCGGAAATGCGAGAGTGCCGCTGTTGTGGAGAGTCTTCGGCCGAACTTGCTCAAGCCAAGGAGCAGGCCGAAGGAGTGATGGGGCAGCCTCAAGGCGGCCGAGGAGTTAGCGGCCAAAAGGCCGCACATCGCCGGAGCAGGGAAGAGATAGCCAAATGGCTGTGAAGTTAAAAGAGGCTACCGACCGCAATGAGGCTCTTGGGAAGGAGCACCTAGCGGGCAGGAAGACCTGCGGAAGGCCACCGCGATACTAAGAATGCCCGCTCGCAATGCAGGCTATGAAGGAAGAGCTGCGCCAGCCGGGAGATTGTAGCCGCTGTTTTTCGCTGCGCCAAGGTTCACGGATTCAAAATATGCTCAGCTGGGCTAACTATGGTGTCCGGAGGACCCTTATATGGACTTAGCAGTGAGTGCGGCGGATGCCGCAGCATTTTCGCCGAAGGATCACCGACGGAAGAGCTGTTTTGGTCTCAATTCCATATTCCGAGCGCTCACTTCACGACCAATCGCTTGGCTGAGTGGGCTGAGCTAAATAGGTTGTCCGGCTTGCTATGGCGGATATAGTGACCCATATCCGCCGGATAGGCCCCAGCCAAGAGTTACTTTGGCTTGTTGCAGCAATTTCTTGGGGCGGTGCCGCATATCAAGGCGGCGAAGCGGTCGGCCTGCATAGAGGGTGCGCGGATGGCGCCGCCTGCGTGAAGACACATTGACAGAGATGGATGCCACCGCTGTCGCGACTTCGGTTCGATAATAACCGCTACCCGCCGAGCACTATTTTGGCGGCGCTACCGGTGCCCGTAATAGAGTCGCAGTGTTTCGAAAATGTTACGCTCAATGAACGCTTATATGATGTAATAACGATTTTATGATGTAAGCGCCTTTTATACTTGTGCGCTCAAGTAATAGAATATCTCCTTTGCGGCCGCTCATGTAAACGTATGTATAACCCGAAGATGGCAGTCGTCGGTTTCAGCCCCCACGCACAAGGTGCGGGGTGTTCGCAAAAATAGCACGCTTTCACACTTAATCCAACGCCTCGGTCCCAGTAAAGGAGGTGGTAGCGAGCAAACGAGGCAACCGGACTATAATGCTTTATCACTTTCACTTAGCCATGGAGTTTGAGGGTGGGGCTACGACATAGCCCCCGGGGCACCGTGCTCTCCGAATTGGGCGCCAGATGTGCTCGGCCGAAACGCCCTTCGTCAAAGCGGAGGAATCCTAAACATTCCTAAGGTCGATCGAGTGGTTGACCAGTCTCTCGCTGTATCATGACAACAGCCGCTTTCTAATCGAGGTGCTCGCCACCGAATCGGGGCACAATCGCAGTAGTTCTCCGGAGCCGCTAGCCGATGATACGGAACGAAGGCAGCAAAAAGGCGTGAGCCGGGCAAACCCAACATTTGACCAAAGACATGATTCGGAGCTGATGCATATAAGGCCTAACTCGAGACGCCGAACACTCCCAAGGTGTTCGGTCTTTATAATAGCGGCAAAACAAAGCCCTAAGCCCCTTGTGTCTGTGTACGGCAGGTTCTATCGGCGCCGCCGATGCCAAAACGCCAGCCTCCACTCGTTATACTGAAAACCAGGGATTATAGCAACAAGAGACAAGAAGAAAGGTTTACGAGGGTCTTAGTCCAAAAGAGTCCTTGCAACGGGTCCCTACCGCACGCTCACGCTCAGGTTCCGCGCAGCCATATCCTCGACGGTGTGCACGCTGTTCATCTCAGAAAAAGAGAGGAACTTGTTGGAAAAGAAATCGCAAGAAAGTGCATAAAAATTGAAATATAGATTAAGAAAGTTGAGCCTATGCTAGCTCATTATGGCTTGTATGTGCAAACCCTTGTGAGGGGTGTGCGGCTAGGTAGCCCTAGCTTATTTATTCCGACTCGCCTAGCCGTGTCCGGGGTCTCAAAGCATCCTTTGATGAAACGATGTGACGTGGACCGGCATTTGAAGCGTGAGAGACGCGAATGTGGTATTGTATGGAAGTGGGCGAGAGCTTCGCCCCAAAGGGTGCTTGATAGCTGGCTTAAGGGCCGGGCGCCGCTCCTTTGAAGGAAGTGCGGCTATGCCGTATTGTTATAGGGTCTATTCCCACTTGCGGATTGTGTCCAGATATAGCAGGTTTAAGTCATCGCCACCGCCCATCGACACCGCGTTAATTGCAGTCCGCTCATTATGGGATCCGATATCGTGGCAGTCTATCCTGCGCCCGGATATTTCGACTAATCCGATGGTCGAAGTGATTGGTTTTGACATCCAACCTTGGTCCACTGGGTGGATCGTCCGACATTTGTCTTGGCGAAAAGCCGTGTTGGCTTTCCGTGTTTATCACGTGAAGCAAGTTTACTGTTTTGACTTCTCGAGGGAAAGTCCTTTGACTTCCGGTGCTTTTGCTGGTGGGGCTCGCCATTGTCCTCGCCATGATCGAGCCCCTTTGTGTCCGCATTAAGTCTGCCGGACTGTTTACAAACCCAACAATTTCGTTGGTATGGTTTGCGTGCCTTCCGGGTATTATGGATTTGACATATCCGATCTAAAATTTTGTTCAAATTTGATAGCTCGCTCTCTTGTCCTTAAGAGGCCATGTTTTATTGTCCGTCATGAAGCTTTTGAACTCCGGCGCTGACCGCCGTGCTCTGTGGGCTTTTTTTCTTTATTCCGCGCCGATCTTTCCTCGCGCTGTGACTTTCCGCTTCCATCTCGATATCGATGTACTGGTCGCTGGTGCTGCATCTTGCTAGCCACTGTCTTCTCCCACGCAAAAGCGCCATGAGGTTTGTTAGCGCCATTGTTCTTGGCTTCTCTTGGCCAAGGTGTCCCGGCGAGCCATTCGTCTCGGACGTTGTGTTTAAAAGCTGCTAAGGCTTCGCGTCCGGACAATGACTATTTGGTTCTTTTTGGTAAGGAACCTGTTCCAGAATTTATGCTACGACTCTCCGGTTGTTGGGTTATATGACTCAGGTCGTCAAGATCCGGAGGGCGGACATAAGTCCCTTGAAAATTTGTTTAAACGCCCTCAAGCTCTTCCCAACTTCCAACAAGTGTTTTCTCGGGAGGCTTTTGAGCCAATGCCGAGCTGGCCCTTTGAGCTTGAGGGTAGGTATTTTATGGCGTGAGATCGCCTCTAGCCATGTGTATGTGTAGTATATAGTCTTCTATCCAGCACTGGGTCTCATAGCCGTCAGATGCCTCTATGTTTATGGGTTTAAACCCGCTGGAAATTATGATCCAAGACTCATCGGTGAAACATATGCGGTGCGGCGCTCAGATTTGGGTGTGCCGCTGTCTTTGAACACTTGTCGTGGTATGTTACTTCCGGGTCCTCTTTTTGGCCCGTAGATGGACCTAGTTGGGCCATCCATTTTACCAGGATTATAATTCGCTTGTGTGCAACCCCGCTTGTCGCTTTTGGGCCTATCGTCTGTCGCCTATCCGCCAGCGGCCTCTTTATTTTTTCACCGTGAAGGCTCGATGGCTTCCTCACAAATTCTCGTAGCAACTTGCGCTCGGTAGTTTTTGGTTTGATGGCCGCTGCCATATTTTTCTCGATGTCTTGAATACTTTGCTCCACTTCATTCTCGAGCATGTCTTCTACTGTTTTGAGCCTGCTTCGCTTTCTTCAAACTTCTTGCAAAGGGGGACGAGCTTTTTGCGTATGCTCTTATGCTCGTGTTGTGGCCGGACTGTTGATTGCTTCGTGAAGGGGTTGATTATCCGCCCGCCCCTGTTCGTCGTCACTGGCTTGCCCCGCTCTATCGCTGGTCGTTAGGGAAGGCTGCTTTGATCGAGGCGGACTTGGGGCGCGCTTATGCCGCCGCTTTGGTTCTTTATCGCGAGATTATCCTCCGCCGTGTCCCGTTGTTCCTCGTTATCGCTTCCTTCGGGTGTCCACCATGTATACGCCGATGACGAGGTGGTCTTCCAAAGGTCCCGTAGGCACCGGTTCTTGGTAGTCTCCGCATCGCCGCCCATACCGCCGATGTCTTCGGAGTCGTAGTCGAGTATGTCGTTAAATCGCCGACGGTGGCTACGCAGTGGGTGGTGGTGGACCTGAATTTCTTCGTTATCCGCGTCCCAACCATGCTGGCCATAGTTCGCCAGGCTCTCCGGATAGCGAGAGATGCTTCAATGAATTTATGATATCGCCAAAGGGCGAAAAGCTGAAAGATGTCCGCAGCGGTGAATTCCATGATCGGCGCCAATCGGATTCGACCGGCGGGGGCGCAGGAGGTACGGAGTCCGGAGGGAGTCCGCACCGGAGTCACGGGTTTATGTGGGACAAGGTAAGTGTTCGCCCATCGCCAGAGGAATTGCGGCTCACGAGGCGGTGTCCAGCCATCCGCCCTCGATTCGAGCGATCGCTCCGGACTATGAGTCGGGCGGATACGGAGCAGCTCTCAAGGTGCCGTCCGCGCAGAGTTAGGTCGTGCTCATCGTGATAGCGCGCGCGCTGGCCGGCGCGCTCAGATCCATCGAGGATCAAGTCCCACGGATATCGGCCGTGAAGTTTAAGCTTCCAAGCCTGACCTGACGGCCAGGGACGTAGCTCTCAATCTGCTCCAGATGGCCAAGGGAGTTGGCCCGCAGTACGAAGCCGCCGAATACGAAGATCTGTCCGGGAGAAAGGACTCACCCAGACTGCGCTATTGTTGATTGAAGAGGCCATCAAGCCTATCGGTGACGCATACGCAGGAACTCTCAATGAAAGCACCAATGTCGGTGTCAAACCGCGGATCTCGGTAGGGGGTCCCGAATCGCAAGGCCTAGGCGGATGGTAACAGGAGACAAGGGACACGATGTTTACCTGTGTTCGGGCCCTCTTAATGGAGGTAAAACCCACGCCCCGCTTGATTGATATTGATATTGTGGATGTTTACAAGAGTAGATCTACCACGAGATCAAGGAGGCTAAACCCTAGAAGCTAGCCTATGGTATGATTGTAAGGGTTGTTGTGATTGTTGTCCCACGGACTAAAGCCATCCGTTTATATAGACACGGAGAGGGCTAGGGTTACATAGAGTCGGTTACAATGGTAGGAGATCTACATATCCAGACGCCAAGGTTGCCTTCCACGCCAAGGAAAGTCCCATCCGGACACGGGGAAGTCTTCAATCTTGTATCTTCATAGTCTTGGAGTCCGTCGATGATGATAGTCCGCAAATGATAGTTCGGTTGATGATGGTAGTCCGCTATCCGACACCCCCTAATCTGTGACTCCTCACAACGTGTTCGGACAGTAATGATTTAGGCATGTAGGATTTTTCCTTGAGCTGGTTTTTGGTGGAGTGGTCTCTCATTGCAGCTAGGGGTTGCCTGAATTTTGGTGGAATTTTTGGAGCAGTGTAGAAATGAATTTCACCAAATTTGGCAAATCTGGTCCAAACTTGCAGAGACTAAAATTTGAAATTTTTGAAAAGAAGAGGAGTGGATCTTGATTGTTCTAGGTTGTGGGTACCAAGGACTATACAGGGGAGTTGGTTTGAGGTCAAAACTCAAATGCATTTCGGTACTTGCTTTGCAAATCTCCTAGGCTCAAAATAATGGACAGAAAAGATTTGGGAGGAGAATTAAATGAAATAAAATTCAGAAAAGGGTTGAGCTTGTTGAGACAGAATGTTTGGTTTGCCCAAAGTGGAAGGAGAGATTTTTGGGAAGATTTTTACCATGTGGTGTATGGTAAAATCATGAGTGGTTTCAAATATTAGAGAGGATGCAAAACTCCTAGAGTTTGTTTTTGAAAGAAAATAAACTCCAAAGATTTTTCTTGAAATTTTGAGAAGAGGGCAATCAGAAGAAAATTTTAAAAACCAAACACCAGAGTTGAAGGAGATGCAAAAAATAAAATATTTGCTAAAGGGAAAAGGCTTTTGAGAGAGATTTTTGGAAGGGTTTAGAAGACCTTCTTCAAATCCAACAAATTTTTTTGAGGAAAGCCAAAGAATATTTTTGGAGTGTCACAGTAGAATACCTTGTATATATCATTTCATTCATCTTCGAGAGGTAACTATAAAGATGGGGGAGGAGTCTACAAAGAAAGACCATCGTATGACCCGCAGAAATTTCAATCATCCTTTGGTGTCGAGGAATATCATAGGAACTCTATATGATATGATTTTTATAGGATTTTTTTCTTTAGAGCCAATTGGTTCATAGGAATAGATTCATATAATCTACATTTCAAAGGAAATAAACATGATATCACTTCTATAGCTTTAGATCCACTTGGTTCATATGAATGGATTCCTATACTCCCTTAATTTCGAAGTAAAATAAACATGAATGTATATTCAATAGAAAAGTTCCTATGATATGAACCAAATTACATCTCTTTTCTAATCCCTCCTCATAGGAATTGAGATACATGTCATCTCTAGATTCAATAGAAAAGTTCGTATGATGTGAACCAAATGACATCTCTTTTCCAATCCCTACTCATAGGAATTGAGATGCTCCACGTCATCTCTTTCCCTACAACTTCCATGTATACATCTTCTATTCCTAAATAGATAGTACAACCCACTAGTAGCTTTTTTCCAAAACATGCAACTATGGCACAAGAACTATATAGTGTGCCAATAACTTTGAAAGATGGTCTCTGGATGAAGCTAATCCGGCAGTGCAGCAATAGGCAAATTCGAGCACTACTGGCCGTTGGATATCATCAACATTCCACCAGATCTGCCACATGTACAATTTAGAAGACTCCATGGTTGAACTTAAGCATAATGCACAAACCTCAAAACACAAGCACTTCTCCTTTGTTCTAGAATCTTCTATATCATAATTGATTATGAATTGCCATTATTTGTTTTTTATTTATGCTTTACAATGCACAACCCACTACTTGGAAAAAGGGCTATAGATGATATGGCCACTAATGGCGCACCAGACATGTGGTGCGCCACTACTATATAGCACTGGCGCACCATGTGTTGGTGCGCCATTAATGTGATAGACACTAATGGCGCACCAGACCCACGGTGCGCCACTAGTAACAAATTTTTTTATTTTTTTATTTTCCAATAAATACTAATGGCGCACCAGGGCACAGTGCGCCATTACTAGTTTTAACTAATAATGGCGCACCAGCCACACAGTGCTCCACTACTATTTTTATTTTTTATTTTTTTGCAAAACTACTAATGGTGCACCACCAGCTGGTGCGCCATTAGTAACCAGGGTTAATAATGGCGCATTTGTAGGTGGTGCGCCATTAGTAACCTGGGACCAGCTAGATATTTTGGACAGCCACACCTACACACTCACCTTCCCCACTTCATTCTCTCCACCTCCTCCTCCAAGCTTGTCTTGGCTGCCTCCTCCTCCTCACCTCATTTGCACCATAGATTCATCCAAATTAAGTGGTTAAATTACCTTTTTTGATAGGTAAGTAAGGGGAAAGCTATCTTTATGTTGTAGATCTACTTTTTTTCTCACTCCAACAACGTGCACATGCACTTTTTATGGCCTAGCTAGATCTATGTATGTTTGTGGTGTTGCATATGTTTGTGGTGTTGCATATATGTTTGTGTTTGCAGGTACCGGTATTTGAAATGCGATAGTTGCCAATATTTTGCTGGAATGTTGATTCATTTCCATTTCGGCGAGAATTTTGGCACTATGCATTTTTTTGTCCTATTTTTAGGCAAAGTCATGCTAAATTTTTTATTGGTTCCAAAATATCGTTTTGGTCTACCCCGCAAGCGACCATGGTCCGCACGATGACCGAAGGCATCATGAATAGGTTTTTGAGCTCCGCCAAGGCCGAGATGCTTCAAAAGAACGAGATGGAGATAAGATGTCCGTGTCGAAGATGCAAGCTGAGGAGCCTTGTCGACCCGGATTCCGTACAGGTGCGGGACCACCTGCTCTTGCATGGTTTCATGGATGGCTATCGGTGGCAAGGTGATGAAGATGATTATGAAGTCGTCCATGGGGGTCGGGCAAGAAATGAGGAAGGGCAGCAAGAAACCACGGCGAGGGCAGGCGAGAAGACGAAGAATCTCTAGGACATGACCACGAAGTAGATGCAGAACACAGTCATCAGGTAGAAGATGCCGGACATGATGACAAGGAAGATGCCGGAGTAGACAAAGGGCATGATCATGAAGATGAAGATGCCGGAGCGCATTTACGATGGAACATCGGCGGCTGGGTGCAGGACCTCATATTCAAGAGCTGCTTCTCGCGACGATAACGCAAGAGCTGCCGCCCGAGAGAAAGCCAAGCTGGATCAACTAGAGATAGACGCGTTACTCCATTGTATGAAGGACGAGGCCCGAGGATACCTGCTCGAAAGTAACGCCATGGCTCGAGATGAAGGTAGAACACAAAATGACCGACGATTCTTCGACGAGAACATGTCATTCGAACGAACGCCTTCCCAAGGGGAACAAGTGCCCCACCAGTTTCGAGGAGGCGAATAAAACTCGTGTCCACTGGATTTACCGCACGTGAAATACCATGTGTGCATGAACAATTGCATCATTTATCGGGACGAGCACGCGGAGTCTACCATATGTCCGCATGCGGCGCCACTGACACAAGAAGAGGAAGAAAGCTCTAAAAGTGGTGTGGTACTTTCCGATCACCTCGTCTGCAGTGGTATTTCATGGACCCTAAGGTAGCAAAGCTCCTGCGTTGGCACGCGGATAAGGAGGAGAAGAAGAGAGAAGATGACACAAATGATCCGGAGATAAATAAGAAAGACAACATGCTGAGTCACCCTAAGGATGGGAGCCATTGGCAAGCGTTGAACTTCGAACACCTAGAATTTGGGAAGGATCCAAGGAACATCTGCTGGGCGCGAGCACCGATGGAATCAATCTATTTGGCAGCCAGAGAAGCACACATAGCACCTGGCATGTGTTTGTGTGGATGTACAACCTTCCCCCTGGTTGTGCATGAAGAGGAAGTACATTCACATGAGTATGCTAATTGAAGGGCCGAAACAACCAGGGAACAACATCAATCTATATCTGGGGCTGCTGAAAGAGGAGCTAGACACGCTGTGGAAAACGCCAGCCAATACGTGGGACGCCGCAGAGAAATAATATTTCCCTATGAGAGTCGCACTGGTCACGACGGTGCTCGACTATCTCGGTTACGGATATGTCGCGGGGCAGGTGGTCCACGGATTTTCTGGATGCGTCAGGTGCATGGATGACACAACGTAACGCCAGCTAGATAGAGATCTCGGGTCTTTGAAAACCGTGTTCATGAGACATCGAAGGTGGCTTCGTGACGATGACTCATGGAGGAAACGCAAGGATCTGTTCGATGGTGAAACCGAACCCCGAAGACGCCCACGTACGAGGAGCGGCGAGGAAATAGATGAGCTATTGAAAAATTGGAAAGATTGCCCACTGCTGAGAAAGAAGCAAAAGGCGCCAGAGCCGGGAAAGAAGCGAAAGGCGCCAGAGCCGCTGCTGAAGGTATGGAAAACGAGGTCTGTTTTCTGGGACTTGCCGTACTGGAAGATCCACCGTGTGCCTCACAGCCTTGATGTCATGCATATCACGAAGAACGTGTGCGAGAGATTGCTAGGTACCCTGCTCAACTTACCAGAGAGGACTAAAGATGTGCCAAAAGCAATGGCAGACTTGAAATCAATGGGCATCAGGGAGGAGCTTCACGCTAATGATGATGATGATGATGATGAGGCGAAGCAGGACACGGAAAGTCGTCGCATAGGCAAAAAGGCCAAGAAGACCGAAAATGACTTCCCTCCCATGTGCTTCACTCTAAGTCAGGAGGAGATCGATCAATTTTTCACCTGCCTCAGAGGAGTAAAACTTCCCACGGTTACGCTGGGAAGATAAGCAGATACCTAGACTCAAAGTGAAGCGAAGTTCAGCGGATGAAGTCTCACGACCGTCACGCGGTCGATGACGCAGACATTTCCGCTTGCAGTCCGTGGGATCATGGACGCGCACGTCTGCGGAAACGCTATTTGGCCTGTGTAACTTTTTCGACGCATCATCTCGAAGTCGGTTGGCGGAGGCAACTGTAAGGCCAGAAGAGATCGTCGTGATACTATGCGAGCTTGAGATGTACTTCCCGCCCGCATTCTTTGATGTTATGATGCATATGTGTCACATCCCTAGCCTTACCTTGCACTAGGCTAGCACTTGTATGTTGCATCATGTTTAAATTATTTTGAAACTTGAAATGGGGATTGATCAAACCCTAGCACCAGATCAAATCAAATAGGTTCAACATAAAAACATTTTCAATGAACCTGAAATGCCCTTCTAAAATGTTCATCACCTCTGCCTTGGTCTTAAACCACTGTCAAAAGTGATGCACAAATTTCTAGGTCACTCTAAGGTCACTGGATTAAATCTTTAGTTATCTGAGTTTGGGCATTTAAATTATATAAAATATTTCAAATGCTCAAATAACCCCAAACTAAAATGTTCCATGCTGGATATATTCCAAGTAGTGGCCATGTGCAGTTTGGTGATTTTTGGAGTTGCCTAAGTATTTTTAGAAATGCAACAAACCTACAGAAATAAAAATAAAACAGAAACAAATGAAATCCTCTTACCTGGCCAAACCTATGCCCCGGCCCACCTGGCGGCCCGGCACTATGCTGGCCCGTGCCAGCCAGCTGCTTTGTCCCCGCCAGGCAGGTAGGGAGGTGACGCCGACGAGCGCGAGCTCGCCACGGCGCCACCTGCTTGTTGCCGCCGCTGGACGGCTGGACGACCTCCACGTCGTGCCCCGACCCTCGGACACGCCCACTCTCCCCCGCCTCTCCTCGCTCCTCCGCCATGGCCAAGCAGCTGCCGCCGCCCCGCCGTCAGAAGCCGAGCCACCGCCGACTCTGGCCGCCTGATCAGGTCCACGTAGCCCGCCACCCTCCCATCCGCCGAGAAGGTGGAGCCTCGAGCGCCGCGTCTCGGCCACCGTGATCGACCTCGCTCGACTCCGCCACCGCCGGAGATCCCTTCGCCATCACTGCCGCGACAGCCATCCTCGACCTCGCCGTCAGCTCCGTTGCAACCGCCGTGAGCCTAGATACCTCCCCATCCTCCCCTTTCCCTCTCTCGAGCCTCGTAGCGACTGCATGTAGCTCACCCGCACACGCCGCCGCGGAGCTCGTCGCCGACGTGTCTCCGGCCACCCACAGGCCTCACCACTTTGTCCACAAATTCCACCGCACCCCCACGAGTTCAACGCACCACTTCCCGTGCTTCGTCGTGCCCCGCAGCCTCGGGTTCGACCTCACCCGACTCCGGCGACCACCAAGGTCGTCGCCGGCGACGTTCCAGGCCACCCCGAGCCCAACCACCGCCACCAAACGCGGCGATTTGTTCGAAGCACGCCAGATATGCCCTCCGCCGCTCTTTTGGTCATCGAACGCAGTTAATGCACTCACACGCCACAGCTGTTTCGCTGCGCGCTAAACGCCGCGAAGTTTGACCCATTGACCTTGACTGGTGGGCCCAAAGTTGACTTCGAAGTCTATGACAAGTGGGGCCCCTCGCTAATTAATCTCAGATTAGAACTAACTAAATTTAGTTAGTTTAATTAATCACGACACCGGGACCCATCGTCAGGTTGACCTCGACGCCCCTTGACCACCGACGCCACTCGACGATCATTGACGAATAACTAATTTCTGGATTTTATATAGAAAATTCCAGAAATTGTTGCAAACTTCAAAAATTCATAGAAATTAATCAGAACTCCAAATGAAATAATTTATATATGAAAAATGATTAGAAAAATCCAATATATCCATCTGTACCACTTTCATGCATGTTAGAACAACTTATGGCTGCTGTTTAGGCCAAATCATACAAATGGCATTTAAACTCTCACATATGGAGTTTGAATTTGAACCTAGGGTTCAAACCAACTCCATTTAACATGTTGCTAGTTGCATTAGCTCAAAACACAACATATTTACATGTCATGATCATGCATCATATAGTTGCATTGCATTGATTGTGTTCTTCCTTGTTTGCCGGTATTTGTCCCCTCTCGATAGACGTGGTTTCAACGATGAGTTCGATGATACCGATGGAGAACTATACTATCTTCAGAAGTGCCAAGCAAGCAAAACCCCCTTGTTCATTCCGATACAATCCCACTCTCTCGCTCCTGCTCTTTTTTACTGCATTAGGACAACAACGATTCATCTGTTACTTGCTACGGTAGCTGAACCCCTTTATCCTCTGCATGATCTGTCATTCCATAGTAAATAGATGAAACCCACTAGCATGAGTAGGAGTTGTTTGAGCCCTGATGTGCCTACTCATTCATGCTTGTTTGTCGTGCCTGCTATTGCTTAGAGTTGTGTCAGGTCTGATCCATCGGGGATGAATCGGAGGTGTGTGAACATGTCCTATTGTTGAGAGCTAAGTGCGTGAACCCGATTTGGTAAAGGTAGCGGTGAGAGGCCATGTAGGAGTACATGGTGGGTTGTCTCATTGAAGCTGTCCTCAGGACCTGAGTTCTGTGTTTGTGATCGATGAACAGTTACTACCACACATTGGGTTCCGGTAACTCGACCCCTCTCGGCTTATTTATCGCCTCGATCTCTGTCCTGGAGTTGCAACAAGTTTCTGGTGTTGTAGGATATGTGTTGGAGGCCGTGCGTAGCACTGACCCTAGGGGTGGGCTATGATGCGGTAGATACACCGTGGCCCGATGTACCGAGCGCCCATTTGGTGTCTCGGGAACCCTGCACACATTGTTTGGGGCTGTGAGCGAAACCCCGGCCGGATCTCCTCGCAGATGGAACCCGAATAGGCGATAAACCTGGACTAGAGACTTGTGTGGTTAGTCAAGTCGTGGCGGACCTCGCCAGGCTTCCGCTTGAAGGTTGCCGAGATACACGACGTGTACATGGTGGTAAGTGGCGAGAGCGCAGGTGAAGAAGTACACCCTGCAGGTTGACATCATCTATTCAATAGCCGTGTTCATGTAAAGGACTTCGGGTTGCTCGTATAATTCATAGACAAGTGAAAGTGGATACTCTAAAATGCGCAAGATAAGCATGAGTGTTATGGATGGCGCCTCGTAGGGAGACGGGAGCGGATCCATAGTGGTGTATTGATATGGTGAATATGTGGACTCGTGTGCGCCACCTCAAAAGTGTTACTTGCAGTCGTAGTTCAGGATAGCGACCGAGTCAAAGCTGGCTTGTTGCAGTTAAACTCCACCACCCCCTTTGTTGATAATGATGCATATGTAGCTAGTTCTGATGTAAGTCTTGCTGGGTACATTTGTACTCATGTTTGCCTATTTTATGTTTTGCAAAGAGATGTCAGTCTCGCTAGTAGTTCCGTGTGGACTTCGACGTTTAGCTTGATACCTCAGCTACGATCTTGTGCCCTCGGCAGGATCTGGTAGTTAGTTAGGCTTATCAGCCTTTTTCATTTGTAGATGTCTGTACTCAGATATGTTAAGCTTCCGCTTGTGCCTTGACTTGTATGTTTCAGATGTTGGGTCATGAGACCCATGTTTGTAATATCTCGCTCCTCGGAGCCTAATGATTAAATATTTGAGTCGTAGAGTTATGTTGTGATGCCATATTGTATTTACACATATCGAGCATGTTGTGTGTATGATTGAAATGCTTGGTATGTGTGGGATCCGACAACCTAGTTGTTTATCCTTGGTAGCCTCTTATGGGGAAATGTAGACTTGTGCTTCCATGAGCCATAGTAGTCCGCTACAGCCCGGTTCACCGAGTCCTGCTAGCCCAGACTACTGCTCCGGAACACTTGACTGGCGGCATGTGATTCACTTGCCTGTGGTCTGTCCTTCGGGAAATGTCACGCGTGACATCCGAGTCCTGCCTAGCCTGCTACAGCCCGGTTCCTCAAGTCCTGTTAGCCCAGGCTACAGCCCGGATTCATTAATCGCTGATCGACATGCTCGATGTTGATTCATGTATGCCTGTCCCTATAAGTTAGTGCCGCTTTGGGTTCACGACTAGTCATGTCGGCCCGGGTTCTCTGTCATATGGATGCTAGTGACACTATCATATACGTGAGCCAAAAGGCACAAACGGTCCCGGGCCATGGTAAGGCGACTCCCGTGGGAATACCGTGCGTGTGGCCGCAAAGTGATATGAGGTGTTACCGGCTAGATCGATGTGACTTGGAATCGGGGTCCTGACAATCTGCTGGTCCATATCGTGGAGAATATCATCCAACTCGGGCTGACGTTCCTGCACAGCATGATGTCGTTCAAAAGGATGAATGGTGTCATCTAAGGGTACGTTCGCAACATGTCACGTCCAGAGGGAAGCATAGACAGGGGCTTTCTGACCGAAGAGTGCATCTCTTACTGCACGAATTATCTAGGCACCGAGAACCCCGCTGGCCTGCCCGTCAACAGCACCTCAAGAAGCTCGCTGGATGGGGTCACCATGAGGGTCGCCACAAATGCATGTCGATTTCGAGGGTCGACTCGCCGACTTTGAAAGAGCAAACCTAGTCGAGCTACAACACATAGACGTGGTTATACTTGGGTGGTAAAGCACAAAACCTTTATTGAGAATACGATAAAGACCGAGGCCAACAGAGGACGGATGGAGATATAATCAAAGAGCACAACTCATGTTTCATGCGTTGGTTCAAGCAGAAGCTTCGTCAGCATCGCTTACATGAGGATTCTTCCGCTGAAGAACAACTCATATTCTCCTTGTCACAGGCGCCGAGCACAACCGATGACGATGAGGCGCATTTATATCAACTGCTACACATTCTACACCGAGGGAAAGGACATGAAGAGCGATGGTTATCAGAACTCCGGGGTAATGATGGAATCCTAAATGATGAAAGCTTAGGCTTTTAGGGTGCCTCGGCGTCGACAAACCCTAAATGATAAAAGCTTAACTTTTAGGATGCCTCGGTGTCGACAAACCCTAAATTATGAGACCATGATCTTGTTCCTTGATAATAACCAACTTTTTGACCAAACTTTTTTTCTATTTAGAGGGAAACATGGCCCACAACGATGAGGCCGGCGGTTCGGGCAAGCAATTCTGCGAGCTGTCCCAGGAGATGGAGGAAGAACCTCACCGCTATGAGGACGCCGCGGAAGACACCGATCCTGACTACACAACCCCTAGTGGCGTCGGGGATGACACCACTGATGGTGCCGCCGAGGATGCCACCACTGATGATGGCAGCGCACGCACAAATGGAAGCCAACCAAAGAGGCAACGGAAGGAGCGGCGGCCGAACGTGCTCGGCACCGTCAAGGAGGAATTTACTAAAGTGAACTCCGACGGGCATCCAACGGCACCCAAAGAATTAGTCAAGGGGTACTCGGTTCAGCTTGGGTGCATTCTCCGGAGCACCGTCTCAATCAACACCGAGAACCTAAGGCATAAGGACCGAGGGAATTTGCGCAGCCTCCTCTTCATGAAGCTGCACGAACGATACAAGTTCCCGCTGACTTTGCAAACACACGCCTCTCAGGGAAGAAAGTGAACAGTGCCGCCCTCACGAGGATGACCACATCCCTGCCTACTTGGAGAAGCGCGGTGAAGAAAATGATTGACAAAGGTGATAGTTATGAGAAGATCAAGGCGAAATATCCTTCGATCAGCGAAGATGACTACAAGGAGTTCAAGATCAAGTGCCACAAAGCGCAACCGTGGAATCAAGTCGATGGGGGAAAGAAATGTGGGAGTTGAACTTAGGGGTCCACCAACTCGGTCCCAAGCGACACAGAGTGGCAGAGCCTATATGGGACAAGGAGGACGCGGAGCGTGCTGAGCAAGGCCTACCGCCCGCTTAGAGAAATACCGTGACAAGCAGACCAGGAACTTTGACAGGGCCCGGTACAAGGAGGACCGGGTAACAAAGGAGCTTACCACAGATCCGAAGGCCAAGGCGCTTGAGCTTGTTCTGGTAAGGAATACACCCCCACGTAATTAGCTCCATATGGTTGCATTCTAATTAATGAAGCCAAATTTCTAAATGGTTCACATTCCTTCAGCAGGAGACTGAAAGAAGTAGCGCGGGGTCGTCTCAGAGCTCCCCTTGGGACAGCACTCTAAATAGGGCGTTAATCGTAATGAAAAACAAGATAAGTAAGCCGTCGTCAGCTGGTCGTGTGGCCGGCAAAGGCTTGTCCACAAAATGTTCGTCATACTATACCGCTGGTGGGCGAAAGGAGAAAAAGACCAGTTCGGAAAGCCAGTCGCGCGAGGTTCAAGAACTCAAGGCACAAGTGGCACGGATTCCGGAGATTGTCCAAGAGCAAGTGCAACAAAAACTGGGAACAACGCTCACCGCCATGGTGCCTACCTTGATTCAGGGGCTGACGACGTGGATTGCGGGCAGCAAACAGGGGTCGCCCCCGGATCCCAGCTTCACGGCCAGCAACTCGAACAAGGCGCAGGCGGCGCCATTGGTGTCTCCGGCGGAGGCGGTATTCGTGTCTCCGGCGCCGGCACGGTCATTGGAGCTTAATGCACCCGGGTGTACGCCGGCCGGCACTCGCCAAAGAAGCGCCCTCCGCCGCTTGCACGCCCGCTGTTGGAGGTGCCTCGACATTAGCCGAGCACGACGCCATCACGGTAACTAAGCCTCTCGGCCGATGACTTCAGCTCCTTGCCTTTGACTGGGCATCCCTGACGCCCTAGATGTTTTCACAGGGCGCCGCCGACGTTCCATGCACTCACCTGCACTTCGTGGGAAGCGAGTTGATCAATGTCGCCAAGGGTAGAATCATTCAACCGGGCAACCCCGTGTTCCACGGTAATCCGATGCCACCCTCCGTGTATAGGGTTGAACTGGTTCGGTGCTTCTGGCTGCGACGAAGTTGTTACTCCGATCGACCACTGGGGCCGACGAAGATGATGTGATAACCTCAGCCATGTAAGCTGGCCCTCGCTTTTTCAAGAGCCAGATTTGTTTGGGGCGGGGACACCACCCCACGCACAACACCGCCAATCGTGCGGCACCAAGCCATGGCAAGACCGCCGAACGCTACCGGACATGCCGGACATCCCTATGGCACAGGATCCGGACATGCATATGGCACAGGATCCGGACAACGACGACAACGACGATAGTACATTTACCAACGTCGATAAGTACTTTGTCGAACATGGGTACGGTGATGAATTCTGCGGGCCTCCTTCTCAAGAACCCAACCCTGAAAAAGACGACCGCGATCTAGCTTATGGAGAAACCCAATTGCAACAAAGCGCCGCCCCATGCTCAGCTTCTTTGAGACGCCCACCTGCCGCCTTCACCGAGGCTCAGATAGCCGAGGTGCGAAATATTATCAGCCCCAACACACTCAAGAAGGCGGTCTCTGAGCAGAACTCGATCCCATTATAGCAGATGAAGAAGAAGGGACGGAAACGAAAGAATAACAAGGGCGGTGCGAGCCAGCCGGCACCGAGTACGATCCATGCTCAGGACGGGCCACCTTCACCTAAGGATATCTCGAGGAGGGTGCATGTGGCGGGTAGGGAGATGCTACCGACAAATCTGCTCAATACTGCAACCGGTGCTATGCGGAGTCTGCATGACAGTGTTCTTTCTTTGGAGAAGCGGCGTCTCTCCCAGAATGATGTGGCATACCTGGTTTTCGTGTCCAAGGTGCCAGAGGGAAAGGGCTTTGTGGATAGCGCCATCGGGGGTACGATCGTCCTGCGGTTTGATGACATCTTTGCTATGTTTAACCTTCATCCGCTGCACTACACCTTCGGTAGGCTGTTTTCGTTGAGTATGGAGATGCGGATCATTAGAGACAAGACCCCGGTCATCGGGATAGTCGACCCCTTCTACATGCATGCCAAGATCTTGGGCAGCACTGGGGACCGGCAAGTCGCGAGTTCACACCTCAAAGGCGTCATTCTGGCAAACCCAGATAAGGATAACTTCCTCGTGTCTTACTTTATCGAGTAAGTCATCCCCTCACCGCCCCGTAACATATGCTTTCTTAGATTTCGATCGTTGTCTTTTTTCCTAACATTCCGTGTTTTGTGCAGTGACACACATTGCACACTCATCCTCTTAAGCCCAAAATATTCCATCGCCACGTATTTCGACCCGGACCATGAGTCGAAGATAGACCACACAAATATCAATTAAGTTCTTGATGATGCTCTCCCCGGGTACACCAGATCTGGAGGCACCTTCAAGAGGCCAGTTCGTAGGTACGGAAAGCATGTGTTCACCCACAATACGACGTTCCCCTGTGTCAAGCAGCCGCCTGGTGGTCAGAAGGATACCTACTACGCCCTCCATCACATGCGGGCGATTGTACGGGACCATAATCACATTTTGCTACCAAATAATCTCGAAGATTGGGCCAGACGCTTGAGATCTGGAGGCACCTTCAAGAGGCCACACGCTTGTCGGCAATCCAGGACGCGGACACCAGACAAGAATTCTTTCGCATCCAGTCGGAGTTTGCGGAAATCATCCATCAAGATGTCCTTCGTACCTCAGGGCAGTTCTACCTCAGATCTCAACCGTCCAACAGTGAGACGGAAACAACGCTACAAATGCAGGCTGACAACGCCCGCGATTTCATGACCATCACGAAAGACGACGGCTTCATCCACGCTCCGGTCCCATGAGTCGAGTCGAAAGTAGTGATGCTATGTAGTTCTGAATTGTCGATTGGCTCATATTGTAATATTAAACTTTAGTGAACTTGTATGTCTCTTTGGTTTGGACAGTCGTTCAACTTATATGTAATCGATGCTATTTATTAGTAGGACCATGAATCGTGCTATTAATGTGTTGCTTTTCTCTTCCGATACTTTTGTTGCATACTTATATATTGCTTATGTATTGTCTGTGAATTGTTACTAACGTTTTGTTTGGCTAGTGCATAGAGATGCCGTCGTATGTCCTGTACAAGGGTAAGGTTCCCAGAGTCTACGACGACTGGGAGGAGTGTCGGAGACAGGTTCATCGTTTCAGCGGTAACAGTTACAAAGGGTACACCACTAGGGTAGAGGCGGAAGTTAGATACGCGCGCTATCTAGCGGGAGAGAGGAGGGAGCGTTGGAGGAATCGGATGAAGACCAGTTTCATCGCGATTATGCTCATCATGATGAACGCAACTCTCTTCTTTGTGATGGTAGTTTAGATGATCGATATCGACTTGTAATGTGAAGACAAACTCGCTACTCGCAGTTTCGAGACTTGTAATGTTCTAACTTTGTTCGGTATTTTAAATTCGGAGACTAATATGATGAATTGTATTCGGAGACTAATCGTCTATTGTATTCGATAAATCTGTTGTTTATATGTTGTGCTCTCTATATTATGTGCAGTAATATGTTTTGTAACCTGTGCAAATATCAGAAAAGAAAAGAAAAATAATCCCTAATATTCATACTAATGGCGCACCACTCAACGCACTAATGGCGTACTGCAGAAAGGACACTAATGGCGCATCATCCCCTAGTGCGCCATTAGTAAGCCAAAGCACATGGCTAAATATGGCCCCCTGGAGGCATACTAATGGCACAGCGTGGGCTATACTAATGGTGCACTGCCTGTTGCGCCATTAGAATACCATATACTAATGGCGCACCTGTAGTGCGCCATTAGTAGGCAAAACAGGTGCGCCACTAGCAGGCCTTTTCCTAGTAGTGACCCCATCAATCTTAACATTTTTATAAAACTAATTGATTTTGAATGAGATGAACTATAAGAACTAAACGAACATCTACATCCTGCATATATGACTCAAAGCTTTACATGCTATAGTGTGTATTTATTCATAATTTGGTTTCAAAATCTCATGCGTTCAATACATGTGTACCTTACTAGTTTTGAGTAGAGTCCAAATTTCACGTGGCCCCGGGTATATCAAAATGCAGGGCCCATGCATCATTGCCATTCGGTCGAACCTACGTCCACAATTTTTTGTACGTACTATATCTCCACTGGTCCCCGAATCCAAAATGTTGCCTCGTTCCCGTAAAACCAAGCGCCCACACATATTTAAGCCGTCGACTCGAACCCGTTTACTACGATGTGGCCCCGCACGCTGTAGTACTCCTACAAACCCTACCGCCGCACTCATCATCGGTTTTCTTCAAGAGGACGAGGGAGAAGACGATTTGTAGTGGAGACCCCTACCCTAGGGTGGCCTAGGTAGCTGCCGCACGCATCATTTTTTTCTCTTTTCTTTATGCTCTTGCGCCCTAGAGTGAAATGATGGTTGCTTCGTCCGTCCAGCTTAATGCGGGAAAGGTGGGGCATCGCACGTGGAACAAGATGGTGGATGAGCCACATGTCGGTCAAAGGGGTCCTGTTAAGTGTGTCGCCATTTCGTGTGCGGACTGACCCTGCTTGAGTTGCTACGCTAACACGATAGGAGCAGCCTACCACTTGGTTTTGCTCCTTGGTGAATCCCGACTATATTGATCTAAAAAGATATGTGCTAAACTACCCTCTCCGTCTCGGTTTTTTATTTTTAGGCGTCTCGGTTTATAGGGCCTGCACGTAGTTCTAGGTCATCCATTTGACTAACTAAATATGAGTTACTATGTCACAAAAAGTATATCATTGGATTCTTAAGCGGATGTAGTTGTATTTAAAATTCGAGGGCGGGACTTTTCCTGCGCGGTAGGCGGGGCAGTTCCGCCTAGTCGGTTCGACAGAGACGCGAGAAGATGAGGGAGTACGCTGCTGCAAACATAGGGCTGTGCGATTTGACAGCGAGTTACTGTTGGATAGGTGGGGCCCCATGATTTGACTTGCCATTATCATTTCAACTGCGGCGCTACGACCGGCGTGAGTCTCCCGATTCCTGACCACCTCCACACAGGTGCCTCTCCCAATGCTCCACCATGTAGTAGAGGCTGGCTCTTGCATGAGAGCCGACTTCTCCACTTTTTCCTTTCCTCTCTTTCCTCCACATATGCAAAAATGCCATGTAAAGCGCACTATTGTACTTAGGTTGGTCGTACTGGAGAGTATCATATACTAGTATCATGCATATGATACTTTTGTATGGTACTACATCCGTAATGCATAGTATCATGTGTTGGTATCATAGGATAGTTTATTTATTTTCATGCATGACACATAGTAGCACATCATTTAATATGATACTACAGTATCATATTATGATACTCAACTCTCTCTTTTCTTCATTTAATTCGACGTCACCTCATCAAGATTGCATAGTTGGCATGCATGATACTACTCCCATTACAAGCAGCCATACTTGCTCCTACAGGTGCTAAGCTTGCCACATAGGCATAAAGTCTGATGTGGCAAGTTAATCAAGAAGAGAGAGACTAGTTTGGTGTCCCAAGGAAGAAACAGTGCTAAGTGCGTGTACCTAGGTGAAAAGACAATTTTGAGTCTATAGCTAATTAAATGAAGCAAACTTAGCAACAAAAAACTAATAAGCACACCATTTCATTGGAAGAGGTCACTCCTTGGCAAATGCAATAAATACTAGTACTCCCTGTGTCACATAATATAAGAACTTTTTTGGCACTACACTAGTGTCAAAAACGTTCTTGTATTATGGGACGGAGGGAGTACGAAGAAAGAGACAGAGAGAATTAAAAAGTACACTTATAGCCAACCTTATAGCTAACCTTGTTGTGGTATTAGTGACTAAGTGATGACTATGTATGACATGCCAACATCAGATAGCCTAACGCACCGTGTTAAATCTCCAAGGGCGTGACCGCGCGAGCGACGCGACGGTCGTGGTAGGCGCGACCATGATATGGACTGCTGGCAGCCCTTGGATCTGAGATCAAATGGTCCCATGCTAAGTTGCTGAAAATTTACAGAATAACCCTCCAGGATAGGATATTCACCCATAGGTCTAGAATCACGCCATGCAACCGTTCAATCTCAGATCCAAGGGCTCTTGGAAGCCTGTATCATGGGAGAATGGAAAGCCACTACCCCGCCGTTCGCACGCTGGCAGTTCGCTCCTACTCGTCCTCGCATGTCCTTCTATACTACGGCGGTTCGCTCCTAGTCGTCTCGTCCTTTCACATTACGGCAGTTCCACTAATCCTAACCCTCCTCCCAAATCCATGGCGTCCCAAATCTCCTTGGTCGGCGGTGAGTACAAGGTTAGAACCATCACCGGCGATGAGTTCGACATCATCTACACTCGTTATTCCGCGACGATGAAAGGATGCCTTTCTCGCTTCAGACGCATGTTCAAAAAATCAGATGATGAGTGGGTCGCTTGGCTAGATGTTGAGTACACCACAGTCCTGGGACGAGAGAAGGATCTAAAGGATGAAGAGAGGAAGAAGCCCGCCGTGATCCAGGTTTGCGTACATAACATTTTCTTGGTCTACCACATATGCCATGCCGATGTTGAGTGCCAGGATTTTGAGAACTTCCTCAAGGACACAATAGTGAAATTCGTTACTGTAGACTTTAAGAACGACAAAGAAGTCCTGGGTCGGATAGGCCTCGTTGTAGGCAACCCCTTCAACCTCCAGAAGGATCGGCTGCTGCCCCCTCGTCAGCCTTCAATGCTGACCCTGGCAGGAGCCATGGTTCATCCTTCGTACCGTAAACTGGAGAAACCTCATTACACGTTTCATCGTCATGCATGGCAGCGGAATGTACTAGATATAGACAACATCCACTACGCAGGAGCCATGTGTGGTTCAAGCAAAGAAGTATTAGCCAAGATGAAGAGGGACAAGGACGAAGTTGAGGACGTGGACGAGGACTCCGAGTGAGAAAGGTGTCAGTATCGTTGCTCATGGTGGTTCTAATTCAGTGTCTATCGGATTAGTTGCATAGTTTAATTTCAGGTGTGCTTAGTTTAATTTGAGGGGTGTGTTGTGCTGAGCCCCCAGCAGAACTATGTTATGTGTCTTCTCGTTACTTTAACTCTTCAGTATGTACATACTACTAGTATTTCTTTAATAGAATTTAGCACCCCAATTAAGCACGTACTTGCTTTTTTTAATAGTACTATATGCATAATTTGGCGACGAGCGCTCTCTATATGTACCACCTTTTTTATTAATTTCAATTTTTGCTCGATGGCGCAATCCATCGATACAACTACTGCACAAAAGTATACATTTTTTAAAAGGCTAGAGTACTGTTCATCACATATATAGCACCCCAATTAAGCACGTACTGCTCAACCTAGAACGACGTGCATGCCATGTAGTAAACTGATACGGAGGAAGTATAGTAAAAATGAGGTGATTTTACCGAGCGATCGGCGGGGGAGCATGGCCTGTCATGCGGTCCCACGTGTCATGATGTACCAAGGAGATGCGCGTGTCCCTCTTGAGGCAGAAGCAATACTACGTGGTTTGAGATGATGACGAACCGAAGTGTGAAATAATGGTTGCTTCGTCCGTGTGGGAAGGTGCGGCATTGTGATTTGACGTCTCATTGCTCATTACTACTACTGGGTCGGTACGAGTGGGGCGCGTCCCCCCTGTTGCTCTGCACTATTATTTGGTGCTTGACACGTCGACCCTGTTGCTATATGTCCCACATGTCGGCGACAGAAAGTACATAATTCATGAAAGGGAGCATCTACGGAGGAGTATACTACAGAATTCATGAAAGGGAGCGACTTAGTTTTGGAAAAATCTGTTTTTATGGAGTACGTACCCACTAGGGTTTATAGGGCTCATCTACAAAACATTCGTTTTTCCGTTTGATAAGTCTCAATTCTACTACTAGTAGTAGTACCATTACATGTTGGATTTCGAGGTGCGTTAGATCACCCGACGCAAGCAGTGTCAAGAGGAAACTAACCAATGCATGTAGAATTTCATGGAAATTTAGTGGTCATTCATGCATTCGTTCTAATTAATGCCTCGGTAAACATAAATTCTTGAGAAAAACTAGCGTACTAATTACTTGTGCAAACTACAAAATTAATTCGACTACTCACCGTCTACCTTGGTTGTAGAGATTTTGAAATTGAGCCATAAACTAGAAAGGAGGGAGTAGTAACTTTTGTCTCGATTACTATTTGTGGCATTGTATAGAGGCAAAATGTATTTTTTATAATGGCCTTGTATAAGTAAATGGAGGGAGTACTAAGGCTTTCCACTATGTAGGCCAAAATCGTTTCCAAAATCACTTTTAGTACTTCATTTGGCACCGGTGCCCTCCATTGCCTAGTAGGTGCCATAACAAAATTTTAGGGAACCGGAGCATCTACTTGCTCCGGTGCCAAATCCATCTGCAGAGTAAATTAAGCGCGTCATTCGTCCTTCTAACGCAAAGAGCTGGCAACGAGCTAGGAACCAGGATGCTGCTAGTAGGGTGAGATGGGCTGATATATAGTAGTTTATGTACATGGGCCCTAGCTTCATTGAATGCCAAGTTCTTTCACATAGTGTGGGCGGTGCTAAAACTTCTTCATCTGGCATCTACATGGGCGTGGTATACTTTTGCAGTGTTTTGGCACCGCTACATAGTGGAGGGCCGGCATCCACAGCGTGTAGAGGCAACATGGCCTCTAAGCTGGGGTCCACTTACCTGCCTCTAAGTTTTTCTAAGGCTGGTCATAGTGGGAGTAACATAGGTAGTAACATAGATGCAACATAAGCAAAAATGTTGATGTGGCAAGTAATTAATGAGGAGAGAGGCAAATAGAGTAACCTAATATGTTACCATCACATAGCGCTTTTCAATGCAAAATGAGTCTAGAAGACAATAAATGAACATGTGTATGTTACTACACATATGACACTTCCCACTATAAGGGTAGTAACATAGAGTAGTAACGTATGCATGTTACTACTCTAAGTTATTCCCCACTATGACCAGCCTAAGGTCGCGCATTGTATCAAATTTAATCTGGCCTCTAAGATGGAGCCCACTGCATGCAGCATACACATAAAGAATACCATTTTTCATCGTCCATGCTAGCATGCAGTATGCACTACTAATTATGACTAGTGGGGTCGCAGAATTATTTTAGTAGGGAGAGAACTTGGAGGCCTCCTCTTGGCTTAGAGGCGACACCAGCCACTTTATCTTAGAGGCGATCCCTTGCAATGTATGGCGCCGGTCTCCAAGTCGCTAGAGGCGGGCTTAGAGGCGAGAAAAGAGCACACTTTGGATGCTCTAAAGGACATATATATTCCAAACAATATGATAATCTCTCTAACCAAGGTACATAGTAGGGACGAGGAGTAACGGAGGGAGTAGCAAAATTTTCTCCTTGTGCTGCGAGCCACCGCGCGCATGGGCGAGGGAGCAGGCGTATAAGGCATACTGTAGTAGGAGTACTACTACTACTACTCGTAAGCAAGCTTCACCTCATCCTGCGAGCCACCGCGCCCGTGGGCGGGGGAGACGGCATACTAAACAAGCTTCTCCTCATTCTACGAGTTGAGGGACACATCAAAAGTACTCTAGTGTATAGAGCCTTGCCTCCAAGGTAGGCTCCACATGGTTTGCCTTTTTTTTAACATAAAACGTCAAGTCACAATTTGTTTGTTCACCCGTGGTAGATGATCATCCCTCCACGAAGTGGACAACCAGTACACATGTCAAATTACCATGTGGGCTGCCTTTTCCTACAGAAATGAGCTCCACCGTGTACCTGCGCGGGTGTGGTTGGGAAAGAGACGGGAGTACGTACGCCATGCGTGCACCTCTTCTCTTCGTGCACGTCCCCCACCTACGTGGGTGTGTGTAAGAGAGATACACCAGTCCCATGCCTCTGCCCAGTCCGACCACTAGTCACCACCACGCCCAGTTCCTCCTCACCTTATCTCTCATCTTTCTACCTCCATTTTTTTATACAAGGGGCCACTATCAAAATTACAATTTGCAGATATACAAGGCCACTAACACTAATCGATGCAATATTAATGGTGTTTTCCTCGTGGTACTAGCAAAGGTGGACATTAATTATCCCTTGCATGCATGCGGGAGTTTGTAAAAAAATGCATCTTGATGTTCCGTGCAATGCACGGGCATCTTTCTAGTCCATGAAAACAACACATGGCAAAATTCCATGGCGAACGAGGGATTTGAATCTATTGGGAGGGGCTGTTTGGATCTTGCCCGGGGTAGCCAAAATATTGGCGCCCCTTTTGTCCACTAGTGCCTTTGCCACCGATGAACGAGGAATGGCTCGGGTGCTCATGCTGTCATGCATCCTCCAGCGCGCTTGTTGGAGACGAGCTCGCATGAGCTGTGTTTTTTTTGTCCCACAACACCGCCCGAGCCTCCCGCAGACCGACCGGCGACCCGCAAATTACACCATCCAACCGTGGCCGCACACATTATGACAGCAACTCAACCAACCGGACGAAATTCACGCAAACACGTAGACAAACTGATATTTCATATAAACAACGACATGCTGGCGTGTTCAGCCGGGCGTGCAGCGAGTGGCGCCCTCGACTCTAACATTAGGACACCGCACCATTCTTCCACTGACGTGTGGGCTCTTTGGGTACATGGCCTGCATGTCAGTGACCCAACACAGGCAGCGCAGAGCAGAGGAACCTTTGGTGGGCCTGGGCGGTCAGGAGCGGGCATTTCATAAACCAATGATTGTTCATTGAGTGTGATGTCATCTTTTTCATGTAGATAAGCCTACTATGTTGATAGCCCGTTCGATACGTTGTGATTCATAAAGACCGCTGCAAACATCAATGTTCTGCTTATCACAGATAAGATTGATTAATACCCGTAACAATCCATGTCCTTAACAAAGGGTGCATGCACGTATAGGTTGAGCGTGTGTCTTGCGTCGTGTGTTGTGTGCATGTAGGCGTGCGAGTGTTGCGTGTGTGCAAGGGTACATTTTGGTGTTGCATGCATGGGTGCGTACGTGCGTGTGTTCGTGAGTGCATGTGTACGTGTCAATGTTGCACGCCAGCATGCGTGCGTGTGTACGTTATATGTGCGTGTCAGTGTTGCACGCCTGCATGCGTGCGTGTCTTGTGTGTGTTCATGTGTACGTGCGGGGTGAGGCTACACGTCAGTCGACTGACTTTTTCATCTCTGGTCATTAGATTTTCCAGCCGTTGGATACGAAATCAAGGGCCTCCAGTTTATCATCAAACTCCACCCCCCCCCCCTGAGCCGCCAGCCACCACCGGCTGAACCGCCAGCCCCCGCCTCCTGCGGCCGGACCGCGCCGCCCCGCCCTTCCCGAAACCACTCCCCACCACCGGTCCGCCACCGCACCAGCAATCCCTCTAGCCCCCCGCGCCAAGCTTTTTCTCCGGCGATGCCCGCCCCACCGCCCAATCAACGCCGCCAACCGCCAGCGATTGCCACCCAGAGGTCTCACGACTTCGAATACCCACCGAACACTAATTTATTACCATGTTGTCCTTCATATACACGCTGACGGGTGGGCCCTATGGTAATGTGCGCTGCTGAATGTGGACCGTTTGACTGGTCAGTTGATCGTGTTATCAACAAATTATGGAGCTGTATGGTGAGCCAGTGACCGTATGACCACCCTAAAATGTTCTCCTATTTTATTAACACAGTACAGACTCAAACTACCATTTCTTTCTTTCATATACGGGCTGACAGGTGGGCCCCACGGTTACGCGCCCCGATGGTGCAACACTAGTTGTGCCGCGTGGATTGTTTGACTGGTCAATTGATTGTGTCATTAATAAAGTACGGAGTTGTACGGGTGAGCCAGTGATCGTATAATCATGACATGTATTTGTTTAACACGGTACAGACGCAAGGGCTCATATATACGTGCAAGCACTCACGGCTATAAGCGCACACACGCGAACCCTACCCCTATGAGCACCTTCGAGAGAGTGGGCCAGCATAAACGACCTTGAGTTTTACGAAGTCACCATAGGTGCCTCGTAATCGAGTGGAACGTCTCCTCACACTGAACGCACATCGCCTGAAAATACAGAAATTAACACAAGATAAATGCGAGCACCGGGACTTTAACCTCGGTGGGCTCGAGAAACCACTGTCCTCCTAACCATCCAACCACATGTTGGATAGCACGACAAAATGTATGTGGTGACCGCGATGAGCTTATTCTGAAGTCAAGTGACCATATCGTGATTTCGCTTCAAATACAATGACCGTAAGTGTCGTCAACAAAATACGGAGCACGCATCAAATGCAAACTCGGTCAGTGTCATCAACAAAATATGGAGACGTATCGTGAGCTAGATACCGTTGTACTATTGTACATGCTTATTTTCTTAGTGGCCGATTGCGTGTGTGGTGTGGTGGGCACATCATTTCTAGTTGTGGTGGGTCAACATGAAGACTCATGGGTCGGTTCCATCCTGTGCCACATATAGGTTGGATGAGATGTGTTATACCAAGGCCCATGTGGAGGACTCGGCGTACATCACGAAGCTACTAGAGTCGTGGAGGACTCTATCCCCACTGGTGATAAGCCGACTATATATGATTTGTAACCCTAGGCCCCCAGTATGTTATACAAGCTTGGGGGCTAGTTCGTCAATAGTATACACACATGCACAATGTCTGGTATTCACGTGTACTTTGTACACACCCCTATCACTAATATGCAGTACCAGGAGTAGGCTCTTTCTTCAACTGCAAGGGTCCGATCCGAACTAGGGTAAAACTTTGCCTCATATTACCATCCAGCCTAACAGCCAGGAATATCCTAGCGAATGATATGATGAAATCATATCTGCCAACTACTAAGAGAGAGGTGTGTCTGAGGGGCAATGTGTGCGAGAGATGCCTAAAGATAATGTGCGTGCGGGGGACACGTAGGCACATATATGTGCGTATAGAGGGCTAGTAGAGACCGTGCGTGTGTATATATGCATGTGAGAGAAATAGTGTTTTCCAACAAAGATTAGTGAAAAGAGTGGTACATAGTAGTCAGAAAGAGAGAGAGAGAGAGAAACAGAGAGAGCATGTGCGTGAGACACCCTGATACCCTGAGAGAGATTGTGAGCATGTGTGAAAGAGAAATGCCGATGCATATAAAGTGTGTGCACTTATGCGTTAGATAGAGAGATATATAACGCGTTTGTGAGAATCGGCCGAGGCATAGTGCATGTACGTGTAAAAGGCGGTTCTACGCATTAAATTAAAATATAAATGACATTATTATTTTGGTTGAGATCATGAATTTTGCAAATTTCGTATGGACGAAAATCGGTCTATCAGACACCCATACTCTATTGAATTCTAGCATGTGCATGTGTTTATTTCATATTACCGATCCATAGAGTGAGAGCGGTTTGAAATACAGGCAATGGATTCTTTTGCAATTCATATATAAACATTAATTAGTGCACTCCATGTTGTTAGTGTGAAGCACTTTATACATTTGTCACTTGCATGGATACATTCCAAATTGGTAGCTACGAAATAGAATACATGTCGAATTCAACATAAAGGGGGTTTCGAAGATTCGAATTCATAGGAAGTGCATTCATCTATTTGAACCCGAGATAATGGCATTTGTAAATAATCTTTGTTGTGAGTTTGAACATGCTATATATATTCATACGCATATCTAACATTTTTTTTGCAACCATGGAGATTATATCTGGAACCATGCATGAACTAAGTTAATTTGCATATTTTTTAATATATACTCGTGTACAATGTATATTCAAATGTACCACCTCCATTCCAAAATAATCGTAGCTTTAGGATTTTCTAGGGTAAAGATATGTGAAGTTTGACAAATCCTGAAAGTTCAATTTAAGAGAACCGAAAACGTTAATGCTTCTGCTCCCAAATATTAAACGAAGCGCCAAATAGGCCTCTGGTCACCCGAAACCGCGCAAGACTAATGTTTGGTGGTAGGAAATTACTGTCCTAACTCTGGCCCGTGTAGCCGATTGGCCCGATGTCCAAAGGTCTAAACCGGGGTAGGTTTGTAACTTCACCAAGGCATGATCTTAACCGCCTCGAGAAGCATTGATCGCCATGGGCACCTAAACACCCATGCGCTCGGCGAAATCTATCCCCCCACATTTGGGACACGACATGACTGTCCTACCCCAACCCATAATATGTCTGAAATTTTAGATGGGGCAAAGTTTGTATCTTTCCCCAAATTTCAAACAAGCGTGTCTCAAACCGAAACATTGTTCCCCCTTAGTTCCCCGCCTCCCTCCGTTTCCCTATTCAAACTCCATGGGCGCGAAGACGCCCTCTCCACCAGCCGCGAAACCCCAGCCTCCTCCGTCCTCCACCCCATAGCAGCCAATCCACCGCCGCCCTCCTCCATCATGCCGGAGCCGGTACCCCGACGTCGTCGTCCAACGCAACCGCAACCACAACACCCTCAAGGACTTAGCTGTTGAAGCCGAGGCAGAGATGCCACCACGACGCCAACGCCGACATGCACCGTACAAGAACCACTCCGACCACGCCGTCCTACGCCTCACTGCTGCGGCTCCACTGTCGCAACCGTCCACCGCATCGGAGCTGTTCCCGTTACGCCGTCGTTCGCCTCCTCGGATATGCTTCCCCGCCGCCGACAGACGGCCACCGCACCACACTCAAGAACTTGGCCATGGGTTCGTCCAAGGCAGCACCGTCCTCCACAACTTATGGTTTCCAGCGAACCACAAGAAGATCGTTGGATAAACAGAAGGAGGACACATCACTGCCAGCAGAAAGAGGTAGTCCTCTTCCCTTATTCATGCAAATCTTACGTCTCCGTTCACACCGTATTCATCCCACGAAAGAAACTAGTTGAGCGCTTCTTACTGCATCTTCGTTGTGATACTAAATGCACAAGGTTTCCTCCCTTTTACTATTTCACCTTTGCTAGAGGTTAGTAGCCCGCCTGGATTTCTATTTAGGGTCAGTCGAACCGCAATTAAAAGAAGCAGCACCCGCTTAGGCGCGCGGAGTACCTAGTCCGCCTGTTCTCCGGGGAAGCGGCGTATCAGTGTCTATCATAGGGGTGTGGGGTGCAGGAGCTGCTTGCGCCCGATCTGGAGGTCTGCGGGGCTTGAATGGATCACCGGGGGCGGTTGTCGGTGTCAAAACCGGCGGATCTCGGGTAGGGGGTCCCGAACTGTGCGTCTAAGGCTGATGGTAACCGGAGGCAAGGGACACAATGTTTTACCTAGGTTCGGGCCCACTCGATGGAGGTAAAACCCTACTTCCTGCTTGATTGATATTGATGATATGAGTGTTACAAGAGTTGATCTACCACGAGATCGTAGAGGCTAAACCCTAGAAGCTAGCCTATGATGATTATGATTCTGTCTCTAAGGACTAAACCCTCTGGTTTATATATACACCGGAGGGGGCTAGGGTTTACATGGAGTCGGTTACAAAGAAGGAAATATAATATCCGGATCGCCAAGCTTGTCTGCCACGCAAAGGAGAGTCCCATCCGGATACAGGATGAAGTCTTGAGTCTTGTATCTTCACGGCCCAACAGTCCGGCCAAAGTATATAGTCCGGCTGTCCGGATACCCCCTAATCCAGGACTCCCTCAGTAACCCCTGAACCAGGCTTCAATGATGATGAGTCCGGCGCATAGTTTCTCTTCGGCATTGCAAGGCGAGTTCCATCTCCAAATACTCCAAAGTAATTATCGAACACTTAAACCGTGTCCGGATCTGCAAGATGATCTTCACATACCACCGTACAGAGCATAGCACTTCATAAATCTGATCTGCTGGCAATTTTTGTATGTTGTGCTCCTGCATCGTGGCCCCGCCCCACACGAACCGGTTTTACTTGGCCTGCCTCGATACCCGTTGTGAGGCGGTTTTATTGGCACACGTTGCCAAAGCAGAGATCGTGCTCCCCTTATCGTGGGTTCTTCCATTAATATAGGCATGTGCGTCCTCACGACGTCTGTTGGTATGACTCCATGTTTTTGGGTAAGTCCCGAGCGGTTACGCTGAGGACGCTTGATATTCACCCCCTTTATAAAGGGGCCGAGGCCTATCCCTCTTTTCCACCACCCTTGCGCCTTTTCGCATCTCGAGTTCTAACACCCGAAACCCAAGCTCAAGCACCTCGGATCCTCAACCATGTCCGGATCCAACCCTCAAGGTCGGTGGGTGGCCTCCTCTGTCACAGAGGAGGACATTTGCGAAGCTTAGGGAGGTCGGATATCTGAACGCCGACATCAAGCACAGGCTTCCTGCTCCAAGGCAGGTCATCCCTACTCCCGAGCCCAACGAGAGCGTCGTATTTGTTTCTCACTTCCTACGTGGCTTGGGCTTCACCCTTGATCCCTCTGTGAGAGGGCGCATGTTCTATTACGGGTTAGATTTTCACGATCTAGCTCTAGAAGCTATCCTCTATATCTCGTCGTTCATCGTTGTGTGCGAAGCTTTTCTCCACGGCACTCCACACTTCGGCTTATGGCTCAAGACTTTCAATGTGAAGCCGAAGATGATCGAGGGGCGACACGTGGAGTGCAGAGGTGCTGTAATTAGCAGGAATGCCGACGCTCCATGGCCAGAGTGCTCCTTCCCAGAGGTGTCCGATCTATGGCAGCGGAGGTGGTTTTACGTCACGGCTCCCAGAGGCACGAAGTGGGTGGCTGCCCCCGACTTCCATTCGGGCCCTCATTCTCAACTAGCGTCATGGACTAATATAGGACGGGATTGGGGGTCTGATAGTGATGTACCAACACTGCAGAGCCATATCCGGGAGCTTCTTGAGCGGGACATTAGCCTTGTCAGCATAATTCAGGTAATGCTAATCCGACGGATGTTGTCGTGCAAACGCCAGCCTCTCCGGATGTGGGAGTTCAATCCGGAATGTCCGCGGACTATTCTGCAGTTCTTCGGCCTGACGCTCGAAGGGATGTGTAAATTATTCTTCGGACCACAAGTAAAGTGTCCGGACACCACCGAGGATGCGGGCCTGAGCTGCAATCGCCCAGATACCCAAGTAAGTAATACCGAAACCGAACACTTTGTTTCTATTTATCATAATCTTTATTCTGAAAATCCTCTGTGGCCAGGAATGGCTCAGCAAGGCGGAGAGAATCAGGTGTCCAGCGCCACTTCCCGAAGGCTCGACTAGTCCCACCATAGCCAAGATGCTTGGCCGTGTGCTAAGTAAAGTGCCCTCAGGGAAAGACGAAGGGAAGAACAGAGAAGCAAAACTTCACACATTGCGCATCCAAACCGGGGGAATTGCTACCTCCCCAAAGGAGGATAGTCGGGGAGGGGAATCTAAGGCCTCCACCCCTCATGGGAAGAAGATGTCCGCCTCCGAAGACTTGGAGACGGAGGTGCCCGAACAAGGGAAGAAAGCTTCACCAGGGGGCCCTGCCCCGAAGGGTGTCCTCATCGCCCCATGCCCGCCAACAGGCCAGCCCTTAGTCGAGCTGTAAGTTAATCGTAAATACGAAGGTACTGCTTCCTTCTCCGAGAACGATAACCAGGATCCATTCTTTGCAGTCCGGCTAGCAGCTCTTCTCGACAGAGTTCGTCTTCGGGGGATCTCCTTCCAGAGATGATGAAGAGTGAGACCCCACCAACCTCTCTGCCTCATGAGGCGGGGGACCCCGAGGTGTCGTCACAGAGGAGTCCAGATCTGCCGAAGCCAGAAGCTAATACTTCGGCCGCCCTGAGCCCGGAGCGCTTGGCTCCCGCAGGGGGGCGATAAGAAGGGTCCGGCACAGTTCGGCGCCCGGCCGGACACACTGACGGGCCTTCTGGAGCGAGCCGCTCTCTCTGGGGAGCACCGTTCATTAATGAGCACGGTGCTCGAGAAGATTTCATCCACCACAAGCGGGTTAAATAAAGCCTGCCCAGAGGCTTTGAGGTATATAATGAAAAAATACATAATTTTTGGCTGTGACGCACGCACTAGGTGTGCTCCATATGGATAGTAGCCCCTGATTCTCTCGTTGCCCGCCCTAGGCGGCAATCGGAGGATCATATTGTTTAAGTAATGATCGCGCTATATTTATGCACAGGTGTGCGAGGATCCGGCAGTCGACCGGTCCGTTGAAGTTGCCGAACTAAGGAGGCAGATTGGAGCTATTGATGCCGATATCACACTGGTGAACGAGCGGCTTAACAAGTCACAAGGTATGTGCTCTGCTTTCCTTATTATTTTTTAAATGAAAAAACTGAGAGGAGCATAATGCTAATGTTATAAGCTTCGACTGCAGACAGTGCTGCTGCCATGGAAGCCCTGAGGGAGGAACTTGCCCTGGCCAAGGAACAGGCCCGGGCGAGCGATGCGGCTGCCCTAAAGGCGGCCGAAGAGTTGAGAGCCGAACAGGCTGCTCGTCGCCAAAGCGAAGACAAAATGGCCGAAATGGCTGTGGAGCTAGAAAATGCCGCCAACCGGTATGAGCTTCTTGAAAAATAAAATCATGCAAATAAGGCTGAACTGAAGAAGGCCCTTGATGCGGCCAAGGAGACGCGTTCCAACATTAGGGATGCGCGGGAGGAGCTTCGACAGGCCGGAGAAATCGCGGCTGGAAACCCCTATTTTCTGCGGATGAAGTTTTTAGATCCGAAGTACGCTCCTCTGGATCGACGCTGGAGTCCTGTAGACGCCTATGTGGATTTGGCGAAGAGTACTACTGATGCAGCCAAGTTTTTTGAGGATCAAAAAGATGATGAAGTGGAAAAGTTGTTCTGGTCGCAGTTCAGCGCTCCAACACGCACGTTGCCTTTGAGTGAGAAGACGGATGATGTGGCCGAGCTCCATAGGCTGTCCGGTCTTGCAATGCGGTCTGTAATAGACCATCAATGGCCGAATGAGCCTAAGACGGAAAGTTATTGTGGTTTAGTGCAGCAATTCCTTGGTGCCGTATTGCGGATCGATGCCATGAAGAGTTCGGCGTGCGTAGAGGGTGCACGGATGGCTCTTGCCCATGTTAAAGCATACTGGACAGATATGGAGGCCACCGTCGTTGCGACCTAGAATCCGGCGGGGGGTCACGATCCGGCTGAGCACATCTTGGAGCAGGTAGTAGAAGGTGCTCGCTTAATAGAGGCTCAGTGCTCGAAGAATGTCATGTTCGAGTGAGAAATTGTTTCATTGTAAAAACAATGTTATTTTGATATGGAGGCTATATTTATACTTTTTGCCCGAAAGTATTATTGTGCCTCCTGTGCAGCCGTTTTTATGTATATGTGTAATCTGAAAGTTAGCAGTCGTTGGCTTCAGCCCCCACGCATATAATGCGGGGGTGTTCGCGAAAAATATGCGTAATCACACTTGATCCAACGTCTTGGTCCATTAAGGAGGTGATCGCACGTCGAACTAGGCAACCAGACTATATAGCTGTAAAACTTTCACTTAGCCATAGGAGTTTGACGGTGGGGCTACTATGTAGCCCCTGGTACCTGTGCATGCATCCGAATACGGGCGCGTGTGTACATGACCGGGAAACGGTCCTTCGTCAATGCGGAGGAATCCTAAAGATTCCGATAAGTCTTAGAGTGGTTGAACAGTCTCTCGCTATATAATGACATTCAGTCTTCGGCTTTCTCTACTGAGGTGCTCATCCGGAATAACCAGGGCACAATCGCAGTAGTTCTCCTTTGGCCGCCTTAGCCGATAAGAACGGAACGTAAGGCGGCAAACCCAGGAGCCTGGAAAACCCAACATTTGACCGAAGACATGATTCGGAGCTGATGCATATAACCCCAAACTCGCGACGTCGAACACTCCCGAAGGTATTCGGACTTGATAATATATACTGGGCTGAGTAACGCCCTTTATTATGACCCCTATATTTCCAGGTACGTGCATTAGTGTGTCGTGGCGAAATGCCAATAACGGCAGTATCCTCTGTGGGTGTAGTACACATGGGATATGTAAGCAACAAGAGACAATAAAAAGGTTTACACAGGGGCTTAATCTAAAGAGAAACCTTTGAGCGGGGCCGTGCTGCACGTCTGCGCCTTTGTCCCGGTTGTGCCGTGTCCTGGAAGGGCGTCGCACGAATGGTTTCTGTAAAAAGAAAAACTCATATAGAAGAGCGTGGCGTAAGCGTGCGAAGAGTTGGCTATCACTAATGGATAGTAAAAGTGAAAAGACATTGGCCTGTTAATAGGGTCAGGAAAAAAGGTGGGCTTTATTGAATGTTTGAAGTCCCTGGTGTCCTCTATGGGATTACATGTGTAGCGCCTAGATCAGGTTGATCTGGGCTACTGGACTCGTCTAACCGTGTCCGTTATCTTAATGACCAATCATGATTTCTGGTATTAGAGGCCGCTTAGAGTCCGGTTGCTGGAGCCGTCGCGTATTCCTCCGCGCGTAAGGAACGCTCTGTGTTTCCGTTAACGGTGATGACACCACGTGGACCGGACATCTTGAGTTTAAGGTAGGCGTAATGCGGTACTGCGTTGAAGCGGGCGAAGGCCGTTCACCCAAGCAAGGCATGATAGCCGCTTTGGAGGGGGGCGATGGTGAAGAGTAGTTCTTCGCTTCTTGAGTTGCCTGGGGAACCGAATGTTACCTCCAGTACGAGGGAGCCCCTGTCGTAGGCTTCAACGCCTGGTATCACCCCTTCAAAGGTGGGGTTACTTTGGCTGATTCTGGATGGGTCTATCCCCATCCTGCGGACAGTGTCCTGGTATATTAGATTAAGACTACTGCCGCCGTCCATGAGGACGTGAGTAAGATGGTATCCGTCGATTATTGGGTCAAGCACCAAGGCATCTGATTCTCCGTGCCGAATACTAGTCGGGCACTCACTGTGATTGAAAGTGATCGGGCAAGCCGACCAGTGGTTAAGTTTGGGTGCGACGGGCTCTATAGCGTATGCGTCTCTGAGCGCGAATTCGCGCCTTCTCGTGGATGTGTGAGTCGCGTGGATCATGTTTACTGTTTTATCTCGGTGGAATTTTTACATCCCCCGGTGTTAATTTGGCGAGGCTCATCCTCGTCTTCACTTGGTTTTCCTTCCTTGTGTTTTGCATTTCATTTGCGGCCTGCTTGAAGACTCAGCATTTTACGTGAGTGTGGTTCATGTGTTTTCTGGGTGCCATGAATTTGGCACAGTCTGTCCAGGACTTTGTTCAGGCCGGACGGTCCCTCTTTGCAGCCTTTGAATGGCTTCTTTTGTTGACCGGGTCGAGAGCCCCTGAATCCGGCGTTGACCTTTGAATGGCTTCGTTTGTTTTTATTGTGCCGTGGCTTCCCGTTGCCATCCGTGATTTCGGATGTACTTGGGTCGCTGGTGCCTTTACGGGCCAACCAGCTATCTTCGCCTGCGCAAAAGTGGGTCATAAGGCTTGTTAAGGTTGCCATTGTCCTCGGGTCTTCTTGGCCAAGGTGTCTGGCGAGCCACTCGTCCCGGATGTTGTGTTTGAAGGCCGCTAAGGCTTCGGCATCCGGACAATCGACAATTTGATCTTCTTAGTGAGGAATCTGTTCCAAAGCTTGCGGGCGGACTCTCCGGGCTTTTGAATTATCTGTCTTAAATCGTCCGCGTCCGGAGGCCGGACGTAGGTCCCTTGGAAATTTGCCCTAAAAGAATCCTCGAGTTCCTCCCAACTTCCGATTTAATTTTTGGGGAGGCCTTTCAATCAGTGTCGAGCTGGTCCCTTCAACTTGAGGGGAAGGTATTTCATGGCATGGAGGTCGTCCCCACGAGCCATGTGGATATGCAAGATAAAATCCTCGATCCAGACCTCGGGGTCTGTCGTTCCGTCATATGCCTCTATGTTCACAGGTTTAAAACCCTGTGGAAATTCGTGGTCCAGCACCTCTTCGGTGAAGCACAGGGGATGAGCAGCCCCTCTGTATGTGGACGTGTTGTGATATGCCATCGGCTGTTTTTTTGTCCGGTACTGATTCCGAAATGGTATCCGATCGGTCTGATCGTTTTGGTGACCATAGTCCTGCGCCGGGGCGTGTCCTTTAGATCTGTAGATGGACCTGACCGCGCCGGCCTTTTTATCCAAGAGCTCACGTAAATCGTGTACGGCATCGGTAGCTGCTCTATTGCGGTTACGAAGTGGTTTGTCTGGCCTCCCGGCCGTATTGTTCTTTGGCCGAACGGCCTCGTCTTCGAATTCTGGCAGCAGCTTGTGTTTTGGATAGCTCTTTGTGGCGGTCGTCGCCGTACTTTTCTTCAGTGTCTAGCACTTTATTCCATCTATGATTGAGCGTTTCCTGTGTGATCTTAAGCCTTAGCTTCTGCTTCTTTAGACTTCTCGCAGTGGCCATAAGCCTTCTGTGGAGGTTATCTCGTTCCAAGCGTGTTTTCGGGATGATGAATGCATCATCATCCGGACTGTGCTCTTGTCCCAGGGTGGTTTGATGAGTTCGCCCCTCGGGATCATTGTGTTCGGGTGTCTGCTACGAGCTGTGTTCGGCGTGACCTGGCTCATCTTGCTCCATTGCTGGGTCCATATGGTCGTTGTTGCCTTCGGAGTTGACTGGAGTGTTGATCTTTCTAGCGTTGTTATCGCTATTTTTACTGTTGCTGGACTTGGAGCGGTGTCTGCACCGTTGTTTTGGCTTTTGTCCGGGGGTTTTATCCTCCGGTTTGTCGCCGTCGTCTTCTTTAGGCGTATCCACCATGTATATATCATATGACGAGGTGGCAGTCCAGCTCCCTGTTTGTTCTGAATCGTCTCCTGCACCGATGTCCATACCGTCGGTATCATCGGAGCCGAAGTCAAGCATGTCTGATACATCATCAACAGTGGCTATGAAGTGGGTGGTGGGTGGGTAACGGATTTCTTCGTCGCCTTCCTCCCCATTGAGTCGGACATAGTTCGGCCAAGAGTCTCCTGACAAAGAGAGAGACTTTAATGAGTTCAGCATGTCGCCAAAGGGCGAGTACTGGAAGATATCCGCAGCGGTAAACTCCATAACCAGAGCCCAACCAGAGTCGGCGGGCTAGGGGGTGCACGGACTGGAACCTACAGCCGGATACGAGTCCGGGGGTCCGGTGTCACAGGCTTCCTTTGGGGTGAAGTCTGTGTTCGGCTCTACCGCCGATGGGTGTGCGGCCTCCGGGGCGGGGCCCATCCACCCGTCCTCGGGCGACGCAATCTACTCCGGATTTAGGTCCGGGGCTTCTGCAGGGGCGACAGCAGGCCTAAGCCGTGCTCGTCGTTACTGTGCGGCGCTCCTAGCGCAGGCCCGAACCCATTGAAGATCAAGTCTCCATGGATATCGGCCGTGTAGTTCCAGTCTCCATACCTGTCCTGATGGCCAGAGGCGTAGCTGTCGATCTGCTCCAGGTGGCCAAGCGAATTGGCTCGCAGTACGAAGCCGCCGGACACGAAGATCTGTCCGGGGAGAAAAGTCTCACCCTGGACCGTGTTGTTGATGATTGAAGGAGCCATCAAGCCTTGTAGTGATGACACAGAGGAACTCTCAATGAAAGAACAAATGTTGGTGTCAAAACCGGCGGATCTCGAGTAGGGGGTCCCGATCTATGCATCTAAGGCTGATGGTAACAGGAGGCAAGGGACACAATGTCTTACCCAGGTTCGGGCCCTCTCGATGGAGGTAAAACCCTACTTCCTTCTTGATTGATATTGATGATATGAGTGTTACAAGAGTTGATCTACCACGAGATCGTAGAGGCTAAACCCTACAAGCTAGCCTATGATGATTATGATTCTGTCTCTAAGGACTAAACCCTCTTGTTTATATAGACATCGGAGGGGGCTAGGGTTTACATGGAGTCGGTTAAAAGAAGGAAATATAATATCCGGATCGCCAAGCTTGTCTTCCACGCAAAGGAGAGTCCCATCCGGATACGGGAAGAAGTCTTGAGTCTTGTATCTTCACGGCCCAACAGTCCGGCCAAAGTATATAGTCTGGCTGTCTGGATACCCCCTAATCCAGGACTCCCTCTGCGGTGCCAATCACGGCGGTGCGGTGGGGTTGAGAGGAGGGCGCAGGCAGGGGAGGAATACTGGGCCGGTGGTCGCTGGCATTTCGACGAAGATCGTCAACACTGACTGGCTGCAGGTAGACGAAGGCGATCTGCCCGTTCTTTGTACATCGGACGGTGCAGAAAAAATGGACTGACCTATTTGCTTTTAGTCAACTGTTATTTTCATAGAATCCTATAGTAATTTAGTCTGCCATGCATGTTGTAGAGCTATCATATGTCTCCCATCATTTATTTCTCACCGACCTGCTATCTGCTACCTTTACACTGTACTAATTGTGCACACACTTCACCCATACTCACACTATTGTTTTTTTATGCATGGGTATTTCAGACTCAGACGCAGTGTTGATGAACACAGAAAAGAAAAGACAGAAGTCGCTCCAGTGTAATTCGAAGATAAGCACTAAGCGTTTCAGCACTCTAATGGGTGCGGTGTCAGTAGTTGGAGACAGTAAACGTAGCTCTACAGTTGATGATCTCAATTGCCACACACAACCATCCCAGGTGCTTGCTTTAACTTCACGCTGTCAAATGTGGTTGCATTTTGCATATGGTGTCTAGCTTGTATTGCCTCCAATTTGGTTAAATTGCATCTGCTTACTTTACACATTATTATACCTTTGATAATGACATGACTTGCTGTTTTTGATACATACTATACATGTCTGTTAACCATGTTCGTACATGAAACTAATGCTCTTTTGTATCCCTTGTCAATTACTTATGACGAGACAGTCACCCGAGTGGGTTACTGTGAGACACCCTACTCGTTTAAAGAGTGAAGTGTCATCCTCCCCACATGATTATCAAGAAACAGCAAGGCTAAATGAAGATAGTCAACGTAGCTCTCTAGTTGATCACCGCAATTCCCCCACGCCACCATCGCAGGTGCTTGCTCTTACTTGGAAGTGTGATATGTGGTCGCATGTTGCATATGGTGTCTACCTTGTAATGCTTCTAATTAGGGTAAATTGCATCTGCTTAGTTAACACATTATACCTGTGAATATGACATGCCTTCCTGTTTTTGGTACATACTACGTCTTTCTATTAACCACGTTCTTACATCAAACTACTTTTCTTGTGTATCCCTCATCAATCACTTCTGACGATACACCTTCAAGTTGACTGTGTAATATTGGTTGCATCTTGCATATCATTTAAAACATGTATTGCCTCTAATTTGTTGAAGTGGCACTTATAATGAGACACATCTAACTTGGTAGAGTGATTTTGGTTGGATCTTTCATATGGTGTCTAGATTGGATTGCTTCCAATTTGTTGAAATGCCTTCTGCTTAGCGTTTTTCATACATATTCCATCCTCCTACAATGTGGTTGCCATACATAAAAGTTGTGTTCGTCAGTATCATGCATCAATGAATTTGGAAGTGCGAATTTCATTCCTTTTTCTTGTGTGTTTACTTGACAAGGCAAAATCTGAAAGGACGGAGGCATGGAATGATGGTGGTCCTCTGGAGCAACCGAAACAGATGATCTCTGCAGATTCTCCTACTACTCGTACTGCAGTGCTAGTTCCAAATCTCATCTCCCCTACTCCACAACCCAAGGTGCTTGCTCTAACATGGCAGTGTGATATCTGGTTGCATGTTGCATACGGTGCCTAGCTTGTATTGCTCCTAATTTGTTAAATTGCATCTCCTTAGCTTACACATTATACATGTGAATATGACACACCTTCCTGTTTTCGGTACATACTACATCTGCCTATCACACCATGTTCTTACATCAAACTACTATTCTTGTGTATCCTGCATCTATCGCTTATGATGAGATAATCACGCGTGGGTTAATATGAGACGCAATACTCTTATAAAGAATGCAATTTCATCCTCTCCACATGATTCTCACGAAACAGCAAGCCTAAATGAAGATATTGAACTAGCTCCGTACTTGAAGACCGTACTTCCCCTTCACCACCATCACAGGTGCTTGCTCTAACTTCGCAGAGTGATATGTGGTTGCATGTTGCATACGGTGTCTAGCTTGTAATGCTTCTAATTAGGGTAAATTGCATCTTCTTAGTTTACACACTATACCTGTGAATATGACATGCCTTCCTATTTTTGGTACACACAACATCTATGTGTTAACCTTGTTCTTACATGAAACTACCTCTCTTCTGTATCCTGCATCAATCACTTATGTTGAGTCACCTTTATTCGTTGCATATTGCATATTATTTCTAGCCTGTTGCCATGTATTGCTTCTAATTTGGTCAAATACATTTGTTAGGGAACCCTTTCAATTTGGCAGAGTGATAGTGGTTTCATATTTCATATGGTTTCTAGCTTGCATTGATTCTAACAAGTTCAAGCACCTTGTGCTTAGTTTACACTTTATACATCATACATGTCAATATGTCACGCCATCCTATTTTTCATACATATTCCATCCTCCTATCATGCGGCTGCTGTACATGATAGTAGTGTTCGTCAGTATCATGCATCAATGATTTATGAAGAGAAAATTTTATTCCTTTTTCTTCTGGGTTTGACTTGACAAGGCAAAATCAAGAAAGAGGTACTACTAGGAAAAGGGCTATAGATGGGATGGACACTAATGGCACACTGTACATGTGGTGCGCCATTACTAAATACTAATGGCGCACCATGTGTTGGTGCGCCATTAGTGTGCAAATACTAATGGCGCACCACATCCCACGGTGCGCCATTAGTAAAATTTTTTTTAATTTTTTCAAAACTACTAATGGCGCACCGTGGGAACCCCGTTAAACATTTTCAAAATCCTCAAAAACCTAACAGAAAAAAAGTTACGGGCCTTTTAAGATCTGGAGAGGCAAAAAAATTCAAAAAAATTCAAACTTACTAATGGCGCACCTGCCCGTGGTGCACCATTACTATCTTCCCGCCTTCAAAATTCAAAATAAATCAAAAAACTAAAAAAATTTACTAATGGCGCACCTGCCCGCGGTGCGCCATTAGTATTTTCCCGCCTTCAAAATTCAAAATAAATCAAAAAAATAGTTACTAATGGCGCACCTGCCCGCGGTGCGCCATTAGTATGCCGTATATATGGCTGGGTTTGTCCTCTCCTCCTTACCTCTTCATTCCTCTCCTCCACTCCACCTCTCCTCCACTCCTCCACCATACTACCCTCCTCCTCTCCGGCGACCTCCTCCTCCTCCTCCTCTCCGGTGACCTTCTCCTCCTCTCCGGCGACCTCCTCCTCCCTCCTCTCCTCTCCTCCCTCCCCTCCCCTCACGGTTTCTCCTCCTCCTCTCCGTGAGCTCCTCCTCCCTCATCTCCGTGAGCTCCTCCTCCCTCCTCTCGGTGAGATCCTCCTCCCTCATCTCCGTGAGCTCCTCCTCCCTCCTCTCCGTGAGCTCCTCCTCCTCCTCTCCTCCCATCCCCTCATGGTTTCTCCTCTCCGATGCTCTGGTGAACTCCTCTCCATGACCTCCTCCTCCTCCTCTCCGGTGAACTCCTCTCCGGCGAACTCCTCTCCGGCGAACTCCTCTCCGGCGAACTCCTCTCTGGCAAAAGAACACGGCAAAAGAACATACAAGATCCAAAAATGGGAACAAAATTTGAAATAATATCATGCAAAAAAACGAGCAAAAAAAAACAAGCAAAAAATGGGCAAAAAAATCGCGATCCAGATCCAAATTCAAAATTCAAAAATAGCAATGGCGCACGATGGGGGTTAGACGGTGCGCCACTACTATTTTCCCGCCTTCAAAATTCAAAAATACTAATGGCGCACCGTGGCCTATACTAATGGCGCACCAGTGGCCTATACTAATGGCGCACCAAGGCCTATACTAATGGCGCACCAGTGGTGCACCATTAGTATACCAGATACTAATGGCGCACCAGTGGTGCGCCATTAGTAAAAAATTCTAATGGCGTGGTACTAATGGCGCACCGGTAGTGCACCATTAGTAGGCAAAACCGGTGCGCCATTAGTAGGCCTTTTCCTAGTAGTGAGGAAGGAAAAGAGTAAGGAAGGCGATGATGGTGGTCCTCTGCAGCAACGTAAACAGGGCATCTGTACCGATTCTCCTTGTACTGATAGTGCATTACAAGGTCCAAGTCTCCACTCCCCTACTCCAGCATCCAAGGCGCTTGCTCTAACATGGCAGTGTGATATATGGTTGCATGTTGCATATGGTGTCTAGCTCGTATTGCTCCTAGTTAGTGTAAACTTCATCTGTTTAGCTTACCCATGATACATGTGAATATGACACGCTTAACTGTTTTTGGGTACATAATATATCTATCTATCACACCATGTTCTTACATGAAACTAGTCTTCTTGTGTATCCTGCATCAGTCACTTATGATGGGACACCTTTAAGTTGGCAGTGTGATATTGGTTTGCGTCTTGAATATGATTTCTAGCATGTATTGCTTCTAGTTTGATGAACGCCACCTATGACGAGACAGTTTTAACTTGGCAGAGTGATATTGATTGCACCTTCCATATGGTGTCTAGTTTGCAGTGCTTCTAATTTGTTGAAGTGCCTTCTGCTTAGTTACCACATCATAGGTGTGAATATGTCAAGCCGTCCATTTTTTCGTACATATTCCATCCTCGTATCATGACCTTGCCTTTCATCAGAGTAGTGTTCGTCAGTATCATGCATGAATGAGTTCTGAAGAGTGAATTATATTCCTTTTTCTTGTCGGTATGACCTCAAAATGCAAAATCAATAAAGCTGAAGGAAATTGGCAAGGCATTGTATGATGGTGGTCCTTCCGAGCAACTGAAACGGAGGTTCTCTACAGATTCTACTCCGCCATCCTCCCAACAAGATTTGCAAGACAACGCAAGGCTAGACAGTCAACGTAGCTGTGTAGATGATGAGCACATCTCCCCTACTCCATCATCACAGGTTCTTGCTCTAACTTGGTACTATTATATGTGGTTGCATGTTGCGTATGATGTCTAGCTTGTATTGCTTCTAACATTGTTGAATTGCATCTGCTTACTTTACACATAATGCCTGTGAATATGACATGTGTTCCTGTTTCTTCATCGGACTACTGTTCTTGCATATCCCGCATCAGTCACTTATGATAAGGCACCTTTAAGTCGCCACTCTGATATTGGTTGTGTCTTGCATATGATTTCTAGCATGTACTGCTTCAAATTTGTTGAAACGCCATACAGTTTGAACTTGGCAGAGTGATATTGGTTCCATCTTTCATATGGGTCCAGCTTGCTGTGCTTCTAATTTGTTGAAATGCCTTCTGCTTAGTTACCACATCATAGGTGTGAATATGTCACGCCATCCTGTTTTTCATACATATTCCATCCTCGCATCATGTGTTTGCCTTTCATCTGAGTAGTGTTCGTTAGTATCATGCATGAATGAGTTCTGAAGAGCGAATTTTATTCCCTTTTCTTATCGGTTTGACTTCACAATGCAAAATCATTACAGCTGAAGGAAATTAGTCCGGTAGTGGATGATGGTGGTCCTTCGGAGCAACTCAAACAGGGGGTCTCTATAGATTCTACTCCTCCATCCTCCCAACAAGATTCGCAAGAAAACACAAGGCTAGACAGTCAATGTAGCTGTGTAGATGATGAGCACATCTCCCCTACTCCACCATCACAGGTGCTTGCTCTAACTTGGCACTATTATATTTCGTTGCATGTTGCGTATGATGTCTAGCTTGTATTGCTTCTAACTTGAGTTGCATCTGCTTACTTTACACATAATGCCTGTGAATATGACACGTGTTCCTGTTTCTAGAACATACGTGTACATGATTAGCACATCTCCCCAACTCCACCATCACAGTTGCTTGCTCTTACATGGCACTGTTATATGTGGTTGCATTTTCCGTATGATGTCTAGTTTGTATTGCTACTGATTATGTTGAATTGCATCTGCGTAGCTTACAACTTATACCTACAATGATCACTTACCCATAAGACACATTTAACTTGGGACTGTGATGTAGGTTTCATCTTGCATTGTCTTCTAGCTTATACTTCTTCTAATTTCTTGAAATGGCACTTACGACGAGACACTTTTTGCCTGATAGAGTGATATTGGTTGCATGTTCATATGGTGCCTAGCTTTCATTTCTTCTAATTCTGTTGAAATGCCTTCCGCTTACTATTTTTTCATACATATTCCATCCTCCTATCGTACGTGCGAACATGAAATGCTGGCTTTTTTTGTACACATTCCATCCTCCTATCCTGTGCTTGCCTTTCATCAAAGTAGTGTTCGTCTGTATCATGCATCAACCAGTTATGCAGAGCTAATTTTATTCATCTTCTTGTGGTTTTGACTTCATAAGGCAATATCAGAAAATAGGAAGGAAAAGAGTAAGTTAGGGGATATTGGTGGTCCTCCGCATTGACGCAAACAGAGACTCTCTATTTGACACTACTACTGCTAATGAAGTTGAAGTCCCAAGTCTACATGATGAGTTGATCTCCCGTACTCCACCATCGCATGTGCTTGCTCTAAGTTGACAGTGTGATAATTGGTTTCATGTTGCATATGTCGTCTAGCCTATATTTCTTCTATTTTGATTAAATTGCACCTGCTGAGTTTATACGTTATACATGTGCATATGACATGGCTTTCCGTGTCTAGAATACACTGCATCTATCTATCATACCATGTTCTTACATCAAAGTACTGCTGTTGTGTATCCCGCATCAGTCACTCATGATTGGACGCTTTTAACATGGCAGGTTGATAGTGGTTGCATCTTGCATTGATTTCTACGTTGTACTGCTTCTAATTTTTCGAATTGCCACTTATGACAAGACACTTTTAACTTGGTAGAGTAATATTGGTTGCATCTTTCATATGGTGTCTAGCTTGCATTACTTCTATTTTCTTGAAAATCCTTCTGCTTAGTTTTCACATCGTAGCTGTGAATATGTCATGTCGTCCAGTTTTTCTTACATATTCCATCCTCATACGGTTGTCTCACATCAAAGTATTGCTTGTCTGTATCATGCATCAATGAGTTCTGAAGAGTGATTTTATTCTTTTGTGTTGTGGGTACAACTTGACATGGCAAAGTCAAAAAAGAGCAAGGAAAATAATATAGTAGGGAGTGCTATTACTCGTTGGGTGAAAAGGAAAAGGATCTGCCGTCGAGATTCGGCTGGTACTTATAGTGCAGTAGAAGGTCCAAGTCCACCGGGTAAATCTACAAACATAGTATCACCTGCTCCACCAGCTGCAGCATCCGCTACAACTGTACCAGCATCTCAACCAGTTACTCATTGGTTTGCTCCGGAACTGGCCAGTTCCCAAGCTGCCTTCACACCTAACACTACTTCTGTTGGGGATATAACTACTGAGTATAAACCGCCCAGGAGGGGCCGGGTTATGCTCATCCGTATTAAAGCCCATGAAGACAAGGAATATGGCGCTTTACTATTGAAGCTTAGAGGCCTAGGGCCCAAGGGCGGATTAGGGCCCATAGTCATAAACCGCCATGAGATATGTAACTTGTATTGTAAGTTAGGGAAAGGTAGAAACCGAGCCGGACACGTGTATGAGCCGGCCTTGGTATTCTGTAAACCGTCGGGCGTCAACCTGTGTATATAAAGAGACGACCCGGTGGCAGTTCAGGGACAAGAAACAACAACTCGAGAGATAGGTAAAGCGGATTCGCTCCCTGCTCATCGAGACCCCATCAATTCCACCACAATTGGATCATAGGCTTTTACCTTCACCGCAAGGGGCCGAACCAGTTTAAACTCCCCGTGTCCTTTAAGCTAATCTCGTTGCGATGGCTCCATGACTAAGTCCTCTCACTAGGACATCTTACGTGTTAATTCCATGACAGTTGGCACCCACCATGGGGCTATCGCACGATGGTTTCGAGTTCTTGAAGCGCAACTTTGAAGGACTCAAGGGATACGTGGTTGGCCGGATGACCAAGAGTCATCGCGACAAGCTCTACATCGACGACGTAGGCTGGGGCCCCGAGGCCGGCTCAATCGAGTACCGGTACTGGGTCCCCTTTGGCCGAATTCACGTCTTCATCAGCAAGATCGGTGAACCGGGCCCTAAGCCGGACATCTGCACCGACTTCGTCGAGACGGCTTAGCATGCGAGCCCTGCCCGGATTCAGCCTGCCATGAAGCGTGCGTTCGTTGGATTCATCCATGGTGCGGAATCTGAACCGGTGTCCGATGGTGAGACGGTCGTTTACTCAGAAGGCGATTCATCCACCGGCGAGACCGAGTCACTATACCAGCTACAAGATGGCCAGTTCGGGGGCTGTTCCGATGGCGACAGTATTCCGGACCCCTTTGAACCGCCAAACTGGGTTGAAATTTTCATGGCTGGTACACAACCCACATTGCAATCTTCAACTGCAGCACCAATGACCTCCGGATCGGCAGCAGGGGCAGGAGGCCCCGCGCGCCGGCCGGCCCAAGTTCTGTCTGGTTTATTGGATGCCTGGACGTCACTGTTGACCACATCAGTTACCCCGGAGACTCAAGATCAACATAACGCGTAGGTAAAAAAGCTATGGGATCAGATAACTCAGGCTAAGGAGGACTTGGCGGCAGAGGAAACCTGGATGGCTGATCAGTGGGCAGCTTTGGATGCCTAGTCGCAGCTGATTCAAGCAGAGAATTACCGGCTCCTGCTGGATCAGAACGCTTCGAATGAGGTGTTGAGGAGGAGGCACCAGTCTTCTCTGCCGCCGGTTTATGAAGCAATGAATCTCTTCAACACACCAGGAGCAGGGCCCTGTAATCCGGCAGCGGTAAACCGGATGGAAGCACCTAGGACAGGAGCACCGGATCAGCCACGGGTGACGGACCCGCTTCGACAAACAGATAGCCCACCGCAATACATGCCGACCCCGACGGGTCACGTCTCCACCCCTTTGGATAATATGATTGCTGCGGTGTCCCGATTGGCAGCTATTCCGATGAAGGGCGAGTCTCCAGCGATGGTCGAGACGCGGCGGGCCAGGGATCTCCATCAAACGGCCATGGTACAGCAGCAGGCCTATTCATATTGCCGAGACAGAATCCATTCGACCCCTCGCCCGAGCAAGAGTTACAGCAGGCACATTGATGAACCGGTTGTGTCACGCAGTGCGCGGAACTGTGACGCCCCTTGAGGGCCTAATCCGGCGCGCGGTGCTATGAATGCTCAGGATGTGGTGAACAATGGTAGAGCGTGTCGGGAGGCAGAATTAGCAGCACAGTTGGCAGCACAGTGCATGAATCATCAACCCGCTCTGGTTCAACCGACAGCGTCTGTCGAACGAGGACTGGCTTTCAGCTCTTGGGGGGTGCCGTGTCTCACCCCAGCTCTACGTAATGTGTGGTTACCCAAGGATTTCAAAGCCCCGCGTAAGGTGCCTAATTACACCGCCGATTTACCCCCTGAGTCATGGGTTGAGAGTTATGAGATGGCGCTGGATATGCTGGATGTTGACGAAGCAGCGTGTGCAAAGTACTTCACCATGATGTTGGATAGAACGGCTCGCACTTGGTTAAAAAGTCTGCCTGTTAATTCAATCGGTTCTTGGGATGAGTTGAAGGCCCGGTTTATAGCAAAATTTAAACACACGTGCAAGCAACCCATGTGAATCGTGGATCTGGCCACTTATGTCCAAGGAGAAGGCGAATCAACGACTCATTGGCTGCGCCGGGTTTCAGAAATTCTGCATTCATCAGACCGCATCAATGCTAATTCGGCAATCATAACATTGGAGGGCAATTGCCGGTTTAAGCTGTTGAAATTGAAGTTGGGACGACTCAAGCGTCACTTCAATGACATGGGACACTTATGGCAGCTTTGGTTAAGTATGTCGATACTGATAATTCCAAGGATCCCGAGTCTGACGACGAGGAGCCGGAGAAGGGAAAGAAGAATGTCGGTGCAAAAGGGCAGCAGCATAACCAGGCGAGCCATGGGAATAATGGTAAGCGCAAGGCGGATAGTAATTCTGGCTTTCTGGCTAACACCAATGTACAGGGTAATAATCAGCGCCGTAAGGGTAAACCGCCCCCACGGGGCGGAGGATCAGGTATGAATCTGGAGCGTCTGTTGAACCAGCCCTGCCCAAAGCACGGGACGCAAGATAAACCGGCTACGCACCTATGGAAAGATTGCTTCATTATGCGAGAGTGCAAAAATTCAGATCTCTTCCGGTATGATCATGGACCGTCCGGCGGTTCAGGACCCGGGTTTCACGGACCGGGTTATGGTGGAGGTAATTCCGGTTCAGGATTTCAGGGTAACCAAGGGGGACAGGGCAATCAAGGCAATCAGGGCAACCAAGGTGGTTATAATCAACAGGGGAATCAACAACAGCTGCAGACGGGTTATCAGAACAACCCGAAGTAGTTAAATGGTGGACAGTATCATGTCTTCACTACTAGTTTGTGCAAGCGCGATCAAAAGCTTCATAAGAGGGCAGTGAATTCCATTGAACCGGCCATTCCCCGTTAGTTGCGCTGGTCCGAACAACCTATTGTGTGGAGTCGAGAAGATCATCCGCCCCGGGTCGATAATCCGGGTCATATGGCGTTGGAGGTTATAAGTTCACCAAGGCGCTCATGGATGGAGGGAGCAATATCAACATGTTGTATTATGAAACCTTCCGACGTATGGGGTTAATAGATAAGAATCTTAAACCGCCGAACACCGATTTTCACGGTGTGGGGCCTGGTAAATCGGCCTATCCGGTCGGAAAGATAGCTCTGGAAGTGGTTTTCGGAGATGATCATGATTCAAGATCAGAAACATTGACCTTTGAAGTGGTGAAAATCAGAAGTCTGTACCATGCCCTATTTGGACGGCCGGTCTATGCTATGTTCATGGCAAGGCCGTGTTACGTTTATCTGCAGCTCAAGATGCCGGGTCATAAGGGGACCATCACGGTTCATGGCAGCCGCAAGATTGCTTTGGAGTGCGAGAAAGGTGATGCGGCTTATGCTGAGTAGGTTTGTGCAACACAGGAGTTAAAATTCTATAAAGACAATGTTGATCCGGCGGATATGACCTCTCCGAAGAAGCCCATTACGGATCATGATCCGGCTTCGAAGTTGAAATCGGCTGATGAGACTAAGTTGGTTGATTTTGTTCCTGGCGATTCATTCAAGCAGTTTAGTATCAGCGTCAACTTGGATCCAAAATAGGAAAGCGGGCTCATCGAGTTCATCTGTGAGAACCGGGACATATTTGCATGGAAACCTTCTGACATGCCAGGTGTGCCGAGGGAACTCGCTGAGCACACTCTTAATATTGATCCCAAGTTTAAACCGGTCAAGCAGTTTCTTCGCCGCTTTAATGAAGAGAGACGCCGAGCCATTGGTGAGGAGGTAGCCCGACTTTTGGCAGTAGGGTTTCTTGTGGAGGTCTTTCACCCTAAGTGGTTGGCTAACCCGGTGCTAGTACTCAAGAAGAATGGCACTTGGCGTATGTGTGTGGACTACACAGATTTGAACAAGGCTTGCTCAGCTGATCCCTTTGCCCTGCCCCATATTGATCAGATTATTGATGCTACGGCGGGTTGTGAGCAGTTGAGCTTTCTGGATGCTTATTCGGGTTATCATTAGATCAAAATGGCAGTTAAGGACCAGGAGAAGACGGCTTTTATAACTCCCTTTGGACCCTTCTGCTATGTATCTATGCCTTTTGGGCTCAAGTGTGCCCAGGCGACTTATCAGCGATGTGTGCAGAATTGCCTTCAAAATCAGATTGGGCCCAATGTTCATGCTTATGTGGATGATATCGTGCTGAAATACAGGAAAGGAGGTACACTCATAGTTGACTTGCAGGAAACTTTTGATAATCTGAGGGTCTATAAGATGATGCTTAATCCGGCTAAGTGTATTTTTGATGTACCAGCAGGCAAGCTCCTAGGTTTTTTGGTGTCTAACAGGGGCATTCAAGCTAATCCGGAAAAGATCAAGGCTATTACATCCCTGGCTAAACCGGCGTGTATCAATGACGTTCAACGACTGGCGGGTCGTATTGCAGTGCTAAGACAATTTATCAGACGGTTGGGGGAGAAGGCGATCTCACTTTATCAGATGATGAAGAAGACAGACAACTTTGTTTGGAGTGATGCTGCTGATGCGGCGTTTGAGGATTTGAAGAGGAAGTTAGCCGAACCGCCCATTCTTGATACCCCCATAGATAAGGAACCATTGCTGTTATATGTGGCTGCTAATGCCCGAGCTGTCAGCGTGCCTATTGTGGTGGAGCGCAAGGAGGCTTCTAAGGAATATCCAGTTCAACGGCCGGTTTATTATATCAGTGAGGTACTTATCGAGTCCAAACAGAGATATCCCCATTGGCAGACGCTGGTGTATGGAGTGTTTATGGCAAGCCGGAAGCTTAAGCAATACTTTCAAGGCCATCCCATCACTATGGTCAGTTCCGCTCCATTGGGAGACATCATTCAGAACAAGGAGGCGACTGGCCGGGTTGCTAAGTGGGCTATTGAGCTTGGGCCTCACAGGTTAAAATATATGCCTCGCACTGCTATCAAGTCCGAAGCACTCGTGGATTTCATCAATGATTGGACAGAATTGCAGGCACTGGAGGATAAACGAGATAACACATATTGGACTATTCACTTCGATGGATCCAGACAATTGGAGGGCTCGGGGGCTGGAGTGGTTCTTACTTCCCCTCGAGGTGACAAATTTTGTTATGTTCTCCGCTTAATGTTTCCCTGTACTAACAATGTAGCTGAGTATGAGGCTTTGCTCCACGGTCTTCGGATGGCTAAGGAGATGAACCTAATCCGGGTACGTTGCTTTGGAGACTCCGATTTAGTGGCTCAGCAAGTATCTGGTACGTGGGACTCCAAGGATCCACTTATGGCGGCTTATCGGCGTGAGGTGGATATTATTGCTGGTCACTTCAAGGAGCAATCGCCTGCCCGTGAGAGATCTTTCAAGGTCTCTGTGTAGCGGCGAGCACTCTCTTTTTTTCCGCAACCTTGTTTGCGGCTCCCTTGTTACGAGTAGTTCTCGACCAGGAGCTCTGCTCACCGGCCATGGCAACAACGGACGAAGAAGAAGCACTTATGAGGAGGAAAGGTAGAGTAATTTTCGGTTAGGTAGTTCCCCTTTTTATAACCTAAGTAATAGCACTAGTACTAATAGGTGTGAGCAGGCTTTCGAATGTGATGGGAACAAGGTAAAGATTAATTGATGGTTTTGGTTTAGAGGCCCGAAACGGCTCCCGATGAGTTTAGCGGAACATAAATTTCAAGTACTACACTGCTCAAATGCGTAAATATTATGTTACTGTCAAAATTGGCACAAAATATGAAGGAGACCAATGGAAGTACTACTAGCAACCCATGATTTAACTACTCGCATGTGCGCAGTGGAGTAATAATGTCTTTCTTCCACCCTCACGTCCACTCAATTTGCATGCGCTGTATTAATTGACCATCAATGAAGTGAACGACTTTACACGCGTCAAATAATCACATGGGGTGGATCTTGGTACAAAATTGCGTCCGCCCGTGTACCCGCGTGTGCGTGCGAGGGAATGAGTGCGTGCGTGGCGTGCGTGCACATCTTCGCTTCGTGCATGTACCGCCAGTATGGCTTAGGGAGGACGAGTACATTCTTCTGGAACCAGCAGCACTTCATTGTGATCAATCCACGCAAGGAGGTCGCGACAACGCCTCCACATGTGCCACGTGGCTTCATGTACTGTAAGAGAGACCTTGTGTAGCGTGCCATTGGTATTCTAATTTACGTGTTTTGCACATACTCGAAGTACTAGTAAGGTACATGTGCATTGCACGCATCAGATTTTGCAACCAAATTATAAATAAATACCACACTATAGCATGTAAGCTCCGAGTCATATATGCCTGATGTAGCCCTTCGTTTAATTCTTATAGTTCATCTCATTCAAAATCAATTAGTTTTTATAAAAAAGGTAAGAACGCGGGAATAGGAAAAACATGGGATTATAGTGGAATGTCGTCTTGAATCCTACAGGATTGTACGAGTGTTTGATTGTGCATAGAAAAAAAGCAGCATTCTTTCAAAGAGGTTTGAGTGGATGAGATGTTTCCTATGAAATCTAGTGCAAATGAATCATATGGAAAAATTCCTATGGTTTACAACCCTACGAATCAAACGACCAAGATAGGAAAAATTCCTAATGATTAGAATCCTCCAAAATTCTTTTCAGAATCCTTTGAATCAGAGAAGCCCTTAATCTATTTTATGATTCATGGAATTGTGCATTGTAAAGCATAAAGTAAAAACAAATAATGGCAATTCAACTAGAAAAAAAGTTCGGGCAGTTATGATACGGAAGATTGTAGAACAAAAGAGAACCACTCTTGTTTTGAGGTTTGTGCATTATGCTTAAGTTCAACCATGGAGTCTGCTAGATTTGTACATGTGGCAAAATCCGGTGGGGGCTAGAAGATGGTGCGAGGCGCCGAGTGGAGGGAGACTATGAAGGAATGCACAAGTGCGAGATCGATATTTAGAGAGAGGGGGCGAGAACGTGCGCTGCTGCGCGCAGTGGCGAAGCCATGAAAAATAAATGAGCTCGGGGGCCAAGAATTGCTAATCCTTTACGAGGAGGGTCAATTCATGAACTTAAACCATTTCAAGCAGCAATTGTCTAATGATCACATTCATATTAGCCTCGATATATAGTGATGTTAGGGGGGGGGGGGCAGGGCCCTTACTGCCCCCTGTCTTCGCCATTGTGCACGCGTCTGAGAGATGAAGCGGAAGGCATGGATGATGAGAGGGGGACATTGGATATATAATTGATGTGGGTGTATTAGCTATATATGTTAATCCTATATAGAGAGGTATAGATTGATCGATGTGGACGTGGGAAAGAGGGTGAGACCTCACTGGATATATCGATTGATCGGTTTGTGTGGAAAACTATGAAAGACCTGGCTATATACACACATACATAGAGGAACATCGATCGTTGCGCATGCACGCGTGAGAGATAAAGAATGCCCGATATAATGAAGAGGGGGATGTGTGTGGGCGTGCGCCTTCATGGGAGACCGACCTGAAGAGAAAGATTGCATGTGTGCGATGGATAATGCCGACTGGTAGTGTGTGTGCATGCATGCACGAGAGAAAGTTAGTGGTACAACTATAAAGAGAAAACGACTGTGTGGGTGTAAAAGACTAGGCGAGGTCATATTCAAAGTAAAGTTGAATTCAAATATTTGAATAAGAGATCCTGATGTTTGAAACCCATGCATCCATGAATAGAACGGAGATTTGTGTGGTGTGATTTGGAAATGAGCATGTTATAATGTATACACATTGAACAAGGTCAGACTGATTTGAATTTGAGATACCGATGGCAGACATCATTTGGCCATGTCGCATCCGTGCATGGACACACTATTCTAATTGGAGATGATGGGCGGCTTTCGCATCACATATCTATATCTATACCCCTATATATATATTATATATCATATATTTTTTTATATTGTGTGTTGGTAACTTTCACTTTGAAAGATGGTCGTTGGATGAGGCGAATCCGATGGTCCAAAGATGGCAAATTTGAGCACTACTGGCCGTTGGGTATCATCTAGATTCCACCAGATTTCCCCACATGTATAATCTAGAAGACTCCATGGTTGAACTTAAGCATAATGCACAAACATCAAAACACAAGAACTTCTTATTTCTTCTAGAATCTTCCGTATCAGAATTGCCCAAATATTTTTCTACATGATTTGCCATTATTTGTTTTACTTTATGTCCTACAGCGCACAATTACATGAATCTTAAAATAGATTAGCCTTCTTACAAAAACTAGATCATTTTGAATGAAATGAACCATAAGAATTAAATGAACATCTATGTCATGCATATATGAGTCAAAGCTTACATGCTATAATGTGGTATTTATTCATAATTTGGTTGCCAAATCTCATGCGTGCAATGCACATGTACCTTACTGTAGTCTAAATGGTGTTTGTGTGTGTGTTGTGCGTGTTGAGGTGCAAATTGTCTTTTTTTGGGTACACGTTAAGCTTGTTCTTCCGAAATTTCAAGCGGCGCGTTGTTATGCCGAAAATTCAAGCTAGCGTCTCTGTCTATCGTGCTGCGAAACTCCCGCCTCTTCAACCTGCGCCTTGTTAGCCCGAAATATTTAAGATATATCTTTGTCTCATTGTGCTCCGACAACTCCCTCCATCTCAACCCGCGCCTTGCTATTCCGAAATTACAACGCGCGCGAAAACTCCCACCTCCTGTGAAATCCCGACATGCGAAATGCCCGTGGTAACTGAGGGAGTCCTGGATTAAGGGGTCCTCGGATAGCCGGACTATATACTTTGGCCGGATTGTTGGACTATGAAGATACAAGATTGAAGACATCATCCCGTGTCCGGAAGGGACTCTCCTTTTGCATGGAAGGCAAACTTGGATATTCGGATGTGTAGATTTCCTTATCTGTAACCGACTTTGTGTAACCCTAGCCCCCTCCGGTGTCTATATAAATCGGAGGGTTTAGTCCGTAGGACAACAACAATCATAATCATAGGCCAGCTTCTAGGGTTTAGCCTCTACGATCTCGTGGTAGATCAACTCTTGTAATACTCATATCATCAAGATCAATCAAGCAGGAAGTAGGGTATTACCTCCATCGAGAGGGCCCGAACAGGTGTAAAACATCGTGTCCCCTGCCTCCTGTTACTATTAGCCTTAGATGCACAGTTCGGGACCCCCTACCCGAGATCCGTCGGTTTTGACACCGACATTGGTGCTTTCATTGAGAGTTCCACTGTGTCGTCCTGATAAGGCTTGATGGCTCGCCTCATTATCAAGGATAACATTACCTCCGAAGGATCCTTGGCTGTAGGCCAAACTCTCTGGCTGGGCGATTTCATCATGGCTGACCGTTCGGCCGTCGCGTCAATGATGACATCGCAGGTCATCAGAAACAACCTCCGCGCCAGCCCGGAATTCACGGAGCAGATGGATCCAATGGAGCTCTCCTCCTTTAACGAGCTCTTGGATCGCATCGCCGCCCTGGGGGTCTCAACGGAGTATGATAGGATCGGGCTTAAACCCGACCTAAGGGAGATTAACTCTCCTCCGGTCACCCATCAGATGGCGGTGGTGGAGGAACAAAACGGCAACTCTGCCTCTATTTTGAGGATGAACTATGTCCGGATTCCCGAGCTCTCAGAGCCAGATCCCGAACTTAGAATCGGACAGTGGGCCACGAATATTGGGCAATATCCTTGAGCCCGAGCCGCCAAGCTCAGGAGCTCCTTCGCCCCTGGGTTCCAAATTGGGTCAGGATGTGGACTTAATTTCACCCACCCACCCAGATGCAAGCGATCTTTCCCATATCAAACAAGAGCCCCAAGAGATAGTACACCACTTCTGGGCCAGATTCCTTGTTGTAATGAGCAAGGTTAAGGACTGTCACGAGGGAGACGCAATCTCATCCTTTTTGCAAAAATTGCACGGACAAGGGAATTCTCAATGCCATAAGTCGCCGTGACATAGCACACTTTTCCGACCTGGCGACAATAGTACATAAGTACTGCGCGATGGAAAGCACCTGGAAGACCCAAACAAAATTCTGGGATCCTCCGGCCCTAACTAAACCCCTCGTCCGAACTAAAAGGGTGCGCTCTCGCAAGTCACCCAATAGAATTACAAAGAAGCCAAAGCCCTCTACAGGGCGTGGAACCGTACTGGAGGGATGGCTCAATAGGCCGTGCAAAATTCACAGCACATCAGACACCATACCAACACGCAGCCTCAGAGCATGTTGGATACTCCGGCAGGTGGCCAAAAGCGGCGAGGAACTTCTCATCAACAATTTCGCAGAGCACAATCCTGCAGAAAATAATAATACAGTACTGACCGTCTTCGAGACTTTCGCCTCAAACAACAGGCGCAAGCGAGCGCTCCGCAGCCTCCCCGAAGTCTGCCACGTCGTAGCAATAAACCCGTGGAACGATACGCCAGCGACGAACCTCAATTCCGAACAGTCCGAGCACCAGCCGCTTTGGTCCTTAGTCCAATAGTGGACGGATTCCGGCTTACTAAAGTGCTGATGGACGGCGGCAGCGGAGTAAACCTCATCTATGAGGAAACTCTTAACAAGATGGAAATAGATAAGAGACGCATTGATCAAAGCAGCACAACCTTCAGGGGAATTATCCCTAGTCGGGAGGCCCGATGCGCAGGGAAAATCACATTGGATGTGGTATTCAGCACACCGGAGAATTATAGGTCCGAAGAAATCACATTCCAAGTGGCCCCGTTTAGCAGTGGATACCACGCCCTTTTGGGGCGAGACGCATTCACAAGCTTCCAAGCTATACACCATTACGGGTACAGGAAACTCAAGATGCCAGGGCCCAATGGGATCATCACTCTAGCCAGCGATCCGGACATAGCACTCCGTGCTGAAAATAAAACTACCGCACTAGCCCTGGAGGCATTATCCGAAGCCCTCACGGCCGAAGAGTTAACTGCACTGCGTTTCGCAGTGGACAGGGACGACGTGATACTCGACAAACGACCCAAGTCCACCTCTTTCTAGCCAGCAGATGAAATAATCAAATTCCAGGTCCACCCAATGGACCATACAAAAACAACATCAATTGGGGCACAGCTGAACCCCACAATAGACGCCGCACTATGAGAGTTCCGGCGCGAGAATTGGGACATTTTTGCCTGGCATCCTTTAGACATGCCAGGTATCCCATGCAGGTTGGCCGAACATAGCCTAACCATACTAAAGGGATACAAGCCGATCAAGCAGACTATTCGGCGCTTTTCAGACCCAAGCGACAAGCCATGGGAGAGGAGCTAGCCAAGCTACTCGAGGCTAGTTTCATCAGAAAAATAAAACATCCGGACTGGCTAGCAAACCTGGTGATGGTACCGAAGAAGGACACATCCTGGCGCCTATGCGTCGATTTCAAAGCCCTTAATAAGGCTTGCCCTAAAGATCCCTTCCTCCTCCCCAGCATCGATCAAATTATCGATGCTACCGCAGGACACGATTCATTGTGTTTCCACGACGCATACTCCGGATACCATCAAACCAAGATGGCGGAGTCCGATCAAGCCGCAACGGCATTTATCACTCCCTAGGGTCCCTTCTGTTTTAACACCATGCCTTTCGGGCTCAAAAATGCCGGTGCAAGCTATCGACGAATGATTCAGACATGCCTGGAAACACAAATCGGCAAAACAGTGGAGGCTTACGTAGACGACATGGTCATTAAAACTAGACACGTCGAGTCATTAATAGATGACGTGAGGCTTACGTTCGACTATCTCCGAGCATACGACATCAAACTCAACCTGGAGAAATGCGTTTTCGGTGTACCAGCCGGAAAACTCTTGGGATTTGTTGTCTCTAATACAGGGATCGAAGAAAATCCGGCTAAAATCCGGGCTCTGTCACAGTTGGCTACCCCAACAGACCTCGAGCAAATCCAGAAATTAACTGGATGCGTGGCCGCCATAAGCCGCTTTATCTCCCGATTAGGAGAAAAGGCGTTACCTATTTATCGCCTTCTTCGACGCACCGAACACTTCGAGTGGACGGATGCGGCTACGGCGGGGCTGGAGGAAATAAAAGCCCTCTTGGGAACCAATTCAATTCTGGCTGCACCAAATGTCGGCGAACCCATGTAGCTATACATAGCAGCAACACAACATGTTGTCAGCGCAGTGCTCGTCGTCGAACGAGAGACAGATGTGAAGGAAATATGCCCTAGAGGCAATAATAAATGTTATTATTTATTTCCTTATATCATGATAAATGTTTATTATTCATGCTAGAATTGTATTAACCGGAAACATAATACATGTGTGAATACATAAACCTACAGAGTGTCACTAGTATGCCTCTACTTGACTAGCTCGTTAATCAAAGATGGTTATGTTTCCTAACCATGAACAAGGAGTTGTTATTTGATTAATGGGATCACATCATTGGTTGAATGATCTGATTGACATGACCCATTCCATTAGCATAGCACCTGATCGTATTGTTTGTTGCTAGTGCTTTTCTTCATGACTTATACATGTTCCTATGACTATGAGATTATGCAACTCCCGTTTGCCGAGGAACACTTTGGTGCTACCAAACGTCACAACGAATCGGGTGATTATAAAGGTACATTACAGGTGTCTCCGAAGGTACATGTTGGGTTGGCATATTTGAGATTAGGATTTGTCACTCCGATTGTCGGAGAGGTATCTCTGGGCCCTCTCGGTAATGCACATCACATAAGCCTTGCAAGCATTGCAACTAAATGTGTTAGTTGTGAGATGATGTATTACGGAACGAGAAAAGAGACTTGCCAAGAACTGAGATTGAACTAGGTATTGGATACCGACGATCGAATCTCGGGCAAGTAACATACCGATGACAAAGGGAACAACGTATGTTGTTATGCGGATCGACCGATAAAGATCTTCGTAGAATATGTAGGAACCAATATGGGCATCCAGGTCCCGCTATTGGTTATTGACCGAGAGGTGTCTCGGTCATGTCTACATAGTTCTCGAACCCGTAGGGTCCGCACGCTTAACGCTTGATGGCGATGTTATTATGAGTTTATATGATATTGATGTACGAAGGTTGTTCGAGTCCCGGATGAGATCACGGACATGACGAGGAGTCTCGAAATGGTCGAGACATAAAGATTGATATATTGGAAGCCTATGTTTGACTCGGAATCACTCCGGGTGAAATTGGGAATTTTACCGAGTACCGGGGTTACGGAACCTCCGGGGGTCAATGGGCCTTGATGGGCCTTAAGGGGAAAGAGAAAGGGGCCATATGCTGGCGCAGCCTTCCCCTTCCCTAGTCCTATTAGGATTAGGAGAAGGGGTGGCGCCTCTCTCCCTCTCCCTTGGTCAAACCCTAGTTGGACTAGGATTTGGGGGAATCCTACCCGGTGGGAGTAGGACTCCCAGCGCAGCCATAGGTGGCGGCCAGCCCTCCCTTCCCTCCTTTATATATACAGGGCAGGGGCACCCCATGACACACAAGTTGATCACGGATCTTTCCTTAGCCGTGTGCGGTGCCCCTTCCACCATATTCCACCTCGGTCATATCGTCGCGGAGCTTAGGCGAAGCCCCGCGCGGGAGAAGTCATATCGTCGCGGAGCTTAGGCGAAGCCTCGCGTCGGTGGAGCATCATCATCGCCACCACGCCGTCGTCTTGACGAACTCATCCCGACACTTTGCTGGATCGGAGTCCGGGATCGCCATCGAGCTGAACGTGTGCGAACTCGGAGGTGCCGACGCTCGGTGCTTGGATCGGTCGGTCGTGAAGACGCACGACTACATCAACAGCGTTGTTATAACGCTTCCGCTTTCGGTCTCACGAGGGTGCGTGGGACGGACACTCTTCCTCTCGTTGCTATGCCATCACCATGGTCTTGCGTGATCGTAGGAAAATTTTTGAAATTACTACGCTTCCCAACGGTGGCATCCGAGCCTGGTTTTATGCGTTGATGTCATATGCACGAGTAGAACACAAGTGAGTTGTGGGCGATACAAGTCATACTACCTACCAGCATGTCATACTTTGGTTCAGCGGTATTGTGAGATGAAGCGCCCGGACCGACATTACGCCAGACGCTTACGCGAGACTGGTTTCACCGCTGTGAGCACTCGTTGCTTAAAGGTGGTGGCGGGTGTCTGTCTCTCTCACTTTAGTTGAACTGAGTGTGGCTACGCCCGGTCCTTGAGAAGGTTAAAACGAGTCTATTTGACGAAGTATCGTTGTGGTTATGATGCGAGGTAAGAACGGTTCTTGCTCAGCCCGTAGCAGCCACGTAAAACTTGCAACAACAAAGTAGAGGACGCCTAACTTGTTTTTGCAGGGCATGTTGTGATGTGATATGGTCAAGACGTGATGCTATATTTTATTGTATGAGATGATCATGTTTTGTAACCGAAGTTATCGCAATCGGCAGGAGCCATATGGTTGTCGCTTTATTGTATGAAATGCAAGCGCCATGTAATTGCTTTACTTTATCACTAAGCAGTAGCGATAGTCGTAGAAGCAATAGTTGGCTAAACGACAACGATGCTACGATGGAGATCAAGGTGTCGCGCCGGTGACGATGGTGATCATGGCGGTGCTTCGAGATGGAGATCACAAGCACAAGATGATGATGGCCATATCATATCACTTATATTGATTGCATGTGATGTTAATCCTTTATGCATCTTATTTTGCTTTGATTGACGGTAGCATTATAAGATGATCCTTACTAAATTATCAAGAAGTGTTCTCCCGAGTATGCACCGTTGCGAAAGTTCTTCGTCTGAGACACCACGTGATGATCGGTGTGATAGGCTCTACGTTCAAATACAACGGGTGCAAAACAGTTGCACACGCAGAATACTCAGGTTATACTTGACGAGCTATGCATATAAGATATGACCTCGAACACGGAGACCGAAGGTCGAGCGTGAATCATATAGTAGATATGATCAACATATTGATGTTCACCATTGAAACTACTCCATCACACGTGATGATCGGTCATGGTGTAGTTGATATGGATCACGCAATCACTTAGAGAATTGGAGGATATTTTTCTAAGTGGGAGTTCTTAAGTAATATGATTAATTGAACTTAAATTTATCATGAACTTAGTACTGATAGTATCTTGCTTGTCTATGATGTGTAGATAGATGGCTCGTCTTTGTTGTTCCGTTGAATTTTAATGCGTTCCTTGAGAAAGCAAAGTTGAAAGATGATGGCAGCAATTACACGGACTGGGTCCGTAATTTGAGGATTATCCTTATTGCTGCACGGAAGAATTACGCCTGGAAGCACCGTTAGGTGCCAGGCCTGGTGCAAGGGCTGCGCCGAAGTTGTGAACGTCCGCAAAGCAAAGCTGATGACTACTCTATAGTTCGATGTGCCATGCTTTACGGCTTAGAACCGGGACTTCAACGTCGTTTTGAACACCATGGAGCATATGAGATGTTCCAGAGTTGAAGTTAATATTCCAAGCGAATGCCCGGATTGAGAGATATGAAGTCTCCAATAAGTTCTATAGCTGTAAGATGGAGGAGAATGGTTCGTCGGTGAGCATATACTCGTAATGTCCGGATATAACAATCACTTGATTCAACTGGGAGTTAATCTTCCGGATGATTGCGTCATTGACAGAATTCTCCAATCACGCCACCAAGCTACAAGAGCTTCGTGATGAACTATAATATGCAAGGGATGACCAAAACTATGCCCGAGCTCTTCGCGATGCTTTGAAAGCAGCGGAGGTAGAAATCAAAAGGAGCATCAAGTGTTGATGGTTAACAAAACCACTAGTTTCAAGAAAAGGGCAAAGGAAAGAAAAGGAAACTTCAAAAAGAGCGGCAAGCAAGTTGCTGATCAAGAGAAGAAACCCAAGTCTGGTCCTAAGCACTGAAACCGAGTGCTTCTATTGCAAGCAGGCTGGTCCTTCGAAGCGGAACTGCCCCAAGTATTTGGCGGATAAGAAGGATGGCAAGGTTAACAAAGGTATATGTGATATACTTGTTATTGATGTGTACCTTACTAATACTCGCAGAGCACTGGTATTTGATCTTGGTTCATTGCTAATATTTGCAACTCAAGCAGGGCTACGGATTAGCGAAGATTGGCTAAGGACGAGGTGACGATGCGCGTGGGAAATGGTTCCAAAGTCGATGTGATCGCAATCGGCACGCTACCTCTACATCTACCTTGGGATTAGTATTAGACCTAAATAATTGTTATTTAGTACCATCGTTGAGCATGAACATTATATCTGGATCTTGTTTGATGCGAGACGGTTATTCATTTAAATCAGAGAATAATGGTTGTTCTATTTATATGAATAATATCTTTTATGGTCATGCACCATTGAAGAATGGTTTGTTTTTACTTAATCTTGATAGTAGTGATACACATATTCATAATGTTGAAACCAAAAGATGCAGAGTTGATAATGATGGTGCAACTTATTTGTGGCACTCGCCGTTTAGGTCATATCGGTGTAAAGCGCATGAAGAAACTCCATGCTGATGGACTTTTGGAGTCACTTGATTATGAATCACTTGGCACTTGCGAACCGTGCCTTATGGGCAAGATGACTAAAACACCGTTCTCCGGAACTATGGAGAGAGCAACAGATTTATTGGAAATCATACATCGATGTATGTGGTCCAATGAATGTTGAGGCTCGTGGCGGATATCGTTATTTTCTCACCTTCACAGATGATTTGAGCAGATATGGGTATATCTACTTAATGAAACACAAGTCTGAAACATTTGAAAAGTTCAAAGAATTTCAGAGTGAAGTGGAAAATCATCGTAACAAGAAAATAAAGTTTCTACGATCTGATCGTGGAGGAGAATATTTGAGTTACGAGTTTGGCCTACATTTGAAACAATGCGGAATAGTTTCGCAACTTACGCCACTGGAACACCACAACGTAATGGTGTGTCCGAGCGTCGAATCGTACTTTATTAGATATGGTGCGATCTATGATGTCTCTTACTGATTTACCGCTATCGCTTTGGGGTTATGCTTTAGAGACGGCTACATTCACTTTAAATAGGGCACCATCTAAATCCGTTGAGACGACGCCTTATGAACTGTGGTTTGGCAAGAAACCAAAGTTGTCGTTTTGAAAGTTTGGGGCTGCGATGCTTATGTGAAAAAGCTTCAACCTGATAAGCTCGAACCCAAATCGAGAAATGTGTCTTCATAGGATACCCAAAGGAGACAGTTGGGTACACCTTCTATCACAGATCCGAAGGCAAGATTTTTGTTGCTAAATTCGAAACTTTTTGAGAAAGAGTTTCTCACGAAAGAAGTGAGTGGGAGGAAAGTAGAACTTGATGAGATAATCGTATCTACTCCCTTATTGAGAAGTAGTACATCACAGAAAACAGTTTCTGTGACACCTACACCAAATAGGGAGGAAGCTAATGATGATGATCATGAAACTTCAGATCAAGTTTCTACAGAACTTCGTAGATCAACCAGAGCAAGATCCGCACCAGTGTGGTACGGTAATCCTATTTTGGAAGTCATGTTACTGGAACATGATGAACCTACGAACTATGAAGAAGCGATGGTGAGCCCAGATTCCACAAAATGGCTTGAGGCCATGAAATCTGAGATGGGATCCATGTATGAGAACAAAGTATGGACTTTGGTTGACTTGCCCGATGATCGGCAAGCAATTGAGAATAAATGGATCTTCAAGAAGAAGACTGACGCTGATGGTAATGTTACTGTCTATAAAGCTCGACTTGTTGCAAAAGGTTTTCGACAAGTTCAAGGGATTGACTACGATGAGACCTTCTCACCGAAGCGATGCTTAAGTCCGTCCGAATCATGTTAGCAATTGCCGCATTTTATGATTATGAAATTTGGCAAATGGATGTTAAAACTGCATTCTGAATGGATTTACGGAAGAAGAGTTGTATATGATGCAACCAGAAGGTTTTGTCGATCCAAAGGAGCTAACAAAGTGTGCAAGCTCCAGCGATCCATTTATGGACTGGTGCAAGCCTCTCGGAGTTGGAATAAGCGTTTTGATAGTGTGATCAAAGCATTTGGTTTTATCTGAGACTTTTGGAGAAGCCTGTATTTACAAGAAAGTGAGTGGGAGCTCTGTAGCATTTCGATATTATATGTGGATGACATATTATTGATCGGAAATGATATAAGATTTCTGGATAGCATAAAGAGATACTTGAATAAGAGTTTTTCGATGAAAGACCTCGGTGAAGCTGCTTACATATTGGGCATTAAGATCTATAGAGATAGATCAAGGCGCTTAATAGGACTTTCACAAAGCACATACCTTGATAAAGTTTTGAAAAAGTTCAAAATGGATCGAGGCAAAGAAAGGGTTTTTGCCGGTATTACAAGGTGTGAAGTTGAGTAAGACTCAATGCCCGACCACCGCAGAAGATAGAGAGAAAATGAAAGATGTTCCTATGCTTCAGCCATAGGCTCTATCATGTATGCAATGCTGTGTACCAGACCTGATGTGTGCCTTCTTTGTAAGTTTAGCAGCAGGTACCAAAGTAATCCAGAGTGGATCATGGACAGCGGTCAAGAACATCCTTAAGTACTTGAGAAGAACTAAGGATATGTTTCTCATTTATGGCGGTGACAAAGAGCTCGTCAGAACAGTTACGTCGATGCAAGCTTTGACACCGATCCGGACGATTCTAAATCGCAAACCGGATACGTATTTACATTAAACGGTGGAGCTGTCGGTTGGTGCAGTTCCAAACAAAGCGTCGTTCGGGATCTACATGTGAAGTTGAGTACATAGCTGCTTCGGAAGCAGCTAATGAAGGAGTCTGGATGAAGGAGTTCATATCCGATCTAGGTGTTGTACCTAGTGTATCGGGTCCAATGAAAATCTTTGTGACAATATGGTGCAATTGCCTTGGCAAAGGAATCCAGATTTCACAAGAGAACCAAGCACATCAAAAGACGCTTCAACTCCATCCGGATTTGGTCCAGTGGGAGACATAGAGATATGCAAGATACATACGGATCTGAATGTTGCAGACCGTTGACTAAGCCTCTTCCACGAGCAAAACATGATCAGCACCAAGACTCCATGGGTGTTAGAATCATTCTTGTGTAATCTAGATTATTGACTCTAGTGCAAGTGGGAGACTGAAGGAAATATGCCCTAGAGGCAATAATAAATGTTATTATTTATTTCCTTATATCATGATAAATGTTTATTATTCATGCTAGAATTGTATTAACCGGAAACATAATACATGTGTGAATACATAAACCTACAGAGTGTCACTAGTATGCCTCTACTTGACTAGCTCATTAATCAAAGATGGTTATGTTTCCTAACCATGAACAAGGAGTTGTTATTTGATTAATGGGATCACATCATTGGTTGAATGATCTGATTGACATGACCCATTCCATTAGCATAGCACCTGATCGTATTGTTTGTTGCTAGTGCTTTTCTTCATGACTTATACATGTTCCTATGACTATGAGATTATGCAACTCCGTTTGCCGAGGAACACTTTGGTGCTACCAAAGCGTCACAACGAATCGGGTGATTATAAAGGTACATTACAGGTGTCTCCGAAGGTACATGTTGGGTTGGCATATTTCGAGATTAGGATTTGTCACACCGATTGTCGGAGAGGTATCTCTGGGCCCTCTCGGTAATGCACATCACATAAGACTTTCAAGCATTGCAACTAAATGTGTTAGTTGTGAGATGATGTATTACGGAACGAGAAAAGAGACTTGCCGAGAACGAGATTGAACTAGGTATTGGATACCGACGATCGAATCTCGGGCAAGTAACATACCGATGACAAAGGGAACAACGTATGTTGTTATGCGGTCGACCGATAAAGATCTTAGTAGAATATGTAGGAACCAATATGGGCATCCAGGTCCCGCTATTGGTTATTGACCGAGAGGTGTCTCGGTCATGTCTACATAGTTCTCGAACCCGTAGGGTCCGCACGCTTAACGCTTTGATGGCAGTTATTATGAGTTTATATGATATTGATGTACGAAGGTTGTTCGAGTCCGGATGAGATCACGGACATGACGAGGAGTCTCGAAATGGTCGAGACATAAAGATTGATATATTGGAAGCCTATGTTTGGACTCGGAATCACTCCGGGTGAAATTGGGAATTTTACCGAGTACCGGGGTTACGGAACCTCCCGGGGTCAATGGGCCTTGATGGGCCTTAAGGGGAAAGAGAAAGGGGCCATATGCTGGCGCAGCCTTCCCCTTCCCTAGTCCTATTAGGATTAGGAGAAGGGGTGGCGCCTCTCTCCCTCTCCCTTGGTCAAACCCTAGTTGGACTAGGATTTGGGGGAATCCTACTCCCGGTGGGAGTAGGACTCCCAGCGCAGCCATAGGTGGCGGCCAGCCCTCCCTTCCCTCCTTTATATACAGGGCAGGGGCACCCCATGACACACAAGTTGATCACGGATATTTCCTTAGCCGTGTGCGGTGCCCCTTCCACCATATTCCACCTCGGTCATATCGTCGCGGAGCTTAGGCGAAGCCCTGCTGGAGAAGTCATATCGTCGCGGAGCTTAGCGAAGCCCTGCGTCGGTGGAGCATCATCATCGTCCTGCGCCCGTCGTCTTGTGGAACTCATCCCGACACTTTGCTGGATCGAGTCCGGGATCGTCATCGAGCTGAGCGTGTGCAGAACTCGGAGGTGCCGACGTTCGGTGCTTGGATCGGTCGGGTCGTGAAGACGCACGACTACATCAACAGCGTTGTTATAACGCTTCGCTTTCGGTCTCACAGTGCGTGGACGGACACTCTTCCCTCTCGTTGCTATGCCATCACCATGGTCTTGCGTGATCGTAGGAAAATTTTTGAAATTACTACGTTCCCCAACAAGATGGACATAAATTCCCATTACAAAAGCCGGTATACTACGTATCCACTATCCTCACTCCATGCAAGTCACGGTACCCACATTATCAAAAGATAGCATATGCGGTCTTCATGGCATCCCGAAAACTACGACACTACTTTCAAGAGTGCTCAATCACGGTGGCCTCTGAAGTACCAATCAATGACATAATAAATAACCATGATGCCACGGGACGGATTGCAAAATGGGCTATCGAGCTCCTCCTGTTCGACATAATAGACAAGCCTCGGCGGGCCATTAAGTCGCAAGTACTGGCTGACATTGTCGCCGAATGGACAGAAGCCGAACTCCCTAAAGAGTACGCCGCGTACTCCAATTGGATCATGCACTTTGACGGCTCTAAGATGCTAGCTGGTCTAGGGGCTGGCGTCGTCCTGACGTCCCCCACCGGAGATACAGTCCAGTATGTACTCCAAATACTTTACACAGACTCCAACAATGCAGCAGAGTATGGGGCTCTATTGCACGGTCTTCGGATGGCAGACTCCATGGGCATTCAATGTCTCGAAGTACGCGGGGATTCAAATCTCGCAATATCTCAAATAAATGGAGACTTTGACGCCAAGGACCTGAAAATGGTGTCTTACCATAATGCCATTCTCAAAATGTCTGCTCGATTCGAGGGGCTCGAATTCCACCATGTGGGTCGAGAAAACGATCAAGCGGCAGATATCCTTGCCTGCATCGGCGCTAAACGTGACCCCGTCCCACCATTTTTTTGGAAAGGCTGTTCAAGCCATCCGTGGTATGGGAAGGGGAGTCCGGCAATACTAATCCGGATTCGCATACAACCCTAGATCCTGAACAATCTGTCTTAATCGGAGGCTCCGCCACTGAAATCACACCTTCGGCCCACGTGATCATGGCGGTCATCACCCCGTGGACGGAACCCTTCCTAGCATACTTAAATTGGCAGGAACTCCAAGAGGACCAAAATGAGGCACGCTGCATTGTGCGGCGCTCTAAAGCCTACAAAGTCCACGAGGGACAGCTTTATAAGAAAAGCGCAACCGGAGTGCTAAAAGATGCATCTCCGAAGAGGAAGGGCGGCAGCTCTTGGCTGAAATTCTTGCCGGACTCGGCGGCCACCATGCCGCAACTCGGGTGCTCGTAAGCAAGGCCTTCCGTACAGGTTTCTACTGGCCGACAGCCCGGGCAGACGCACAAGACCTTATCCAACACTGCATCGGTTGCCATCTTTTTGCAAATCAAAGCCATATGCCGCCCACTGCCCTCCAAACAATCCCCATAACCTGCCCCTTTGCGGTATGGGGGCTCGATATTGTTGGACCCCTTAAAGGAGGAAGCCATAAGAAGAAATACTTGTTGGTCATGGTCGATAAATTCACCAAATGGATAGAAGCCAAACCAGTTAAAACGGCCGAATCCGGACCAGTGATAGACTTTATATCTGGGGTCGTACACCGCTGTGGTGTCCCCCACAGCATCATCACCGATAACGGCTCAAACTTCACAGCCGATGAGGTGAAAACCTGGTGCAGCAAAATAGGCATAAAACATGATTACGCCTCCGTCTATCACCCCCAAACAAATGGTCAAGTCGAACGTGCGAACGGTCTTACTATGAGCGGCATTAAACCCAGAATAGTGCGATCCTTAAAGGAATTAGATACGCACTGGGTCGAGGAGCTTGACTCCGTATTATGGGGGCTGCGGACCACGCCGAATCGCACAACTGGATACACACCATTTTTTATGGTATACGGTGCAGAGGTGGTACTACCCTGCGATATCATCTATGATTCACCTAGAGTACGCATGTACGAAGCGAGAGAAGTCGAGCTGGATTGGCAGGACAACTTAGATGCCCTGGAGGAGGAGCGTGACGTCGCGAAGGCCCGTTCCGCATTCTATCAACAGCAGGCTCGAAGGTATCAAAGTAGAGAAGTGCGGGCCAAAACTTATAACATTGGCGAACTCATTCTACGCTTACCAGAGAAGAAAAAGGACAAGCTCAAGCCCAAATGGGATGGCCCCTTCATCATTGACAAAGTTCTCACTGGAGGTGCGTACCGTCTACGTGATGCATCAGACAATCGACTCGAGCCGAACCCATGGAACACGGCCAGACTCTGAAGATTCTACGCCTAGTGCCGAACTCCGTGTTTGTCTCCTTACCTCCATCTTCCTTTCTAAATTATATCCTCTCTCTCCTTTTTACATTTATAGCCTTAAAGGCTCTAAGTATGCTTTGACTGCACACTCTGGCCGCGCTATTCAGGCTCATCATACCTGGGGGCTTCTTACACAGAAGCTTATTTGTCTTCTGGGCTTTATGCCCAACACATATGTGTCACCTCTACGTATGTGCCTTTTTTCACCACTATATGCATCGATATGACTTAATTTTTGGCCAAGCTGGGTTGCCTGGCTCTTGTGTTTATGCCCTACATTCCCGTTAATTCGGCTAGGGCATAAGGGGAGCACCTCTGCGATTGTTACTACCGGGTCAGCCGGATGTGTACCTCAGACTGGGTGAAGCCGAAAGCTAGCGTTCTTAAGAGAATATTCGGTCAGTGAACAAATGATGTATTTCATCTATTACAAAACATGCCCCCAGATGCTTATATCCTGTGTAAATTTTCGCAGTTCGGACATGCATATCAATGCATGCACACCCAGGGAAAGGAACCCTTAACGGAACTATTCTCCCTGGAAGATGTTTCTTACTACCCATGTAATATAACATAACTAGTTGGATACTTGTATTTTCATGCACTTATGACCCCTACGCCTGGTTTCCACGCGTGCCCCGGTTTTCACATAACCGAGCGGACTGTCGGGTCCAGAGGTTGAAGCGAAAAGGTCGGCCAAGACAAATGATTTACAATACGGCTAGGGACAAAATATGTCCATCGAAGTACAATGTCACTTAGACTAACTAAATTCTTCTTCTAAACCATCCAACAGGCTGTCTAGCCTACAGTCCTGTTAGGAATACTTATCGGCTAATGCTACTTGGTCATACACCAGATGTACAGGGATCTCCTTCCCATCTGACCCTACAGGTCGGACCTCGGCCATATGGTTCGGGTCAGCTTTAGTGTACCGCGTCTTCACCATGGCCCAGGCTTCCCTTGCACCCTGTCGGCAGGCCGAAATCTTCCATAATCGGAAGCGTTGCCGCGCTCCTTTTAGCATCTCCACAAGCTCCTTCATGCCTCCTGGAAGGGGGGCGGATGGCCATAAGGCTTGGGCAATGTCCAGCATCACTTGCCGAGCATGTTCCTGCAGTTGTGAGAGCTCCGGCAGAAGATCGCCTGCAGATCCGGGCATTTCCTCTTCAGGACGACCTGTCAGAACGCCTACAGACATAATTCTGTTAGCCTCGCTTCTTCACCGAACTTTATAGTGGTTCGTCAGAGCACTTACAGAATATGCCGCGTCGAAGCCTCCTATTCTCCTTCACGGAGTCAGCAAGCTGGGCCTGAACATCCTTTAATTCGACGTCCAGCTGGACGTTCGCGTCCTGGAGAGTATTTTTCTCGTTTATAACCTTGGTAAGCACATGCTGGCCAGCCTTCAGCTGTCGCCGAACATGTTGCTCATCCTCGGGTAGGATATCCGGATTGCCTCCAGTATTGTCTGCAAGTTCTCTTGTTAGAATCGCATTCCTGCCGAACATTTAACTGGTATATACCATGACATTACTCTCGTTTAAACGCAAACATTACCAGATGGGGCCTTCGTACACTCCTCCATCAAGGAGGTTGCGGCCCGTAGTTGGGCCTTGCATTCCTCCAGCTCTTTGGATAGCTAGGTAGTCTTCTCTGTCAGAACCTATGCACACAAAGGATCCTTAAATCAGTTGTGCCAACTGTTTCAAGTCTCAGGGGCTACTAATATATACACTTATCAAGTTTTCTTACCCGTATATCCTTCATGTACTGGTCCGTGGCCCTGGCTAGGCCACCTTGAGCAGCCCGGATGTACGCGTCCCCCGAGTTAAAGACATCAAACGCCTCTTCAGAGAAATTAGGGTTGCATAGTGCGGCCCGTCGGCGCCTTTGATTTACGGTGCTTTCCATTTAGGAGTTGGTAGCGGAAAATCTATCCGCATCCTCTATTGGAGGATCGACCGCGTTGACCTCCACCCTTGAGTCCGGCCTCGGAGTCCGGCTGGTGGAAGCATGACCGGCAGGCTCTCGTTATACATCGTTATACTTTAACAATAATAACTTCATGGCAGGTTTTTAAGCATACCTTTGTAACAGCGTCTCGGTCCTGACCCCCTTGTTGGCGAGTCACCGCGGGTTTATCTTGGCACCCCGATGGCCTTCCCTGTAAGACGCAATACATGTGCGGTGGGTGAAGTGTAAAGAGGGAATCCTTTTTGGAAGATGGGACTGTGGCTTTACCTACCTGGGATACGGGGAGTAGGCCAGGATAATCGGCTATGATGGCCACCATCGCACCATCGCGGCTCAGCTGGTAAAATGTCCTGTCAACAAGCTCCACAAATGTATCCTGATCTTCTTCAAGTCCGGGGTCGAGAGCCCAATCAGGGTCCTCTGGCTGTGGAGACGGGTTGTGAACATCCTTCATAGCCCTTCGCAGTTCCTTCTATGAATTGACGAACTAAAAATCTGTGCTAAAATGTGGGAAAGATTGGAATAAAAGATAGCGACTCACCCAGCTTGGGGGGTTGTACATGGAGAATCCATCTCGTGCCTTGATATGGATGAACTCCTCCTCTTCTTATTTGAACAAATCGGACAGTATCTTCGCTAGAGTAGAAGGAGAGTCCGGCCCTTTACGCCCGCAGCGGGCGGCATCATCTTCTCCATTGAAGTGCCACAGGGGTTTTCCCCGATATTGAAGTGGTTGTACTCCCCGCATTATACATATGGACATAACTTCGATTATTGTCAGCCCTGATTTGGCCAGTGTATTTATCCTGTCCATCAGGAAAAGGATCTCTCTGTTATCATCCTCCTGGGGCTCCTGGGGCGCCAGCTGTGGGGTTTCTTCGATGGGGCATCTACAAACTCGGGAAGGCCCTTCCGAACAGGGTCCGGAAGAGGGACGTCCTCCACATAGAACCATTCTGAGGGCCAGTCCTCGGATGTCTTCTTCGGGGTGCCGGATAGATATCCGGTCCCGTCGATGCGTCATATTTCGGCTCCACCCACTTGAAATACCGACCCCTTCTAGGAACGGGGTACTAGGCAGAATAGCCTCTTCCACAGCTCGAAATGAGCTTCGCAGCCAAGAAAAAGCTCGCAGAAGGCGACTTAGCCTGCGATATGCAGTATGGGGGTTGGGGTAAAGCTGTGCAGCTGGAGTCCGTAAAACTCCAGGAGCCCGCGGTGGAAAGGATGGATTGGAAATTCGAGCCCCCTAGCAAGTAGAGGACGAAGCACACCCGCTCTCCCTTGGATGGGTTTGGAAAGCTCTCCGCTTGCTCCCCGCCATTATAGGTGGCTAGTCCAGCTCGGACGGGGACCATGTATGCAGGTGGGAGAAACCCCTTGGTCTGCAACTCTACTAAACGGCTGTGGGGAACAGAACATCTCTCCCAGTCGCCTGGCCTAGCGCTATGGGAGCGAGACGAGGAACCGCGACGACCAGCCATGATGGTGTGGATTTTTTCGGGCGCGATCTGATGAAAGCTCGCTGGAAGGAGATGGTGTGATTTGGATCTGAGAATCCTCGCCTCTTTTATAGAAGATTTACTCGCATGGTTGGGGTGGCAAATGTAAAAATCCCTCGACCTCTCGCATTCCCTCGACGCGTGTAAACAGCCATAATTAAAGCACAGAAGCTGAGGAGCAGCATTGATAAGAAGCCGGACACTGCTCATTACAACAATGCTCTCGAGGATTAGGAGAAGAACCCGCGTTGCAATGCCGAAGACAATTTGCGCGCAGGACGCATCGTTATTGAAGCCTGGTTCAGGGGCTACTGAGGGAGTCATGGATTAAGGGGTCCTCGGACAGCCGGACTATATACTTTGGCCGGACTGTTGGACTATGAAGATACAAGATTGAAGACTTCGTCCCGTGTCCGGATAGGACTCTCCTTTGCGTGGAAGGCAACCTTGGATATTCGGATGTGTAGGTTTCCTTCTCTATAACCGACTTTGTTTAACCCTAGCCCGCTCCGGTGTCTATAAACCGGAGGGTTTAGTCCGTAGGACGAGAACGATCATAATCATAGGCTAGCTTCTAGGGTTTAGCCTCTTCGATCTCGTGGTAGATCAACTCTTGTAATACTCATATCATCAAGATCAATCAAGCAGGAAGTAGGGTATTACCTCCATCGAGAGGGCCCGAACTTGGGTAAAACATCGTGTCCCCTGCCTCCTGTTACCATTAGCCTTAGACGCACAGTTAGGGACCTCCTACCCGAGATCCGCCGGTTTTGACACCGACAGTACCCCTGCACCGAAAGAACCGCCTCAAATCGGTGGGGGTACTTTCGTAAATTACCCCACATTTCGGACAAGCGCATCCCTAAGCCATGGTTCCCCACTGCCATCCCATCCGCCCACCCATTCGTACACCGAGGTCGCGAAAACCCGTGACGAAACCCCACACCCTGCTCCGTCCGCCACCCAGCCGGAGCCTCTTCCCCGACGATGTCGTCCACAGCCACACCTCGACGTCCCTCATCCACCGTACTGGATGAGGATCCGTCGTCGATCTCGTCGTCTTGCCGGTTCAGCCACCCCGTCCTCCACCTCCAACGAGCTGCCTCGATGTTCCCCTCGTCTTTCGCGCCACCTCCATTCCCAAACCGCCGTCTTCACCTGCACCACCGGAAGAGCATCATAATCACCGTTTCCTCGGATGAAGCTGCGGCCTAATCGGCGCCACCAAAGAGGTTGTACACTAATCGCCGCATTTTCTTCTTGATTCGGTCTCACGGTGCTGCCGGCGCTCGGTCCCGAGCCGAAACGGCGCGGCTCCATCCATGGTGGCGTCGCCGGCCACTTCCTCCATGGCGTCGCTCCCTCGGCAGCGACGTCCACATCAGTAGGAGCTTCTGCTGCTTTAGCTCTCGCTCACGCTGCTGCTCTGCTCTTGCTCTTAGTCCCCTGCCTGGTCTGCTCTTGCTATTGCTCTTGCTCGCGCTCCTGCTCTCCCTCTTGCTCTTTCTTGCGATGCTGCTCCGATTTAGCTACACTTCAGTCGACTGAATCGACTTTTGGGTCAGTCGATTTTCAGGGGGTGGGGGGGTCTCGCCGGGTGAAGGAAGAACCAGCCGCCGAGGGAGGGGCGCTCACCGGAGAGGTACCCCACTATCTATCTTAGGGTTCAGGATGGGGGCGGTGGTCGCCGGCGGTGGCGGGGCATTGGCGGGGCGGTGGCGTGGGGATCGCTGGAGAAAAAGCTCGGCACGGGGGGGGGGGCCTAGAGGGATGGTCAGGGTGGCGGCGGACCGGCAGTGGGGAGTGTTTTCGAGGTGGGCGGGGCGGCGCACCGCCGGCCGCGGGCGGCGGGGGTTGCTGTTTGGCCGATGGCGGCTGGCGGCTCAGGGGGGTGGAGGTTGAAGATGAACCGCATGCCCTTGATTTCGTATCCAACGGCTACAAAATCGACTGACCAGAGATGAAAAAGTCAGTCGACCGACGTGTAGCGTCACCATGCTAGTGTGTTCAGTTTTGACAGCAAAATTCAGTTTTGACTGCAAAATTCATTTTCGACAGTTAAGTTCAGTTTCGACAATTAAGTTCAGTTTCGACAGTTAAATTCAGTTTCGACAGTTAAGTTCAGAGATGAGCGGCTTATGTATTTTACATCTAGCACTTTTTGGTTATGTATTTTACGTCATGTATTGGAGATTCTATTAGAATTCCACTGAGGTTAACGTTGTTCGTTGTCTCTCTTGTCTTGCTTCAGCCTCGGCATCGTACAACTCACCGGAGCTGCTCCAACGATGAAACCCTCCATCACAACGGAGCAGTACCTCGGGCTCCATCTCCAGACGCCTCTGATCTTCTTCCCCTCTGACAGCCAAGTCAGCCGGAGCAACCTCACCGGCCAACCGAATCACGCTGAGATCGACATGGCTTCGCCAAAGAGGTTGTACACTTGTTGGATCTCTTTTCTACTCTACATGTTATATATATTGTCCACTGAGCACTCGTAGTAACGGGAAATACAATTATTTTATCCTACTATATGACAAGCAGTCAGGTACCAAGCAACTTAGCTATCAGTGATGGACTCTCTTGAACACCATCATTATTTATCTCTGCGCGATTGAGCTGTGCATTTGTCGATGGGCCTGGGAGTTGAGCTAGTATGGCAGTAGCCTGGGTCCAAAGTAATAGAAGTAGCACAAAAAAATATTTTTAGTGTAGGGTTTTCCTTGCTCAAGCCTGCCTACTAGAATCACTGGTGCTTGAAAGGAAAAGTGAATGAAAAACATAGGAATTGGAAAGTTTCCTATGGTACTACTTTTCATGAATTTGGTGCAAAGGAATGGAGCAAAGGAAAACTGTAGGATTTGTTCCTTTAGTGTCTCCTTGAAAGAAAAACCGTAGGAATTCTAATTTCCACTTCTCCTCCTTTACATATTCCTATTCATCAAGCACAAGACTAAGAGATAGTAGCATAATAGCATTATAACCGTATATTTCTTGTGGTTTGACTTAATCTCACCATGATTTTTTGCATCCTATGATCTTCCAATTGTTGTGAATCAAACACCCAGATTGGTAGAAAGCCTGTGTTTTTAAATTCTCTGTTTTGCGCGTGCATTCCTATCCTATTCCTATCTATTTCCTATCCCTGCATTGTTAGAATCCTCAAATTCAAACAAGCCCTTACTCAATTACTTCTGTTACAGATATGTGTCATAGAAAGCCTTGTGTGGTTTGTCCTGCTCCTGTGGCGCTATGTTCCACCCCATCTCAGCTGCTCCAACGACGAAAGGGTTCACCACAGTAGGGATCCGCTCTCTAGACTGTCTTTCGCCCCCTCAGATCTTCTTTCCCGCCGCCGGCAGCCACGACAACTGCATTACCATCATCAACTGAGCAGATGACCTTGAGGACTACACGGGTCCGCAAGAGAGGTCGCACTCTTCCGTGTATGCTTACATTACGCGTCGCTTAATATGATGACATGCTACATTATCGTCGTGTTCACCTATTAGACTCGAGTCAGGTCCAAACTAATCTGAAACTTGAGTTTTTAAATGGTTGTGGGGTACATATTGGGGCAGCAATCAGTACTATCTATCTACTATCTAGTTAATCTCCGGTGTCTACTATGAGTTTCATGTTGGGTGCAAACCAACATTAAAGGAACCATTATCTGTATTTTTTACCTAAAGCTATTATCTGCCTGCTACCATTGGTTTTGGGTCTATCCACAGTTTGCTACCATCACTCTGGATTTGTGCATGCACTCCTTACATAATCTCACTATGTTTTATTCCTATGCATGCCAGTTACTGTACACAATGGAACTGATCATGTAGAGCAAAAGAGACAACCCTTGCGTGGCAATAAAATTTCATGCAGACGTTGTTCCATGGTGGGCGCAAAGGCAGCCCCCCTCCACCCATTTCAGATCGTAATCAAGAGGAAGATAATTGTTCTGAGGGGGATTCAGAAGGAGAAGACCACTCCTATGTACCCCATGAGGTCTTCGCTCTAACTTGGCATGCTGATGTTGGTAATATCATGCATATGGTGCCTTGCATTTCTTACTGTATACACTAAAGATCTCATCTGCTTAGTCTAGACATGCTTTGTGTCAATGACATCTGTTTAATTTCTTTATCGTATATGTGAATCATGCAATGCCATCTTGTTTAGCCAGGCATCATATATGTGAATTTTGCAATGCCACCTTGGTTAGCCAGTCATCTTATATGTGAATTATATCATGCCATCATTTTTTTATTACGTGTTAAATTTGTCAACAATTTTAGTACATTCAATTACTCTTCCTGTGCATCAGCCATTCGGCACGGGCATGGAATAATCTGGAGTGGAAACAAGGTCTTCAGAGCAGACAATGCTATCTGATGAAGCGCATGTCTTGTTGGTTACCGATAGCTCCTCAGGGGAGGATTCAGAGAAAGATGACCAGTAATATTCCCCGAGGTGCATGCCCTAACTTGTCAGGGTTCGTTGCTCATATCGTGCGTATGGTATCTTGCATTGCTATGTCATTTGCTTAGTTTAGACATGCTTTGTGTGAATGCCACATGTTTAGTGTCTAATTACCATATATGTGAATTATGCAATGCCATCTTGTTGCAACACATTATATATGTGAATTATGCAATGTTATCTTGTTGCAAGGCATTATGTATGTGAATTATGCAATGCCATGTTGTTTAGGCAAGCGTCATATATGTGAATTATATCATGCCGTCCTCTTTTTTATTTCTCATTGCTTTTGTCGACAATGTTTGTATATTCAAGTACTCTTCCTGTGCATCAGCCATTTGAATTGGTGATGGAGAAATCTGGAGTGAAAACAAGGTCTTGAGCGGAACAATGATACATCTTTGAAGCAGATATCTTGCTGGTTCTGATAGCTCTTGAGAGGAGGATTGAGGTAGATGACCAGTCCTATTATCCCCGAGGTGTATGCTCAAACTTGGCAGGGTTATATTACTCATATAATGCATATGTTGTATTGCAATGCTTAGTTTTTACATCATATACACAATATTGAATGCCATCTCCTTAGTTGACACATCATATATGAGATTGCCCTCTGCTCACTTCCTTAGTGTATAAATCATATATTTGAATTATGGCGTGCCATGATGTTTACATAGACAGCATGTATCTGAATTATGGCATGCCAACCCATTTTCTAAAGACCTAATATAGTTATATCATCTCATCATGTTTACATAGTCATCATACTTTAAATTATGTCATTCTATCCGTGAATTATATCATGTCATCATGTTTCCATCGACGGTATGTTTGTGATTTATGGCATGCCAACCACTTTAATAGACACATCGTATAGTTATATCATGTCATCCTGTTTACATAGTCATCATATTTTGAAGTATGTCATTCTATCCTGTTTAGTTAGCCATCATACATGTGAAATTGTGTCATGCTATCCTATTTAATTAGCCATCATAAATGTGAAATTATGTCCTGCTATTCTGTTTGCTTAGACAACAAAAATATGAATTATTTCATGCCCTGTTTTCTTCCCTACTATCCATTGCACCTATCTATCTTACAATTTCTGTACATTCAATTACTTTTCTTGTTTATCAGCCATTTCAATTGGAGGGAGTGATGGCAGTATCTGTGGGAGTAAAAACACGGTCTTCAAAAAAGATCGCGCTACCTGTCGATGCAGATAGAACCATGGTTGTACTTGCCCAAGAACCAGCCCCACCACACATAACCTACACTCATGTAGATTGTACCCCTACCTAGTTGGACAGAGAACCAGCTACACCCCTTCTAACCCCAACCCCAGCAGATAGACACCAGTTCCCGTTGACACAACACTGTCGCCACCACAGAGCACCCAAACACGAGCAGTTAGTAAGGCAAGTGCAGTGCCCAAATCACGAGGACCACCACTCCGAACCCAAAGTCAACGCTTAAAGCAGATGAAGAATTGTTCTCAGGTCAGGTTTTGTAGCTATGGTTCATACTACTTTGCTCTTGCATCACTGTATTTACTGATACCAACTAATTTCAAATTAGAAGGATGCAACTGAAACTCCAATGGCGCAACAGGTATGTTTTAAACATGTTTCTTCAACATGTTTGGCTGTTTGCTGTTGTAACTTGATCTATGTTGATTTCAGTTTAAATTGAATAAACAGTTATGTTCTCGTGCCATGCACATTACATGTGTTGTTATTGCTGTGTAGTTTCCCACACTTATATTTTGTCTATGCTGCTTTGTCTTAAATAGATATGATTCAAAATGTATCTATCTTGATTTGGCAACATAATCTAGAATGATATAGACCATACAATGACCATACTACATAGATATATGTTTGTTTCATGCTGTTATCCTATCCACCTTACTACTGAACTGGTTTACCAAAATGAGTTTCAAATACTACATTGTAAACCTGAGATGTGTTTGTCTGTTTCTCTTTTAGAACGCGGATAAAATATTGGAGAAGAGTACCCTGTTATGCAATGGTAAAGGAAGTAATGCAGATAAGGTTCAAGATAGTGAGACATCCCTGTTGGTCTCCAAGAAAGCTCCTAAAAACTATATTGAAGACACTGAGACAACCCCAAAGTCCTGTCTTGATGTAGTGTGAGAGTTACTGGCTACCACTGTTGGCACCAGCTCTTCGAACTCGTTGCCTGAATCAGTTCGACTTCTTGAGTCTCAACTTCAAGTTGAAAGACATCGATCAGATGTTATGCGACGGAAGCCGAAGGGTGAGGAAGTCCTGCATAATTCAGATGCATACTTTACGGTGCAACGACAATATTTGGAGTACTTAAGCGCCAAACAAGAGAAAGTTAATAAGCTTGTGAAGCATCTTGTCAGCATTATGGGTACCCAGGATATTGTTTCTTGAGCTCTTCTAAAGTGGTTTCAGTTCTGGACTTGTTTTGCTGCGGCGTTTATATGCTGATGTGTTCCCTATATTTGCACTGGTGGCAAACTTTGATGCCCAGTGGATGTAATATGTGTAATAGCCGTGATAGCCTAGCGTAAGTTGCTTGCTTATGTATTTCCTTGTTGTCTTCTTTATTTGTTTGCTTGTAGTCATTGCAGTTCTTTTTCCGCGGTTTGCTAGTGGCTGCAATAACCTATTTTTTAAAAATAGGCCACAATAACCATGGGCTAATATTTACTGATAGTGACCTTTGGGCCTCCTACGGGCCGTAGAAATAGTGGGCCTTCTACAGACCATAAAGCAGTGGGCCTTCTACGGGCCGTAGAAACAATGGGCCTTCTACGGACCCACGAAACAATGGGCCTTCTCTGGTCGTGTCATCAATGGGCCTTATACGGGCCGTATGATCGACACAAACATGGGCCAAACAGACCGCATTATGGCCGTAAGCGGGCTAGAGTTGGAATCGTCCGTTCATGGGCCGATCATAACGGGCCATCATTAATAGGCCGTGTTGATGGCGCTATGAAAATGGCCCAGCGATAACGGACCACAAGCGGGCGATTGTAACCACGAGGCTGAATTTGGACCAAGCGAAAATAGCGATGTGGGCCGTAAGTAGGCGAATCTTTGAAATGAGCCCAAGAATAAATGGGCTCTGAGAAGGCCGAAAGATAACATGGCCTCGAAACGGCCCAACGGAATAACGGGCCATTAATGGGTATAAAGTGATACACTATTCTTTACGGGCCTGTTTCACCACGGGCCGTTAATGGGTGTAAAGTGACACACTGTTCATTACGGGCCAGTTTCACCACGGTCCGTTAATAGGCCAAGAGTTACATAGGCCCTCGTATGGGCCGAAAGACGTCATGGGCCATACATGGGCCAGAAGTGAAAAACGGGCTGGAATCATATTGGATGGCCCAGATGACGTTACTGGGCCTAATTCGGATAGGGCGTCACGGGCCTTGGGTTAGCGGGCTGTAGATGAGCTATATGCGAATAGGCCGTTAACAGGCTTTCCATGGGCCGGCCTGACAACTTTTGACCAAGTCAAACGGGCCGGCCATTTCACAGGAATGGGCCTCTGTTGGGCCGTGCCACGTGTCGACGTATCATAGGCGCCTTCTGTCCAATGAGTGGATGATATTTGTCGCAGCGATGAGCCGACACGTGTTTCCTCCAGCCAATGATGATTTTACACGTGGAAAATCCCCATTGGTTGAGGCTGTTAACGGGTTATCGGATCCAAAACCCGACCCGATAGCTTAACAGCGTTCCGTTACGGTGGATGCCACGTGTCGGTCACCCTTGATGAAAGCACTTCTGTGACACGCGATTTATCGTCATGGAAGTGGACACTTCCGTGATGATACTTTTGGTGATGTCATGGAACACTTCTATGACAGCACAGGTATGACTATTTTGATTCTGTCATAAAATCGTCATGGGTGTACATGCATGAAAAAAACGCGACCTACTGTGACAAACACGTATCATCACAGAAGTGTATTTTTTTTGTAGTGAAGCTTGCCTTCCACGCAAAGGAGAGTCCCATCCGGACACGGGACGAAGTCTTCAATCTTGTATCTTCATTGTCCAACAGTCCGGCCAAAGTATATAGTCCGGCTGTCCAAGGACCCCTTAATCAAGGACTCCCTCAGTAGCCCCTGAACGAATCTTCAATGACGATGATTCTGGCGCGCAAATTGTCTTCGGCATTGCAAGGCGGGTTCCTTTACGGGAATACTCCGTAAAAGATTTAGAACACAATGATCGTGTACAGCACTACAAAACGGTGTATACCACTGTAGAGAGTATAATATTCCACAAATCTAATCTGCTGACAGCTTTTTACAGCATGACATCACGCCATGGTCCGGTCATTATTCGAACCGTTTTTCTCAACCTGCTACTGCACGTAAAGTGAGGCGGTTTCCTTGACACATCTGTTCGAAGCAGAGATCGTATCCCTTTATCACGGGATTCTCATCAATACGGGTATGGTAACCCAACCACGCCATCAATCGTGGCGCTTGGGAAATAAGCGATTCTAACGGGCAAGTGGGGAGGCGCACAGTTTCTACCGCCTTTATAAAGAGATAAGGATTCTCCTCTTTCTCCCACGCCTCCTTCCTTCTTCGCTCATCCATTCTCGCACGCTCGAGCTCCAGCGCCCCAGTTCTCACCTTCTCCGCACAGTTAAACATGTCCGGAGCGGGAGGCAAGTGGATGGCCTCCTCCGTCAAGGAGGAGGACATCGCGCACCGGCTTCCGGACGCAGGGCAGATCATCCCTACTCCGGGACCCCACGAGAGGGTCGTGTTCCTCGCCCACTTCGTCCGCGAACTGTTATTCCACCTCCACCCATTTGTCTGTGGGACCATGTTCTATTACGGGATGGATTTTCATGATCTGGCCCCTAATTTCATCCTCAACATCTCGGCGTTTATCATCGTGTGCGAGGCGTTTCTCCGCAACAGGCCCCACTTCGGCCTATGGCTGAAGATCTTCAATGTGAAGCCGAAGATAGTGGTCGGCCAGCAGGCGGAGTGTGGAGGCGTCATGGTGGGCAAGATGCCAAGCGTCACCTGGCTCGAAGGTTCCTTTGTGGAGACCGTGAAGGGGTGGCAATCGGATTGGTTCTACATCACCGAGCTGCGCGACGCCAACTGGGTGGCAACCCCCGAATTCCAATCCGGCATCCCCGTGCGGCTCACCTCATGGAAGAAGAAGGGCCTAGCCTGGGGCGCATCTACGGAGCTGACCGGACTCCAGAACTGCATCAAAACCATGATAACCAAGAATATCAAGCTTGTCAATGTGGTCCAGGTCATGCTATTTTGCCGTATTCTCCCGTTCCAAAGACGGGCATTCAACCTGTGGGAGTTCGACGCGGCCCAACACCAGACACTGCAAGAGCTCTTCGATGCGACGCACAAAGACGTCTGGAAGGTGTTTGTTCAAGGCCAGCGAAGTTCCTCCTCCCACCTCCGAGGACCGCGGACTCAGCGCCAAGCGTCACGCCAATGCGGTAAGCATTCTAAATTTCACAAGATGTGCCCTTCCTCAATATGTTCGTGGGAGGAACTTAAGCCACCATACAAATCTAACAAGAATATGTGGCGATGGCGGAGCGAATCGACTGTCCGGCTCCATTGCCTGAAGATCCAGAAACCGCTCTCCTGACGGAGATGTTGGTTCCGGCACTCTATGACATGCCGGAGAACAAGGCCACGGGGACCAGGAAAAGCCTCCGGCGCTAGGTGGTGTCGGACTCATCATCCGAAGACACCAAGGCGCACTCCTCCAACGACAATGAGGAGGAGGAAGAGGAAAACACTCTCCCCCAAACCAAGGGGGAAAAGAAAAGGTAGGCCGCCCCTTCTAGGGGGGGCGAAGGGTTCAAGAAGGGAAGGACCCTAGCTCCGGACCACTCCACAACCGCCGAATACAGCGAGGAGGAGTGGCTACCCAGGGCCAAGCCCCTGGCGAAGTCGTAAGTATTCGGATGCCGAAATACCTCTTGGACATTTCAGCTTTATGGCTTCTTATTATGTCGAGATTTGCTTGTGCAGTCCATCCAAAGCCCACATCAGCTCGTCCTCCTCGGATGGGTCCTTGAGCTCAACGGAGATGAACAGCTTCCCTCCCGACGGCTTCTACTCCCTGTCCCACGGATGACACGGAGGCGTTATCCCAGAGGATACCGGGCCAGGAGGAGGTAGTCCCGGGGACGCCTCAAGGCGAGACTCCAGATGCCGGGCTCATGGGGGGAAGATCCCCATGGATTCGGATAAGTTGGCCGCAACAAGCAGGCCCTGACGGATCTGCGCGGAACCTCAATGGTTCGGATTCAACATGTCAGCCCCCGCCAAAGGCGAGCTATCTCGCCGATGACCTCTGTCCGTCCAGAGGCATTAGATAACTTGGTGGAAACTCTTCAGAGCGCTTCCCTTGATGAAGGACACCGTACTCAAAGAGTACGGTGATCGTGAAGGTTCAGTCCGCCAAAAGCGGCAGCCTCTTGACAGGCTTTGAGGTAAGTGATTTAAATTATGAGAAAGTATCACAGTGTAGACAGTAGCCTCTGATGCTCTGTTTGGTGTTCGGGAAGAGAAGCCAAACAGAGGATCAAATATTATTCCCAGGACTCTAATCATATTATGTCTATGTCAATAAGCAGGCGTCGCTGCTGGCCGCTGCCGCCGCCACTGCGGAAATCTCCGGACTGAGGCAGAGCCTGGGGCAGGCCGAAGAGGAGCTCGGCCTCGTGAAGAGGTAGCTCGAGGAGAACAAAGTAAGCGATACCCCATCTGAATGTTATATAAAGGAAAAAATCGTGGATGCTAATAGAAGCATGATAAATTTTACTAGGGGCCACGGCCGAAGTGGCCGCCCTTAAGAAGGCGTTGTCCGAGGCTGAAAACAAAGCGGCCAAGGAGCGCACCGAGGGCAAAAAACAAGAAGCGCGAGTTGATGAGGTTCAAAAAAATCGAATCCTTGGAGCGTGACTCCAAGACGCAAGAGTCGGAGCTTGCGAAGGCCCGTCAGAGCGCACTAGACGCCAAGGCCGAAGCCCAGAAGGCCCTCCAGGAAATTGAGGCGGCTAAAAAGATAGCTGCGGGTAAGGCTTTCATTATGCAAAGCAAGCATGTGAAGGAGACTTTCCTTTTACTTACCCAAATTCGGAGTTCTCCAAGAGCATTCGCAGATCTGCCGCGCAGCATCTCTGATCCAGCGGAGTTTTACCGGGTTGAGGAGGGGAGCTCGACGGAGAAGTTGTTTTGGTCCCAGTATATTGGGGCCGAACATCCGATGCCCTTGAGCGACCAGCTAAAGCAATTGGTCGAACTTCACAAGGCGGCCGAACTGGCCATGAAGGACTTCATAGTCTGGCTGTGGCCCAGCAAGCCCTTGCCCAACAGCTACTTCGGCTTAGTCAAATGGATGGTGAATTCCTATCCGTGGCTTGAAGTCGTTAAGCGGTCCATCTGCATTGAGGGTGCACGCAGGGCCTTGCCCCATGCGAAGGTGCACTGGGGGAAGATGGACGCCGAGAAGCTGGTGACAGAGGGGCCGCCGAAGGGCAAGAAGCATCGCCACCCCGAACAGTACTATGACAATGTCATTAAGGATGCCCTCCTTGTGGCGGATGAATGTACTAAGGATGTGATATTTGAATGAATGTACTCATGTCATCCTGTATTATGAAAACCAGTTCATGTGAGCTATGCAATGCTTGTTAATTTAAAATATTACCTTCTCTGCGGCCGTTTTTAAAAAAAAATCTTGAGAGTTGGCCACTCGTCGGCTTCCGCGCCCATGTAACTAGTACTGGTGTGTTCGGCATAAATATAAACACTCTTTAGCCATATTTTTGGTCCTTTTAAGGAGGTGTTTAGCGCCACGAACAAGGTAATGGGAGTATACGGCTTTATCGCCCTCATTTAGCCATAGTAGTCTACAATTTTAAATTTTGGCGAAGCCCCTAGTATCCGGAAAGCCGGACTCAGGGCGCTACACACGCCTAAATCGGATGAGGCCGATTCTTCACCTGAAGCAGAAAAAATCTTTAAGGATTTGAGACCTCTCGAACAGCGACCAGCTCTCGCCTTATCATGACAATCAGTTTTCAGCTTTCTCTACTGAGGTGCTCGTCTGGAAGAACTGGGACACAATCGCAGTAGTTCTCCCTGCGTTTCCTTAGCCGATATAGCGGAACGTAATTTACCAAAACATAGGAGCTGGGCAAACCCAACTATTGACCCAAGACATGATTCGGAGCTGATGCATATAGTGTTATAAGTTCGGGGTGCCGCACTGTCGAAAGTGTTCGGACTTGTCTTGCCAGGTTATGGGGTACTGAAGCCCCTGGCAAACTGGTCGTGCCAAAATGCACGGGTATAATAAATAAGCAGTAAAGAAAAAGGGGGTAAATAAACGAAATAGCAAGCTAACACTGTATGCTATTTTCCCTTGTTATGCAAATGATACATCAAAGCATACATATACAAGTAGTGCGATAAGAAGAATAGGATTGTTTGACACATCCTGACCAGGAGCGGGTGGTATGCGGGTATGTAAAATAGGTATAACGATCGTTATCAGAGACCACCTGAGGATTCCCTCATACTCCAAAGCTTCTTGTCCTCTTGGTGTGTCCGTCCAGCTATGTGACCAATAGCCGGTCTTTTGGAAGAGCCTCCTGAAGATAGGGTCCTGAAAGAAAAAAGGGGTGCAAGGATACGTGGGTCCTGAGGTGGTCGAACCGCATTGTGGGCCGTGTCATGGTCGTGCCTCCGCCTATGCCCAGGGTATTTTAAGTGCGTAGTTGTGTACGCGCGGCACGAATGTCGCCGCTTGACTGGGACTAGGGTAGAGGCCAGATTGCTAGTCGAGCTCTGGACGTGCCAGACGATCCTGTTGTGGAGTACTCCGGACTCGCGTGACGGTATCCGGGTTCTTTATCGCCGAATTGGTTGTTTGCCTAAGAAGCCTGTTTTGTACTTCCGCCGCGAGAGCCACGGTGTGCTCCTCCGTGCGAAGCGAGCACTCTGTGTTTCCATTAACAGTAATAACCCAGCGAGGTCCCGTCATCTTGAGCTTGAGGTATGCATAATGCGGTACCGCATTGAATTTGGCGAATGCGGTAAGTCCAAGCAGTGCATGATAGCCAATACGAAAGGGGACGATGTCGAAGATTAACACCTCGCTTCGGAAATTCCGGAGATCCGAAGACCGCTTCCAATGTGATTGAGCCCGTACAATAGGCCTCCACACCGGGTATGACACCCTTGAAGGTGGTTTTTGTGGGCTTGATCCTTGAGGGGTCGATGCCCATTTTGCGCACTGTATACTGATAGAGTAGGTTAAGGCTGATGCCGCCGTCCATGAGGACTCGTGTGAGATGGAATCTATCGATGATGGGGTCAAGGACCAATGCGGCCGAACCGCCATGACGGATACTGGTAGGATGGTCCCTGCGATCGAAAGTGATCGGACAAGAGGACCATGGGTTCGATTTTAGGGCGACTGGCTCCATCGCATAGACGTCCCTTAGTGCACGCTTCCGTTCCCGCTTGGGGATATGGGTTGCGTATATCATATTCACTGTTTTTTCACAGGGAGGAATTTCTTCGTCCTCCGTGTTACTTGATCGAGGATCCTCGTCGTCGTCACTATGCAGCCCCTTTTCCTTGTCTTGGGTATTCAACTTGCCGGCCTGTTTAAACGCCCATCATTCCCTGTTGGTGTGGTTGGCTGGTTTATCGGGGGTGCCCTGAATTTGACATGAGCGATCGAGTATGCGGTCCAAACTGGACGAGCCCGAACGTTTTCTTTTGAATGGCTTTTTCTGCTGTCCGGAATTAAAGCTTCTGAATCCGGCATTGACTGCCGTGTCTTCGGCATTGTCGCCATTATTGCCACGCTTGTGTCTATTTCGTTGCGGCTTGCCGTTGCTATCCCTAGCGTCTGAATCGCCTGAGTTTTTTGGTGTGATGTAGCTGCGAGCCAGCAAGCTGTCCTCGCCCGCGCAGAAGCGGGTCATGAGTGTCATGAGGGCTGCCATGGACTTTGGCTTCTCTTGGCCGAGATGTCGGGCGAGCCATTCGTCGCAGATTTTGTGCTTGAAGGCCACTAAGGCTTCGGCATCTCGACAGTCGACAATTTGGTTCTTTTTAGTTAGGAACCGAGTCCAGAATTTCCTGGCTGACTCTCCGGGCTGCTGGGTTATGTGACTTAAGTCATCAACATCTGGTGGTCGCACGTAAGTGCCCTGGAAGTTATCAAGGAATGTGTCTTCCAGATCCTCCCAACTGCCAATAGAGCTTGCTAGCAGGCTATTCAGCCAATGCCGAGCCGGGCCTTTGAGCTTAAGTGGTAGGTATTTTATGGCATGTAAGTTATCGCCGCGGGCCTTGTGAATGTGGAGAAGAAAATCTTCGATCCATACCACGGGGTCTATTGTGCCATCATATGATTCAATGTTTACGGGTTTAAACCCTTCTAGGAATTCATGATCCATAACTTCATCAGTGAAGCATAGGGGGTGTGCGGTGCCTCTATGTCGGGCTACATCCTGGCATAGTTCAAACGCATCCGTTCTATTGTACTTGACCCGGCCGGACTTTGGTATATTGTATCCGGCGTGACGGTCATCGTCACGTATTATGGGGCGCCCCCGTGATCCGTAGATCGATCTTGACTGTCCTGCTTTGTTTTCCAATACATCTCGTAGGTCCTTCGTGTAGCCCCGGGCCTTAGTGTTATTGTTTGTTTGGCCACGGGGTGCGGTCTGGACTTCGCACTGGTACGCCGTTTTGTCTCGGCCATGGGGTGGTCGGTCAGCCGCATCATGCGCTGGTAGCGTGGGCTTTAAGGCCTCCTCCTCGAGTTGAGGTAGAAGCCTGCGCTTTGGGTAGCTTTTGCTAGGGCGCTCGAGTCCGTATTCCTCGACAGCCAGGACCTCGGTCCATCTGTTAGTTAGCAGATCTTGATCAGCTTGAAGCTGTTACTGCTTTTTCTTCAGGCTTTTCCAGTTCCTATAAGCCGGCGTTTGAAGCGCTCCTGCTCGACGGGATCCTCAAGCACGATGAATTCTTCGTCGCTAAGGCTCACTTCGTCTTTGGAGAGAGGCATGTAATTATCGTCCTCTGATTCTCCATCAGTTGCATGTTCTTTAGGGCTAGCTTGCCCATCCTCTTCCTCGGCCTGCTCAAAGCCCGTCTGGGCAGGATTGTCTTCGTCCATGGCACCATCCGGATTGTTATCTCTTGTGCCGCTATCACTATTTTTGCTATGGCGGGGCTTGGAGCGGCGCCGATGACGCCGGTGTCTATATTGCTTCCCCAAGCACTACTGGAATCTAGCACTTTGCCATCTGCCATGGCAGATGGCAAAGGCATGGTCGGTGGATGGCAAAGGCTTTGCCATCACGCTGTGAGATGGCAAACAGTTTATCCGAAACCGTGCGGTAAAACTTCTTTGCCGTCTGGCGGCTGATGGCAAAGACTGTACTTGCCATCTCTTTGGCAGATGGCAAAGCCTCTTGAGGTTAGCCCGTTAGAAGGCTAACGGCATACTTTGCCGTCTGCGGCAGATGGCAAAGGCTTGGGCTCTTTGCCTTACGCCCGAGATGGCAAGGTTGCATGCTTTGCCGTCTGCGGCGAGATGGCAAAAGCTTTGCCATCTGCTGGCAGATGGCAAAAGAACAAATAAACCAGCCAAATTTTACATGTAGATGACCGTGGCCTCTTTGCCATCTGCCGGTGATGGCAAAGCTCTTTGCCATCTGCCAGCGGATGGCAAAGTGCCTATATTGCCCCCATTTAATTTTGTTTTTTTCTTATATCAATTCATATTAACAGAAAATCAAACACAAATATATTTATATGACCAATATAGCATATTCAACACATATTACCAATAGTCATGAACACATATATATCGAACACATATCAACACATGTTACCAATAGTAGCAAGTTCCATCCATACATATACATAGTTTCATCAATATTACAGTTTCATCATGGGTAGCAAGTTTCACAAAGTCAAAACAAAACTAAAGACAAGCACTCCATCAACCCAAGCTTACGTGATCTGAAGCAAATCTACAAAATGGGAAAGAAGAAAGTTAGAAGAAGAAGACTAGAAGAAGAAGATTATTATGATGCAACTAAAATGTGAAGATTATTATGATGCAACTTATATCTGTAAAATAGGTCATTTTGGAGCTAAGTATGGTTATTATGTCATTTTTGAGCTAACTAAGCATACTAAGTCATTTTGGTGTAAAAAATGCTAAGTTATGTTGCACCAAATTAAAGATCATTTGCAATGTAAGCGCATATATACTCTAATTCTGTATATTGTTACCATGCGCGGTACCGATTGGAGATCCTAGTGCTAAACTGGTATTGAGCTCAAATAGCTATGCTCGTACACTAAACCCTGAACATTACACTATTTTTATGGATACTGAACCAGAGTGCTCTTTTCCCCAGTAACTTTATTCAAAATAATCCAAATTTATGGTGATTTCTGTGAGTACAGTTATGTTTACAATTAGTAAAAAGGTAGTGACATGCCAAATTGAGCCAAAAGCAAAATGCGTTCGATTTTTTTTTGTCAAAATTCCTCAAAATGATTGAATTTCTGTGAAATCCAGAAAACAAAACTTAAGAGCCCTGGGCTTAAAACAGGTTATATCGCGAATGGCATTAGTGTTTAATCATATCTCTAACCTGAATATGGCTCTTATTGCTTAAACTGAAGCTGCAGTTGTTCGACCATTAGGAAAAGAGATCAATTACTTGTTGGCTCTCGCATCTTTATCCACCACAAATTTCTGTCCTGTAGAAAGAACTTCCCTATGCTGCAAAATAAACAACATGAGATCAATATTTCATACTGATAGTGAGAAACAACAAATCATTGGATTGACCAAACTTGTCCTGAATCAAAAAAAATATCATTGAAACCAGACAGTAAAACCTTGGAATTTTATATGAAAAGAAATAAAAATAAAAAACACAAAGTTTAACCAATTTAACACACCGCGAACTATGCATCCATGCATCCATCCTAGGAAAATATGTCTAGATCGAAGCCTGAAGCAAGTATCTGCAAAAATAAAAATGAAGTTAACGATCCCAAGAATATGGTGGGTACATCATACTTAAATCAGAATGCAACAGATTCTTGTGGTTAAAAAAAGTAATAATGTAGGTGAGATTTTGAACTAATGGTCATTTTTGCTATCTCAGGCAACTTCGGAGCAGAGTAAAGATTGTAATAATTTACTACGCAGGAGCTAAATTCTGATGTGAGCAGAGATTTCCTACTACATAGGATGCGTGTGCTAATCAAAATCATATGCTGCCATGGATAAGATCTTTAGAGCGTGCCAAACAGCACAAGAAATTTTTGCTAGACTCAAGTACACCTGAAATCACTGAGACTACAATGAAACTGTACTGGTATAATGTGCTAAATGCCATGCAAATCATACCCTCCTGCTCCCTCTACCGCAGCCACAGTACTTGTTGTACCGCAGCAGTTTCAACATCTTTCCATGCCCGTCTGGATTGACGATCAATCAGGAGATCGCCTAGCAATGGCACAGATGCTATATGCCTGCAAAGGGAGTGGCTTGAAAGTTTTCCTATAATTCAGAGTGCCACACAGTCCTGGAGAACTGGAGAAGCAGATCTCAGCTCCAAATAGAATAATTTCTGAAAATAGGTTACTGCAAAGTTCCAGATTCCAATTCAGTATGCTACACCTTTAATCGATATACGAATTCTATTTGAGGTTTCTCTTTCTTTTCTTTCAGTGGCTCACTTTCTATCACCAGGAATAATAAGGAACTGAAAAAAACCCAACTAACTTGTTTTAAATGCTTGATGATACATGGTAGTAAAATCATGTTTACAACAGAATAGAGGTTACCACAATGTCGTGTCAAGAGTTTTTTCCTCGGATGGCATCTGTCAAGAGAAAAAGACAGTATTTGAAAACACTTCATGGATAGAAGAGTAAGAAATATGGTTGAATGTAGGGCTGCTTACTTGCACCTAAGCTCTTGAAAACAAATAATGAACCCCTTTGTTTCCATAGGTCAAAGACATATTCTAGCATATAAAAATCATGCCTAGAAACTTAACATTTTGCCCCCAGAGTGCTATAAATATTTTGTCGATTTTCTTGGCATAAGCAAAAAGCTATGCAAAATTAATTTTGAAGTTACTAATACAATATTTTATATAGGTTGTGAACAAAGCATCATGATTGTATAGTCAAGTCGTACAAAGTACGGACCAAAATGATGTGGCATCAATGAATTCAAGATATAATTCCTCTCCTCTACCAGGCTGATAATTATTTATCTGCACATGTATGATGCAGACCCATATAATGGATATGCAAATGTAAAAAGTAGCTGCTAACTCCACTATTTAGGGATAGAGCAACTGCCATCTCTAGAGTAAAATCAAACTGTCGGATCCTCATAAACGTCTTTCTGAACAGCAACCTTTTTCTTCACTTCCTCCTCTCTTACCAGTACATTCTAAATATATGTAAGGGTAGAAGGAGATATAAGTCATCCCTGTTTAGGCTGCTTCTAAAGGCATCTCTTCCTGTGTCATACATTTTTCTCCTCCCTATCTTCTCTTCTTTATTGGCTGGACCATTAGGAGAAGCGATAAGAAATTTTAATCAGAATGAAGAGAAGATCAAACAAATCAATTTGAAAGATTGGAAGGAGCAGAAGGAGGGATTTCACAATTTCACTAAATCACTGTCGAATTCATGAACAACATCTTGCGCTTCCGGGTAGCTATCATCCCGTCCTTCGTGCGAGAAAGAAGGCCATTAACCTTAAGATAAGAAAAAGGATTGGTGGTGAAAGGAGAAGGTTATATTTGTCCTTAGAGCAAGATCAGGAAGCACACAGGAGATGTATTTGTTTCAGTAGTTCATGAACTGAATATAGCCTTGATCTGATTTCCTGATAGTCATGAAAACAATCAACCTGGGAATAAATGATGCAAAATCCAGGAGAGAAAACTTCTACAGAAATAAACATAGAACCTGCAAGACATCTTAAAGAAAACATGCCATGAAATTGTAAGATGGATAAGTAATATCTAAATGAAGATGAAAATTTGCTAAGTTGAATAACAGATAGAGATATTGTACGATAGAGTTTGATATCACCAACCATAGTGACCCTGGAATGGGGTTCAGATCTGTCCAGCCTAACAATACTGCTAATCTATCTGGAGAGGACTCATTTCTCGATTCTGTGTCTCTCTGTGTCCTCCTAATCTGGAGAGGACACAGAGAGAGTTTCCTATCAATTTATTTCTCATTTCTTTATCGAAAATATCAATTTATTTCTCCTGTCATGTCTACCATGTAACTCGATGCTAATAAACACTGAGTGTACCTTAAAAAACAGTAGCATATACCCCCAGAATGACCAACCAATTAGTCCGTGCACAACATGCAATTGCCATCTTCTGTGTTCCAGATTTCTTTGCACAAATAAATCTAGTGGCAACATCAGCAATCCAACTGAAGCTCCCATGGAAGGTAAGCGGGCAATCCCATCAAAAAATCTTCTAGTTTCCCGTTTGCAACATACGAGAATGACATGATACACAGCAGTCTACTAATAACACATGCATTAGAAAAGCAAGCAGTCAATTACCTTTGTTGCGACAGTATGGGACAGCGTGGGGAAGAACTTGAGCTCACACTTGAACCTTCACCTACGAAACTAAACAAAGACATCAAGCAAGATGCTTCATTCCATCGTGTTAGTGGCAGAGAAGGTGCAGAACTGTGTATGTGAGAGAGGAAAAGTATATCGAGAGAAAGAATGAGATGTACTGCAGGTTTCATTCATCAACGACAAAAGGGTGTGGAGCTAGGGTCCCTCACCATCGGATGCAGGCACACCCCTTCAGAGAGGAGACACGCGATCGACATCTGCCTCCCCGCCGTGCACAACAGGGCCACCTCCCTCGCCCATGTCCTCCTTGGCGCCTCTGTGGCCTTCCGGCCGGGAGTTGCCTCACCGTGGGGAATCACCGGCTCGGCAGCGAGGAGTGGCGGCGGCAGCGGGCAGGTGTAGTGCAAGATGCAAGAAATCCATGAGCAGTGGCTCAGATCCCGCGCCAGCCAACCAGCCCCTCGGCGGGACGCATCAAGGGCCCGCCTCTCGGTCCACAGCCAGCGCCGCCCCGGAGATCCCGAGCCCGTGGAGTCGCGCCCCCTTGCCAGCGCCTGACAGCGGTGGTCCCGCTCATGGAGTCGTCCATGGCCGCCGCTGCATGCATCTCTCGTTGACCCGACTATCGACCACCGGAACGCGAAGAGGAGGGAGGGGCTCGCGACGCAGCAAGGCTGGCCGGTGGAGGAGTAGCAGCAGGGCGGCGGCGGGGCTCCTAGGGCGCAGAAGGAGGAGGAGGAGGTGGGAGGGAGCGGCGGCGGGTGAGGAAGGAAGGAGCAAGGGGTGTACGTGGGGCTGTGGATTGGGGCTGTGGATGGGTGGGGAGAGAGGGAGGGGATAACCCCATAGTTTTTTTTCACCTGGAAAAAAATAACCCCATCTCTTTGCCATCTGCCAGCAGATGGCAAAGAATCTTTGCCGTCTGCTGGCAGATGGGAAAGAGGTGGGGCTGGTACGCCGTTACACTCTTGATGGCTACAGGATTTGCAAACCTCATTGCCATCTACTGGCAGATGGCACAGATTATTTGCCATCCACTAGAAGATGACAAAGAATTGGCTGATGGCAACCATGTTCTTTGCCGTCTGTCAGTTCTTTGCCATCTGTTTTTTATAAGCAGATGGCAAAGACATTCTTTGCCATCAGCTGGCTGATGGCAAAGAGCTGGCTGATGGCAAATTCCCTGTTTCCAGTAGTGAAGGGGTGTCGACCATATCAATATCATATGATGAGGTGGCTGTCCAGCGCCATATAGGCGGTGGTTCCTGTTCTTCTCCTGCATCGTCGTCCATTCCATCGATGTCTTCGGAGTCGAAGTCAAGCACATCGGTTAAGTCATCGACAGTGGCTATAAAGTGGGTGGTGGGTGGGGGCGGATTTCTTCGTCGTCCGCTCCCCACTCGAGCCAGACATAGTTCGGCCAAGAGTCTCCTCACAAGGAAAGAGACCTTAATTAGTTCAGCACATTACCCAAGGGCGAGTGCTGAAAAATATCCGCGGCGGTGAACTCCATGACCGGTGCCCAATCAGATTCGATAGGCACGGACACACACGGTTCGGATCCTTTGACCGGAGACGAGTCCGAGGGTCCGATGACACCACTCTCACAGGAGGTGGGATCAGTATTCGGCTCCAATGCGGATGAGTGTGCGGTTTCGGTGGCGGGGTCTATCCACCCGCCCTCGGAAGGCGCGATCTGCTCTGAATTGATTCCCAGCGGCACCGTAGACGGCAGATCAAAGTCATGCCCGTCGTGACTGTCCGGCGCAGCTATCATGGGCTCGAATCCGTCGAAGATCAAGTCTCCGTGGATGTCGGCAGTATAGTTTAAGCTTCCAAACCTGACCTGATGGCCAGGGGCGTAGCTATCGATCTGCTCCAGATGGCCAAGCGAGTTGGCCCGCAGTACGAAGCCGCCGAATATGAAGATCTGTCCGGCAAGTAAAACCTCCTCCCGGACCGCATCGTCAAATACGATTGAGGGAGCCATCCAGCCTTATCGCGACGACACAGTGGAACTCTCAATGAAATCACCAATGTCGGTGTCAAAACCGGCGGATGTCGGGTAGGGTGTCCCGAACTATGTTTCTAAGGCTAATGGTAACAGGAGGCAGGGGACGCGATGTTTTACCCAGGTTCGGGCCCTCTCGATGGAGGTAATACCCTACTTCCTGCTTGATTGATCTTGATGATATGATTATTACAAGAGTTGATCTACCACGAGATCGCAGAGGCTAAACCCTAGAAGCTAGCCTATGATTATGATCGTTCTCGTCCTACGGACTAAACCCTCCGGTTTATAGACACCGGAGCGGGCTAGGGTTACACAGAGTCGGTTACAAAGAAGGAAATCTAAATATCCGAATATCCAAGCTTGCCTTCCATGCAAAGGAGAGTCCCATCCAGACACGGGACGAAGTCTTCAATCTTGTATCTTCATAGTCCAATAGTCAGCCCAAAGTATATAGTCCGGCTGTCTGAGGACCCCTTAATCCAAGACTCCCTCAGCCACAGTGAGTTATTATAATCTTAGACGGTTTACCATGTTCATATGGAGGAGACGTCATGGCGGTTTACAAGGATCATACAAGGATGTTCAAGGATTTTTCCCTAAATGTTGAAGATTGACATGAACAGTTTCAAATCAATCTGGGGCCTAATGTTGGGGATATAACTACTGAGTATAAACCGCCTAGGAGGGTCCGGGTTATGCTCATCCGTATTAAAGCCCATGAAGACAAGGAATATGGCGCTTTACTATTGAAGCTTAGAGGCCTAGGGCCCAAGGGAGGATTAGGGCCCATAGTCATAAACCGCCATGAGATATGTAACTTGTATTGTAAGTTTGGGAAAGGTAGAAACCGAGCCGGACACGTGTATGAGCCTGCCTCAGTATTCTGTAAACCGTCGGGCGTCAACCTATGTATATAAAGAGACGACCCGGCGGCGGTTCAGGGACAATGTCGGGGTTACTGATCCACGAACACCTATGGGACCGGCGGACCGAGCCCCTTCGGTTGGCGAGGCGGAGATCGCCACGAAGAGCGGATCGGCGAAGCACCTGAGCAGTTTACCCAGCGGAGCTCCCGGAGAGATAACCTCCTCTTGCTGCATGTCCGAGTGTATTGAGTTCTTGCTCGGGAGCGCTGAGTGTTCTGATTACACAATAACTGCTAACGAGACCGAGCGTGAGTGTTTCTCTGCCTTCGAACCCCCCTCTACGTTGCGCATGGGCCTCCTTTTATATGCTAAAGGGGTCTCCGACAGGTGGCAACGTAGACAAGGGTAAAAATGGAAAAGGAATTGCGGTTGGTACAACTACCTATACAGTGTATCATACCTAACCCTGACGGCAGGGGACAAAGGCATTAAATGCCCGTCTATGTCGCCCAAATAGTGCAAAAAGGGACCGTCAGGGACGCCACCGCTTGCCACGATGGCAATCTTGTCAGCGTCGCTTGCCACCGCGCACCGCTGGCCGCACAGCCTCTTGCCACGCGCGCCTGGAAAGGTCCCAGGGCGACACGTTGGTGGATGTGCTGGAGCGCGGGTACAGAGTGGTAGTTTGCCGCGGCAAGCACCTTGCCGCGGTCGTTGTCTTGTCGCGTCCGGAAGCTTGTCGCTCACCGGGCCTCGCCGGGACACGTGGCACGTCGGGGCAAGTTCCTCGAGATGCCTTGGTTGGCCTTCCCGGCAAGCTCCTCTTGCCGGGGCCTTGTCTCCCTGGCTTGAATACTTCGCTCTTGAATGGCTCCAAAGGAACCACGGAGGACCTTGGCGGTCACCCGGCAAGCCTTGCCGCGAGGTGCTGCAACTGCCGTGCACAAGTTCGGGATACTAGGGTACCCCTACTCTAGTACAACCGGCAGGGAGCCCCGAACTGGGCCACCACACGGTGCGCTGTTGGGCCAGGCCCAAAACAGGGCAGACGCACGCGGCCTGGGATTACGCCGTATCTCACTCTGTATCCACCGCGCCCTCCTCGAGCAGCACACGCCGAATCTGGCGTCGTGGGAGAGATCGTGGGAGGTTTCTTTATTCGGAAAAACGGAACATTTGCCCCCTCCCTCTTTATAAGCAGGGGAAACACGGGCAGTTCGCCCATCTCGCTTGTTGCCATTCCAATCTCGAAACCTCCGCCGCTCCCCTTCTTCCCAAAGCTGAAAAGAGCAGCGCTCCGCTTCATCGCCACCGGCACCACCAACGCCGTCGATCTCTCTCACCACCTCCGCCATGGCTCCGAAAGCCGGGAAGGTTGTGAAGTCGGCCGAGGCGCAGCGGCTCGCGGCGCTGCGAAAGGAGCGGGCAACCTTCCCCCCTCAGCTCGCCGTGAAGGAGCTGAGGGAGTATTACTACCTCTTCTGGTCGACGGAGACGCGAGCGCATCCGCGCACGAAGGTACTCCCAGCTGCCGCTTCGGAACTGGCTCCGAATGGATATCCCTTCTTCGCGTTGTTCTTCTACTGCGGGCTCTGCCCGCCTTTCTCTGAGTTTTTCTGTGACATCATGAACACCTACGGGTTTCGTTTCCTTGATTTCACCGCCAATGCCGTTCTGACCATGGCAGTTTTCGCACATCTCTGCGAAAACTTTGTCGGAGGCTATCCAAATGTAGCTCTTTTCCGCCACTTCTTTATGCCCCGAGTTGGCAGAGGGGAGCCTTTATCCGGTGGAATCGCCTGGATCTCGAGGACTGGCAAGAAGGAAGCTTATCTGGAGGGAGAGCTCCACAGCAAGTGGGATGAATGGAGAGCAGATTGGTGCTGGATTGTCGAGGAGAACCCGCAGCCATTTACCGCCCAGCGCCAAGCCCGATGGCAGCGGCAGCGATTGAGCAACGTGGCCCGGAAGGCGATAGGCTGAAGATTGCCGTCACCGGATCCTCGCCTCGGGCTTGCCGGGCTCCTTTGTGGCGCCGTTGGCGCAGATTTTCTTCGCCGCACGCCCCCTGCGGAGAAGAGGAGACCCTACCGGGAGTTCGAGTAACGCGGCGGATATCATGAGGCTGCGCCCGGGCCTCAACTTCAACTTCACTGTCCTGGAACTGGATACGATGCTCCTGGAACTGTTCAAGCATGATCCTGATCATCCCGAAGTGTTCAGGTTGCCGAGGGGTGTCGTTCCGCTGTGCAATAACTCCTCGCTCGACCGCATCCGTGCAATGATGCCGCTGTGCGATTCGCATGGAATTGTCCCAACTTGGCAAGAGCCTGCAGACGACATCGTGCGGGAGTTCTTTGACGGCTGGTAGAAATGCCGGTCCGCTCCGATGAACAGAAGAGCCTTACTCGCGACACCACCGATGCGGAGATGCAGCGCATCGCCACTAGGCTGGAAGAGGAGGCGGCAGTATATGGTTTACTTCCTGCTGTTAGGCGCGCGCGGGTGCTCTTTCTTTGCTGACAGCTGACTATTGGTTTGCGTAGGAGCAGAGCAGTCTCACCAGGAGTGCCCGGGAGCCGCTCCCGACATGCCATCTGCTTCGACTACACCGCCAAGGGAGGATTCCCCGGCAAGGGAGAATTTTCCGGTAAGGGACCAGTCTCCGGCAAGGGACAGTTTTCCGGCAAGGGACAGCACCAGCGAACCCCCGGTGGTGGAGACCACGACTGTAGATCCTAGTACAGGTAACCCTCTTGCTTGAAAATTTCCCTTGGGTTCTTCTTCTTCTGATTTTTTTTTCTTTTTGAATATTTGCTTGACTTTTCTTCCTTTTCCGGTCGTCAGATCCATCTGCCACGGAGCCGATGGAAACCGAGGTCGCGGTGAGGAGGATCTGTGGCAGCAATACCGGCACGCCCTTGTCACCGAAGAAGAAGCCGGCCTTGATGATCCTGCCCGGCGGAGAGGCCGCCATAAAGCTGCGCTTGCGAGAATTGGCGAGGTCCGCGATCGACCGACGGCCCCGAGGTCGCAGAGGCGCCAGGCGCTACGCCGACCGCCGATCCCTCCGCCGCTGCTGCTGCAACGCCGAGGCTCAAGAGCCCCAGCCCGCGCCTATTTGAAGGCGGCGATGGCGTCTTCATCAAGCTCCCCTGGGCGTCGAGCTCCAGGGCGCCGATCGAAGGAGAAACCTTTTGATGAAGAATTGCTCGCCTCCGCTGGACTGGCGCTGGTCGATGCGCCGAGCAGCAGCAGCGGCGAGCCTGAGGAGGAGCAGCTGCTGCGGAAGCTGTTGTCACTCTACCGCGCCCGACAGGCCAAGCTGGTATCCCGAGAGGCGCTTGTCGCGAAGGCGGGAGTGGATATCGAGAAGCGCGCGAAGGAGCTCCGGGGCCTCAACCAGGAAGCTCTCCGGTCCCTGGCAGGGGAGCGGGAGCAACTTCGCCGAGGCGTAAAGCCTTCCTCCTCGAGAAGGCTGAAGTTGAAGAGCAACAGCTGACTTGCTGCCGAGAACTGTCTGCGCGAGGAAGGCGAGCTGGTGCAGCGGAAGGTTAACCTTGACAGCCATGAGGAGGAGCTTGCAGCAGCAAACATTCGGGCGGGGCTCTCAAGGAAGCGAGAGGATGCTGCCGCGAGCTGCCGAGGCCGCTAAGAAGTAGCCGGAGGCGAAGGTGGCGCAGCCGGAGGCCGATCTCAAGGTGAGCGGGGAGCTTGCTGTGCTCAAGCGTGGCGCCGAGAAGGACGCCACACCCTTGGCGAGCTGCAGGGTTGTCTCGCCGAGAGGAGCAAGGAGCTTAGCGCCGCCAAGGACTCCAACGGATCTTGAGTTGAAGCTGACTACTTTGGCCGAGACGCCGGACGGCGCGGGGAGCGGAGGTGGCCTTGAAGGAGAAGATCAAGGCCGACGAGGCGCTGGCTGGCGAGTGCTTACGCCCGTAACGCTTTTAGGAGAATGTGGAGCACTGGACCGAGGGTCTCGTGGATGTTGCCGCTGACCATCGGCAGAGGAGCTGGCGCAGGCTGGGGATGGAGGATCTCGGGTATGCCTCCGATGAGCACCTCCAACCAGGCGCCAAGCTCAGCTTGTTCTTCAAAGGCGTGGCGACGGCCCTCCAGCGACTCCGGGAGAAGACCCCAAAGCAGCTGGCCGACGAGTCGCGCATAATCTGCGCGGGAGCTCTTCAAAAGGTGCTGGTGAAGGTGGCCTTCCGCAACCCAGGCCTCAACACTACTAGAAAAAGGGCTATAGATGGGATTGACACTAATGGTGCACCAGAAAGCTGGTGCGCCATTAGTATATACTAATGGCGCACCACCTTCGATGCGCCATTAGAGTTGAAACTACTAATGGCGCACCATGCAAAGGTGCGCCATTAATATCAATTTTTTTGAACTAGTGCGCTTTGTCCAAACATACTAATGGCACATCCTGCTTAAGTGCGCCATTAGTAGTTGTAACTACTAATGGCGCACCAGGCGAGAAAGTGCGCCATTAGTATAAATTTTTTTTGAACTAGTGCGCTTGTCCAAACATACTAATGGCGCATCCCGGCGAAGTGCGCCATTAGTAGTTGTAACTACTAATGGCGCACCATGCAAGTGGTGCGCCATTAGTATCAAAAAAAAAATTTTTTTTTTGAACTAGTGCGCCTGTCCAAACATACTAATGGTGCATCCAGATGAAGTGCGCCATTAGTAGTTGTAACAACTAATGGCGCACCGCGCCAAGGGTGCGCCATTAGTATTTTTTTTTGCAAATCTACTAATGGCGCACTGCCAGGAGGTGCGCCATTAGTTACCTGGATTACTAATGGCGCATTTAGTGCTGGTGCGCCATTAGTAAGTGGGCAGCAACAAGATATTTTGGACAGCCTCTCCTACCCACACTCACTTTCTCCCCACTTCATTCTCTCCACCTCCTCCTTGTCTCGGGTGCCTCCTCTTTTCACCTCATTTCCACCATAGATTCATTCAAATTAAGTGGTTAAATTACCTTGTTTTACTAGGTAAGTAAGGGGGAAGCTATATTTATGTTGTTCTCCCTACAACAATGTGCACATGCACTTTTACGGCCTAGCTAGATCTATGTATGTTCGTGGTGTTGCATATGTTTGTGGTGTTGCATATGTGTTTGTGTTTGGAGGTGTACGGTATTTGAAATGCGATAGTTGCCAATATTTTGCGGAATGTTGATTCATTTCCGTTTGGCGAGAATTTTGGCATTAAGCATTCTTTTGGTCATATTTTAGGAAAGTCATGCCAAATTTTTTCTTGGTTCTAAAATATCGCTTTTCTCTACCCTTGAGCGACCATGGTCCGCATGATGACCGAAGGCATAGTGAATAGGTTTTGAGGTCCGCGAAGGCCGAGATGCTTCAAAAGAACGAGACGGAGATAAGATGTCCGTGTCGAAGATGCAAGCTGAAGAGCCTTATTGCGGACCCGGATTCCGGGAAGGTGCGGGACCACCTGCTCTTGCGTGGTTTCATGGATGGCTATCGGTGGCAAGGTGATGAAGATGACTACGAAGTCGTCCATGGGGGCCGGGAAAGAAATGAGGAAGGGCAGCAAGACAACCACCGCGGCTCGGGCGGGTGAGAAGACGAAGAATCCCCAGGAGATGATCACGATGGTGATGCTGTACACAGTCATCATGTAGAAGATGCAGGACATGATGATGAGGAAGATGTCGGAGCAGGCGACGGGCATGATCATGAAGATGATGATGCCGGCGCGAGCGACACGCTGGACCATCGATGGGCTGGGTGCAGGACCCTCATATTCAAGAGCTGCTTCTCAAGCGGACGGATAACGCAAGAGCTGCCGCCCGAGAGAAGCCAAGATGGATCAACTTGAGTTAGACGCGTTACTCCATTGTATGAAGGATGCAGGCCCGAGGATACCCGCTTGAAAGTAACGCCATGGCTCGAGATGAAGGTAAAACACAAATGACCGACGATGCTTCGACGAGAACATGTCATTCGCACGAACGCCTTCCCAAGGGGAACAAGTGCCCGACCAGTTTGAGGAGGCTAAGAAAATCGTGTGTCCTCTCGATTTACCGCACATGAAATACCATGTGTGCATGAACAATTGCATCATTTATCGGGACGAGCACGCTGGAGTCTACCATATGTCCGGTGTGCGGCGCCACTCGATACAAGAAGAGGAAGAGCTCCTCGAAAAGTGGTGTGGTACTTTCCGATCACTCCTCGCTCGCAGCGCTATTTCGCGGACCCTAAGGTAGCAAAGCTCCTGCGCTGGCACGCGGATAGGGAGGAGAAGAAGCGAGAAGATGACGCAAATGATCCGGAGATAGATAAAAAGACAAGATGCCGAGTCACCCTAAGGATGCGAGCGGTGGCAAGCGTTGAACTTCAAGAATCGAATTTGGGAACGATCCAAGGAACATCATGCTTGGGCGCGAACCGATGGAGTCAATCCGCTTGGCAGCCGAGAAGCACACATAGCACCTGGCCTGTGTTTGTGTGGATGTACAACCTTCCCCTGGTTGTGCATGAAGAGGAAGTACATTCACATGAGTATGCTAATTGAAGGGCCGAAACAACCAGGAACGACATCAATCTGTATCTGGGGCTGCTGAAAGAGGAGCTTGACACGCTGGAAAACGCCAGCCAATACGTGGACGCCGCAGAGAAAGAATATTTCCCTATGAGAGCCGACCGCTCACGACGGTGCACGACTATCTCGATTCACGGATATCTCGCGGGCAGGTAGTCCACGGATTTTACGGATCGTAAGGTGCATGGATGACACAACGATCGCCAGCTAGATAGAGATCCCGGTCTTCAAAACCGTGTTCATGGGACATCGAAGGTGGCTTCGCGACGATGACCCGTGGAGGAAACGCAAGGATCTGTTCGATGGTGAAACCGAACTCAAAACGCCTGTACGAGGAGCGGCGAGGAAATAGACAAGCTGTTGAAAATTGGAAAGACTGCCCACCGCGGGAAAGAAGCAAAAGGCGCCAGAGCCGGAAAGAAGCGAAGGCGCCAGAGCTGCTGCTGAAGGTATGGAAAACGAGGTCTATTTTACGGGACTTGCCAGATCGAAGATCCACCGTGTGCCTCACAGCCTTGATGTCATGCATATCACGAAGAACGTGTGCGAGAGTCGCTTGGTACCTTGCTCAACATGCCGGAGAGGACCAAAGATGGGCGAAAGCAAGGGCAGACTTGAAATCAATGGGCATCGTGCAGGAGCTTCACGCTAATGATGATGATGATGATGATGATGATGATGAGGCGAAGCAGGACACGTAAAGTCGTCGCAAAGGCAAAAGGCCAAGAAGACCGGAAATGACTACCCTCCCGCGTGCTTCACTCTAAGTCGAGGAGATCGGGCAGTTTTTCACCTGCCTCCTAGGAGTAAAACTTCCTCACGGTTACGCTGGGAAGATAAGCAGATACCTAGACCCAGTGAAGCGAAGTTCAGCGGGATGAAGTCTCACGTATCACGTCGATGACGCAGATACTTCCAGTTGCAATCCGTGGGATCATGGACACGCACGTCCGTGAAACGCTATTTGGCCTATGCAACTTCTTCGACGCCATCTCGGAAGTCGATTGGCGGAGGCAACTCGAAGGCTACAGGAAGAGATCGTGGTGATACTATGCGAGCTTGAGATGTACTTCCGCCCGCATTCTTCGACGTTATGGTGCATCTGCTGGTCCATATAGTGGAGGATATCATCCAACTCGGGCCGACGCTCCTGCACACCATGATGCCGCTCGAAAGGATGAATGGTGTCATCAAAGGATACGTTCGCAACATGTCACGCCCGAGAAGGAAGCATAGCCAGGGCTTTCGACAAGAGTGCATCTCCTACTGCACGAATTATCTAGGCATCGAGAACCCCGTTGGTCTGCCCGTCAACAGGCACCTTGGCAGGCTCGCTGGATGGGGTTACCGTGAGGGTCGCCACGAAATGCATGTCGACTTCGATGGTCGACTCGCCGACTTTGAAAGAGCAAACCTAGTCGCTACAACACATAGACGTGGTCGATCCTTGGGTGGTACAACACAAAACCTTTATTAAGAAGACGTACAATGACCGAGGCCAATAGAGGACGGACGGAGATATACTCAAAGAGCACAACTCATGTTTCACGCGTTGGTTCAAGCAGAAGCTTCGTTGCACCCTTTACATGAGGATTCTTCCGGAAGAACAACTCATATTCGCCTTTCTCACAGCGCCGAGCACAACGATGACCTATGAGGCATACGATATCAACGGCTACACATTCTACACCGAGGCCAAGGACATGAAGAGCGATGGTTATCGAACTCCGGGTAACGATGGAATCCTACACCGTAGCGACAAGGACAGATACTACGGAAGGATCGAGGAGATCTGGGAGCTGAGCTACGTTGGAGAGAAGGTCCCAATGTTCCGTGTCGATGGGCCAAGAACGTCATAAAAGAAGACCGTATTTCACCACCATGGTTATACCGAAGCCAAATCCAAGATCATGGGCATAAACGTCACCGCGAAAAATGAGCCATGGGTACTGGCTTCCCAAGTGGACCAATGCTTCTTCATTACCGACCGCCAAAGCCCAGTCGTGTTGTCGTGAGGAGAGGCAAAGGAAGATCATCGGAATGGATGGAGTAGCCAATGAGCAAGACTTCGACAAACGGCGACCCGAGGATCGAACATGACGACGATGATGAAGTAGCAGCATACACCACAAGAAGAAGCAGGACCACCCTACCTAAAGGACGTCTGCTCCATAGAAGAACTCCATTTGCGAAAAAGAAGGGCAAGAAGATTGTGAAGAGATAGCTAGCTAAGATCGATTGTATTTAAATCGAGACTTCATTTCTCGATTGTATTTCATGGGCACTTTTGAACTATCATGAATATTTTTAATTTCATGGACACTGATCCCCTCCATCTCGATCCCCCTCCATCTCGATCGCTATCCCACCTCGCCAGATCTGGTCCACCGGCCGCCGCCACACCGCCCGCACCTCGATTCCCCTACTCAACCGCCGCCGCCCGACCCCCACACCTCCCTACTCAACCGCCGTCGTCTTCCCCGCACCACTCCCTACTCAACCGCCACGACCCCCGACCTCCCCTACTCAACCGCCGCCACCGACCCCCGCACACCTCCCTACTCAACACCGCCGACCCCCGCACCCCCGCACCTACCCCCACTCCACCGGCATTACTATTTGATGATATTTTTTAAAAAAATATTACTGTCTTATAAAAAAATATTAATTTTATGATTTAAACAAGTTTGAACATATTTAAACACAAGTAAGTATCAAGCAGCATTTTTAATGCATAAAAAAAATTGTGGAGCCTGGGAATCGAAACCAGGACCTCCTGGTGTGAGAACTAGCTGCTGACCAGTCAAACTAGTAGAGAAGACTTGATGTGTATCAGGTCTGGTGGTAGATAACCTGTTGGCTCGGCAGTAAGTAAAAAAATACTAATGGCGCACCTGGGTGAGGTGCGCCATTAGCATGTATGTACTTATGGCGACGGGTGAGGTGCGCCATTAGCATGTATGTACTTATGGCGACCGAGGGTGGTGCGCCATTAGTATTGTGCCGCCCTACTTCAGACGATCCCTCTCTCTCCTCGCCCCTCGCCCATGATCCCCTTCCTCTCCTCTCCCGATGCGCCGCCCGCCGCCTCGGCGCCGCCTGACTGCAGCGCCGCCCATCCACACCACACCACCGACGCCTCTCTCTCCCATCCTCCCTTCCTCCTCCGACCCCACCCCACTCGCCGGAGCAGCCGCCCGCCCACACCACACCACCGACGCCTCCTCTCCCCATCCTCCCTTCCTCCTCCCACCCCACCCCACTCTCGCAAAGCAGCGCCCAGGCCGACACCAACCTCGCCTCACTCACGGCCCGCAACCTCCGCTTGCCAAGTCCGGAGCTGCTCGTGGAGGAGACGTGGCTGGAGGCGATCTCCGGGAGGTGCCTGCTCACCTGCCGCCTCGAGCGCCAGTTCAGCCGCCTCGAGCGCCAGACGCCAAGGTGCCCGCCTCTACTCGCCGCCCCACCTCGCCTTCCACGCGCTCCACTATGCTGTTAGGGCAGATTTTTGGTTCCCGCCACCACTCGCTGCTCTATTTACCTAGATCTGGATTCCCTGCCTGCTCAGCTCACCTCACCTCACCTCGGCTCGGCTCAGTCCCCATACCTGGTTTTGGGAAGGCAGGGATCAGCATAGCCGCAGGCTAGGCTAGGATGTATCGGTTCGAGACACCCATCGCGTTTGCTACGGATGCACCAAATTTCCCTTCGCATCCCACCAATTTTTATGTCTACACCTGCTTCACCCTAGGCTGCTTAGATAAGTGGATTTCTATGGCTTCGCTCAATGCCCTGCCGCTTTAGATAACCGTCGATTTGTTATGGATGTACCGAATATATCTTCTTTACAGCTTGTTGTTCTCACCACTTTAAATAAATCTAACCTGCCTCATGAGACATTTAGTTTGAGAACATCTATTTAGGCTGCGGCCGCCCGCCAATTTGTTCATCTATCTACACCTCGGCATGCCCGGCTACTTAGGTAATTAGATTTCTATATGTCCGCTACCAACGTGTTAACAATACAGATACCTATCACGCATAACTATTGATGACACGTGCCCAAATTTATCTTCTTTATTTTTTGTTTTCTTCAGTTTAATGAAATGAAATGAATCCAACAGCTCCATTCACTAGTAGTGATTTTAACAGACTGCATGAATCTAATCACTACTGTTCAAATTCAAATTTAAACTTGAAATTCAAATTTTAATGAAATTCAAATTTAAACTTGAAAATCACTAATGTGATTTGAACTGGGTGTAATGAAATGAAATGACCTTTGTATAACTGTCGACTCCATTCACTAGCAGCAGCCAGCACTTCGAATCTAATCTTTCTTGGGCAAGCTCGGCTACTTGTTGTTAGTCATTCACTAAAAGATCCTCAACAGACTGCATGCATCTAGTATTAAATTTCTTGGACGGATCATCTCTTTTAGCAAAGGACTGTAATAATTAACTAACTGAAAATTTGACATTCGGACTATGCTTGGCTCGGTTTTGTGAAATCTCATCTCTTTTCTAGTGCCATGACTAGTCATGAATTTTATTTTACTTTCCCACTTTATAACATTCAGAAATTGTTTACTAGCTCAAGCTTCTCCTTTGCACTTTATCACTTCAATCTGCTGCTACCTCAAGCTTCTCGCTTACACTTGTGCCAAGTAGCATTTTTTCCTTGTATAATTATATGGTGGTTGACTGAGCTGCTACTTTTTCCTTGTAGAAGATCGCAGGTCGAGTGGGAGGGATCCAGCCATGCACGACACCGAATCACTAGCAAGGCAGCTGCCTAGAATAATAGGTTGACTCACCTATATATACTACTATCTTGCATCTCTCTCTTGTTTCTTCTTCTACTACAATACAAAGAGAGTCATTTCAGTTACTTGTCTTAGTGTGTGGTGTGGCTGTTTATTGTTCAACACCAGCAACTAGCTATATTTAGGTCCAGAGAAACGACATGGCTCTCCAATTTTAAGTAATCTTGCATATGTTAGAAACTACATATATGGTCTCCGGTTTTCTTACCTCTACTCTAAAACACCAACGCATCAACAAAAGAAGATGGTATTTTGTTACGCTTTCAGTTCGTGTCACAGGAGATATAATGTTTTACAATCTTTCCGGTTATATTGGAGTTAGGTTTTTGAATATGAGTAGCAGTGACTTGATATACCTTATGGAGTTGTAACAGTTCCTCTTGGTGCTTAGGTGCATTTTCTTTGTGTAACTTGGTTTAGAAATGTGATTTGGTCTTTTGTGGCATTTGGATGCCTAAATCCCATTTTCTTAATCATATTGCTTGGAAACTTTTGGTTATCTCCTCTCAGTGATGAAATAATTTATATGTACTGCACTTTTTTCATAATTAGGTAATAACGTTGGTTACAGTTTTGGTAGTTCAAACGGAATGTATCTCATTTTGTAGACAGATTATTTTCTGGAATATCATATATTCAAATTTGTAATGAATGATGGCTTCTACCTGAATTGGTAGACTCGTGGTGTTAGTTTGTTCTAAATACAGAAGATAATTTTAACAACTGTAGAACATGTTGAGATTAGCAACTTTTTGTGACATCAACCAACAGTCCTGCCACCGGGTTATCCTATTTTATATTTTTAATTACTAACTTAAGTTTGAGTAACACAGTGGCAGTGAAGTCCTCATAATAATCAGCGGATGTTAACTTTCCGATGTCCCCGTGGTTAACTAAGATTGTGGTGTTAGTAGAGGCACATTGTGGCCTTTTCATCCATATGAAAGTAGAGGCACATTGTGGTGCTAGTTTGTTGGGTTTTGTCTCCCACCATCGTGTCGTGATGATATTGCAGGTACCCCGAGAGGCCCTTGAGTTTGTCGGAATGTCGATTAACTTCCGCTCCGCAATTGGTATTTCCATATGTCCTATTTTCAGCAAAGGTCATGCTGAAAATTTCCGTGAATTTTAGCATGACTTTGCTAAAAATAGGACATATGGGGTACTTGTGACTAATGCATGGGCCGGGTATCTTAGTAGTTAATTAAGTAGGATCAAGTGCCCCGGCGCATTTGTGACTAATGCATGGCTTTTAGGGTGCCTCGTGTCGATAAAACCGAAATGATGAAAGGTTAGGCTTTTAGGGTGCCTCGGCGCCGAAAAACCCTCAATGATAAAAGCTTAGATTTTAGGATGCCTCGTGTCGATAAACCCTAAATGATGAGACCATGATCTTGTTCCTTGACAATAACCAACTTTTTGACCAAACTTTGTTTCTATTTAGAGAGAAACATGGCCCACAATGATGAGGCCGGGGTTCGGGCGGCAAGGCATTCAGTAGCTGTCCCAGAGATGGAGGAACAACCTCACTTGTATGAGGACGCCGCTTTCCCACCGATCCCGAGACCACCGATGGTACCGCCGAGGATGACCCCACCGATGCCACCACCGATGATGGTGCCGAGGATGCCACCATCGATGATGGCGGCGCGCACGCACGATGGCAGCCAATGAAGAGGCAACGGAAGGACGGCGTTCGACTGCGTTCGCACCCTCAAGGAGGAAGTTATCAAGTGGACTCGACGGAATCCAACGGCGCCCAAACGAATAGTCAAGGGGTACTCGCTTTCAGCTCGGGTGCATTCTCCGAGCACCGCCTCGATCAACACCGAGAACCCGAGGCATCCCGACCGAGGGAATTTGCGCAACCTCCTCTTCACGGCTGCACGAACGATACAAGTTCCCGCTGCTTTTGAAAACACAAGCCTCAAAGGGAATAAAGTGAACAATGCTGCCCTCACGAAGATGAGCAAGGCCCTGTCTACTTGGAAAAGCAATGTGAAGAGAATGATCGAGAAAGGTGAGAGTTATGAGAAGATCAAGGAGAAAAATCCTTCGATCACCAAGATGACTACAACGACTTCAAGATCAATTGCTCGAGCACCGCAAACTCCGAATCAAGTAAGTGGGGAAAGAAATGCGGAGCTGAACTTAGGGGAACACACACTCGTCCCGGCGGTTACAGAGTGGCGGAGCCTATATGGGACAAGGAGGACGCGGAGCGCGCCGAGCAAGGCCTACCGCCCCTCTTCGATAAATCACGGTGACAAGCAGACCAGGAACTTTGTCGTGGCCGGTACAAGAAGGACCGAAAACAAAGGAGCTTACCACGGATCCAAGACCAGGGCGCTTGAGGTAGTTCTGGTAAGGAATACCACCCCCGGGGTAATTAGCTCCATATGGTTGCATTCTAATTAATGAAGCCAAATTTCTAAATGGTTCACATTCCTTCCACAGGCGACTGAAAGCAGTAGCGTGGGGTCGACTAAGAGCAACCCTTGGGACACCACTCTCAATAGGGCGTTGAATGTAATGAAGAACAAGGATAATCAAGAACTCAAGGCACAGGTGGCGCGGATTCCGGAGATTGTCCAAGAGCAAGTGCAACAACAACTCGGAGCGACGATCACCGCCATTGTGCCTACCTTGATCCAGGGGTTGAGTGCGTGGATTGCGGGCGGCCAACAGGGGCCGCCCCTGATTCCTAGCTTCACGGCCAGCAACTCGCAGAATGCGATGGCGGGGCCATTGGTGTCTCCGGCGGAGGCGACATTGGTGTCTCCGACGCCGCACGGAGCTTAACGCACCGGTGTACGCCGCCGCACCTCTGCAGCAAGCGCCCTCCTTCAATCTGCACGCCATTGCTGGCGGTGCTCGACATTAGCCGAGCTCGACGCCATCATCACGGTAACTAATTAAGCCTCTCTCGGCCGAGGACTTCATCTCCTTGCCTTTGATCGGGCATCCTCGACGCCCTACATGTTTTCGCAGGCGCCGCCGACGCTCCGTGCACTCTCCCGCACTTCGTGAACAACGAGTTGGTCGATGTCGCCAAAGGCAAAATCGCTCAACCGGCAACCCTTGTTCCACGGTACCAGATGCCACCCAACTTGTTTAGGGTTCAACTGGTTCGGTGCTGCAGGCTGCGCGAAGTTGTTACCTCCGATTCAACCCGTCGGGGCCGACGATGATGACGTGATGACCATCGGCGCCGCTCGAGCTGGCCCTGCTTTGGCAAGAGCCAGATTCGCTTGGGGCGGGGACACCACCCCAAAGACAACACCGCCCCGTGTTGCCGCCAAGTCGGCCCCATGGCAAGACCGCCGCAACGGTGCCGGACATCCCTATGCCATCGATCCAAACATGCATATGGCACAGATCGAACGACGACGATGACGATACATTTGCCAACATCGATCAAGTACTTTGCCGATCATGGGTACGGTGGCGACTTCATGGGGCCTCCTTCTCAAGAACCCAACCCAACAAAAGACGGCGCGATCTAGCTGGTACCGCGGAGAAGCCAAGTAGCAACAGCGCCGTCGCCGCTCAGCTCTCAGAGACGCCCCAGCTGCCGACTTCACCGAGCCTCGATAGGCGAGGTGCAAAATATTATCAGCCCCAACACACTCAAGAAGGCGGTCTGTGAGCAGAACTCGTCCCATTACAGGAGAAGAAGAAGGCACGCAAAAGAAAGACTAACAAGGGTGCGGGCCAGCCGCACCGAGTACGATCCGTGCTCGGGACGGGCCACCTTCACCGAGGATATCTCGAGGAGGGTGCATGTGGCGGGTAGGGCGATGCTACCGACAAATATGCTCAATGCTGCAACCGTGCTATGCGGAGTCTGCATGACAGTGTTCTTTCTTTGGAGAAGCGGCGCCTCGAGAGAAGGATGTGGCATACCGGTTTTCGTGGCCAAGGTGCCGAGGGCAAGGGCTTTGTGGATAACTCCATCGGGCGACGATCGTCCTGCGGTTTGATGACATCCACGCTATGTTGAACCTTCATCCGCCCACTACACCTTCGCTCGCTATTTTCGCTGAGTATGGAGATGCGGATCATTCGCGATAAGACCCGGACATCGTGATAGTCGACCCCTTCTACATGCGTGCAAGATCTTGGGCAGCGCCGGGACCGCAAGTCGCGAGTTCTTACCTCAAGGCGCCATTCGCAAACCAAGATAAGGATAACTTCCTCGTGCCTTACTTTCCCGAGTAAGTCCTCCCTCAACCGCCCGTAATATATGAATTCTTAGATTTCGATCGCTTTTCTTTTAACATTCCGTGTTTTCTGCAGTGACACACATTGCACGCTCATCCTCCTAAGCCCCAAATATTCCATGGCCACGTATTTCGACCCGGACCGTCAGTCGAACGTAGACTACACAAATGTCAAGAAGGTTCTTGATGATGTTCTCCCCGGCTACACCCAATCTGGAGGCACCTTCACCAGGCCTATTCGTAAGTACGGCAAGCACGTGTTCTCCCACAATACGACGTTCTGCTGCGTCAAGCAGCCGCCTGGCGGTCAGAAGGGTGCCTACTACGCCATCCATCACATGCGGGCGATCGACGGGACCATCATCAACTTCGCTACCAAGTAAACCCAAGATTGGGCCGCGAGCGTGTCGGCAATCCAGACGAGGACATCGACAAGAATTCTTCGATCCATCGGAGTTTGCGAAATCATCCATCAAGATGTCCTTCGCACTCGGGCAGTTCTACCTCGAAATCAACCGTCCAACCGTGACATCGACACAATGCTACAAATGCAGGATGACAACGCCTGCTCTTTCATGACTCCCACGATAGACGGCGGCTTCATCCACGCCCGTCCCTTGAGTCGAGTTGTTCAGTTCTGAAACATCGATTGGCTCATGTTGTAATTAAACTTTAATGAACTTGTAGTATGTCTCTTTGGTTTCGAGAGTCGCTCAACTTAGATGTAATCGATGCTATTAATGTCTTGCTTTTCTTCCGATCGCTCATTTGCATACTTATATATTGCTTATGTATTGTCTGTGAATTGGTACTAACGCTTCGCTTGGCTAGTGCATAGCGATGCCGACGTATGTCGTGGTACAAGGGTAAGGTTCCCGGAGTCTACGATGATCGGGAGGAGTGTCGGAGACAGGTTCACCGATTCAGCGGTAACAGTTACAAAGGGTACACCACTAGGGCCGAGGCCAATCTAGATACGCCCGCTATCTAGCGGGAGAGGGAGGGAGCGTTGAGGAACCGGATGAAGACGAAGTTTCATCGTGATGATGCTCATCGTGATGACCGCAGCCTCTTCTATGTGATGGTAGTTTAGATGATCGATATCGACTTGTAATGTGAAGACAAACTCGCTACTCGCGGTCTCGAGACTTGTAATATAATGTTCTATCTTTGTTCGGTCTTTTCAATTCGAGACTAATATGATGAATTGTATTCGAGACTAATATGATGAATTGTATTCAAAGACTAATCTTCTATTGTATTCGATGAATCTGTTGTTGATGTGTGCTGTCTATATTTTGTCAAATTATACATTTTGTAACCTGTGCAAAAAACAGAAAATAAAAAATAAAAAAACCTAATATTCATACTAATGGCGATCACATGACAGGCGCCATTAGTATGACAAAGCATACTAATGGCGATCATGGTCAAGGCGCCATTAGTATGCCATGTTTACTAATGGCGATTCGTGGTCGTGGCGCCATTAGTATGGCAAAGCACCTGGTATACATGGCCCCCGGGAGGCATACTAATGGCGATCAGTAGTTTATATTAATGGCGCACCGGTGGTGCGCCATTAGTATATCAGATACTAATGGCGCACCACCGTGCGCCATTAGTAAAAATTACTAATGGCGTATAGTAATGGCGCACCAGTGATGCGCCATTAATGGCCAAATTAGGTGCGCCATTAGTAGCGGTTTTTCTAGTAGTGCAACCTCACCAATGTCCTCAGGACCTTGCCGCCGGATGCTGATCTGGAAGCGCTCAAGACCCTTGTCGCACCCATTGTGGACAAGGTGAGTGGGATCAAGAGGGTTGAGGGCGATCGCGTAGATTAGGCCGCCCACTTTCTCTTTTCCTTGTCGCTGCTGGTCATGTTATGAGAACAATCTGTTAGAGCTGCGACAAGCTATCTTGTAATATGACTCTATTTCAGGTAGTGATTGCTATGTTATTTCCTTTCTTGATTCCTTCCTTTGTATGTTTTTGCCCTACGCTTTTAGGGAACTTGTCGGCGTAGGCACCCTAGCCGCGAGCGCTGAGTGCGAGACGCCAAGAGCCTCTGGCGGTGCCGCTTCGACAAGAAACCTTGTCGCAACTAGTCGCAGCTCACTTAAGTTGTTGAGCGGACTCGAAACAAAGAAAGGGCGCAACTAGCTACGAGTTGGTTCCTCCGGGCACAGATTTTCCATACAAAGCACGGTCATTCGAGGAAGATAACTTAAAAATTTTAAAACTGATTGCTCAAACTTTAGCAACTTAGCTTTTCTGTCGTTTGCTTCCCGGTAAGGCGAAACTTCTTCGAACGACGCTTGGTCCACACCATTATCTTCTCCTCAACCCCCGGCAAACTTGTGGGCGAGGGAACCTTCCTTTCTTTGAGAAAGGGAAAGAAGAGAAAATAAAGACATGGAGCCTTACGGCTCGTTATTGCTTAACGGGGGTAGGTGCTGCACAAAGTGTCAGATAACGCATGCGAAAAAAAAGTAGAAAGCATGAAATTGACAAGATGTGCGGAGCACATGAGCTTTACTTATGCACGGGTCTCGCGCTCGCTTTGCATAAAGGATTACATGCAACATCGGCAAGACTTGTGTAAAGGTGGTTGCCGGAACAGGTTCCGCAACCCGCCTCTACGGGTAAAACTTACGAAGATGCTCAATGTTCCAGGAGTTGCTCACCGAATGCTATCTTCGGTCTCTGCATGACAGCGCCAGCCTAGTGACTCGCTTCACCCGTAAGGGCCTTCCCACTTCGGGCGAACTTGTTGGAATTCTTGGCGGACTGAACGCGCCAAGAACAAGGTCGCCTTCCTCGAGACTTCGGCATTAACTTTGTTGTTATGGTAGCGGCGCAAAGCTTGCTGGTATCGAGCAGCTCATACAGCTGGCCCTCAAGACGGTCCTCCTCAAGGAGCAGCGTCATCTTGTCGCAACTGCTCTTGCTCAAGCTCATCATAAGCGAGCACTCGAGGTGACCCGATACGAAGTTCCGTGGGGAGAACTGCCTCGCACCATAGACTAGAGCAAAGGTGTCCGCCAGATGGCTCGATTTGGCGTCGTCCCCGACGACCAAAGAACCACCGCAGCTCCTCAATCCAGCTTCTTTCTGCGCTTGTGCAGCCCGTCGAAAGTCCTGGTCTTGAGCCCGCAGACTTCAGCATTCGCCCTCTCCGCTTGACCGCTACTTCTCGGATGAGCAGCAAGCGTAAGCAGACCTTGGCGCCAAGATCTTGGACGATTGCATGAAGGTGCGGCTCGTGAATTGCGTGTCGTTATCGGTGATGATCCCGTTAGGGATCCCGGCGGCAAACAATCGACCAAGAACTTGAATGCTGACCGTGCTGTCACCTTCCTCATCGCTTCCACTTCCGCCACTTTGTGAACTTGTCGATTGCAACGCATAAGTACTCAAAGCCCCGATAGCTCGGGAAAGGGGCCGAGGATGTCGAGCCCCGCACCGAAAATGGCCAGGATAAAGGGATCGTCTGGAGAGCTTGAGCTGGCTGGTGTATCTGCTTGGAATGGAACCGCACGCTTCACACTTGGTTACTTGTGCAGTTGCATCCCGGAGGGCTGTCGCCAAAAGAAACCTTGCCGAACGCTTTGCGGCAAGTGTTTTGCGCCAATGTGGTGACCACATATGCCTCCATGTATCTCTGCCAACAGCTTTTGTCCGTCTTCCCGGTGAATACACTTCAATTTCACGCCGTTGAGTCTTCTTCTGTACAGTGTGCTGTGGACAAACTGGTACATACTTGACTGCCGGGCTACTCTTTCCGCTTCTTCTTGCTCTTCGGGAAGTTCTCCTGTCTGAAGGAAACGGACAATCTGCTGTGCCCATGCTGGAGCTTGCGGCTCGACAACAAGGACTAAAGGCACATCTGCTGCTGCGGGAACATCCGCTTCACGGCGAGAACTCGCGGCTCAGCCGAGCTTGACGTTCCCGCAAGCTTGCCGAGCAAAACTTGTCGGGAGCGCTCGCTTCAACGGAACAAACCCTAGGGCTTGCCGGAGCAGATCGCTCCTCAAGACCCTTGGTGTTGATCTTGAGGACCTTCTTGGCGGCGGCTTCGGGAGCTCTGCGGAAAATAGTCACCGAAATCAACTTCCTCTTCTTGCTCTGTCCAGCTTGATGGCGTTATGACGGTTGAGTCAGTTTGAGCACAAAGATCCCTGGTTCCATAGGTAACTTAAGTGCGGCGCGACTTCGACAAAGCCATCGGCAATGTCGTTTCGAGCTCTTGGAACATGTTCCATCTGTAGGCCGCCAAAGTGCTCTTCTAGCTTTCTCACTTCATCAACGTAAGCTTCCATCAACGGACTCGATAATTCTTGTTCACTTGGCGGACGACAAGCGTGAGTCACCCCCGATAATGAGCTTCTTGATCCCAAGGTCTGCTGCGATCTCGAGACCGCAAGCAAACCTTCATACTGTGGTATTGTTTGTTGCTTGCTCCTTGGGAAAGTGCATCCGGACTACGTGACTTGAGGTGCTCTCCGGTGGGTGCAACAAGTAGCACGCCAAGACCGGGCGCCTTTGCAGCGAGAAGGCACCATCAAAGTACATCAGCCACTCTTTGCTTGCTTCTTTGACGGGATGCTCGCTTCGGAATTTCTTCATCTTGTGTTGGCGTCCATTCTGCTATGAACTCCGCCAATGCTCGCTTTGGATAGTTGAAGTGCTCTCAAACTTGAGGCCAAAGCTTGACAGTTCCAAAGGCCCACTCGACAATCCTGCCTGCTTCGGATTTTGCAAGATCCTCTTCAGCGGAAAACGAGTGACGACTGTGATCTCATGTGCTTGGAAGTAATGGCGCAGCTTTCTCGAGGCCATGAGAAGGCCGAAAAGCAATTTCTGCACACCAGAGTACCTTGACCTAGCCCCTTGCAGAAGGGAACTGACAAAGTAAACTGGGCGCTGCACCATTCTTTTCTACATCTTCTCACGCGCCTGCGCAGATCCATCTTTTTCGGGACCAGAGCTTGCCGGTGAAGTCCCTTGCTTGTCGCTGGATGCATCTGCCGTGGTTGCTGGCTCATCATCCGCCTCCCTCTCCGCTACTAACGCAGCACTAACCACTTGATTGGTTGCCGCTATATATAGCAACAACTTCTCTTGTGGCTTAGGTGCGACAAGTGTTGGAGTGGAGGACAGGTATCTCTTTAAGTCCTGCAGTGCAGCCTCCGCTTCCGGAGTCCATTTCATTGACCTGCCTTTTCAATATTTTGAAAATGGCAGTAGCGCGCCAGCAGACCTAGAGATAAACCTGCTGAGAGCAGCTACGCAACCGCAAGTCTTCGTGACATCCTTGACGCGCTTTGGTGCTTCAATCTGCTCAATGGCCTTGATCTTGTCGGGATTGGCTTCAATTCCCGCCGAGAGAGATGAAGAACCCGAGAAGCTTGCCGGAGGGGACTCCAAACACACACTTCTCGGGTTGAGCTTGAGGTTGATCTTGCGCAGATTTGCAAAGGTTTCGTCTAAATCTTGAATCAGAGTCGCTTTGTCCTTGCTCTTGACCACTATGTCATCCATGTAGGCTTCCACATTTCGTGTATTTGCCGCTCAAAAGCGCCATGGACTACTCTTGCAAATGTTGAACCAGCATTCTTTAAACCGAAAGGCATCCGTGAAAAACAGTATGTGCCACATGGGGTGATGAATGCGTCTTCTCCTCATCCTCTTCGCCATGAAGATCTGATGGTATCTCGAGTATGCATCAAGAAATGAAAGCAAGTCACATCCGCCGTGGAGTCAACAATCTGGTCGATGCGCGGCAAGGGAAATGGGTCTTTGGGACAAGCTTTATTGACATCGGTAAAGTCGATACAAAGCCTCCATTTCCGTTTGCCTTGCGCACGACTACAGGGTTGGCCAACCACGTAGGATGGAGCACCTCCGACAAGGCCTGCTGCTTCCAATTTCTTGATTTCTTCTGCGATGAATTCTTGGCGCTCCACTGCCTGCTTCCTGACTTTCTGCTTGACGGGCCGCGCATGAGGACAGACGGCAAGATGGTGCTCGATTACTTTCCTGGGAACACCGGGGATGTCAGACGGTTGCCACGCAAATACGTCGACGTTACCGCAGGAAAGCAACAGCGCTTTCCTATTTAGGGTCGAGAGTGGCACTGATGGTAAAGGTACCACCAGTGCCATCCTCCTTGGCGGACACCTTCTTGGTCTCTGGTGGAGCTGCCATTGTCTTTTTACACTTGCCGGTGGAGCTTGATGGTGTGTCCTCGACGGTAGCGCAGCACTCCGAAGAGGTGCGCTTGCCGGAGTGGGCATTAGAACTCTTGCCGGACTTGGTCTACTTCTTCGCCCCGGGAGCTTCAACGGCAAGTGACTTGCGATTTGTTGCGGCTGCTGCTTCCCGGTAGATCTTGTCGGCGCAGATAAGTGCATCCTTCTTGTCGCCAGGGACAGAGATGACACTTATCGGGCCTGGCATCTTCAGCATGTTGTATGCATAGTGAGAGGCTGCCATGAATTTGGCGAAAGGCCGGACGGCCGAGTATCCCATTGTAAGGCAATGGAAAGTAAGCAACGCCAAAAGTGACCTCTCAATCCTGAAGTTCAACTCGCTGCCAAATGTCACCGCAACGTGATCTTTCCTTCGCTTGCTCCTTCCCGGATTGATTCTTGAATGTGCCGGTCTCTTCGAGCTCGCCATCGTGGATCTGGAGTTTCGGAGTACCATGGAGGAGATCAGGTTCAAGCCGCCCCGCCATCAACTAGCATCTTAGTGACCTTGAGGTTGCGGATAGTTGGTGAAACCAACATCGGCAAGCACCGACCGCAGTTATGCGATCGGGTGGTCCTCAATATCAAAGATGATAGGCGGTTGGACCATTTCGAGGCTTGCGTGACTCGACGGGTGGTTCTGCCGCATTGACTTCCCGCACTCCACCGCTTGAGCTGGCGGTGTGAAGTATGCGAGAAGAAGCGCTGTCAACGCACAAGACCTCTGTGGCTTCTCGAACTCCTGCTCATCGGTCTCGCCATCATCCATATCTTCATCATCGCCGCCATCTTCATCCTTGTCGTGGCCGCTGGGAGGTCTGTCTCTTGCCGCTGCTTGGCCTTGCTGCCAAGGCCCTCCTCGGCCGGGCGTTTGCCGGCTCCTCCAGCACCTTCCTGGGCCTTCTCCTTGTCGCGTCGTCAGATTCAGCTTTTTGTTGCTCGACAAGCTGCTCGACCTTCTTGCAGCTCTGGAGGTCATGGCCCTTGGTGCGGTGGATCTTGCAGTACTGCTTGTTGGTGCCGTCCTGCTTGTCGGCGACCGCCACAGCTTGGTAGTTGGTGCCCGCAGCAATCTCCTCGCCGGAGCTACCAGCTTTGGCTTTCTTGGCGCCACCTCCGTTGCCGGACTGCTCAACGACTAGCACATCTTTGCCTTTCTTCTTCCTGTTGTTCCGCCACCAGTTTTTCTTTGCCGGGCAGCCTCCTCACTATCGATCCTCCCGCTTCAGATTCTCTCGGGAGTTTCTCCTTCCTCAAAGACGCGCACACTTGTCGGCCAGGCATATAGCTCATCGACGCGTCTCGATCTTGCACATCGCCATCTCCTCTCGTGATCCTGCGGTTTCGCAGACGCTCGATGGAACGCGCTGATCACCGCTGGCTGGGTGGACATCTGGGATGTTGTGCAGACGCTGGCTGGATCTCTGAATGTATTTGCGCAGGGCTCTCCTTCCTTCGGGCGAAAGCAGATGAAGGTCGCTTCTTGGCCATGAGGCTTGTGGTCACCAGTAAAGGCGCCGACAAACTGATGGCATAGGTCTGCCCAGAGGATATGGAGTTGTCCGCAAGTGCATGAGCCAAGATCCGACATTGGGCTTGAGCACCAGCGGAAGTAGTTGGCCAGATCTTGTCGCCCCGCCCCGCAGCTTGCACCGCGATGGTGTAGATGCCGAGGAACTCCGACGGATGCGACTTGTCGCCGTGATTTCTCTCGCACGCCTGGCTTGAAATTCTTCGTCTGGCCATCGACTTGCCGCAGCTCACAAGTGAACGCAGGGCAACCTACCGCGACGGCAAGTCGCCTCGTTCCCCGGTGCATGCATGTCGACAGAGGGCCCAGCGTGCTGGTCCGATTGACGCCGCTTCTTCGGGCGCCGATGCGAGTTCGAAAGCCTTTCTTGTTGTCGTCGGAAGAACTTGGCGCTGATCGCGACGAGCTCGTGGATCTGATGATGTGGTAGAGTCGCTGTCGAGGTGGATCCGACGAGTCGGCGATCTTGGCCTTCGGGTGGAGAGTGCATGGTGGTTGCACCCCACCGTTTTGCCGCCATCGCTCGTGCTCGGCAGTCCTGCCGCTGCAGCGATGTACTCGGCTGTCATGGAGTGTCGCCGTTGGCGAAGCCGATGAGACTCTGAATGGTGGCCCTCCATTCATCAATCTTGTCTGCTGTTGGAGGGTAATCCAGGAGCAGTTGAGCTTGCGCCAAAGCTTCTGCTGGAGTGGTGGGCGGCAGTGGCGAACGGTGCGAGGAGCGGGATATTCTCGGACTTCTAACTATGTTAGAAGGAGCAGTATCCCGTCCAGGCGACCGTGTCTCGCTCGTGCTAGCATGTTGGCGTACATGCTGCTCTTGAGCACCCCGAGATCCACCAGCTCGATCTTGGCCCAATGAACGTATGGCACTGTGAATACCATGACGCTGTCGGTCCTGCGCCTCCTGAGGTGGGCGCGGTGCATGTACGGACGCCAAGGTCTGCGCAGCCTTGTCCTTGGACCTGGTAGCACCGTGGGCTCCCTCGTCGATGCCCGTTCTTCCGCTGGCGCTCACCCCACCACCTATTTGCTTCGTGGTGGTGGGATCGACGTGGACTAAACAGTGTTGTCAAGCCTTCTTCTTCGGTGGCATGTCGATGAAGAAGATGAAGATCTAGCTCATGTGAACATCGGATCAGGTTCACACAACCTCGACGCCCCCTACATGGCGCGCCAAAGATGTCGAGGTTACTGATCCACGAACACCTATGGGACCGGCGGACCGAGCCCCTTTCGGTTCGGCGGGGGGCGGAGATCGCACGAAGAGCGGATCGAGGCGGCACACGAGCAGTTTACCCAGCTTCGAGCTCTCCGAGAGATAACACTCCTACCGCTTCATGTCTCGAGTGTATTGAGTTCTTGCTCGAGCGCTGAGTGTTACAAGACACAATAACTGCTAACTAGACCGAGCGTGAGTGTTTCTTCTGCTTTCAACCCCCTCACGCTGCGCATGGGCCTCCTTTTTATATGCTAAAGGGTCTCCGACAGGTGGCAACGAGACAAGGGTAAAATGGAAAAGGAATGCGGTTGGTACAACTACTGCATAGTTGTATCATACCTAACCTCGACGGCGGGGACAAAGGCATTAAATGCCCGCTCTACATCGCCCAAATAGTGCAAAAGGGGACCGTCAGGACGCCACCGCTGCCACAATGGCAATCTTGTCAGCGCCGCTGCCATCACAAGACCGCTGGTCAAGACAGCCTTCTTGCCACGCGCTACCGAAAGGTCCTGTGGCTACACGCTGGTGGTTGTCTTGGAGCGGGGTACAGAGTGGTAGTTTGTCATGTCATTGTCTTGTCGCGTCCGAAAGCTTGTCGCCACGGGCCTCGCCGGACGCTGCGGCACGCCGTCGGCAAGTTCCTCGAGATGCCTTGGTTATTTTCCGGCAAGCTCCTCTTGCCGGGCCTTGTCTCCCTAGCTTGAATACTTCGCCTTGAATGGCTCCAAAGGAACCACGGAGGACCTTGGCGGTCACCCGGCAAGCCTTGCCGCGGGGTGCTGCAACTACCCGTGCACAAGTTCGGGATACTAGGGTACCCCTACTCTAGTACACCGACAGACAAGAAACAACAACTCGATAGATAGGTAAAGCGGATTCGCTCCCTGCTCATCGAGACCGCATCAATTCCACCACAACTGGATCGTAGGCTTTTACCTTCACCGCAAGGGGCCGAACCAGTATAAACTCCCCGTGTCCTTTGTCTAGTTTAACCCCTTTAAGCTAATCTCGTTGCGATGGCTCCATGACTAAGTCCTCTCATTAGGACATCTGACATGTTAATTCCACGACAACTTCCGAAGCACTGCTGTCACAACAGGACTTGGCAAGATCATATGAACCTCATGAGCATCAACACCAAGACAGTGCCTGACCGAGTCAAGTTGCAGTTGCATGCTCCTTTATATGTACTCTCAGAGTTTGATGTACACTAACACTTTCCATATTCGTTGTTGAACTAGCACCACGGCGCATGCGGAAAATGTACATCGTGGATAATGCTTGATGATTAACAAAATCTAAAGGAGGAAGAATGGAGATCCATTTTGAGGCAGGTTTAAAAAGGCCACGTGATGCTGCTGAGTCGGACAAGTTAGTATCGTGAGGCAGCCGTTAGGTGTCATGCACGATCCTCCCAACGTGGATCCAAAGATAGGAATGAGAAAGACAATACCAGTTTAACACCTTCCTTGACCATTTATCCGTAAGTAATGTTATTCATCGCAATTAGTAATATTGTGTTGCTCGTCCCATACTTTCTAGCTTCCTCCTAATAAGACTCACATTCTTTTTCAACAGTGAGGTTCAAGTTGATCCGAAGGATGATGCAACTAAACAAGCATACACTCATGTTTTTCAGTCCGCTCTCATGACGAGATCGGTACCACCTTAGAAAATCTCACATTGAAGGCAAGGCTAACAATGAAATCGCCCAAACATCTCCAGTGGAATATATTACAGATGAAGATTGGACAAACCTCATTAAAAACTGGTCTGATCCAAAGTATCAGGTAGGCTATATGTATTTGATCATACCACATATTGAACTTGTATCTATGTAGGTGCCTTACAAGTGTATCTTCTTCTAGGCTAGCTATTTGAAGAACAAAACCAACCGTTCTAAAGTGAAATTCCAACAGACAACAGGATCTCGTAGCTATATTGCACACTGCGAGGCTCTTGTAAATAGCTGCTACTTCCTTCTTTTTTGTGCCATATTATCGTATCTATATTGACTTATTCCAAATACATAGGAAAGCCCGTGCAGACCAAAAGGAACCTGAACCGAATGCAGTGCAAATCTTCAAGGATTGCCACACTAGCAAGATGAAGGGAATGAGCACACCAGTTCAAGCCGCTGTTGTAAGTCCTTACTCCTACTACCTTGAACTGATTGCTACTATGATGTGTTCATTTAACTACTTGGTTTGCAGCCAATGTCAGTTACTCTGTTCACTTTTATACACAGTTGTCTAAACGTATCATTTCACCTTACATGGTTTAAAAGAGATGAAGGATAATCTTTTGGTCTTGATCTGTAATCTAGTTGTTATGTTCACGTGCGCACACAATGATAAAATAGCCTGTTTGTTTTATATCTATTTGCCCATGATATGAATGATGTCATACGATGTTCATCCTACTTTAAACCATGTCTCTTTATCCTTAGATGTCTACGAATGTGAGGAAATAAACAATACAGTAGGCATGCTACATGGACATATGTTCCGAAAGTGATTTTATTATTTAGTTGGCACTACAATACATGCTAATGTATTACAGTAGTTCACCAAAATAAGTTATGTATAAATGTTTAACCTACTTTGTTTGTTTTTGTCTCATTAGTAACTTATCTGGTACACTAATCTACAAGTTCAAACTTTCGTGAAGCTATGGAACAAATGATTGAACAACCACAACCACCGAAGGTGACGGCTACCATGTGCACAATCTCACCTCTTGCTGCTGGCACAAGATCTCTCCACTAACAGTGCAAAAAGCACCTTCCTACGTATTTATGGGTTGGTTGTCAAGGTAACCTCGTATAAATCGCCTACTAAACAAAATCTTCCTGCTAGACAGAGTGATATATCTGTGCTCCAGACACAAGTCCAATCCCTAATGGACGCCGTTTCGGAAACAAGAATAGTGGTTGACAAATGTCATCAAGATATGAATGGTTTTGAAACCAGACTATCAGACATTCGCTTTGTTGTTCGAGAGCAATGGCGGAAAAAAGGTGCAGATCATGCTGCTCCATCAGATTCTACAGCCTGAAACATTAGCACTCAGGTCAAATGACCTATGCTTCTATACATCTGATGGTGCTTTTATCTGGAAGGACTCTAAAATTTATGCCAATAGGCCTTTTGTTGTATGGTTGGAATTTATTTTTGTTGTGATACAACATTTATGATGTTGCCATAGGCTGCAGTAATTACGACGCTATTTTTGTATAGTGTAGGTTTATCTTAGTAATGTATTCGGCCGAAAGCTTCGTAGGAGCCCAACATGCCAACATTCGTCGGGCCCATTCCAATTGGGCTAAAAACGATTACGGGCCGAAATTGGCATGTAGCTCACTAAAAATATCTGGGCCTAAATCAGCATAAGCTTTCATATTTTTCTGGTAGGCATGTGCCCATAGTGGGGTTTTTACAGGCCTAAACATAATTTGGGCACTCAGTAAAAATAGGTCGTTTACAGGTGTAAATATCTCGAGCCCATAAAAAACATGGGCGTTTAATAGAGCGAAAGTGAGATTGGGCCTTGATTGTGCCAAATAACCCACTGGTCTTAGCAGGCCGAAATGGTGGCCCATTTACGATGCGGATCTTTGACAGGCCGAAATTCGGACGGGCCGTAAATGCCTGACCTAATACACGGGCCTTTAACAGGACGGAATTTCGGTCGGGCTAGATTATTGTCATTTTTATATGGGACGTCAATGGGCCCGATGTGACGTTGGGCCACATATGGCCCATGGTTTTCGTCCGGCGTTAACAGGCCGAAAATGACAACAGGCCGAAAGTGGCCCAAATCTATAGTGGGCCTCTAACAGGCCGAATGTCAGACTGGCCGAATATGACCCAAATCCTTCACGGTCGTTTATGGGCCGAATGTTTTGATGGCCTGTAAATGGGCCCAAATGAAGCAGGACCTTTAACAGGCCGAAAATACACCGGGCCGTAATTCGCACCAATTACTTAGCGGATTGTTAACGGGCCAGAAGTGACCATGGGCCACGTTGATGACAAGTTTAGCACAGGCCATTGATGGGCCAATTTGACAGAGAATGTTGGGCCTTTAGCTGGGCCGGCCCATTATTATCTGCAGAATCTTGTGGGCCTTTAGCTTGGCCGGCCCATTGTGGTCCGCAAATTCTTGTGGGCCTTTAGCTGGGCCGGCCCATTATGGTCTGCAAAATCGTGTGGGCCTTTAGCTGGGCCGTCCCATTATGGTCCGCTAAATCTTATGGGCCTTCGGTTGGGCCGGCCCATTTAAACTTTATGGCCCACTTTTGGGCCGGTCCATGTGTCAACATATCATAGGCCCATCTCGACCGCTGGATGAGTGACACTGTGCAACGCGAGTCGACGCTGCGTGATCCGCCACCAATGAGAATTTTACACGTGGAAAATCGGCATTGGTCGTGGCTATTAGCGGTTTATCGGATCCAAAAAACGGATACGATAGGTTAACGATGGTTAACGGTGTCCCATTACAGTGGATGCCACGTGTCGGTCACCCTTGATGAAAGCACTTCTATGACGCATGATTTATCGTCAAGGAAGTGGACACTTCCGTGATGATAATTTTGGTAATGTCATGGAACACTTCTACGACAGCACGGGTATGACTATCTTGATTCTGTTATAAAATCGTCATGGATGTACATGCATGACAGAAAACGCGACCTACTGTGACAAACACGTATCATCTCGGAAGTGTATTTTTTTTGTAGTGTATGTGTTATCCGGTTTATTCTCCGGCGCCTGCAATTCTGTCCAGTCATTGATGAAATCCACGAGCGCTTGGGACTTGATGGCCGTACGAGGCATATATTTTAACCCATGAGGTCCAAGCTCGATAGCCCACTTAGCAACTCGGACAGTTGCTTCCCGGTTCTGGATGATATCTCCGAAAGAAGCGGAACTGACCACAGTGATGGGATGGCCCTGAAAGTATTGTTTCATCTTCCGGCTCGCCATAAAAACTCCATACACAAACTTCTGCCAATGTGGATATCTTTGCTTAGACTCAATATAAGCACCTCACTGATATAATAAGCCGTCCGCTGAACCGGATACTCCTTACCTGCCTCCTTGCGCTCCACCACAATAGCCACGCTGACAGCCCGGGTGTTATCAGCCACATATAACAGCAATGGTTCTTTATCGATAGGGGCAGCAAGAACAGGCGGCTCTGCTAACGGCTTCTTCAGATCCTCAAATGCCGCATTAGGAACATCACTCCAGACAAAGTTGTTTGTCTTTTTCATCATCTGATATAGAGGGATAGCCTTCTCTCCCAACCGCTGATAAATCGGCTTAGTGCTGCAACACGACCGACCAGGCATTGAACATCGTTGATACTCGCCTGTTTAGCCAGAGACAAGATATCTTTGATCTTTTCTGGATTAGCTTCAATGCCCCTGTTAGACACCAGAAAACCCAAAAGCTTGCCTGCCGGTACACCAAAAACACAATTGGCCGGATTAAGCATCATCTTATAAACCCAAAGATTATCAAAAGTTTCCTTCAAATCATCTATTAACATCTCTGCTTTCCTGGACTTCACCATGATATCATGCACATAAGCATGAACATTGCGCCCAATCTGATTATGAAGACAATTCTTCACACACCGCTGATAAGTCGCCTGGGCACTCTTGAGCCCAAAAGGCATATATACATAGCAGAAGGCTCCAAAGGGAGTTATAAAAGCTTTCTTCTCTTGGTCCTTAACTGCCATTTTGATCTGATGGTAACCTGAATAGGCATCCAGAAAGCTCAAACGCTCACAACCCGCCGTAGCATCAATAATTTGATCAATGCGAGGGAGAGCAAAGGGATTAGCTGGACAAGCCTTGTTCAAATTTGTGTAATCCACACACATACGCCAAGCGCCATTGTTCTTAAGTACTAGCACCGGGGTATCTAACCACTCAGGGTGAAAAATCTCCACAATAAACCCTGCTGCCAAGAGCCGGGTTACCTCCTCACCGATGGCTTTACGTCTTTCTTCATTGAACCGGCGGAGAAACTGATTGACCGGTTTAAACTTGGGATCGATATTAAGCGTGTGCTCAACGAGTTCCCTCGATACACTTGGCATGTCAGAAGGTTTCCATGCAAAGATGTCCCAGTTCTCACGGATGAACTCGATGAGCGCGCTTTCCTATTTCGGATCCAGGTTAGCGCTAATGCTAAACTGCTTGGATGAATTGCCAGGAACAAAATCAACCAGCTTAGTCTCATCAGCCGATTTAAACTTCAAAGCCGGATCATGCTCTGTAGTTGGTTTTTTCAAAGAAGTCATATCTGCCGGATCAACATTATCCTTGTACAACTTCAACTCCTCTGTTGCACAGACCGACTCAGCATAGGCTGCATCGCCATCCTCATATTCCAAAGCGATCTTACGGCTTCCATGTACTGTGATGGTCCCCTTATGACCTGGCATCTTGAGCTGCAGGTAAACACAATAGGGCCTTGCCATGAACTTAGCATAAGCCGGCCGTCCAAATGGGGCATGGTATGGGCTCCTGATTTTCACCACTTCAAAAGTCAATGTCTCTGATCTTGAATCATGATCATCTCGAAAAGCAACCTCCAGAGCTATCTTACCGACTGGATAAGCCGATTTACCAGGCACCACACCGTGGCAAATGGTGTTTGACGGTTTAAGCCTATTGTCTATCAACCCCATGCGACGGAAGGTTTCATAATACAAGATGTTGATACTTCTCCCTCCATCCATGAGCACATTGGTGAACTTATAACCTCCAACCTGAGGCGCCACCACCAATGCCAGATGACCCAGATTATCAACCCGGGCGGATGATCATCTCGACAACACACAATAGGCTGTTTAGACCAGCGCAAGTAACGGGGCACCACTGGTTCAACGGAGTTCACTACCCTTTTATGAAGCTTCTGATCGCGCTTGCACAGGCTAGTGGTGAAGACATGATACTGCCCACTATTCAACTACTTCGGGTGGCTTTGGTAACCTGACTGTTGCTGCTGCTGACTCCCCTGTTGATTATAACCACCCTGGTTGCCCTGATTGCCTTGATTGCCATGTCCGCTTTGATTACCCTGAAATCCAGAGCCAGAACTACCTCTACCATCACCTGCCCATGAGACCCGGGTCCTGAACCGCCGGATGGTCCATGATCATATCGGACAAGATCCGAGTTTTTGAACTCCCACATAATAAAGCAGTCCTTCCAGAGTTGCGTAGCTGGCTTTTCTCGCTCCCGTGCCTTGGGCAAGGCTGATTTAACAGGCGCTCAAGATTGACACCTGATCCTCCACTCCGCGGGGGCGGTTTTCCCTTATGACACTGACAATTATCCTGCGCGTTGGTGTTAGCCACAAAATCTGAACTATTATCCGCTTTACGCTTACCATTGTTTCCATGGCCCGTCGGGTTATGATGCTTCCCTTTGGTGCCGTCGCTCTTCTTTCCCTACCCCGCCTTTTCATCATCAGACTCGGGGTCCTTGGTACTATCAGAGTCGGCATACTTAGCCAGAGCTGCCATAAGTGTTCCCAAGTCATTGCAGTGACGCTTGAGCCATCGCAACTTCAGCTTCACGGGCTTAAACCGACAATTGCCGTCCAACGTTATGACTGCTGAATCAGCATTGATGCGGTCCGATGAATGCAATACTTCCGAAAGCCGGCGCACCCAATGGGTTGTCGATTCACCTTCTTCTTGGAGACAAGCGGCTAAATCCACAATTGACATGGGCTGCTTGCACGTGTCCTTGAAATTCAATATAAACCGGGCCTTTAACTCGGCCCATGACCCAATGGAGTTAGCGGGCAAACTTTTTAGCCAGGTGCGAGCTGTTCCTTCCAACATCATGGTGAAGTACTTAGCACATGCCGCCTAATCCACATCCAGCATCTCCATTGCCATCTCATAACTTTCGACCCATGACTCGGGGGGTAAGTCAGCAGTGTAATTGGGCACTTTACGAGGACCCTTGAAATCCTTGGGCAGCCGCACATTGCGTAGAGCCGGGGTGAGGGAGTTCCGTACTAGGGGGTGTCCGGATAGCCGAACTATCATCATCGGCCGGACTCCAAGACTATGAAGATACAAGATTGAAGACTTCGTCCCGTGTCCGGATGGGACTTTCCTTGGCGTTGAAGGCAAGCTTGGCGATACGGATATGTAGATCTCCTACCATTGTAACCGACTCTGTAACCCTAACCCTATCCGGTGTCTATATAAACGGAGGGTTTTAGTCCGAGGATCGAACAACAATCATACCATAGGCTAGCTTCTAGGGTTTAGCCTCTTTGATCTCGTGGTAGATCCACTCTTGTAAACACATCATCAATATTAATCTAGCGGGACGTGAGGGTTTTACCTCCATCAAGACGGCCGAACACGGGTAAAACATCGTGTCCCTTGTCTCCTGTTACCATCCGCCTAGACGCATTCGGGACCCCCTACCGAGATCCGCCGGTTTTGACACCGACATTGGTGCTTTCATTGAGAGTTCCTCTGTGTCGTCACCGATAGGCCCGATGGCTCCTTCGATCATCAACAACGACGCACTCCAGGGTGAGACCTTTCTCCCCAGACAGATCTTCGTATTCGGCGGCTTTGCACTGCGGGCCAATTCGCATGGCCATCTGCAGCAGATCGAAAACTACGCCCCTGGCCATCAGGTCAGATTTGGAAGTTTGAACTATACGGCCGCTATCCACGGAGACTTGATCTTCGACGGATTCGGGCATGGCCAGCGTGCCGCCTTTGCTTTGATGGGCATGATCTAGCTCTGCGCAGTCGAACAGTGCCACGGAGGCTGCACCGAATCGCCCGACCCTTAATCCGGAGCCGGATACCCCGATCGAGGACAAGTGGTTGGACACCGCCTTGGGGGCTTTAATCTCTACGGCGATCGAGCCAAACTCTATCCCTGTCCTTTGCGAAGACCTCGACTCCAGGGTGCCGGACTCCTCTCCGGACTCCGAACCCTCCGCGCCCTTGCCAATCGAATCCGATTGGGTGCCCGTCATGGAGTTCACTGTCGCGGACATCTTTCAGCACTCGCCCTTTGGCGACATCCTGAATTCACTAAAGTCTCTCTCTTTATCCGGAGAGCCCTGGCCGGATTACGATCAGGAAGGTTGGGATGCGGACGACGAAGAAATTCAACGCCCACGCACCACCCACTTGGTAGCCGCTGTCGACGATCTAACCGACATGCTAGACTACGACTCCGAAGACATCGACGGTATGGACGACGATGCCGAGATTTACCAAGACCCAGCGCCTACTGTGGCCTTTGGAAGGCCACCTCGTCATACGACATATACATGGTGGACATCCCAAAAGATGGGAACGGCGATGGAACAACGGAGGATGACCCCTCCAAGAAGCAGCCCAAGCTTCGGCATCAGCGGCGCCGCTCTAAATCCTGCCACAGCAAGAATGAAGATTCCAGCACTGGAGATAACAATACACGGGACAGTGCTGAAGAAAATCCACTCCAGCAAGATCCAGCGCAGGAGGATGGAAACGCTAGCCCTCAAGAGAGAGCGGCAGAAGAAGACGTAGAGGATTATATGCCTCCCTCCGAAGACGAAGCAAGCCTCGACGACAATGAATTCGTCGTGCCTGAGGATCCCGTCGAACAAGAGCGTTTTAGACGCAGGCTTATGGCCACGGCGAACAGCCTCAAGAAAAAGCAGCAACAACTTCGAGCTGATCAGGATCTGCTAGCCGACAGATGGACTGAAGTCCTCGCGGCCGAAGAGCATGAGCTCGAACGCCCCTCCAAAAGCTACCCTAAACGCAAGCTGCTCCCCCGATTAGAGGAGGAGGCTTATGAACCCGCATCACCAGGAGACAATACGGCTGACCGACCACCCCGTGGTCGTGACAGAGAGGCCTCTAGGCCCTTCACTAGAACCGTACCCCGGCATCGCTCAAAAAACACACGGCCAAAGGGGAACGCTCCGGACCTGCGAGATATATTGGAGGACAAGGCAAGACAATCAAGATCGATCTATGGATCGCGTGGGCGCCCCACGGTACGTGACGACAACCGTCGCGCCGGACACAGTAAGTCCTGCCGGGTCGAACAAAATAGACAAAGCTCTTTTGAGCTCCGTCGTGATATCTGTAACGCCCCGGATTCGATGCGCCAGGTGTCTGCCAGTTATTCGCCGTCGTTGCCATGTCTTTTGCTTGCGTGTTGCATTTTTCCATGTCATCTTCTGCATTTCATATCATGTCAACATGTGCATCTCATTTTGCATACGTGTCCGTCTCATGCATCCGAGCATTTTCTCCGTTGTCCATTTTGCAATCCGGCACTCCTATGTCTCCCGGCGCCCCCTTTTACCTGTTTTCGTGTGCGGGTGTTTAACGGTCTCGGAATGGACTGAGGTTTGCCAAGCGGCCTTGATATAGCACCGGTAGACCGCCTGTCAAGTTTCGTGCCATTTGGAGGTCGTTTGATACTCCAACGGTTAAATGGGTAACCGCAAAAGCCTCTTTTCTGTGCAGCCCAACACCCCTTCCAAAGTGGCCCAAAACCCAGCAAACTCCCCTCCATGCTCTCGGTCGTTCGATCACGATCGTGTGGACGAAAACCGCACCTCATTTGGAGCTTCCTAGCTCTCTCTACCTATATAAACTCCCCCTCCCCCGAAAATCTCGGGTCTTCTTCCACCCTAACCCTAAAAATCTCCTCCCCGCGCCGCCGGACACGTCCACGTCGCGCCAGACGTGTCCGACCTGCTCGTCGCCGCGCCCGTGTCGTCGCCGACTTCGCGCCGCACCAGCGCCCGCACGCCAGCAGGGCATCTGCCGCCGCCGCCGGATACCTCCGGCGCCCCGATCCGCCTCCTCGCCCGGCCTCGGCTTCGGCGTCGTCCCGCGCCGGCTCTCCGCTCCGGCCCCACGTCCCGTCCCCGCCACCTCGCCGGCCTCATCGCCGGAGGTCGCCCGCGCCTCCCCGCGACTCGCCGGAGTCGTCTCCGGCCGGATCCGGCGAGATCTGGCCCGGATCAGCCCGGATGGATGAGATCCACCCATCCCCGCAACCAAACGCGCCTGCCCCGTCTTCGGATCCCTCCATCCCGCTCCGTTCCGTCCCGGGTTGACTTTTGCGCGAGGGTATATTTCTTCTAAGTCCTAGATTTTGCATATTATTTGCTCATGTTCATCATGCCATAACTCTCTAGATATTGCTCCGTTTCGTGCGTGTAATATGTCAAATTGTTCGCCTCGAAGAGTACATCATTTAATTACATTGCATCATATTCATTTGAGGTCATCTTGATGCCTGAATCTTCGTTGCAAGAGTGCTATGTGATGTTAGTTTCAGATTCTTATCAGAACATGCACTTTTGTCATTTTTGCCATGATTGATGTGTGCACCCTATGAACTTGAGTCCTACATGTGTTTTGTAATATGCCATGCCATCTTTACAGGGGTGTATGCCATGTATTTTTGTGATCTCTGTGGTGACTAGCACAAGCATGCAAACTAGGCTTCATGATGTTGCTGATTTCAGTCCCTGTTCTGCTGATATTTTTATGCCATGTAAACTTGAAGCTACCGAGAGATCCATGCTTATTTTGAGATACTTCAGTAAGTATGTTTTGAACATATGGTTATTCTATATCCATCCATGCCCTTGTTTGCAATTATGGAGTGCCATAGCTTGATTCAATCGAGCTCTACTTTTGCTATAAAATGTTCCTGGCAGATTGTTTACATGTTATTCAATTTTGCCAAGGTTGTTGTAGTTGATCCGAGCATGCTATGTTGTTGTTCTTGCCATGTCTTGATTCTATGCCATGTCTAGTTGCTGGGTGTATGCTTAGTTTGTCATGCAATGCCTCATAGTGAGTGCATCGAGCTCGTTAACATGCCTACTCGTTATCTGTTTATGCCATGCTCCAGTTTTGCACTAAGTCTGAATCTGTTTATGTTTTTGCAATATTCACATGCTTGCAACTGTATTTTCTGATCCCTTTTGGCTTATGGTCACTAAGGGACTTTTGTTATATGCTTTGAGTAGATTCGTGCCATGCTCTAGTTTGACTTGATAGCTTGATGTAACATGTTGTTTCATAGCTCTAAACATGTTAACCTGATGTTATTTCTGCCTTGTCCTGTAAATCCTGCTAAGTCTGTGAAACTGATATTATTTGCAATCTTGCCATGTGTTTTTGAGCATGTTCTAGTGATTTCTGGAGTTAGATCAGTGTTCATTTTTTGTCATGCTTTACCTGTACATCATGCCAATGCCTTTTGTTCTCATGTTGAGATGCTGTAGCATAGTGTTTTGATGCTTGCAATATGCCTACTTGCTGTTTTGGACAGATTGTTGTCATAACTTGTTTCATGTGTATGTGTTGAACCGTTGCTCCGTTTTGAGTGTGCTCTATATGATACTTGCTTGATTTTGCATGTAGTTTCATATTAACATGTTGCATCCATGTTTTGAGGTGTTTGCTTGATGTTTGTATGCATTTTGCACCAATGCCATGTTTATCTTGTTTTGCTCATATCTTCTAGGCCGTAGCTCCAAATCTAATGAACTTTAGATGTAACTTGACTAGAATTTCGTGTAGATCATGTTGGTGCATCTTAACTTGCTGTTTAACAACTTGAACATAAGGTTTATTCAGATCTGGACCAATTTCGAAATTTGCATATGAGGACTTACCCGAATTGTTATATGTTGTTTCCGGCCTCATTTAAACTTGCTTTGGTGTGTTGCTCTTGTGTGCATCATCTCTTGCCATGAGTAGCTTCATGTATCTTTGTCATGCATCATGCTTGGTTGTGCATCATGTCTTGTCTATGTGTGGTGTGTTTACCATGTTGTGTGCTTCTTCTTGTTAGTTCCTGTTTCGTTGCGATCGTGAGGATTCGTTCGTCTATGCTTGGTTCGGCTTCATCCGTTCGTCTTCTTCATGGACTCGTTCTTCTTCCTTGCGGGATTTCAGGCAAGATGAACTCTACCCTGGATCTCACTACTATCATTGCTATGCTAGTTGCTTCGTTCTTTCGCTATGCTGCGCTACCTATCACTTGCTGCTCAAGCCTCCCAATTGCCATGTCAGCCTCTAACCTTTTGCACCCTTCCTAGCAAACCGTTGTTTGGCTATGTTACCGCTTTGCTCAGCCCCTCTTATAGCGTTGTTAGTTGCAGGTGAAGATGAAGTTTGTTCCTTGTTGGAACATGGAGATGTTGTTCCTTGTTGGAACATGTTTACTTGTTGGGATATCACAATATATCTTATATTATTAATGCATCTATATACTTGGTAAAGGGTGGAAGGCTCGGCCTTATGCCTGGTGTTTTGTTCCACTCTTGCCGCTCTAGTTTCCGTCATATCGGTATTATGTTCCCGGATTTTGCGTCCCTAACGCGGTTGGGTGATTTATGGGACCCCCTTGACAGTTCGCTTTGAATAAGACTCCTCCAGCAAGGCCCAACATTGGTTTTACCATTTGCCTCACCTATGCCCTTTTTCCCTTGGGTTTCCGGAGCCCAAGGGTCATCTTTATTTTAGCCCCCCGGCCAGTGCTCCTTGGAGTGTTGGTCCGAACCGAGCAACTTCTTGGGGCCACCACGGGCAACTCGAGGTTGGTTTTACTCGTAGCTTGACTTATCCGGTGTGCCCGAGAACGAGATACGTCGACTCCTATCGGGATTTGTCGGCACATCCGGCGGCTTTGCTGGTCTTGTTTTATTGCTGTCGAAATGTCTTGTAGCCGCGATTCCGAGACTGATCGGGTCTTCCGGGAGAAGGAATATCCTTCGTTGATCGCGAGAGCTTATCATGGGCTGTTGGGACACCCTGCGCAGGTATAAACTTTCGAGAGCTGTGCCCGCGGTTATGTGGCAGATGGGAATTTGTTAATATCCGGTTGTAGTAAACTTGAAGTAAACTCTTCTAAAATACACCAACCGTAGCGTAATCGTGAGTGTCTCTTTTCGGGTTGATCGAGAGGAGAACACGGTTTCGGGTTATGTCGACGTAAGTAGGAGTTCAGGATCACTTCTTGATCATTACTAGTTGTCGACCGTTCCTTTGTTTCTCTTCTCGCCTCATTTGCGTCGTTAGCCACCATATATGCTTAGTCGCTGCTGCAACCTCACCACCTTACCTCTTCCTTACCCATTAAGCTTTGCTAGTCTTGATACCCATGGTAATGGGATTCTTTGAGTCCTCGTGGCTCACAGTTTACTACAACAACGATTGCAGGTGCAGGTTTCATGATGATCATGACGCGAGAGCGATGTTTGCTTGTTTGGAGTACTTCTTCCGCTTCTTCTTCGATCGGGGATAGGTTCGGTCGGCAGCCTGGGCTAGCAGTGGTGGATGTCGTTTGAGCTTCTGTTTATGTTTCATCCGTAGTCGGATGTTGATCTTGTATATGATGTTGTTGATGTATTCTTGTGGCATTTGTGCCTTATGTATGTATCCCTACCTATTATGTAATGTTGATGTAATGATATCCACCTTGCAAAAGCGTTTCAATATGGGTCTATCCTTGGTGGGACCTTGAGTTCCTTTTGGATAGGGTCGCATATTGGGCGTGATTAATATCGCCCAAATCTGAGGCGCCAGACACCCGCTATGCTTCATGACGAAGTAATGGATCATCAAATCCCCGAAGGGTTTAAACCCGTCAATATTGAATCCTATGATGGCACAACAGACCCCGCGGTTTGGATCGAAGACTATCTCCTTCACATCCACATGGCCCGCGGTGACGATCTTCACGCCATCAAATACCTCCCCCTCAAGCTTAAAGGACCAGCCCGACATTGGCTCAACAGCTTGCCAACAGAGTCAATTGGGAGCTGGGAGGACCTGGAAGCCGCATTCCTCGATAACTTCCAGGGCACTTATGTCCGACCACCAAACGCTGATGACCTAAGCCACATAATTCAGCAGCCAGACGAATCGGCCAGACAATTCTGGACACGGTTCTTAACCAAGAAAAACTAAATCGTTCACTGTCCAGATGCGGAGGCCCTCACGGCCTTCAAGCATAACATCCGCGACGAGTGGCTTGCCCGGCACCTAGGACAGGAAAAGCCGAAATCCATGGCAGCCCTCACATCACTCATGACTCGCTTTTGCTGGTGAGGACAGCTGGCTAGCACGCAGCAACAACCTCGGCAAAAATTCGGCAGTCCGGACTTCAAGGACCGAAATGGCAGGCCGCGTCGTAATAAAACAAACGCGCATTAACGGCGACAATATTGAGGATACGGCGGTCAATGCCGGATTGAGGCTCTAAACCCGGTCAGCGGAAAAAGCCATTCAAAAGAACCACTCCGGGTCCGTCCAATTTGGACCGAATACTCGACCGCCAGCGGATACATGGCACCCCAAAAACTAGTTAACCACACCAACAGGGACTGTTGGGTATTCAACAGAGCATGCAAGTTAATTGCGAAAGCAATGACAAGGGCTGCATAGCGATGACGAGGACGAGACCCAACCGCCGAACAATAGAGGATGAAGGGTTCCCCCATAGGTGCGGACGGTGAACATGATATACGCAATGCACATACCCAAAAGGGAGCGAAGCGTGCACTCGTGGATGTCTCACGTGATGGAGCCAGTTGCCCAAGTTCAATCCATGGTCCTCCTGCCCGATCACTTTTGACCGAAGGACCACCCACCAAGCATCCGCCATGGCGGATTCGCCGCGACTGGTCTTAGATCCAATCGTCGATGGATTTCACCTAACCGAGTCCCGATGGACGGCGGCGGCAACTGAACCTGCTTTACCGGGATACAAGCGCAAAATGGGCATAGACCCTCAAGGATTAAACCTACCAAAACGACCTTTAAAGGCGCCATACCAGGTGTAGAAGCCAATTGTACAGGCTCAATTACACCGAAGTGGTCTTGGATCCCGGATAACTTCGAAGTGAGGAGTTAATCTTGACATAGTCCTGTCCATGATGGCTATCATGCCTTGCTTTCGGACGCACGCGCTTGCAAAGTTCAACGTGGTGCCGCACTACGCATACCTCAAGCTCAAGATGCCAGGCCCTCGAGGAGTCATCACGGTCAACGGAAACACTGAACGTTCTCTCCGCACGGAGGAACATACAGCGTCTCTCGCGGCAGAAGTGCAATGCAGCCTCTTAAGGCAATTCTCAAGCCGCGGCCGAACACAGCCAAGCGCGCCCGGAGTAACTTCCAACAAGACCACCTGGCACGTTCTGAGCACGCGTAGCAGTGCGGCCCTAACCCCAGCTCCTGCGAAACGTCCAAGGAGGTCCTTCGCGTACAACATTATGCTCTGAAGATACCATGGGCATGGGGTAGGGGCACGACCACGACAAACCCGGACTGCGGCTCAACCACACCAGGGGCTCTCATGTGTGTCGTTCCTTTTTCTTTTCTCTTTACCTTTTACTTTTACCCACAGGACTCCGTTTGTCAGAAGCCCTGTCCGGCAGCAGACCTGCCGAACTCACGATGCAACAGCCAGGGAAGGATAAAGGCTACAACGAATATACAGGTGGTCTCCATTACGAGCATTTTTATACACCAATCTGCAGCCTACCCCTGGAGGGGGACATGTTTAACAGTTCCATACCTTGCTTATCGCACTATTTGTATCGTTCTGCATTCGTAGCAGCACTTATTGAATAAAACAATGCAGCACCTTTTTGCTTATCTTTTTCATACATATGTTCATTCACGGTATATTGCATCCGTACACTTTGGTACGGCTAATATACACCAGGGGCTTATGTTTCCCGCATTATGGTATAATGAGTCCGAACACTTTCACAAGTGAGGCACCCCGAACTTATAGCACTATATGCATCAGCTCCGAATCATGTCTTGGGTCAATAGTTGGGTTTGCCCGGCTCCCGTGTTTTGGTACCTTACGTTCCGTTATATCGGCTAAGGTAGCACCGGGAGAACCACTGCGATTCCGCCCCAGTTCGGCTGGGTTAACGCCTCAGTGAAGAAAGCTAAAATTTACCGTCATGATGAGGCGAGAGCCGATCGCTGTTCGAGAGTTTTTTTGCGAGTCCTTAAAGACTTATGCCGCTTAGAGCGAGGAGCCGGATACTGTCCGGCCAAGGTGTGGATAGCGCCCCAAATTCGGCCTTCCGAAGACTAGGGGCTTCGCCAAAATTTAGAATTATAGAATTCTATGGCTAAGTGAGAGTGTTCAAGCATTATAAGTTCGGTTGCCTTGTTCGCTGTGTTGAGCGCCTCCCTAGATGGACCCAAAATGGGAACAAGAGCGCTCAAGTTTATCCGAACACCCCAAAGACTGTGGCATGGGAGCTGAAGCCGACGACTTGCCATCTCTCGATTTGATAAACAGCCGCACTGAAGGTAATATTTTAAATTAACAAGCGTTGCTTAGCGCATATGAACTAAGATTTCAGCGCACAGGATAACAAAATGCGAGTCTACTCAAATATTACATCTTTGGAGCACTCACCCGCAATAGTGCGGGCGCCCTTCAACACACTCTTGTAATTCATCTCAGGCATGCGATGCTCCTTTCCCTCTGGTGGCGGGTCTGTCACAAGCTTCTCGGCATCCATCTTGCCCCGGTGCACCTTTGCGCGGGCAAGGGCCCGACGGGCACCCTCAATACAAGCGGAATGCTTGATCACTTCAACCCACGGGCACGCATCCATCAGCAGCCGCACCAGGCCGAAGTAGCTCCCAGGCATGGCCTCCTTAGGCCACAGCCGAACTATGAGGCCCTTCATGGCCTATTCGGCCGCCTTGTGGAGCTCGACCAGCTGCTTCACTGGTCGCTAAGGGTACGGATGTCCGCCTCAAAGCATATTGAGACCGAAGACCTTCTCCGCCGAGCCCTCCTCGGCCCGGTAGAATGCGGCAGCATCGGACACGCCATGCGAGGAAGATCTGCGAACGCATACGAGAGCTCCGATTCGGGTAAGCAACAGGTAATTAACACTCACATGCTTACTTTGCATGAAAAATGCCTTACCGCTGCTATTTTCTTCACCGCCTCAATCTCTGGAGGGCCTTGTAGGCTTCGCCTTAGCGGCTTTGGCACTCTCAAGAGCCGCTGCAAGCTCGGACTCGAGTCTTGAGTCACGCCCAAGCTCTCATGTTTTTCATGAGATCATGGAGCTCTTGCTGTACCTCCGCCACCCGCAAGATCCTGCTTCTCTCGCTCGGTGCGCTCATGGCAGCGTTGCGTTCGGCGCTGCCACCGCCTCCTTCAGGGTCGCCACCTCGTTAGTGGCCCCTACAATACCCACGTTATCCTTGTCATTTTTCTTGCAACCAAATCCTTTTCTCTAAGGTACAATTTTCATAAGGTATTACTCACCTTCTTTTTCTGTAAGGCATGCCCGAGCTCGTTCTCGGACCGCTCGAGGTTTTCCTTCAAAGCATTGACCTCCGGAGTCAGTGCGGCGGAGGTCAGCCGCACAACCTGCAATCCCATATTGACATATTTTTATGACTCCTGCGTTTATCTTTCTAAAGATCCTCAGTCCGGCTTTTCTTTCCGAACACCGAACCGAGCATCAGGGGCTACTGTCTATGCGGTACCATTTTACATATATTGAAATTCTTACCTCAAAGCCTGTTAGAAGGCTATGCGAGTTTCGGTCAGCCCGCTCTTGGCGAGCTGAACTTTTTCAATCACCGCACTCATAATAAGGCGGTGTTCCTCTTTGATGGAAGCGCCGTTGAGCGCCTCCAGCAAATTATCCGGCACATCCGGTTGGACGGAGGCAGCCGGCGTCTCGTCTTGCCCTTCTTACGAAAGGGTCGCCGTCGGACTCGGAGCCTTTGTGGCCTCCGGGCTGAGTCCGTGCACAGTCCGGGAGGGTGTCTGTGACACCTGCGGGCCTCCTCCTCCCGGTGGGTCCTTTCTCGGGATCCCACCTCGGCCGCCCACGGCACGGGGGTGGAGGCAGTCGGAAGGGAATCCATATCCGACGCACCCAAGGACCCGCCCGACGAAACGGGAAGATCATCCTTGGGCGGACTGCAGGGTTGTATGCGGCATTAGAAAGACATTATGTGGCGAAAATAAAAACCTTGAAGTTATTCGGGAGTCCGGATACTTACGATCTCGCCAGGGGCTTGGCCCTTGGATGCCAGTCTTCGTCGTCGTCACTGGCGTCGGCGGAGCAGTCCGGAGGAAGAGTTTTTCCCTTCTTGGACCCTTCGGCCTCCCTTGTTGTGGAGGCCTTCCTTTTCCTTCCTCCCCCCGCTGGGGGAGAGGCTTTCTTCTTCTCCTCCTCACCTTGGTGGGAGGAGTCGGCCTCGGATTCATCATCCGATAGCACCTGAAAACAGGAACTCTTCCGAGTCCCCGTGGCCGTCATCTTGGCCTTCTTCTCCGGCACCACGTGGGGTGCCGGAGCCAGCAGCCCTGTTAGGCGGGCGTCCGCTGGGCCCTCTGGCAATGGGGCCAGACAGGTAATCCATTCGGCCTTCGCCAGCCATTCCTCTAAAAGGTAAAGGGAGTATTGATCCCGCATAGAGCCAAACTATGGAAAACAAGTGGTGAAATCACTTACCTCGTCAGCTGGACGCTGCGAGCAGAATCCGCGATCTTCGGTAGCGGATGCGGGGGCTTCGGCGCCCTTGAACAGCACCTTCTAGACTTCTTCGTACGTAGTGTCGAAGAGCCCGCTCAGGGTCTGGTGCTGCGCCGGATCAAACTCCCACATATTAAAGCCCCGTCGCTGGCACGGGAGAATCCGGTGGATGAGCATGACCTGGACTACGTTGACAAGCTTGACCTTCTTGTCCACCAGCTTCTGGATACAGGCTTGGAGTCCGGTCAGCTCCTCCGAATCCCCCCAAATTCGGTCACTCTCTTTCCAGAAGGTGAGCCGTGTGGGGAGGCCAGATCTGAATTCGGGGGCCGCTGCCCAATCAGGGTCACGCGGCTCGGTGATGTAGAACCACCCCGATTGCCACCCCTTGATGGTTTGCACGAAAGTGCCCTCCAGCCACGTAACATGGGACATCCTGCCCACCATGGCGCCTCCGCATTCCGCTTGGCTGCCCTTCACAGCCTTCGGCTTGACACTGAAGGTCTTGAGCCACAAGCCGAAGTGCGGCTGGATGCAGAGGAATGCCTCGCACACGACGATAAACGCCGAGATGTTGAGGATGAAATTCGGGGCCAGAAAATGGAAATCTAGGCCGTAGTAGAACATGAGCCCCCGGACAAAGGGATGAAGCGGGAAGCCCAGTCCGCGAAGGAAATGGGAAAGAAATACTACCCTCTCATGGGGCCTGGGGTTGGGGACGAGCTCTCCCTCGTTGGGGAGCCGATGTGCGATGTTGCTGGACAGATATCCGGCGTCGCGCAGCTTCTGGATCTGCCCGTCCGTGACGGAGGAGGCCATCCACTTGCCTCCCGCTCCGGACATAGTTGGAGAAGGTTGAGGTGAGAAGTGCGGACTTGGGCGCTAGAGCTCGAGTGCACGGGAATGGATGAGCAAAGGAGGAAGAAGGCCTAGGTGAAAGGGTGGATCCTTATCCCCTTATATGGGCGGACAAAAACATGTGTTCCCACCGGCCTGGTAAAACTCGCTTATCTCCCAAGCGCCACAATCAATGGCGTTGTTGGGTTACCCACGTCCGTATTGATGGGAATCCCAGAATAAGGGGAACACGATCTCTGCCTCGACAAGACGTGCCAAGGAAACCGCTTCGCTAAACGCGCTGAGGTGGAACAATAAAAACAATTTGAATAAAGGCTTGGTAGTGGTGCGACGTCACGCCACAAAATACGTCAGCAGATTGATCTTGTGTAATATTATTCTCTCTACGGTGGTATGTGGAATTTATTTTTGCAGAGCCGGACACTATCCTGGTGTTCACAATCTTCTATAAATTATTCGGAGGAAGAACCCGCCTTGCAATGCCGAAGACAACATGCTCGCCGGACTCGTCATCATTGAAGCCTGGTTCAGGGGCTACTGAGGGACTTCCGGACTAGGGGTTGTCCGGATAGCCGAACTATCATGATCGGCCGGACTCCAAGACTATGAAGATACAAGATTGAAGACTTCGTCCCGTGTCCGGATGGGACTTTCCTTGGCGTGGAAGGCAAGCTTGGCAATACGGATATGTAGAGCTCCTACCATTGTAACCGACTTTGTGTAACCCTAACCCTATCCGGTGTCTATATAAACCGGAGGGTTTTAGTCCGTAGGACGAACAACAATCATACCATAGGCTAGCTTCTAGGGTTTAGCCTCTTTGATCTCGTGGTAGATCCACTCTTGTAACACACATCATCAATATTAATCTAGCAGGACGTAGGGATTTACCTCCATCAAGAGGGCCCGAACCTGGTAAAACATCGTGTCCCTTGTCTCCTGTTACGATCCGCCTAGACGCACAGTTCGGGACCCCCTACCCGAGATCCGCCGGTTTTGACACCGACACGGGGTAAGACACGGCACCCCCAAGAACTGAAAGCAACACCTGGTTCTACTGAAGTTGTTGGACGAACCAGAATAAGCTGACGGTCCACGTACTGCGCTGCTAACTCGGATTCTCGACGCGCTCTACCGTGATCCACCATGCCGTGAGCATTTGCACCACCGCCCACCGGCTAGGCCCTCAAGGGGCGTTACGATTCCGTGCACTGCTTGACACAGCCGGTTCATCAATATGCCTGCTGTAGCTCCGGCCTGGGCGAGGGGTTGAATGAATCATGTCTCGACTATGTGAATAAGCCTGCTGCTGAACCATAGCCGTTTGAAGGAGATCTCTGGCTCGCCGCGTTTCAACCGCTGCTAGAGACTCGCCTTCCATTTGAATGGCTGCCAACCGTGATGCCACAACGATCATGTTATCCAAAGGGGTGGAAAAGTGACCCGGTGGTGTTGGCATGTACTGAGGCGGGTCATGGTTCCGTCGAGGCGGGTCCGTCATCCGTGGCTGATCCGGCGTTCCTGTCCCAGGTGCTTCAATCCGGTTTAACGCTGCCGGGTTACAGGTTCCTGCTCCTGGCGTGTTAAAGAGATTCATTGCTTCATAAACCGGTGGTAGACGAGACTGATGCCTCCTCCTCAATACGTCTTTTGAGGCGTTCTGATCCAGCATGAGCTGGTAATTTTCTCCCTGAATCCGCTGTGCCTGAGCATCCAAAGCGGCCCGCTCCTCAGCCATCCTGTTTTCCTCAGCCGCTAAGTCCTCCTTGGCCTGAGCTATCTGATCTTGCAGCTTTGTGACCTCCGCGTTATGCTGATCTCGATTGTCCATGGTAACCTTTGTGGTCAACAATGTCGTCCAGGCGTCCAATAAACCAGACAGGACTTGAGCCGGTGGGCGCGCGGGGCCTCCTGCCCCGGCTGCTGATCCGGAAATCATCGCCACTTCAGCTGAGGAGTGCTGCGTGGGCTGCGTACCGGCCATGAAGATCGCAACCCGGTTTGGCGGTTCAAGGGGGTCCGGAATAATGTCGCCATCGGAATAGCCCCCAAACCGGCCATCTTGCAGTTGGTACAGTGACTCGATCTCACTGGTGGATGATTCGCCATCTGAATAGACAACCTTCTCACTGTCAAATGCCGGTACAGACTCCGCACCATTGATGAATCCTACGAAGGCACGCTTCATGGCGGGCTGAACCCGGGCAGGGCTTGCGCGCTGAGCCGTCTCGAGGAAGTCGGCGCAGATGTCCGGCTCAGGGCCCGGTTCGCCGATCTTGCCAACGAATACATGCATTCCTCCGAAGGGGACCCGGTACCGGTACTCGATTGAGCCGGCTTCGGGGGCCTAGCCTGCATCGTCGACGTAGATCTTGCCGTGACGACTCTTGGTCATCCGGCCACTATGTATCCCTTGAGTCCTTCAAAATTGCCATTTAAGAACTCGAAACCATCGTGCGATAGCCCCACGGTGGGAGCCAACTGTCGTGGAATTATCACGTCAGATGTCCTAGTGTGAGGACTTAGTCATGGAGCCATCACAACGAGATTAGCTTAAAGGGGTTAAACCGGACAAAGGACATGGGGAGTTTATGGTTCGGCCCCTTGCGGTGAAGGTAAAAGCCTACGATCTAGTTGTGGTTGAATTGATGGGGTTTCGGTGACTAGGGAGCGAATCCGCTTTGCCTAGCTCTCGAGTTGTTGTTTCTTGTCCTTGAACCGCCGCCGGGTCGTCCCTTTATATACACAGGTTGACGGCCGACGGTTTACAGAATCCCGGCCGGCTCATACACGTGTCTGACTCAGTTTCTACCCTTTCCTATCTTACAACACAAGTTACATAGTATACGGCGGTTTATGTCTACGTGCCCTAATCCACCTTTGGGCCCTAGGCCTCTAAGCCTCTTTTAGTAAAGCGTCATACTCCTTGTCTTCATGGGCTTCAATATGGATGACTCGTTACAGGTATAACCCGACCCTACCTGGGCGGTTTATACTCAGTAGTTATATCCCCAACACCAACTTTGTTGGAGTCATAAGAGACCCTTTTTGCGGAAATAAGTTTTTCAATCTCATGCCTAGAAGTATTGTCTTTGAGAATTTATATGCAAAATCCTGGAAAAATCCTAAGTGTTCGATCAAAGAATTGGACAAGGATGACAACACTTAGATCCTACGCGTTATGCCTAGCTAGGGCGTAAAAAGATAGCGCTTGTTGGGAGGCAACCCAATGATAAAATTTATTTTTGCTTTTTGCTTTCTGTTACTGTGTGTTAGAACAATTATGATACTGTTATGATTGTGTTTTTTGTGTTTTAATTACTGTTTGTGCCAAGCAAGGCATTTGGGAAGACTTGGGTGAAAGATGATTTGATCTTGCTAAAAAACAGAAACTTTTGCACTCACAAGATTATTTGTCGTTTTTAACAGAAAAGTGCTTTTGAGTTTATTCTTTTGGAAGAAGATTAATAGACAAATTCCTCACGTCCACCAATTTATTTCAGAACTCTTGGAGTAACAGAAGTATTCAAAATATTCAGATTGGTACAAACTGTTTTGTTTTTGACATATTCTATTTTCTTTGCGTTGTGTGCTTATTTTGATGATTCTATGGTTTTCTTTGATGAGTTTTTGCCATAGAAAAGTTGGAATACATTGCATATAATGCCAAAACAAAATAAGAATAGGTTTGCTAAAGTACTTATAGTGGTTGTCTGTGTCAAAACCGGCGGATCTCAGGTAGGGGGTCCCGAACTGTGCGTCTAGGTGGATGGTAACAGGAGACAAGGGACACGATGTTTTTACCCAGGTTCGGGCCCTCTCGATGGAGGAAAAACCCTACTCCTGCTTGATTAATATTGATGATATGGGTAGTACAAGAGTGGATCTACCACGAGATCAAAGAGGCTAAACCCTAGAAGCTAGCCTATGGTATGATTGTTGTTCGTCCTACGGACTAAAACCCTCCGGTTTATATAGACACCGGATAGGGTTAGGGTTACACAGAGTCTGTTACAACGGTAGGAGATCTACATATCTGTATCGCGAAGCTTGCCTTCCACGCCAAGGGAAGTCCCATCCGGACACGGGACGAAGTCTTCAATCTTGTATCTTCATAGTCCAGGAGTCCTGCCAACGGTTATAGTTCGGCTATCCAGACACCCCTAATCCAGACTCCTCAAGAGCCTCGAACCAGGCTTCAATGATGACGAGTCCGCGCGCATATTGTCTTCGGCATTGCAAGGCGGGTTCCTCCTCCGAATACTTCATAGAAGATTTTGAACACAAGGATAGTGTCCGGCTCTGCAAAACAAGTTCCACATACCATCGTAGAGAGAATAACCTTTGCAAAGATCTGCTGACGTATTCCGCGGCGTGACATCACACCACGGCTAGGCCTTTATATAAATTGTTTTTACTGTCCCACCTCAGCGCATTTAGCGAGGCGGTTTCTTCGGCACGTCTTATCAGAGCGCAGATCGTGCCCCCCTTATTGCGGGATCCTCATCAATATGGACGTGGGTAACCCAGTCATGCCCGTTGGCACGCCTCCTCCATCAAAGGCGAGTCCCGAACGGTCACGGGGAGGGCTCTTGAATTCAACCTCTTTATAACGAGACCAAGGCCCGCTCCTTTCTTTCAATCTCAATCGAATCCGCCCCGCTCGAGTTCCAACACCCAAAGCTCCAGATTTAGGCGCCGGACCTTCAACGATGTCCGCCCGCCCGCACGACGGTGGATGTCTTCCTCCGTCACGGAAGAAGATGTGCTAAAGCTGAGAGATGCGGTATCTAACCGCGAAATTTCAGATAGGCTGCCTGCCCAAGGGCAGGTTATTCCCACTCCCGAGCCTGGTGAGAGCGTGGTGTTCGTGTCTCACTTCCTTCGGGTTTAGGCTTCCGGCTGCACCCCTTCGTGAGGGGGGCTCATGTTTTATTATGCGCTGGAATTCCATGACTTGATCCGAGTCCATCCTCCACATCTCGCTGCTCATTGTCGTATGTGAAGCCTTCCTCCGCATTACCCTCACTTTGGATTGTGGCTCAAGACCTTCAAAGTGGAGCCAAGATGATCAAGGGGCATCAGGCAGAGTGCAGAGGGGATGTTATAAGCAAGAATGCTGACGCTCCATGGCCCGAGGGCTCTTTTCAAGAGGAGCTTAATTTATGGCAACAGGAGTGGTTTTATATCACCGCTCCCAGGGGCACCAAATGGGCGGCGCCACCTGCCTTCCGCTCGGGTCCTCCACTGCGGCGGGCATCATGGGTGAATAAAGGGCTCGACTGGGGACCGTCCAAGGACGTACTTCTGTTGCAGGGCCGTATTCGAGACCTCCTAGAGAGAGAGATCAATCTGGTCTTAGTAGCGCAGGTCATGCTGATTCGTCGCACCTTGACCTGCAAACGTCGCCCCCTTCGCCTGTGGGAGTTTAATCCAGAGGGACCACGAGCTCTCCAACATTTTATGGGCGCAACGCCCGTGTAGATGTACCAACTATTCTTCGGATCACAAGCAGTGTGTCCGGACTTAACTGAGGACGCGGGTCTGAGCTGCAATCGCCCGGATACTCAAGTAAGTAGTCATGTACTCGGACATGCTATCCGCATATTTATCATAAACTTTCCCTTAAAAGAGCTATCCTTTAAACATGAGTGGATAGCAAAAGCAAAATTGATCAGGTGTCCAGCCCCCCTCCCTGAGACCACGTCGGATCCTGTATTAACCAAGATGCTAGAGGTTGTGCCTTTTGAAGAAGGCGAAGGGGGGAACAAGGGAACTACTCCCTCCGTGAAGGAGGCTATCAAGAAAGGGGGATCGAGAATCCCTCCCTCCAAGGGGAGAAGAGGACCGCTTCTGAAGATCCGGAGACCAAAGCCTCGAAGCGGGGGAAGAAATCTTCGCCAGAGGGTCCTGCGGCGGGAGATGCCCCGGCCGCACTATTTCCCCAAGGAGATCAGCCCTCCAGCGAGCCTTAAGTAAAGGGGGGCGTTTTTTTTTAAAGAGAGACATCCCCGTTTTATTTCTAAAGGTAACCGAAAGTTTACCTTGTAGTTCGGATCTCAGCCCTTCACAGCAGAGCTCGTCTTCAGGGGATCTTGGTCCGGAGATGATGGAGAGTGAAACGCCTCCGCCTGCTGTACCGTTATGCGAGGCGGACGACCCTGAGGTGTCGTCGCGGAGGGCTTCTCTGAATCCGTCGGGGCCAGAAGGCAGCCATATGTCCCCTCAAAGCCCTCTATGTCCGGCCTTCGAAAAAGGCCACCGGACGAGTCCGGCACCAACGGGTGTACGGTCGGAGGAGCTGAAGGATCTGCTCGGGCGAGCGTCTATCTCGGAAGATCACCGTACGTTAATGGGTACGGTGATTGAAAGGATTTCATCCGCTGAGAGCGTTGCATGAAGCCGTCGTAAGTTTATCGACGGGTTTTGAGGTACGCAAAGGATGTACCATCCGACGGTTTTGCATATAAAATGCGCCCTGTATAGATAGTAGCCCCTGAGACTTGGTGCGGTGTCAAAAACGACGGCGCGCCGAGGATCATAACCCAACTATAATATGCGCTCTTCCTATCTAGGTGGCGAAGCGTCCAGTGGCTAGCCGGGCTGATGAATTTGCCGAACTGAAGCGGCAACTTGAAGTGGCGGATGCGGACATCAGGCTTGTTAATAAGCGGCTTGACGAGTGACAAGGTATGCAACTTCTCCGCGGACACCTGGTAAGGGAGCTTGACGCCCATGCCTTACGACATGTATGCTTAATGCAGATGGTGTCGCTGCTATGGAGAACCTTCGGGCGGAGCTCGCCCGAGCCAAGGAGCAAGCAAGAAAAAGTGATGCAGCTGCCTTTAAAGAGGGCCGCACAGCTAAAAGCCGAACAGGCTGCTCACTGCTGAAGCAAGAAAGAAATGGCCGAGATGGCCGTGAAATTGAAGAATGCTACTGACCGTTGCGAGCTTCTTGAAAAATAAGATCGAGCGGAACAAGAGGACCTGAAAAAGGCCGCCACCAAGGCCAAGGACACTCGCTCTGCGATGAGAGCTATGAAGGGGGAGCTACGTCAGGCCGGAGATATTGCGGCTGGAAAGCCCTTTCTGCTGCGGAGGAAATTCACGGATCCTAAGTACGCTCAATTGGACCGGCTGTGGGGTGCGGAGGATGCTTATCTGGACTTGGCGTTGAGTGCCGCAGACGCAGCCGAACACTTCCGAGGTTAAAAGGATCACGGAATGGAAGAGCTTTTTTGGTCGCAGTTCTATAGTCCGGAGCGTCCACTTTCATTAACCGATCGTTTGGCCGAATGAGCTGAGCTGAATAGGTTGTCCGGACTTGCCATGAAGGATGTCGTGACTCATTTGTGGCCGAACAGGCCCGAGCCGAAGAGTTATTTTGGCTTGGTGCAACAGTTCCTTGGTGCGGTGCCACATATCGATGCAATGAAGCGGTCAGCATGCATAGAGGGTGCACGGATGGCTCTTGCCCGTGTCAAGACATACTGGGCAGAGATGAAGGCCACCGACGTTGCATCCCAAGATTCGGACAGAAGCCGAGTACCTACGGAGCACTATTTTTAGGAAGTCCTGCAGGGTGCTCGTTTAATAGAGACGCAGTGCTCAAAGGATATTATGTTTTAATGACATGTATGATTTGTGAAAACAATGTTTCAGTATAATATAAGAGCTTTTTATACTTGTGCGTTCAAGTATTAAAACACCTCCTGTGCGGCCGTTGATGTATATGTGTATATAACCTGAAAGATGGCAGTCTTCGGCTTCAGCCCCCACGCACATAATGCGGGGGTGTTTGCAAAAAGGCGCATTTTCACACTTAATCCAACGTCTTGGTCCTGTAAAGGAGGTGATAGCGTAGCAAACTAGGCAACCGGACTATAATGCTTTATCACTTTCACTTAGCCATAGGAGTTCGATGGTGGGGCTACTATATAGCCCCTAGGGGCACCGCGCTCTACCGAATTCGGGGCGCGTATGTGCCTGACCGGGAAACGGTCCTTCGTTAATGCCGGGGAATTCTAAACATTCTGGTGGGTCATCGAGTGGTTGACCAGTCTCACGCTATATCATGACGGTCAGTTTTCGGCTTTCCCTACTGAGGTGCTCACCTGGCCGAACCGGGGCACAATCGCAGTAGTTCTCCTGGTGCCATGTTAGCCGATAGAACGGAACGTAAGGAAGCAAAACACAGGAGCCGGGCAAACCCAACATTTGACCAAAGACATGATTCGGAGCTGATGCATATAAGGCCTAACTCGAGACGCCGAACACTCCATAAGGTATTCGATCTTTATGAAAACGGGCAGAATAATGCCCTAAGCCCCTGGTGTCCAGGTACGCGCAAAAATTCTGGTGCGGCCGATGCCAAAACGCCAGGCTCCTCCTCGGTTATAGCAAGAAACTGGGGGATGTGTATCAACAAGAGACAATAAAAAAGGTTTACGCAGGGTCTTAATCTGAAAAGAATCCTTGCAACGGGTCGCTACTGCACGTCTGCGCCTGTGTCTCCGTTGTGCCGTGTCCTGGACGGGTGTAGCACGTTGTTCATCTGTAAAAGAAAAGAACTTAGTTGAAAAGAAAAAAGATCGTGCGAAAAATGTACTTTATATTAAATAAACAGAGTACGGTTCGAAAAGTGAATAAAATTGAGCTTTATTGTCTCTTGTTGTACATGCGTGCAGCCCCTTGTACGGGGGTATGCCACTAGTAGGCGTTTATATGTTTACGCTGGACTCGTCTAGCCATGTCCGGGGTCCGAATCACCTATTCAGGTGCTTTGATTAGCGGAGCCAGATTAGTGTGGGGCTGTCAAGGCAGTCTCACGTTCTTCCATGCTCGAGTAGCACTTGGTACTCCCTTTTAATGAGATGATGCCGCGTGGACCGGGCATTTTAAGTGTAAGAGATGCATAATGCGGTATTGCGTTAAAGCGGGCGAAAGCTTCACGTCCCAGTAGTGCTTGATAGCTACTTTCCAATGGGGCGATATGGAAGGTTAACTTTTCACGGCGGAAGTTGTCGGATGAGCCGAACACAACTTCTAGCAGTAGGGAGCCCGTACAATGGGCATATAGGCCTGGCATTACCCCTTTGAAGGAGGTCTTTCTATGGCGAATTTTGGTTGGGTCTATCCCCATTTTGCGGATTGTGTCCTGATATAGCAGGATTAGATCGCTACCTCCGTCCATTAGGACTTGTGTAAATTGGAGTCCGTCGATTATAGGATCTAATATCAAGGCAGTCCATCCTGCGTTCCGCATACTTTCGGAATAGTCCTGATGATCGAATGTGATTGGTTTTGACAACCATCGTTGGGACTCTGCTGGGATAGACCGTGCGGCGCGTGTTTTTATGGGCGCCATCTGTTTTTCCCTTTTGTCACTTGAAGTGAGTTCACTGTTTTGACTTCTTGTGGGAAATTCTTTTGCTTTATGGTGCTCTGCTTGTGGGGTTCGTCATCGTCCTCGCTTGGTGTGTCAAGCCCCTTGTGTTCGGCATTGAGTTTGCCGGACTGCTTGAAGAGCCAACAATCTCTGTGGGTATGATATGCAGGCTTTCCGGGAGTATTGTGGATTTGGAATATTTTGTCCAAGATTTTGTTTAGGTTGGATAGCTCATCGCTGTTATCCTTGAGGGGCCATTTTTTATGATTCTGCCGGGAGCTTCTGAATCCGGCTTTGACTGCCGTGCTCTTCGGGCTGTTTCCCTTTGTCCGGCGATGGTCCTTGCTGCGTCGTGGTTTTCCATTTCCATCCCTGACTACGGATGTACTTGGTCGCTGGTACTGGATCTTGCCAGCCAACCATCCTCTCCCACGCAAAAGGGGGTCATGAGGCTTGTTAATGCAGCCATTGTTCTCGGCTTCTCCTGGCCGAGGTGTCTGGCGAGCCATTCGTCTCGGACGTTGTGTTTGAAAGCTGCTAAGGCTTCGGCGTCCGGACAGTCGACTATTTGGTTCTTTTTGGTGAGGAACATGTTCCAGAATTTGCGGGCTGACTCTCGGGGTTGATGAGTTATGTAACTTAAATTGTCTGCATCCGGAGGGCGGACATAAGTCCCTTGAAAATTTGCCCGAAAAGCATCCTCGAGCTCTTCCCAACTTCCAATGGTATTTTCAGGGAGGCTTTTGAGCCAATGCCGGGCTGGCCCTTTGAGCTTGAGGGGTAAATATTTTATGGCGTGGAGATCATCTCCTCTAGCCATGTGTATATGGAGGATGTAATCCTCAATCCAGACTCCAGGGTCTGTTGTTCCGTCGTATGCCTCTATGTTTACGGGTTTGAATCCCGCTGGGAATTCGTGATGCAGCACCTGATTGGTGAAACACAGGGGGTGTGCGGCACCCCTATATTTGGGTGTGCCATGATGTTCGGATATTTGGCGTGTTGCATTGCTTGGAAGAGCTTGCTTTCTCGGCCCATAGATGGACCTAACTGGTCCATCCTTTTGATGCAAATCCTTATGCAGATCGCGTGCCGGTTTGTGTGCGGCGCTGCTTGCCGCTCCATGTTTGCCATGTGGTCGTCTATCCGACCGGGCGGCCTCTTTGTTCTTTGATTGCGGGGGCTCTATGGCCTCCTCATCGAATTCGGGCAGTTGTTTGCGCTTCGGGTAGCTCTTTGTTTGGCGACTGTTGCCGTATTTCTCTGCGGTGTTGAGTACTTTGCTCCATCTGATTCTGAGTGCATCTTCCGCTGTTTTGAGCTTCTGCTTCCGCTTTTTCAGGCTACGCGCAGTGGCGACGAGCCTTTTGTGGAGGTTCTTCTCCTCCAACAACTTGTCCGGCGTGAGATCGTCCGGACTGTTATCTTCGCCGGGGACGGGTTGTTTATCCAAGTTGTCATGTTCGGACGGTTACTCGATAGCATGTTCGTCGTCCACCGGTTCACCCTGCTCTATGGCTGGGTCTGTGTGGCTGCCGTCTTTGTCGAGGCGGGACTTGGTGCGGCGTTTACATTGCCGTTTTGACTGCTTTTCAAGGGATTTATCCTTCATAGCGTCCCGTTGTTCCTCGCCGTCACTTCTTTTAGGTGTATCCACCATGTATAGATCGTGGGATGAGGTGGCTGTCCATTATCCTATAGGTGCTGATTCATGGCTGTCTCCTACATCGTCGTCTATACCGTCGATGTCTTCGGAGTCGAAATCGAGCACGTCGTTTAAGATTCCGACAGTGGCTACAAAGTGGGTGGTGGGTGGGCGTTGAATTTCTTCGTCGTCCGCATCCCAACCTTCCTGACCGTAGTCTGGCCAGGGCTCTCCTGATAAAGAGAGAGACTTTAGTGAATTCAGGATGTCGCCAAAGGGCGAGTGCTGAACGATGTCCGCGGCACTGAACTCCATAACCGGCGCCCAATTGGATTGGCGCGGAGGGTTTGGAGTCCGGAGAGGAGTCCGGCACCTTGGAGTCACGCTCTTTGCAAAGGACAGGGATGGAGTTCGGGTCAATCGTCGTAGAGATCGTAGCCCCCGAGGCGGTGTCCAACCACTCGTCCTTGATCGGCGGAGTCGGCTCCGAGCTAAGGGTCGGAGCGGACGCTGGTGCGACCTCGTGGCCTTTGCTCGCGGCAGAGCTAGATCGTGCCCATCGAGACAGTGCGGCGCACTTGGCTGTGGCTCGAATCCGTCGAAGATCAAGTCTCCGTGGATGTCGGCCGTGTAGTTCAAACTCCCAAATCTGACCTGATGGCCGGGGGCGTAGCTTTCGATCTGCTCCAGATGACCAAGTGAATTGGCCCATAGTGCAAAGCCGCCGAATACGAAGATCTGTCCGGGGAGAAAAGTCTTACCCTGGACCACGTTGTTGTTGATGATCGAAGGAGCCATCGGGCCTAAAGATGACGGCACAGAGGAACTCTCAATGAAAGCACCAATGTCGGTGTCAAAATCGGCGGATCTCGGATAGGGGGTCTCAAACTGTGCGTCTAGGCGGATGGTAACAGGAGACAAGGGACATGATGTTTTTACCCAGGTTCGGGCCCTCTCGATGGAGGTAAAACCCTACTCCTGCTTGATTAATATTGATGATATGGGTAGTACAAGAGTGGATCTACCACGAGATCAGAGAGGCTAAACCCTAGAAGCTAGCCTATGGTATGATTGTTGTTCGTCCTACGGACTAAAACCCTCCGGTTTATATAGACACTGGATAGGGTTAGGGTTACACAGAGTCGGTTACAACGGTAGGAGATCTACATATCCAGACGCCAAGCTTGCCTTCCACGCCAAGGAAAGTCCCATCCGGACACGGGACGAAGTCTTCAATCTTGTATCTTCATAGTCCAGGAGTCCGGCCAACGGTGATAGTTCGACTATCCGGACAGCCCCTAATCCAGGACTCCCTCAGTGGTGGTTTGGTTTCTTATACTAACGGATCTCACAAAGGTTTTGTTTGAGTTTTGTGTGATTGAAGTTTTCAAGTTTTAGGTGATCTTACGATGGATGAAGGAATAAGGATTAACAAAAGGGTAAGCTTGGGGATGCCCGAGGCACCCCAAGATAATATTCAAAGAATTAGCAAGCAATTAAGCTTGGGGATGCCCCCGAGTGGCATCACCGCTTTCTTCTAACAAGCATCAGTATTTTACTTGAAACTATAGTTTTATTCGTCACATAATATGTGTTTTGCTTGGAGTATCTTGTATGATATGAGTCTTTTCTTTTTTTGCTTTGTGTTTTAAGTGTTGAATCCTTGCTGGACACACCCTTTTGAGAGAGCCAAAATATTATGATATGCCTGCTCCTATGCTTCACTTATATCTTTTTGAGCACGGTGTGCTTTGTTATTTTTGAAGAAATGCTCTCATGCTTCACTTAGATTTATTTGGGACTTAGTAAATTTTAGGAAATTCTCTCTTGCTTCACTTAGATTATTATGAGAGAAAGAAACAAAAAATATGCTCATGATCTTCACTTATATTTTTTTGAGCTTATCAAAAGCAACATATGAAAATAGTTCCAAAGTGATAGGTATCCAAGGAAGATATAATAAAAACTTTCATGAAGATCATTGGACAAAATAAACTTGATTCTTCGTAAAGGTTTTGAGATATGACGATATGATAAGTGAGTCATGTTGATGAGTAATTGTGCTTTAGTAAGAATATTGATTTTAAGGTTTGTGATTACCTATGCAAGCATGAAAGTCAATGGTTATGCAATGAAATTTATATCCTACTTATGGTGCATTACTTGGTGTTACTTATGCTTAATGCTTGGGTATGAGATTTTTTTCTTTTTGGTTGGTCGCTTCTCAATCATTTTGCTAGCCTTCATTTTGCACCAAGTATATATGATCACTACTTGTGCATCCAAAACCATTTAAACCAGTTTTGCCTTATGAGTCCACTATACCTACCTATATGCGGTATTTCCATGTCGTTCTAAGCAAATTTGCATGTGCCATCTCTAATTTTCAAAATAAATTTCTCTTTTGTGTGCTCTACCACTCGCGAGGCGGTGAAGGGTGACCAATGTTTTCCATGCTAGATGTGTTATTCTCATGATGAGTGTTTATTCACTTGTCATTGCACGAGAGTACATAAAAGGTATTAGGGATGCCTAGTATTGAAATGAATAATGAATTTACTTTATGTTGTCAAATAATAAATTCCATGGGAAGTGGTGGTATGGAGGGCAATTGTGAATTCGGCTAGCCATAGAAAGTGAAAGTAATGGTGGAAAAAGGAATAAATTTTATTTTCTGTTTGGCAACCTCCTATGATGTATCTAGCATGGAAAGTGTTGAGATATCTAAGTCGTTTTCGTTTTTTGGAAAAGTATGGCTCTCAAAACTATTTTTTATCTCTCAATTTAAGCTTTGAGCTATGGCACGTCTTCAAATCCCTACTTCCCTCTGCGAAGGGCCTTTCTTTTACTGATGCAATTTTTATTTTGAATTTGAGTCTCCATCTTCTCTTATAAAGCACCAACTAAGGGGCACTATGATCGTATTTCAGAATTGGGTGTAGCTAATATTCGAGTGTGTTTCATGAATGGATCAATGGTTAAGCATAATGGGGTACGGATAACTTGCTTTAGTGTTGATATTTTGAAAGACATGGTTGCTTGTTAATATGCTTGAGTATTAAAGTCTTCATGTCAAAACTAGACTATTGATTTGAATCATATAGAAGTCCATATGTCCATGCTGTAAAGAAAAGAAATGCTGTAAAGGGGGACCGACACGTATGTATCGTTCCTACAAAGGATAACAAGATGGGATCTATATCTTTGCAATAGATAAACAGATCATGTCTACATCATGTCATCGTTCTTATATCATTACTCTGTTTTCCATGAACGTAATACACTAGATGCATGCCGGATAGCGGTCGATGTGTGGAGTAATAGTAGTAGATGTAGGCAGGAGTCGGTCTACTCATCTTGGACGTGACGCCTATATAATGATCATTGCCTGGGTATCATCATGATTATTTGAAGTTCTATCAATTTCCCAACATTAATTGTTTTCCCACCATTTGCTATTTTTCTCGAGAGAAGCCACTAGTGAAACCTATGTCCCCGGGTCTCTTTTCTTCATATTTGCCTTTGCCATCTATTTTCCTTTGCATTTATTTTCAGATCTATTAAACCAAAAATACAAAAATACCTTGCTGCAATTCATTTTTTCCACGATCTATTTTATCTATCACTTTTATCTCACGTTATTTGCCAATCTTCAGGCGCCGTACCCAAAAGGGATTGACAACCCCTTTAACAAATCGGGTTGCCAGAATTATTTATTTGTGTGCAGGTGTTGTTTACGTGGTGTGAGGAGGTTCTTCTACTGGTTCGATAACCTTGGTCTCGGCACTGAGGGAAATACCTACCGTAGTTTTGCTGCATCAAACCTTCCTCTTTGGGGAATTACTGACGTAGTGTTTGCCGCATCACCACACCAACCTCCAGATCCAGATTGCCGCCAAGGCCAACCCAACAGTGTCCACCAGCCAACTATCTCCTAAGGCGGCGCCTTCGAAGAGGAATGACGCCAAAGGTAACATCATCGCAACCTATACATGGACATCCCTTAGGTCAGGCCGGGCTTCGGGCTGTACCTAACCAAGCCTGAAGCAAAAAAAACTTAGCCCGGGTCCTAGCCCAGCCCAGGCGTCGGGCCTAAAAACGAGGCCCAAGCTCGGCCCATCACTATAAAAGCCCATTGGGCCTCGGGCCGGCTGATGACCCACAAGTATAGGGGATCAATCGTAGTCCTTTCGATAAGTAAGAGTGTGGAACCTAACGAGGAGCAGAAGGAAATGACAACCTGTTTTCAGCAAGGTATTTCTGCAAGCACTGAAATAGTTGGTAACAAGTAGTTTGACAGTAAGATAATTTGTAACGGACAAGTAACGGTAATGGTAAATAAAGTGCAGAAAAGTAGCCCAATCATTTTGTGGCAAAGGAAATGCCAAAATGGTCTCTTATAATAAGCAAAGCGTTCTTCAGAGCACACGGGAATTTCATCTAGTCATTTTCATCATGTTGGTTTGATTTGCGTTCGCTACTTTGATAATTTGATATGTGGGTGGATCGGTGCTTGGGTGTTGTTCTTACTTGAACAAACCTCCCACTTAGGATTAACACCCACGCAAGCATCTGCAACTACGAGAAAAGTATTAAGATAAAATCTAACCATAGCAAAATTTGGATCCAAATCGGTCCCTTACAAAGTAGCGCATAAACTAGGGTTTAAGCTTCTGTCACTAAGAAACCCATCATCCAATAACTACTCCACAATGCATTCCCTTAGGCCCAAAGAAGGTGAAGTGCCATGTAGTCGACGTTCACATGACACCACTAAGGGAATCACATCATACATATCATAAAAATATCGAACACATATCAAGTTCACATGATTACTTGCAACATGACTTCTCCCGTGACCTCAAGAACAAAAGTAACTACTCACAAATGATATTCATAATCAAGATCAGATGGGTATTAAATAGCATAATGGATCTAAACATATATTCTCCCATGAAATAAACCATATAATAATCAACTACAAGATGTAATCAACACTACCAGTCACCCACAGGTACCAATCTGAAGTTATGGTACAAAGATTGAACACAAGAGATGAACTAGGCTTTGAGAGGAGATGGTGCTTTTGAAGATGTTGATGGAGATTTCCCTCATAAAGATGACTGGGTTGTTGGTGATGACGATGGCTTCGATCTCCCCCTCCGGGATGGAAGTTCCCCCGGTGGAATCGCTCCGCCGGAGGGAAAAAGTCCTCCTACCCAAGTTCCGCCTCGAGATGGCGGCGCTCCGTCCCAAAAGTCCTCTTGTGGTTTTTTCTAGGTCAAAATGATCTATATACTAGAAGATGGCCACCGAAGGTGGGTCGGGCTAGCCACAACCTACGAGGGTGCGCCTGACATGCCCTGGTGTCTTGTGCTCCAGTATTCTTTATATATTCCAAAATAATTCTCCATAAATTTTCAGCTCATTTGGAGATGTGCAAAATAGGTGCCCTGACATAGCTTTTTTAGGTCCAGAATTCCAGCTACCAGTATTCTCCCTCTTCGTGTAAACCTTGCATAATATGAGATAAAAGGCATTAGAATTACTCCATAAAGCATTATTATGCATAACAACATTTTCAATAATAGTACAAAAACATGCTGCTAAATGGATGTATCAACTCCCCAAGCTTAGAGCTCGATTTTCCTCTAGTGACAAAATACGGACATAGTAGCATCATGCTTATTATTATAACAGCAACAAACTTTATCATAAAACTTCATCACATAACTTTATCATATAACTTCTCATGAACAAGTGACAATTCATCACAACATCGAAGTAAAAGCATAAACTCTATTGAAAACGAACAAACTATGTTCTCAGTAAACTTTGCAATTGCAGTTCATCATATTTTCAGGAAAGGTCTCGTATCAGAGCCTTTTGGCAAGTCCACATACTCAACCATCATTTAGTCTTCTATGATTGCTAACACTCACCGTATATACAAGAGCAAAAAGTTTCAACCGGACACATAGAAAGATATGGGCTTAAAGTTACGCCTCTCAACTTATTCACCTCAAGGGTGATGTCAACAATAATAACTCATGCTCACCATATCCAACTGGATATATGTGCCTAGATCTTTCCCCACCACATGATTCTTGCAAAAAGAGAAAATAAAAAGGAAGAGGGAATAATGCTTTGACTCTTGCATGAAAGTAAATACATAAAGTAAAAGATAGGCCCTTCGCAGAGGGAAGCAGACGTTGTCATGCACTTTTTGGTTTGTATGCTCAATATCTTAGTGAAAAATAACATCACATTATATTGCCCCTTATGATAGTGATCTTTATTATGTAACCCGTCCCTTTTATTACTTTGCCATCACAAGTTCGTACAATGCTTAGTTTTCTCTTACACTAAATGATCCAGCACATTTAGAAGCAATTTTTATTGCCTTTTTGCACTGATGACAACTTACTTGAAGGATCTTACTCAATCCATAGGTAGGTATGGTGGATTCCCAAAACAAGATTTTGGGTTTAAGGTTTTTGGATGCACAAGTACTATCTCTACGTAGTGCGGAATTTTGGATAGTAAAGATATTGAGCAAGCTCCACATGTTGAAGGATCTATGACAATATAACTTCTATGTGAATATGAACAAATATAAATAATTACGTTGTCTTCCTTGTCCAACTTAAACAATTTTGGCATATAATATTTTGATGGGAGGTCACAATCATAAAAGATTTCCAAGATAGAGTATTTGCATGTGAATCTTCTCTTCCCTTATTAATTCTTTCATGAATTGCATCATTGACCAATGCTATGTTTGTCAATCTCCAACAAATTTTACCACTTATACTTTTCCTTATGTGATATCATTACTTAATATAAGTTTAGCACAATCTTTTTCATTATTCTCTTTTATTTTGAATGAAACATAAAAGTAAATAATGCAAAACTCGAACTAAACTTTATTATAACTTTCACTCGATTACATAGATAGATGGATCACGAAACTAAGACTCAGAAATAAACCATGCTAAACTTTTATTAATTCAAAAGAGAACTAAAGATCGAACTAAGATAGGTCAAGCTAATGGAAGTGATGGTGATACGATATCGTGGCATCTCCCCAAGCATGGCACAAGCCAAGGGGAATGCCCATACCCGTCTGCTTAAGTCTCCTTTGGTGGGGAAGATGGAGGTGGTGGTGATGTGGCAGTGTCCTTTTGCCTCAGCTTACACTTGAGGATGGAGTTTTCCTCCCTCGAGTCATCGATCTCCTCATTGAGCCTTAATATCTTTTTGCACAATTCTTGTTTGTTTTCCTGCAGGAGACGAAAAGGGGATAAACTGGATCTTAGGTTTCTTTACTTTATTTGGGAGGATGGATTTCTTGAACTCCACGTGCATGTCCCCAGGTTGAGGTAATGGGGTATCATCTTCATCTAAGCTTGTCTCTTCTTTTCCCTTCAAATCATAATCTTCTTCTTCCTCAGTGGTCCAACCATAATGCTCCACATCCCCATAAACTTTTGGATTTGCGATATAGTCTGCAACATAGCTCTCTCCATCTGAATCTTGAAACGACATATTTCAAGATCTGTCAGAAAAGCAGCAAGAAAAAAGAACAAAAGATTTCTCCGTGAGGCGGTGGTCAATACATTCGGGGGGTGTATAAAGATTTTTATCTTGGGAAACAATAAAACGCGAGAAAAACAGAGTTGGCACTACTGGAATCAGCTTCTTTGCCGTCCGCCATGGCTGACGGCAAAGGCACGGATGTCGGAGGGCAAACTCCTTTGTCGTCAGCCAGCGAACGGCAAACCGTCCGGCTGAACACGTGCCAGCAAAGGCCTTCTTTGCCATCCGCTTCGTAGAAAAGGACGGAAAAGGATTGTGTCGTCAGCCATCCGAGTCTAGCGTACGGAAACGACGACGGACGGCAGCGGTCTGAGGTGAGAGCCGTTAGGGAGTTAACAGCGTTCTTTGCCGTCCGCCAGCCGACGGCAAAGAGGCAAAGCTCTTTGCCATCCGCTGACGGACGGCAAAGAGCTTAGCCAGGGAAGCACTGGGATGCTGCCACGTGGCCAGCTATGCCGTCGGCCAGCAGACGGCTTAGATGGCCTTATTTGCCAAGCCTATTTGGTCACTTTACCGTCCGCTTGCAGACGGCAAAATGACCAAATAGGCAGCCGATGTTGCCGCTTGCATCGGTGATCGCCGTGTCCTCTTTGTAAATCGCTAGCAGACGGCAAAGATCTTTGCCGTCCGCTAGCAGATGTCAAAGAGGCTACACATCCCCTGTTTTTATTTATATCCAATTAATTAGACATGGTTTCAAACACAGATATACATGCATACATATCCAACAGCATGTTCAACAACATATTTGATCTAATCCAACAACATAGTTCAACAAAGTCCAATATCCATATATACATAACAACAAACAAGTTTCCAACAACATATCCATATAGACATACATATCCAAACAAGTTTTCATAAACAACAAGGAAGCACCAGAAGAATAGTACACTCCATGAATCCAAGCCTTCCTCATGTAAATAAAATCTGCAAATTGGGAAAGATGGTAGTTAGAAGAAGAAGTAGTAGAAGAAGAAAACTATACTTCTAGGGAAAACCTTATACACAGAGGTATAGCAGTAGCGTTGGTCAAAACTCGGTGCTAGCGCTACTTAGTAGCAGCGCTTTTTGCAAAAGCACGCTACAACCATTGTTTTAGCAGTAGTGCGTCTGCACAGAAAAGCGCTACTACTATAATTCCCTCACTAGTGCCGGTAGACTAGGAATAGTAGTAGCGATTCTTCCAGAAGCACGCTACTGCTAAAAACATTGTAGCAGCGCGTTTATGCTGTAGAGCGCTACTGCTATGAAAAATAAAATAAATACAAAAATAAGTAGAAAAGTAAATGAAAATAAAAGATATAGAAAAAGGAGAAATGAAAAAAAGAAAATGTAAAGAAAACAAAATAAAAAGAAAATAAAACAGAAAGGAATAGTTGTAGCGCGTTTCGCTGGAAAACGCTATAGCTAGCTTAGCTATAGCGCGTTTCAGCAAAATGCGCTACTGCTAGTTTGACTTAAATCCCCGTAGCACGGGCTCAAAATTTCGCTAAGTCCTTTGCCCCCTCTACTCCCCCCAGTCCCCCAACTGCTCCATCGCCGCCATTGCCCTGCCGCCTTCGACCACACCGCCACCGCCCGAGGCTGCCTTCGACCACACCGCCGCCGCCCGAGGCTGCCCTCGACCTCACAGCCGCCGCCCGAGGCCGTCGTCGACCTCACCGTCGCCTCCCTCGAGCTCACCGCCGCCGCCCTCGACCTCACCGCTGCCGCCCGAGCCCTCTCAGGACCTCCGCCGCCCGAGCCAGAGCCTGCCCTCGCCGCCGACCGTAAGGCTCTGCCTCTACTGTCCCCTACCCTCCTCTCTCTCTCTCTCTGCTAGGGCAATTCATATATATGTTGATACTGTGTTGATGTTCATATGAACCCTAGGTGTTCATATGAACCCTAGGTGTTCATATGAACCCTAGATTTTTTTAGGGCAATAGGCATTTTATAGCATTTAGGAAAATGATTAGCAATTTTTTTAGGAAATTAGCTAGGGCAATTTTTATGAAAATGCCTAAACAGTAATTCAATTTAGCATAAAACTAATAGAGGGTATATAAATAATAGTAGCATTTAGATTTAAATTAACAGAGGCTATAAACAAAAAACACTTAGCTACAAAAAATATTTGGACTACGGACCTGAATTGGTTCCAAATTTCATTCAAATGAAATTTGAATTATTTGGACTATGGACCTGAATATTTTTGAAGAAATTGGGTGTAGGTACTAAGGTCTTGCTGTTGAAATTTTGGTGAGGTCAGAAGGGTTAGAGAAAATGTAGTTCCTAGACTTTTAGCTTTAGACAAAAAACAAAAGTATTTAGCTATAAATAAAAAATAGTAGCTATGGCATTTAGCTATAAACAAAAAACAGAATTGTTTTTCTTTTCAAAAACTTGGTCAAACTAATTGTTGCTATGTAAACAAAAAACAAGATTGTTGTTATATGATATATGTCATTGATGTTCATTTTCATATTCCATTATTGTTGATTATATCTTTTCATTGAATTGGCCATGTTATATGCAAATTCCTCAATAGTGTTTGCTCATGTTATATCTTTTCATTGAAGTGGTTCGATTGTGCCCAAGTGGCTTTGTAGTTTCCAGGAAATGAAGCTGAGTGGCCTATGTTTTGCCGGAATTTTGATTCATTTATGTTCCGGCAAATTTCAGCTTCTCGATTTGTCCATTTTTTAGCAAAGGTCATGCCAAAATTTTCCGTGAATTTCAGCATGACTTGTGCTACAAACTAGGACATACCGAGTTCCCGGGATTTGCCGCACCAGGAAGGAGTCAACGTTCCTGCAAAACAATAGGCCTTTTTTTATGTAATTATTCATTTTATTAGGTCTAGAATTAATTGACTAGATTTAATCATAGGAAACATGGCTAGGAACGATGAAGGACAGGGTTCTGGTGATTGTGACGATGTCTATCGGGCGGAAGACGAATTTTTGAGCCTTTCCGACGATCAATTGATGTTGTTGCTGGGCCCACCAGTGGCATCGGGGACTTTGACCGACACGCAGACCGGTGCTGAGACTGAGACTGGCGCTGAGACTAAGACCGGCATCGAGACCATCGCTGAGACTGAGACCGGCGCTGCCTCGGGGAGCGGAGCCAGTGTAGAACCAAAAGCAAAGAGGCAAAGGCTTCCTAACAAACTCAGGACTACTACACTGGTGGTCACGGAGGTCGACGACGGCAATTTTGAGCCAAAGGCGCCCAAGGAGGCGCGCAAGTGCTACGACAATCAAATTGGCTGCATCGTACGGACAACCGCCACCATCAACGATGAGAAACTATAGAAGATAGATAATATGAGGCCCTCCCTCCTAAAGAAGTTTCACCAGATATTCTTGTTCCCGGGCCGGAATGAAAAGGATTATGAAGATCCAGATAAGGACCCGACAATGAAGAAGATAAACAAACACGCCATGACCAAGTTTAGCGACGCGTTGGACGCCTGGAAAACAAGGGTGAAAGCAAGGATCATCGACAAGGAACTCTACTCCGAGATTGTAAAGGATAATGTGACAATCACAGTAGAGAAGTTTCAAATATTCAAGGAGGCTTGCGAGGCCGAAGCTGCCCAAAAAATGTATAATTACATGAAGCGGCTTCAAGAGCGGAACATTGGGAACCACCACCTCGGAAGCCGTGGTTACGGCGGACAGAGGTCCAAATGGGCCAAGGAGGACGCGGAAGCCGCGAGTCTGGGCATCCCAGACCCCTTGGCGGTGTTCGCCGTCCCGCAGGAGCGTGACGTCCTCAGGGCCCGGCACCGTTGGGACCCAGTGCAGAAGGTTTACGACACAAACCAGGTCCCGACGGAGTTCATGAGACGTCTGGTAATTTTAGTTTCTGATCAATTCGACTGCACATGTTAGTCATATTTGTAAACGATCATTGTGCCTTTTGCAGAGAGATCTTGATGTCTACTACACAACCTTCTTCTTGTAGATGTTGTTGGGCCTGCAAGTGCACAGGTTTGTAGGACAGTAGCAAATTTCCCTCAAGTGGATGACCTAAGGTTTATCAATCCGTGGGAGGCGTAGGATGAAGATGGTCTCTCTCAAACAACCCTGCAACCAAATAACAAAGAGTCTCTTGTGTCCCCAACACACCCAATACAATGGTAGATTGTATAGTTACACTAGTTCGGCGAAGAGATGGTGATACAAGTGCAATATGGATGGTAGATATAGGTTTTTGTAATCTGAAAATATAAAAACAGCAAGGTAACTAATGATAAAAGTGAGCGTAAACGGTATTGCAATGGTAGGAAACAAGGCATAGGGTTCATACTTTCACTAGTGCAAGTTCTCTCAACAATAATAACATAGATAGATCATATAACAATCCCTCAACATGCAACAAAGAGTCACTCCAAAGCCACTAATAGCGGAGAACAAACAAAGAGATTATGGTAGGGTACGAAACCACCTCAAAGTTATTCTTTCCGATCAATCTATGCAAGAGTTCGTACTAGACTAACACCTTAAGACACAAATCAACCAAAACCCTAATGTCACCTAGATACTCCATTGTCACCTCAAGTATCCGTGGGCATGATTATACGATATGCATCACACAATCTCAGATTCATCTATTCAACCAACACAAAGTACTTCAAAGAGTTCCCCAAAGTTTCTTGTGCCAACCCCTATGCATAGGTTCATGGGCGGAACCCGCAAGTTGATCACCAAAACATACATCAAGTGGCACGTGATATCCCATTGTCACCATAGATAGACACGGCAAGACATACATCAAGTGTTCTCAAATCATTAAGGACTCAGTCCGACAAGATAATTTCAAAGGGAAAACTCAATTCATCACAAGAGATTAGAGGGGGGAGAAACATCATAAGATCCAACTATAATAGCAAAGCTCGCGATACATCAAGATCGTGCCATTGAGAGAACACGAGAGAGAGAGAGAGAGAGAGAGATATCAAACACATAGCTACTGGTACATACCCTCAGCCCCGAGGGTGAACTACTCCCTCCTCGTCATGGAGAGCGCCGGGATGATGAAGATGGCCACCGGTGATGGGTTCCCCCTCCTGCAGGGTGCCAGAACGGGCTACTGAGAGGTTTTCGGTGGCTACAGAGGCTTGCGGTGGCGGAAATACCGATCTATCTTGATAGTCGATGTTTTTAGGGTATGTAGGCTTATATAGGTGAAAGAAGTCGGTCGGGGAGCCTCGAGGGGCCCACGAGAGGGTAGGGCACGCCCCCTATCTCGTGGCCTCCTCGAGGATCTTCTAACGTGAACTCCAAGTCTCCCGGATCATATTCTTCCAAAAAATCACGCTCCCGAAGGTTTCATTCTGTTTGGACTTCGTTTGATATTCCTTTTCTTCGAAATACTGAAACAGGCAATAAAAAGCAATATGGGTTGGGCCCCCGGTTAGTAGGTTAGTCCCAAAAATGATATAAATTTGTAAAATAAAGCCCATAAACATCCAAAAGGGGTAATATAATAGCATGGAACAATCAAAAATTATAGATACGTTTGAGACGTATCAAGCATCCCCAAGCTTAATTCCTGCTCGCCCTCGAGTAGGTAAATGATAAAAAACAGAATTTTTGATGTGGAATGATACCTAGCATAATTCTCAATGTAATTTTATTTATTGTGGCATGAATGTTCAGATCCAAATGATACAAAATAAAAGTTCATATTAACATGAAAATGGTGATACTTCAAGCATACTAATCAAAGTAATCATGTCTTCTCAAAATAGCATGGCCAAAGAAAGTTATCCCTACAAAATCATATAGTCTGGCTGTTGCTCTATCTTCAGCACAAAAAATATTTAATCATCCACAACCCCGATGACAAGGCAAGCAATTGTTTCATACTTTAATAATCTCAAACTTTTTCAACTTTCACGCAATACATGAGCATGAGCCATGGACATAACACTATATGTGGAATAGAATGGTGGTTGTGGAGAAGACAAAAAGGAGAAGATAGTTTCACATCAACTAGGCTTATCAACGGGCTATGGAGATGCCCATTAATAGATATAAATGTGAGTGAGTAGGGATTGCCATGCAACGGATGGACTAGAGCTATAAATACATGAAAGCTCAACAAAAGAAACTAAGTGGATGTGCATCCAACTTGCTTGCTCACGAAGACCTAGGGCATTTTGAGGAAGCCCATCATTGGAATATACAAGCCAAGTTCTATAATGAAAAAATTCCCACTAGTATAAGCAATTGGCAACATAGGAGACTCTCTATCATGAAGATCATGGTGATACTTTGAAGCACAAGTGTGAAAAAAAAGATAGTAGCATTGTCCCTTCTCTCTTTTTCTCTCATTTTTTTTCTTTTCCCTTTTTTCTTTTTCTCTTTTTTTTCTTTGGCCTCTTTTTTTTCTTTTTTCTTTTTGGACTTTCTCCTTTTTTTGTAAAGTCCGAAGTCTCATCCCGACTTGTGGGGGAATCATAGTCTCCATCATCCTTTCCTCACTGGGACAATGCTCTAATAATGAAGATCATCACACTTTTATGGATTTACAACTCAAGAATTACAACTCAAAGCTAGATCAAGATATGACTCTATATGAATGCCTCCGGCGATGTACCGGGATATGCGATGAATCAAGAGCGACATGTATGAAAATTATGAAGGTGGCCTTGCCACAAATACAATGTCAACTACATGATCATGCAAAGAGCAATATGACAAAAGTAATGTGTGTCATATGAACGGAACGGTGGAAAGTTGCATGGCAATATATCTCGGAATGGCTATGGAAATTCCATAATAGGTAGATATGGTGGCTGTTTTGAGGAAGGTATATGGTGGGTGTATGGTACCGGCGAAAGTTGCGCGGCTCAAGAGAGGCTAGCTAACAATGGTGGAAGGGTGAGGGTGCGTATAATCCATGGACTCAACATTAGTCAAAAGAACTCATGTACTTATTGCAAAAATCTAGAAGTCATCAAAAACCAAAGCACTACGCGCATGCTCCTAGGGGGATAGATTGGTAGGAAAAGACCATCGCTCGTCCCCGAACGCCACTCATAAGGAAGACAATCAATAAATAAAATTGTGCTCCAACTTCATCACAAAGCGGTTCACCATACGTGCATGCTACGGGAATCACAAACCTCAACACAAGTACTTTTCATAATCACCTCAACTAGCATGACTTTAATATCACTACCTCCATATCTCAAAACAATTATCAAGCATCATATTGATCATAGCATCCAATTCTTTTTGTATGATAGTTTTTATTATACCCAACTTGGATGCTCATCATTCTAGGACCAACTTTGTAACCATAGCAAATACCATGCTGTTCTAAAAGACTCTCAAAAAGATATAAGTGAAGCATGAGAGACTAGCAATTTCTTCAAAATTAAGCCACCACCGTGCTCTAAAAAATATAGGTGAAGCACTAGAGCAAAAACTATCAAGCTCAAAAGATATAAGTGAAGCACATAGAGTATTCTAGCAAATCCTAATCAAGTAGGCTTCTCCCAAAAGGTGTGTACAGCAAGGATGACTATGGTAAAATAAAAATCAAAGACTAATATAATACACGACGCTCCAAGCAAAACACATATCATGTGGCGAATAAAAATATAGCTCCAAGTAAAGTTACCAATGAACGAAGACAAAAGAGGGGATGCCTTCCCGGGGCATCCCCAAGCTTAGAATTTTGGCTATCCTTGAGTATCGTGGGGTGCCATGGGCATCCCCAAGCTTAGGCTCTTGCCACTCCTTATTCCATAGTCCATAAAAGCTTTACCAAAAACTTGAAAACTTCACAACACAAAATTCAACAGGAAATCTTATAAGCTCCGTTAGTGAAAGAAAACAAAACCACCACATAAGGTACTGTAATGAACTCATTCGTTATTTATTTTGGTATTAAACATACTGTATTCCAACTTATCTATGGTTCATACCCTCCGATACTGCTCATAGATTCATCAAAATAAGCAAACAACAAAATGAAAACAGAATCTGTCAAAAACAGAACAGTCTGTAGTAATCTTTATCAAACGTATACTTCTGGAACTCTAGAAAGCCTACCAAACTAGGAAGTCCTAAGAAATTCGTGTAGCAATCCATAGCACAAAGAATCAGATCAAGATCCCGTTTCTGTTAATTAACAAAACTAATTTACTGGGTGCAAAAGTTTCTGATTCTCAGCAGGATCAACACAACTATCACCATAAGCTATCATAAAGGTCTTACTTGGCACTTTATTGAAACAAAAGCTATAAAACATGATTATTACAGTAGCATAATCATGTGTACACACAAAAACAGCAAGGATAAATATTGGGTTGTCTCCCAACAAGCGCTTTTCTTTAATGCCTTTCTAGCTAGGAGCATCATAGTCATGATGGCAATGATGCTCACATAAAAGATAAGAATTTAAATGTAACGGGAGCATCATGAAGCATATGACTAGAACATTTAAGCCTAACCCACTTCCTATGCATAGGGATTTTGTGAGCAAACAACTTATGGGAACAATAATCAACTAGCATAGGAAGGCAAAACAAACATAACTTCAAGATTTTAAGCACATAGAGAGGAAACTTGATATTATTACAATTTCTACAAGCATATGTTCATCTCTTATAATAATTTTCATTAGCATCATGAATGAATTCAACAATATAACCAGCACCTAAAGCATTCTTTTCATGATCTACAAGTGTAGAAAATTTACTACTCTCCACATAAGCAAAATTCTTCTCATGAATAGTAGTGGGAGCAAACTCAACAAAATAATTATCATGTGAGGCATAATCCAATTGAAAATTAAAAACATGATGACAAGTTTCATGGTTATCATTATTCTTAATAGCATACAAGTAATCACAATAATCATCATAGATAGCAACTTTGTTCTCATAATCAATTAGAACCACTTCCAAAATAGTGGATTCATCACTAAATAAAGTTGACACTCTTCCAAATCCACTTTCATGTTCATCACAATAAGATTCAACATCCTCCAAAATAGTGGGATCACTACTTTCTAAAGTTGACACTCTTCCAAATCCACTTTCATGTTCATCACAATAAGATTCAACATCCTCCAAAATAGTGGGATCACTACTTTCTAAAGTTGACACTCTTCCAAACCCACTTTCATCAATATAATCATCATAAATAGGAGGCATGCTATCATCAAAATAAATTTGCTCATCAAAGCTTGGGGGACAAAATATATCATATTCATCAAACATAGCTTCCCCAGGCTTGTGGCTTTGCATATCATTAGCATCATGGATATTCAAGGAATTCATACTAACAACGTTGCAATCATGCTCATCATACAAAGATCTAGTACCAAGCATTTTAATGCATTCTTCTTCTAGCACTTGGGCACAATTTTCCTTTCCATCATACTCACAAAAGATATTAAAAAAAGATGAAGCGTATGAGACAAACTCAACTCCATTTTTTGTAGTTTTCTTTTATAAACTAAAGTAGTGATAAAACAAGAAACAAAAAGATTCGATTGCAAGATCTAAAGATATACCTTCAAGCACTCACCTCCCCGGCAACGGCGCCATAAAAGAGCTTGATGTCTACTACACAACCTTCTTCTTGTAGACGTTATTGGGCCTGCAAATGCACATGTTTGTAGGACAGTAGCAAATTTCCCTCAAGTGGATGACCTAAGGTTTATCATTCCGTGGGAGGCGTAGGATGAAGATGGTCTCTCTCAAGCAACCCTGCAACCAAATAACAAAGAGTCTCTTGTGTCCCCAACATACCCAATACAATGGTAAATTGTATAGGTGCACTAGTTCGGCGAAGAGATGGTGATACAAGTGCAATATGGATGGTAGATATAGGTTTTTGTAATCTGAAAATATAAAAACAGCAAGGTAACTAATGATAAAAGTGAGCATAAACAGTATTGCAATGGTAGGAAACAAGGCATACGGTTCATACTTTCACTAGTGCAAGTTCTCTCAACAATAATAACATAGATAGATCATATAACAATCCCTCAACATGCAACAAAGAGTCACTCCAAAACCACTAATAGCAGAGAACAAACGAAGAGATTATGGTAGGGTACGAAACCACCTCAAAGTTATTCTTTCGGATCAATCTATTCAAGAGTTCGTACTAGAATAACACCTTAAGACACAAATCAACCAAAACCCTAATGTCACCTAGATACTCCATTGTCACCTCAAGTATCCATGGGCATGATTATACGATATGAATCACACAATTTCAGATTCATCTATTCAACCAACACAAAGTACTTCAAAGAGTGCCCCAAAGTTTCTACCGGAGAGTCAAGACGAAAACGTGTGCCAACCCCTATGCATAGGTTCATGGGCGGAACCCGCAAGTTGATCACCAAAACATACATCAAGTGGCACGTGATATCCCATTGTCACCACAGATAAACACGACAAGACATACATCAAGTGTTCTCAAATCATTAAAGACTCAATCCGACAAGATAACTTCAAAGGGAAAACTCAATTCATCACAAGAGAGTAGAGGGGGGAGAAACATCATAAGATCCAACTATAATATGAAAGCTCGCGATACATCAAGATCGTGCCATATGGAGAACACGAGAGAGAGAGAGAGAGAGAGAGAGAGAGAGAGAGAGAGAGAGAGATCAAACATATAGCTACTTGTACATACCCTCAGCCCCTAGGGTGAACTACTCCCTCCTTGTCATGGAGAGCGCCGGGATGATGAAGATGGCCACCGGTGATGGGTTCCCCCTCCGGCAGGGTGCCGGAACAGGCTCCCGAGAGGTTTTTTTGTGGCCACAGAGGCTTACTGCGGCATAACTCCCGATCTATCTTGATATTCGATGTTTTTAGGGTATGTAGGCTTATATAGGCGAAGGAAGTCGGTCGGGGGAGCATCGACGGGCCCACGAGACGGTAGGGCGCGCCAGGTGCGCCCCTATCTCGCTAAGGCCCTCGAGGATCTTCTGACGTGAACTCCAAGTCTCCCGGATCAAATTCTTCCAAAAAAATCACGCTCCCGAAGGTTTCATTCCGTTTGGACTCCGTTTGATATTCCTTTTCTTCGAAATACTGAAACTAGCAATAAAACAGCAATATGGGTTGGGCCTCCGGTTAGTAGGTGAGTCCCAAAAATGATATAAATGTGTAAAATAAAGCCTATAAACATCCAAAAGGGGTAATATAATAGCATGGATCAATCAAAAATTATAGATACGTTGGAGACGTATCAGACGCCCTCACGGTATCTGTCACACCGGCCCCCTTCTATAAATGTATAATCTCCCATTTTTGTTGCCTTTTGGATGTCTCACGTCGCACACTTTTCTTTGCAGGCCGACAAAACACCGTGCACCATATTGTACACCATCGGCGACCAGAAGGTGGACGTAAGGCGACGATAATGGAGCCGAAGGAACCATTGTTCCACAGCCGACCGATCCCCCCGAACGTCTTCAAGGTTTCCGTGGCCAGCGTCAAACCGGGCCACGAGAATTTGCCTCTTCTGATAGTAGTGGGGGATGACGACTAGACCGCGCGGCGGCTTGGTGATTGTTGCAATGGTGGGTCCTGTTGTGGCCAAGGAGTCTACTTCGTCTGGAGGCGGCCAGGAGCACACCCATGAGCACGCAGCCTCAGCAAGGTATGAACATCAACACCACACCTACCCAATTAGCGCCGGGTGTCGGGTTGGGTGAGAGCGAACGGGGTAAGGAGGTGGCTCCATTAGTCGCTGATGACGTCGCCATGGATGAGGATGAGGATGACGATGGCACTCAACAGTATGTCTATACTGGCGCCTACTCAGGGTTTGAGCGTCATGAGTCGGTGCCTGAATTGCCGTCTTCGGAGGCTGAACGTATTATGGACGACCTTCCGGTAGTAAAGAAGTCTAGGAAGAGAGCGAGGAAAGGCAAAAAAGCCGATTCTATGATCCAGACGCCTCAGCAGCCTCGGCTCTAAGATCGTATAGATATCCCCGATGCGGATAAATGGCATATCCCCGGTCAACCAATCCTACCTGCAACAACGCTACGGGCCAGATTCGGCGATCTAAGGAGACTTCATGACGATGTGCTGCGAATAGAGAAAGTCCTCATCGCCTCAAAAGATCCAGGATACCCACTCTACGTGGTTAACGTTCCGCGGCAAATGTCGTACGTCGACTGCTTCCCCGCGGATAAGTTCTTCCTTAGATTCGATTACATATTCGACATGTTTCACGTGAAGAAGCTGGATTTTACGTTTGTCCGCCTTTATGCCTTGCACATGAACTACATCATCGGGGTTGAGCAGATACCTCATATCTGTGTCGCTGACCCGTACTACATGCACGAGGGCTTGTTGGGAGTCTGCGCAAGGCACGGTGAATACGCGAGGGATTACATCGTCAGTTTCATGCTCGCCAATAAGGACAAGGAGGCGATTCTCATGCCTTATCATCCCGTGTAAGTCATCCGTGCTGTTATCCTTCCTTCGATTTCAATCATTCATTTGCACGGTGGAGGCTAATTAATTTGAGGTGTACTTATTTTGCGCAGCGGCGGGCGTGCCGTCCTCATCATCCTCTACCCCTGATTCTCCCACGCTCTTTACTTGGACTCGTCGAAGAACATTCACAAAAAGGATTACACCCACATCAAGGATGTTCTCGACAGTGCTATGTTTTACTACCGAGCACGGGGTGGAGAGGTCAATGACAAGAAGAGAAGGGGCGGCAGGGTCGCCTTCAACCATAAGACCGACTTCTGCTACATCCAGCAACTGAACGATTCTCTTAATGATGGATTCTATGTCCTACGCCACATGCTGGAGTACAGACGGGATCACCAGAACCTTCGCATGTCACCTAGATCCGGCGATGCCCATATTCTGCAATGGGCAAAGGACATAGGAGATGTCGGGGATCATCAACTTCGAGCTGAGTTCTATAACATCCTGCGCGAACTTACCCATATCATCATGAAGGAGGTCGTCGGAAAAACAGGGATGTTCTATGGAGAAGGACAAATGTCGCGGGAAGACGTCCAAACATGGATAGCCTCTTAGCGTCTCGACATGAAGCCTTTCACTAAGCTCGAGGACTATCTCCCTGACATGCATGGATGGCACGACATGGTGGAGTGATTGTGGATATATGACAATGTGTCCGTTTAGTCCATACCTTCTGTATGACAAAACTTCGAGTTATGCACGGTGAAACTTTATTTGTGATATAATTAAACCGTCCTCCTCCTCGACTAGCGAAGATCACTCTAGTTAGGGCATTTTGGGTACGATGAACTTTGTTATTTATGCTTATGATATGTTGTATCTATTTTTGCCAAGTATGTCTCTTTCTGTTGCTCAACTATATATGTTGCATATCATCGACTCATGTGATGATGCAGGTGCATAGATCATAGATGGCGAAGAAGTGCTATGCCAGGAGTATATATACGATGAGTGGCCGGAGTGTCAGGCCCAGGTGTACCGGTTTCCGGTTTCCAAGCGATAGGCAGTAGTTAGTTTAGGTTCACGCTAATGCGAGAGAGGGATACGAACTCATGTACTCAAAGTGATAGCTCTTCTCGCGTATATCATGTTTAGATGGATGATGATGTATTTGCAAGTAATCAAGACTTGTATCGCTATTTTTGAGATGATGATGAGAGACCACTTTGTGTTGGATGATGATTATGATGATGACATGATTTGATGAGGCTAATTGTATGCATATGCTATGATTACATTTCTATGTGTATGATATGCTAAAGATTATTGTATCAAGCCTATTCAAATACAAATTAAATATGGAGGGAAAAAACTAATAAAACTAGTAGTAGCGGGGGAATTAAGCAAGAGTGCCGCCTTACCAGTAGCGCTTACTTGTAAACAGCGCTGTAGATAATATCAGCAGCGCTCTTCTCTAAAGCGTGCTACAGCTATTCATGTATAGCAGTAGCGTGGGACGACAGGCGCTACTACTATACGTTAGCTGTAGCGCCTTATTAGTAGCACCGGTCCCCGCGATACTGATAGGCCTAAAACCCGCGCTGCTGCTAGGCTTTTCCCTAGTAGTGTAGTTAGAAGAATAAGACTAGTTAGAAGAAGAAGAAGAAGAAGAATTTTTTTCTTCTCTTTATTTTTCTCCTCTCCTCTTCTTAGAGCTAAGCTAGGTAAAAATGCTAAGTGTAGGTCATTTTAGAGCTAAGCTAGGTAAATAGGTCATTTTGGAGCTTAGTAAGGTTATTATGTCATTTTCGAGGAAAATAAGCTAGGTCTATATCATTTAGGAAGTAACAAAGATTATCATGCCATTTCTGACCTAAGTATGCTAAGTATGTCATAAATGAACTGAATAAGCTAAGTATAGCTTATTTTTTTATATAACTTAGGTAATTATGCCATTTAGAAGGAAAATAAGCTAAGTATCCATTTTTAAAGCAAAACATTAGAGAAAACTTACCCTCATCACAACAAATATGATGAAGATCGCAACTAAGGTAACAATTGATCCAACGGCATAATGATACCAAGCCTCATTATCAATGGCATATTTTCTAATCTTCTTAAGCTTCAGGCGCATTACATCCATCTTCTCCTAGGGCATCTTAAGAGCACGGAGGATTTTGTCTGAATGATACAGGTTTGGAGGTAGCACATGGCCTTTTGGTAGAAATAGTCCGAAAACTGTCATCATCGCGTCGTAGCATTCTCTGCCCAAGTTGAATTGAGCCTTCAAAGCCATTATTTGTGAGATGGCATCCAGCCGACAAAGCTCAGTGTGCTCGTGGAGAGGACGTTTTGAGGACTCCAACATTTCAGTGAAGGCCTTTGCAGATTCCTCCATCTCCTCATCCGAGTCCTGAGCATCGTCAAAGTCTTGGACCATGTCTGCAGTCCCGGTACCGTGCTCGTCGGTGCGACGACGAACCACCTCGACTCTGGCACGTTGGGCAGACTCACCATGTAATGTCCAGACCGTGTAACCAGGCGTAAAACCAAACTTCTGCAGGTGTTTAGTCATTTGAAGCTCGTCCCTCTGATTATAGTTGTCGCACCGGACACAGGGGCACCAGCTAAATTTTTGGCCATTTGCAAATGCGGCTCTAACAAACCCCTTAGTTTTTGTTAACAATTCCTCGGTCCAAACATACTGACTAGTGTAACCGGTGTACATCCACGCACGATCACTCATATTGACTTCCTACTAGACACACAAGAAATATATACGTAATTAGGCAAACCATATCCATCAGTTAATGGAGTTTATTAGTTTTATTACGTCCATGCAACCTACACGCTAATAGGTAAGGATATGTCATAATCCCACCCGAGTATGTGTAGATCGGGTTCATTTTCCCATGTTCTGCTCCGGATCCGACGCAAAATTTCGGTAGCACCTCCCCATTGTTCTCCTGATACACGTCTCGGCAATAAGCGGAGATGATGTGTACCCAGAGAACACCAGGGAGGCACTGACGAAATTCTGCATCGGATCTAGAGCTGAGCATATGGGAAAACGAACCCAATCTACACATACTCGGGATTTCCATGGATAACGTTGGATAATTCAAAAGAATCACGATTATAAATATGCAAATGCATGCATATTTATAGATGTAACCCTTTCGAACGCGAGACGCATAGTGGTTACGCATACTGATGATTGACACCTATAGCTAGCAAGTTTCATCGGCACGAAGACCGAAACAGAGCAAATGAAGGGGAGAGGAGGAGATGTCATTTGTGCTCACCAACGAACGAAGGGGCGGAGCTCGTCGAACACTAGACACTCGCAACGACGAAGTAACTGCATATTTAATTCAAAAGATTTGTAACATAGCAAGTATTCGACACCGACGGCCACATGTACCTCGCACTGACGATATTTGCTATTTACGGTACCATCGACACCGAGGAACCCTCTTACCCGCTCGTCTCGGTAAACTAAATAGCAACTATTATCGGTGCAAGGTACATGAGGCGGTCGGCGTTGAACACTAGATTCACATCCCACAAGTGAAGCGGCGCGGCGCCCCGCAACAATAGTTTGGTGGCGATGACGGTCGAACACCTTGGCGATTTGAATCGGCAGCCTCTGCGATGAGGATTAAAGCCAAGTTTTGAAATTTTCAAAAAACCAAACCGACTTGAGTTAGTTTGGGTGTTTCAAGTTTCAACACTTAGCTTTCAATCATCATCTCTGAGGCTGCCAGACAAATTTGCAATGGTGTTCGACCGCCATCGACGCCGAGAACTGTTGCTGCTAGACGTAGGACCACTTTGTCACTTGTGGGACATGGATGTAGTATTCGACACCGACGGCCACATGTACCTCGCACTGACGATACTTACTATTTAGGGTACCATCGACACCGAGGAACCCCCTAATTAACCCCCTAATTCGCAATGGTGTTCGACTGTCGTCGACGCCGAGAACAGTCGACGCACGGTCGACGGGTCAGCACTCGGACCGGGGGTTCTTGGCAAGGTCGTCGGGACCGGCGGGACCCACTGGCTCCATCATCTATCCCCTCAGTAACCCTCTTCCTTTTTCCCTTTCCCTCTTCTTCTACTTATTTTTCTTAATCCAATTATTTTCTTCTTCTAACTATCTAAACCTAAATCTGGCAGTAACATAATCCTACCACTAAAACCTAAACCTAAACACAAAAAACAGTAAAAATAATCACCTTCAGCGACGGGGCCAGGGCAGCAAGCCTTGGGCGGCTCGGAGGTGGTGGAGGAGGCGCGGCTCGGGCGGCGAGGCGAGGCGCCGCCATGAGAGGTGGTGTGGCGGGCGGGGCGACCAGTCACTCTGTGTAGGTGTGGGCGGGCGGGCGGTGAGACAGGCGCCATGACGGGGTGGTGTGGGGCGGGCGGCGAGCAGGCGCCTCGGCGGGGGCAGGGCGCCGGGCGGGCGGCGTGCAGGCAAGGGCGGTGGGGCGATTCGACGGGCAGCGGGCGGAGCGGTGGTCGAGGGCGGTGGCGCCGTTGGTGAAGAGGAATTAAGAGAGATAGAGAGAGAGAGAGAGAGAGAGAGAGAGAGAGAGAGAGGGGAGGGGCCGCGGGCGCGGCCCCTTTTCTTTAGTAGGTGAGTTCTTTGTCGTCTGCTAGCAGACGACAAAGAATGTATCTAGTGGGGTGGGGCCGGGGGGAAATGGACGAACTAACGTCCACTCTCTTTGCCGTCCGCTGGCTGACGGCAATGAAGTTTTGCCGTCAGCCAGCCGACGGCAAATAAAACGGCTGTTAGGTCGTCCCCGTATTCCCACCACCCACGCTCGTTGTCGTCCGCTAGCGGACGGCAAAGCTTCTTTGCCGTTGGCTGGCGGACGGCAAAATTTGCTGATGGCAAAGCCCTCCGTTGCTGTCCGCTGCCTGTTTGCCGTCCATTTTTGGTGGCTGATGGCAAAGCCTCTCTTTGTCGTCCGCTGGCTGACGGCAACGAGTTGGCAGACGGCAAATTAGCAAATTCCGGTAGTGTGGGAATGTTCCCAAGGTGGGCATAACTCACCTAGGCATGCCAAGCGAGGTAGGCGCGCCCCGGTGTATCGTGCCCTCCTCGGTTGCCTTCCTGGTTGTTTCGTATTTTTCCTATTTTTAATATTCCAAAACTGACAGAAAATATTTTTGTGGATTTTTTGGAGTCCGTTTACTTACTGTATGACGTACCTCCTCTTTTTCATTGTTATGGAGTGTTCTGGAAGGTTTCTTTTATGTGTTCCTCCGGTGTCATGCTCTGGATATATTGCTTTCAACATTAATAGGCGTACCTGAGATATAGTGCTTAATTCTTTGCCCATTGACTACCTTCGGATTAGTGCCTTTGATATTATTGATCTGGATGGCTCCAGAATGATAAACCTCTTCAATAATATAAGGTCCTTCCCATTTGTAGATAAGTTTTCCTGCAAAGAATCTAAAATGAGAGTTGTACAAAAGAACATATTTACCAACTTTGAATTCCAGCTTTTGGATTCTTTTCTCATGCCACCTTTTAACTTCTGAATAGTTTGGCATTTTCATAAGCATGGGTTCTCCATTCATCTAGTGAGGTAATATCAACTAACCTCTTTTCACCGGAAAGTTTGAAATCATAGTTCAGTTCTCTAATAGCCCAATATGCTTTATGTTTGTCAAGAGGCAAATGACAGGCTTTTCCATAAACCATTTTATAAGGAGACATACCCATAGCATTTTTATAAGCTTTTCTATAAGCCCAAAGTGCATCATATAATTTCCTAGACCAATTCTATCGAGACAGTTTTTTGTAATAGTAATTTTATTTCTCTATTGCTAAGTTTGACTTGACCACTAGAGAGGACGATAGGGTGATGCAATTCTATGTTTAACATCATATTTAGCAAGCATTATACGGAAAGCACCCATGAATAAAGTGTGAACCACCATTAGTCATTAAATATCTAGGGACTCCAAACCTTGGGAAAGTAACTTCTTTAGGCATTTTAATGGAAGTGTTGTGATCAGCACTACTGGTTGGAATAGCTTCTACCCACTTAGTAACATAATCAACAGCAACCGATATTACCAATTCTTTGACATTCATCACAATATAAGACAAACTTATGGGCATCTTTGAATAGAGTAGGACAATAAAACCAGATTGCAATACCTTGTTAGCAGTTCTATCTCCCGCATGATGTCCTCCATAAGCTTCGGAATGACATTTTTGTAGGATTTTTTCCTGTTCATGCTCAGGTACATAACGTATAATAATAAAATCTACTCCTTTATAAAGATGTGGGTCATCCCAAAAATAATGTCGTAAATCATAGAAGAATTTTTTTGTTGGTATGTGAAACTAGGTGGTATATATTTAGCAACAATGTAATTAGCATAATGAGCATACCAAGGAGTATTATGAGAAACATTTATTGCAGCTAGTTTTTCATCAGGAAAGTTATCATCAATAGGTAGTGGGTCATCAAGAATATTTTCTAACCTAGAAAAGTTAGCATCTATGGGGTTCTCAGCTCCTTTCCTATCTGTGATATGTAAATCAAATTCTTGTAGCAAGAGAACTCACCTAATGAGTCTAGGTTTGGAATCTTTCTTTTCCATAAGATATTTTATAGCAGCATGATCAGTGGGAACAATTACTTTGGAATCAGCAATATAAGATCTGAATTTATCACAAACAAACACAACTGCTATATTTTTGTCATTATTGCATAATTTCTTTGGGCACTATCTAGAGTTTTACTAGCATAATGGATAACATTTAATTTTTTTTATCATCTCTTTGTCCTAGAATAGCACCAACAACATAATCACTAGTATCACACATTATTTTAAAAGGCAAGTTGCAATCAGGTGGTTGAACTATAGGTGCAGAAGTTAAGGCTTTCTTAGGTGTTTCAAAGGCTTCTACAAAATCATCATCAAAAGCAAATGGAATATCCTTTTGTAAAATATTTGTAAGAGGCCTAGAAATTTTTGAGAAGTCTTTAATAAACCTCCTATAGAAACCAACGTGACCAAGGAAACTACGAATACCTTTAATATCTTTAGGACATGGCATTTTCTTAATTGCATTAACTTTAGCTTTATCCACCTCAATAGCTCGTTCGGAAATTTTATGCCCTAAAACAATACCTTCATTAACCATAAAGTGGCACTTCTCCCAATTCAAGACAAGATTAGTTTGCTCACTTCTCTGCCAAAACTCGATCAAGGTTGCTTAGGCAATCATCAAAAGAAGTTCCGTAAACCAAAAAATCATCTATGAAAACATCAATAATCTTTCACAAAAGACAGAGAATATAGCAGTCATACATCTTTGAAAGCTAGCAGGTGCATTGCATAAACCAAAAGGCATACGTCTATAAGCATAAGTTCCAAAAGGACAGGTAAAGGTGGTTTTCTCTTGATCGGGTTCTGAAACAGGTATTTGAGAAAAACCAGAATATCCATCAAGAAAACAAAAGTGTGTGTGTTTAGATAATCTTTCTAGCATTTGATCAATAAAAGGAAGAGGGTAATGATTTTTTATAGTAGCTTTATTTATTTTTCTAAAATCAATCACCATTCTATAGCCAGTAACAAATCTTTGTGGAATGAGTTCATTTTTACCATTAGGAACAACAATAATACCTCCCTTTTTAAGGACACAATGAATAGGACTTACCCATCTACTATTAGCAATGGGATAGATTATACCTTCTTCTAGAAGCTTCAGTATTTCAGTTCTTACCACTTCTTTCATCTTAGGATTCAAGCATCGTTGATGATTGACAACGGGTTTAGCATCAAGCTCCATATGAATCTTGTGCTGGCATAGAGTGGGACTAATGCCCGTAAGATCATCATGAGTATATTCAATAGCAGCACGATGCTTCTTTAGAATTTTCAATAATCTTTCTTCTTCATGTTCTAAAAGGTTAGCACTAATAATAACTGTAACATCCCAAATTTTCAATTTGGAATGCTATACATAGATCATATATTGCATATCATATATTATTGCATTTTGGCCCGATCCTAGAAATTTCAGGCAACTCAAGGACCCACGGAGAGAGTTGGAGATTTCATTATTTTCATATTTGAGTTTTCTCAAATTTCGAAAATAACATCATTTGATTTTATTTAATTTATCTTCAATTATTTCTATTGTCAAAATATGAGAGAGGGAATAAAATGACTTTCCCAAAATAAAGGAATATTGAAGATTTAATACAAAAATCTAATAAGAATTTTATTTGGAGTTTTTCGCTATTTTATTTGTATTTGGGGAAAAATGCGCGTTTTTCAAAATTGCATTTAGGCCCCAAATAAATGTTCATTTTGTCCGGCTTGATTTTAGAAGCCGGGGAAAATTTATTTCGGGATTTTTGGAGTCCGTTTAGTATTTCTTTCGTTAGTTTTTTAGCGCGTAATTAATTAAAAAAACTGAACCAACCTACGGACCGTGTTAGGCCAGGACTCCTCCGGGGGAGGGCTTTAAATAGCGCCAGGCGACTCCCAGCCCAGACCGCCCCAGCCCAGCCTTCACCGCCCTTGCCGCCCGCGCCGCCGTCACGAGTCCGGAGCCACGAGGTTGACCCGCTGACCGGGTTTTTTTCGAAAACCGTTTGGTTTTCGTTTGTTTTTTTAGATCCGTTTCGTTTTTTTAAATCAGTTTTTTTCTGGTTTAGGTTAATTAGCGAGCGTTCGCTCGTTCGTTCGTTTAAACGAACGCGTTCACCGTTTAGATCCAGATAACGAACGTTCGTTCGTTAATCTGTTCGTCGTTTTTCTCTTTCTCGGATTTATTTCGCGATTTTTCTGATCGCAATTTCTGATCCGATTTTCAATCTAGTATAACTTTTCACTCGTTTATCGGAATTAGGCATTCAAGCGCCTAGAATTTCATTTCGAAACCCTCTTTCCGAATAATCAACTCAAACAAGTTTTTGCTACTATAAAATTTGACTTATGTCCAGATTAGTATAATGAAGCCTGTTTCTTTCGCTGTTTGACTTTCGTTGCTTCGTTTGATTTGGTTCTTTTTGCAAACCGGAGTTCTTAAGTTGAAATTTCTGGTTAGATCTTTTATTTGAGTTTTACTTGTGCATTAGTTGAGTACTTATTGTCTGCTTGTTTGTTTGCGATAGAGTACCCGGAGTGCGCCGCTTGCTACTTTGAGTCTCTAGGTTTCACGGATCATCAGCAAGGCAAGTAACACTTTGATCATACCTTTTTTCATACCCAGTTTTTATGCGTTAGATCAATCCTCAAACATTGCATGATTAGGATCTAATTAAACCGTGAGTTTTGGGAAAGTAGTTGAGGTAGTACCTATTACCTGTTTTATTATCAAACCCTTGGGAGTTACTTCTACGTTTGCCTATTATGCTAGATGTGAGATTGTTAATTAATGGTTTTATAACATCCCAAAATTCTAAATTTTGGAATGTTATATTAAATAAATAGTTTTGATTGTTTGTTTGATTGTTGTCTGAATGATTGAGTGAAATTGAGTGAAATTGAAACTTTTGAAGGTTAAATGAGAGGAATTAAAGGACTTCCCAAACTTTCATTTTTCTTTTATGATCTCCGAATTCAAATTCTTTTCATCACAAAACCCTGGAGAGAAGATGACATGACTTCTTCCATTTATTTAAATGACAAGGGGTGTTGAAAATATTTTCCAATTCTGAAACTTTATGCAACTCAATGATTTTCACGAGCGAAGATAAAATAACTTCTTCAAAACATATGAAATATGAGTTGGGAGTTTTAAAAGAATTAAATTCAAAGTTCTTTTGAATTTATTTCCAATTGGAGTTATTTGAGTTTTATTCAAATTATTTTCTCCAAAAACAAAATATATGGAAAATAGGGTAACATGATTCCCTACATCGAGAAAATTGGAGAGAAATTAATTTGAAGTCATTTTGGTATTTTAAAAATGATTTTATTCGATTTTATTGGACCAGTAGCACTGTGTGAATTATTAAAATTTGTGTGGATTTTATTTGAAATTAGAATAATGTTCATCTTGTAGGAAATATTTTTCTGCAAATTTTGATATATTATATGCCTATATAAAAGTTTTAATTATTTTGTTTTTGTTTTAGTTTGTGAAATTTCGTTAAAAAAAATATGCAGCGCCTTGGGCCAAAGGCCCAAGCTGCCGACCAACCACCGGCCAAGGCCATCGCACGCACACACCTAGGGGCCAGGAGCCCAGGTTTCCTATTCTTTACAAATCCTAGTAGGTTTGATCCGTTTAGTTATTCCGCTTATTCCGATTTGTTTCTAGATCTTTTCCTCTTTGTTTCCTAATCCTAGTCTATTTCTTGTCCCCTACCCCAAGCAAAGCCCTCCCCTCCCCAATATAAATACCCAAGCACCCCCTCCAACACATCAAACCAACACCTCTCCTCTCCTCTCCTCTCTCAGAAGAAGAAGCAGCAAGCACCGCTGCCCGGCCAAGTCTTGCCCGCCGCCTCGACCTCTCCCGAGGTTTATATGATCTCCTCTCCACCGTCCCGTGATCTCCTTTCCTCTAGGAGCAACCGCAACATCAGATCCGATCTTCTTCCCCAACTCCGACGACTACTCCGGTGAGATCCACGAAATCCCGTAATTCATTTTTTTTCAGAAAATAGCAATCTTAGAAAATTCATATCTTTTAGAGTTTTTAGTATTTTGAGTGATTCCAATTGCTATGTGTCAAAAATTTTCTGAAGTTTCTGTTAGTTCAATTGTATTTCACATTTGAGCAGTTTAAATTTGTGTTTGTATGAATTTTCTCAAATCACTATATTTGAGCTATTTTGAGTTAGGAATATTATTTTTGACCAATTCTTTTTGCTCCTGGTCTCTAGGACCTTTGTTTATCCAGTAGTATTTAGTATTTTATTTCTAGGTTAATTTAAATTAGGTTTTTAGCAAAACAGTACTGTTTTATTATTAGTTCTGTTTTAGCTTTTTCTTTATTGTTTTTATTAGTTTTAAATTATTTCTTTTTGTCACTTTTGACAAACTTAGTTGTGTTTCTGTTAGACAACAGGAGAAAATTTTATTTTTATTTTAAAAATTTATTTTCCTTAGTTTTGTATGAAACCTTCTATAGGTCATAGTTAGAGTTTTATAAAAGCTTTTTATTTGTTTCTTTTGCAAATAAAATTTTATGAAAAAATACTTTCTGTTAACTTAGTTGTTTTACTTTTTATTTTCTGTTAAATTATTAGTTTAGTGTTTTAATTGCTGTTATGTTTTTTTTACTTAGGGCAAAACTATGTTAGATGCTTGTAGCAAAGTCATAGATCTTCGTTAGTAGTTTTTCTTTGTAGTTTTATTTGAAGTTTCTTTTGATTTTGTTTGAGTTTTATTATCAATTTTCCTTGCTGTTTTGATTGTTATTTCGAGTGCTAAAATTGTTTGCTAGGATGTTTGCTTATGTGAATGTTATGTTTGACTATATAGATTTTCAACGGAGTGACGATTAGTTCTACCAAGTCATTATTCGAGAGTGTTGTTATCTTCATCAACTTACCAGGCAAGTTCACTTTGACCATGTTTTTCATACCTATGTGTTTTATTGCATCTAGTGTCATCTTCGCAACAATCCCTCCAAAGAGTGATATTGAATCCTTGTAGTTGAGTAGTATGCATGAGGTAGGAACCCATCACCTGTTACCAAGCCCGGACGTTATTTATTTTAATGCTACGCTATAGTAGACGGGTTGGTATGAGTGCTTCGGGAGTGGTGTGAGAATGGAGGATCTACGCCAATGACGACAACTCCATGATGGAATCTGCAAGGACTGCATCTTCAAGGCCTCAAGACTTCAAGACTCGAGACAAGAATTCAATACACACTCTTGGGTGAAGGATGTTGACGGGCACCTGGAGAAACCAGTGGTTGGCGGGATGCATGGAGAAGCGCCATGACATCTTATGGAAAGCTTCACCCAGACTCAAAGAGACGGAAGAATACTTCATGCCCGGAAGCTTACCTGTGCAACCGCAAGTCACTATGGGCTCGCTTGGTTGACCTTAGTTGTGACTGGCTGGGACGGTGCTAGCAGATGTAGAACTACGGTAGGATTGGATGAGCACCGGACGGTGGTCGGGGAACTCTTCGAAGACCATGTTTGGTCATCTTGTTCTCAAACACCTCTGAAGTGCGAGAACGTAAAAGAGGGATCGAATCTTGCGGGTAAAGTGTACAAACCTCTGCAGAGGGTTAAAACCTAATCGATTAGCTGTGTCCCGATTACGGACAATTTGAGCATCTGGACTTGGATCTATCTCGGAACTCTCAACACCGGATTGATAACTTAATTGTGGGCAACTTATGATGATTTTGGGCTATGAGACATCGGTTGGCGGAACCATGTCATGATAGAAAACTCCATAGTACAGATTTCATTTATTCCTTTGATGTAGGGAAAATAAAACCAGCTTTTACGCAAACAAAACTCAGACACAGAGACACAAAGCCATATTGCATATAGTATAGTTTTATCATCTGTTTTCTCATGTTGTGATCTTGCGGTACATTCAATGTCTTGACCTACACGGCTGCAACGTATCATGTTGCAGATATTTCTTCGACGAGTAAGAGTACGGTACAGGGTTACGGTCTACACTCAACCTGCCGATGGCGTTGATGGGACTCCACACCCGTTTGATTGTTTCCGCTGAGTATTATGAGGTATATATCATTTTACGTTATTTATACATGTGATTGCACTTTGATATATACATTGATGTACTGTGTGCAAAGATATCTTGATCCGAGGATGGCAGATACACGAGGCTTGACCGTTCGAGGTCGGGTCGCTCTGAAATGGTATCGAGCACATGTTGATCTGAGGACGTGACCCTAGAAATTGGAATGCCCTAGGACAGGAAATCTCTAAAACTTTATTTTCAAAAGGATCCTTTACTTCTCGTCTTTTCTGATTTTATCAAGTAGTCCCTCTGACCTCAAATAGTTAGAATATACACCTTTCCCTTTTGAGCACACGGAAGATCAACTGAAGACACTCCAAGAATTAAAGATATCGGACAACTGATGGCCATTTCAGAGTAAAGAGGATTTCACCATGCATTAGAAGAGTTGAAGCTGCAACAATTGAAGACTCCGAAGACTAGCAGAATTTGAAGAATCTGAAGAATTATTTGACCTTTAGAAGACCAAACCCCTATTACACACTTACGTTAGATGCGGCGATTTGTGAGCTGTCATTTGTTTGATGTTTTCCGACAGCCACAAAGTAAAACTTGTTTCTTCAAAAACTATTATTTGTATTGTGTGTATATCCCTCCCCACCTCTCTCATATCTCATCCCAAAACTTTTGGACCCCCATAGATGATGAATGAAGTTGGACCGATATTCTCTGGACCGAAGACTCAGCCGGAGGCAGAGCTTTGGATTCAGAACATGGAGAATCACTTAGGGAGCAATTTGATTCCAAGGAAGTATGAGGTTCAATACGCTCTTCAGTGCTTTACAGAAAGTGCTGCAACCTGGTGGAAAATGCATCAAGCCATACAAGGATTTAATGGAGCAAGAACTTGGGAGGAATTCAAGCAGATCCTATTGAGATCACGTCTCATCCAGAAGCACTATGATAACCCGAAGAAGAAACCTTGTGCCTGCAAGATTTGCGGAGAAATAGGACACACCCAGGAGGAACACAACGATGGATGCCCTCATTGTGAGGAGAAACACCCAGCTGAGGAATGCCCAACTAGTCAGGTGACTTGTTTCTTGTGTGAAGGAACCACCCACTACCCGACCCAGTGTCACATTTACCCCATGGTGCAACAAACTATTCAGGAGCAGGAAGAAGGAATGAAAGAAGCCCTCCGAGAAGTTATGAAAGAACCTGTGATGAAGGAATGTGTTGAAGACCCTGATGGAGAAGGCCTCAACAGATTTTACTCCAATGCCTGCTATACATGTGGAGAAGAAGGACATTTTTCGCAGTATTGCACCAAGGAAAGAAAAGAGTATCTGGGATATTTCCCGACAGCAGAAGTGAAGTTTGACCCTCGGGAAATAGAAGCTCGATCATTACAGAGAAATCCAGGAAGAGAAAAGAAGGCAACCCGAACAACACAATTTTCGCAGAGAAGGACCTGAGTCATATCACTTGTTACAGGTGCAAGGATTTAGGTCATTACGCTAGTAAATGTCCGAGAAAAGAAGCCAAGAATCCAAGGAGCCTACATAATCACAAAGAAGCCCGAGACATGTCGGAAGTCATTTGTTTTCGCTGCAAGGAAGCAGGACATTATGCTACTAAATGTCACAACAAGATGAAAGCTGGAGTTGAGTAGTTGGAATTTTAATATTGGAAACAAGAGTAGTAGAAAGCAATTTCATTTTCATGAGTTCAATGAGTTGAGTTATGTGATGGGTGCTCAGAGTTTGTAATGGATTCATGAAATCAATAAAGTTAAGGTGACGTGTTTTTATAGGTTTAATTGTATGAGTTGTTACTCTGTGAACAAAGATTTTGACCATTTTCGAGGATATGAGAAATATGGTCTATGGATGGATTTGTGAATTTCATTTTTAAGGGTGAAAGTACCCTAGGAAGAACACTAGACCAATGGAAATGGAAATGTGTCCCACAGGTTGGAGTTTGGAAAAAAATGAGTTGAAGTTTTATCTTTGATATGATGGTATTAAGAAATGAGATGTTATTGGATTTAAAGTGGTGTAATGTTGGAAAATGGAGCAATTGTAACTCCAAGGATGAGTGAAATTGGTACAAGTGTTGAAGTGGGCTCATAACCCACAGGCCCAGGAATTAATAAGGGTCAAGTACCCACTGGAGAAATTTTGGGAATAGACTATGATTTGATCAACCGACGATTCTATAGGAGTTTACGCAAAACCTGAGAGTTGTTAAGGAACAATAGATGTTTGTTTGGCCTGCAGAATCAATGGACTTTCTGAACTTGGTTCGTCGACAAGAGAAATTCTGCAATGCTTGTGAGGATGACCGAGTGTTAGAATGCGAGATTCGCAAAACCATGTACAAGGTAATGATTTAGGTGCGGGATGGATTGATCACCATACCGACTTACTCTTATTATTCACTTTGCTATATGGGGTGGTAAAATCTGTGTGACTTACCTATAGTAGAGAGACGACGATCAAAACCTTGTTTAAACCTTAGAAAGGTATAGGTATTTTTTCCCTTGTACACGGCAGTTGTTGCCAACCGTAGGTTATACGGTGAGGTTCAACCCAGACCCGTTTTCTGCAGGGGAAACCATAAATCATTGACCACCATGAGGTACCGATATTTGTTTAGAATAGGCGCTGGACCGTCACTATGAAGACCAGTCTCGAATAACCTTACCAAGAGTAGAAGACAAAAGAATTGAGGAAAAGGTTATGCCACTACCGGAAGAGCCCAGAGAAGGAATTATCCTTAATATCGAGAAGACCGACATTGTCAAGAATAAGGATGGAGTATCGAGTTTTGATGGAACCGTAACAATGCTTCTAAGGGTGGTAGCACCGAGACCGGAGACGATCGATGGATTTTGAGAAGACCCCAAACCCTAACCTATTTCTTGCTAGCCTCTTGAATCTCGGGACCAGATTCATTTTAAGTGTGGTAGATTTGTAACATCCCAAAATTCTAAATTTTGGAATGTTATATTAAATAAATAGTTTTGATTTTTGTTTGATTGTTGTCTGAATGATTGAGTGAAATTGAGTGAAATTGAAACTTTTGAAGGTTAAATGAGAGGAATTAAAGGACTTTCCCAAACTTTCATTTTTCTTTTATGATCTCCGGAATTCAAATTCTTTTCAAAACAAAACCCCGGAGAGAAGATGACATGACTTCTTCCATTTATTTAAATGACAAGGGTGTTGAAAATATTTTCCAATTCTGAAACTTTATGCAACTCAATGATTTTCACGAGCGAAGATAAAATGACTTCTTCAAAACATATGAAATATGAGTTGGGAGTTTTAAAAGAATTAAATTCAAAGTTCTTTTGAATTTATTTCCAATTGGAGTTATTTGAGTTTTATTCAAATTATTTTCTCCAAAAACAAAATATATGGAAAATAGGGTAACATGATTCCCTACATCGGAAAATTGAGAGAAATTAATTTGAAGTCATTTTGGTATTTTAAAATGATTTTATTCGATTTTATTGGACCAGTAGCACTGTGTGAATTATTAAAATTTGTGCGGATTTTATTTGACATTAGAATAATGTTCATCTTGTAGGAAATATTTTTCTGCAAATTTTGATATATTATATGCCTATATAAAAGTTTTAATTATTTTGTTTTTGTTTTAGTTCTGTGAAATTTTGTTAAAAAAAAATATGCAGCGCCTTGGGCCAAAGGCCCAAGCTGCCGACCAGCCACCGACCAAGGCCAAGGCCAAGGCCATCGCACGCACACACCTAGGGGGCCAGGGAGCCCAGATTTCCTATTCTTTTACAAATCCTAGTAGGATTTGATCCCGTTTCGTTATTCCGTTTATTCGGATTTGTTTCTAGATCTTTTCCCTCTTTGTTTCCTAATCCTAGTCTATTTCTTGTCCCCTACCCCAAGCAAAGCCCTCCCCTCACCAATATAAATACCCAAGCACCCCCCCTCCAACACATCAAACCAACACCTCTCCTCTCCTCTCCTTTCCGCAAGCAGAAGAAGCAGCAGCACCACCACCGCCGCCAAGTGCTGCTGCTTGCGCCTCGACCTCTCCTGAGGTTTATATGATCTCCTCTCCACCGTCCCGTGATCTCCTTTCCTCTAGGAGCAACCGCAACATCGGATCCGATCTTCTTCCCCAACTCCGACAACTACTCCGTGAGATCCACGAAATCCCGTAATTCATTTTTTTTCAGAAAATAGCAATCTTAGAAAATTCATATCTTTTAGAGTTTTTAGTATTTTGAGTGATTCCAATTGCTGTGTGTCACAAATTTGCTGAAGTTTCTGTTAGTTCAATTTTATTTCACATTTGAGCAGTTTAAATTTGTGTTTGTATGATTTTTCTCAAATCACTAGATTTGAGCTATTTTGAGTTAGGAATATTATTTTGACCGATTCTTTTTGCTCCTGGTCTCTAGGACCTTTGTTTATCCAGTAGTATTTAGTATTTTATTTCTAGGTTAATTTAAATTAGGTTTTAGCAAAACAGTACTGTTTTATTATTAGTTCTGTTTTAGCTTTTTCTTTATTGTTTTTATTAGTTTTAAATTATTTCTTTTTGTCACTTTTGACAAACTTAGTTGTGTTTCTGTTAGACAACAGGAGAAAATTTTATTTTTATTTTAAAAATTTATTTTCCTTAGTTTTGTATGGAACCTTCTATAGGTCATAGTTAGAGTTTTATAAAAGCTTTTTATTTGTTTCTTTTGCAAATAAAATTTTATGAAAAAATACTTTCTGTTAACTTAGTTGTTTTACTTTTTATTTTCTGTTAAATTATTAGTTTAGTGTTTTAATTGCTGTTATGTTTTTTTTACTTAGGGCAAAACTATGTTAGATGCTTGTAGCAAAGTCATAGATCTTCGTTAGTAGTTTTTCTTTGTAGTTTTATTTGAAGTTTCTTTTGATTTTGTTTGAGTTTTATTATCGATTTTCCTTGCTGTTTTGATTGTTATTTGAGTGCTAAAATTGTTTGCTAGGATGTTTGCTTATGTGAATGCTATGTTTGACTATATAGATTTTCAACGGAGTGACGATTAGTTCTACCAAGTCATTATTCGAGAGTGTTGTTATCTTCATCAACTTACCAGGCTAGTTCACTTTGACCATGTTTTTCATACCTATGTGTTTTATTGCATCTAGTGTCATCTTCGCAACAATCCCTCCAAGAGTGATATTGAATCCTTGTAGTTGAGTAGTATGCATGAGGTAGGAACCCATCACCCTGTTACCAAGCCCGGACGTTATTTATTTTAATGCTACGCTATAGTAGACGGGTTGGTATGAGTGCTCGGAGTGGTGTGAGAATGGAGGGTCTCGTCAATGACGACAACTCCATGATGGAATCTGCAAGGACTGCATCTTCAAGGCCTCAAGACTTCAAGACTCGAGACAAGAATTCAATACACACTCTTGGGTGAAGGGCGGTTGACGGGCACCTGGAGAAACCAGTGGTTGGCCGGGATGCATGGAGAACCGCCATGACATCTTGCGGAAAGCTTCACCCAGACTCAAAGAGACGGAAGAATACTTCATGCCCGGAAGCTTACCTATGCAACCGCAAGTCACTATGGGCTCTGGCTTGGTTGACCTTAGTTGTGACTCTGGCTGGGACGGTGCTAGCAGATGTAGAACTACGGTAGGATTGGATGAGCACCGGACAGTGGTCAGGGGAACTCTTCGGAAGACCATGTTTCGGTCATCTTGTTCTCAAACACCCTGAAGTGCGAGAACGTAAAAAGAGGGATCGATTCTTGCGGGTAAAGTGTACAAACCTCTGTAGAGGGTTAAAAACCTAATCGATTAGCCGTGTCCCCGGTTACGGACAATTTGAGCATCTGGACTTGGATCTATCTCAGAACTCCCAACACCGGATTGATAACTTAATTGTGGGCAACTTATGATGATTTTGGGCTACGAGACATCGGTTGGCGGAACCATGTCATGATAGAAAACTCCATAGTACAGATTTCATTTATTCCTTTGATGTAGGGAAAATAAAACCAGCTTTTACGCAAACAAAACTCAGACACAGAGCCACAAAGCCATATTGCATATAGTATAGTTTTATCATCAGTTTTCTCATGTTGTGATCTTGCCTGTACATTCAATGTACTGACCTACACGGCTGCAACGTATCATGTTGCAGATATTTCCTCGACGAGTAAGAGTACGGTACAGGGTTACGGTCTACACTCAACCTGCCGATGGCGTTGATGGGACTCCACACCCGTTTGATTGTTTCCGCTGAGTATTATGAGGTATATATCATTTTACGTTATTTATACATGTGATTGCACTTTGATATATACATTGATGTACTGTGTGTGCCAGCATACTGATCCAGGGATGGCACAGATACACAGAGGCTTGACCGTCTGAGGTCGGGTCCCTACAGGTTTATTTAAGGTGGCAACCTAAACACACATATGGGTGGATTGAGGTACCTGGGTATTCCAGGATTGCCTGTTTCTTTTGGACCGCCACCCAGGCTCAAAGGGATCATGAGATTATTCATGCTAGAAACTTCTGTGTGCAGCAACAAGCTACTATGGGCTCTAGCATAGTTGACTAAGTCGTGCGAACTCTTACAGTGGTAGACTAGCTGATGTAGGGGATGTAGGTTGGTACGGTCTGCCCGTTCGTAAGGTGCTAGCACTTCTGAAAGACTATGTATCGGACATCCGTTTCTCAAATATCATGTAGTGCGAGAAATCAAACAGAGGAGATCGAGTCTTGTGGGGAAAAGTGCACAAACCTCTGCAAAGTGTATAAACTAATCATGGTTAGCCGTGTCCCCGGTTATGACATCTTGAGTTTCTAGTACTTGGATTATCATGTGAATCTCATCATGTTACTTTAATTAATATTGTTGGGTTTTTAATGTTGATGTTTAATTGGGATTGAGAATGCTGTCAACCATTCTCAATGTTTAACAATCACCATGATAGTTGAATAAAATTTATTCCTTTGCAGTAGGGACAAATTGGCTTTATGCAAAACTGCAACCATAGAGCTTTCCACAAGCCATATATGCCTGTGTATAGCATTACTCTTTCATATTACTCTCTATGTGTTACATTGCCAGCATATTCCATGTGCTGACCCGTTTTCGGACTGCAAAGTTCATGTTGCAGACTTTTCAGATGACGAGTAAGGTGCCTTAGGTCGCGGTTCTATACTCAGTGATGCCGTTGGAGTTGATGGACTCGCTTATCTTCCAAGCCTTCCGCTGTTATCGTTATTAGATGGCCTTAAGCCATATTTATTGTAATAAGTTCTCTTTTGAGACATTCGATGTAATAAGTGTGTGATTGCTACTCTGTTATAAATCCTTCAAGTATTGTGCGTGTCAACATTCTCGATCCGAGGATGACAACGATGCACGAGATCGATCGTTTGAGGTCTGGTCGCTACAAGATGGTATCAGAGCACACCATGACTGTAGGACACGACCACTAAGCTAAGCCCTAGATCACTACTCTTTCTTCTCATTTCTGACTCCTCATCTTTTCTATTCTTTAGGATGGCGGATGCAAGGAACAAGTTCACACAACCGGATGAAGATACACCCTTTGGATGCCACTTGGTTTAAGTCACTAGATACCTAAACATCGGAGTACCAAGCTTCACTGGGACCTACAACGCCACTTTACTCAAAGAGGAGCACTGGATGATTCAAGTTCAAGTTCCAGGAAGGACCTTTGCACCAGTCACGGAGCCCATAGAGTTTTCCTTTGATGCACCAACCTGGAGTCTAGGAAAGAGCATGGCAGCCCACATCCCCATTGGACGCATTGTAGAAGTTTACCGCAATGATCTCAAGGATACTATCTACCAGATTTGTGGGCGCGGAGATGAACAATGGGAGATGATCAGCACCAGGAGGGATTGATCAATCGAAGCATATATCCAGGAGTTAAACCAGCACATCCGACGTCAGGAGAACCAGATGTGCGCAGGCATGGAGGATCTGCAGAAGGCTATGACCAAGATCAAAGAGCTAGAAGAGGAACTCAAGGCTACACGTGAAGATTTACATGGAAGAAATTGAAGTACTAGTGGAGAAGAATGAACACTTAACCAGGAAGCTAGGAGTTTTCATGGGAGACCCCACGCCAGGAGGAAATGACGATGATTCCACTTGCCCGAATAACTATATCATCATCGACCACACCGACTCGGATCCCGACGACAGTGATGATGACTATGTTGATGAAGCTGGAGCAGATATCATGGAGTCTTCATCGGAGCTGTTTTTCTAGTTGACCACCATAATAGTAGTAGTATTACCCCCATATATCTAGTATAGTCCAAGCACTTTTGTAACGATAGTTAGATCGTTGTATGCCCTTGTTTGAATTGATTGGAGTGATATTGATTGCATTTGTCTCATGTGCACATGTGTAGTGTTTTCTCACTAGACCTCATTCTATTCTATATTCTCATCCTCTCTAACACCCTCAGATGCCACCGAGACGTGACACCGGATTTGTTTTCCCACCGGAGATCACTCAGTTGATTCAGCAGCATACTTCCTTGATTCAAGCACTGGTACAGAACCAAGGCAACAACAACAATAACAACAACAACAACAACAACAACAACAACAACAACAACAACAACCCACCACCACCTGTTGACCATTTGACTCGTTTCTTGAAGCTAAATCCGCCGGTGTTTTCCAGTAGCACCGAGCCGATTGTTGCAGATGATTGGCTCCGCAAGGTTGGAAGGGAGCTGACCACTGTAGGATGCACATATGCGGAAAGAGTGCGTTTTGCCGCACATCAGCTTGATGGACCCACAGCATCATGGTGGGAGAATTACACAGCTACACACCCTATTGACACTGTCACATGGGATCAGTTTCAGCAAGCTTTCCGTACTGCACACGTATCAGGAGGAGCTATGGCCATGAAGAAGCGTGAGTTTCGCAACTTACGCCAAGGAGGACGCACTGTAAGCCAGTATGTGGAGGATTTTAGTAAGTTAGCATGTTATGCCCCAGATGACGTTGCTACAGATGCTGCTAAGTAGGAGAAGTTTCTGGAAGGACTGAATGATGAACTGAGCATGTAGTTGATGGTAGACACTTTCAATAACTACCAGGAGTTGGTAGATCGTGCTCTTATAATTGAAGGGATGCAGCAACAGATTGACAACCGCAAGAGAAAGTATGGACAGGGGAAGTACAATTCTGGAGCTCAGCAGAAGCTACGCCTTACCCCGAAACCGGGAGGACAATTTCAGCATACCCATGGAGGAGGTACCTCGCACAATCATAATCGTTCAAAAAATGGAAACGGGAATGGAGGAAGCAATGGACAAAACCGCACCAACCCGTCAACCCCAGCCAAGAGAGACCTGAGCCAAGTCACTTGCTTTAAGTGTTAGAAGACTGGACATTATGCAAATGAATGTCCTAAAGCCCGGAATGGAAATGGCAATGGAAGCTCAGGGAAGAAGCCGAACCCTTTCAACAGGGGACAAATGAACCACATTACCGTAGAGGAGGTTGAAGCTCAGCCAGATGCAGTAATAGGTAAGTTTTTGGTTAATACATTTACCGCAGTCGTTCTTTTTTATATTGGTGCATTTCATTCATACATATCAAGGGGATTTGTGGATAAGTATAAATTGCCAACCCAAGCCCTTAGGTCACCCATGCTAGTAACTTCGCCTGGAGCAGAATATGTGGCCAGTTTGTGGTGTGATCAATTACCATTAAGGATTGGTAACTATGTGTTTCCCTCGGACCTAATAGTTTTGGAATCACAAGGATTGGATGTGATATTAGGCATGGATTGGTTATCAAAGTATGGAAGGAACATTGATTGCGCCAGTAAGTCGATTTTGCTTACCACCCCAGAAGGAAGAAGAATCAAGTATGTGTCACAGCATGAGCCGAGGAGGACACAAGTAAATTCCTTATCAGGAGTTGTGCAGGAGGAAGTACCAGTGGTGAAGGATTGCCCGGACATGTTCCCAGAAGAGTTGCCAGGCATGCCACCAGATAGAGACATTGAGTTTCTGATTGAGCTATTGCCAGGCACAGGGTCGATATCAAAGAGACCGTACCGGAGGCCCGCACAAGATTTGGAAGAAATTAAGAAGCAGATTAAGGAGTTACTGGATAAAGGTTTTATTCCCCCCAGTTCTTCGCCTTGGGGATCGCCAGTACTTCTAGTGGAGAAGAAGGATGGATCATTAAGAATGGTTGTTGATTATCGAGGATTGAATGAAGTGACCATTAAGAACAAGTACCCGTTGCCGATGATCAACGACTTGTTTGACCAATTGCAAGGAGCTAAGGTATTTTCCAAGATCGATTTGCGATCAGGATACCATCAGCTAAAGATTCGAGAGCAGGATATACCTAAGACAGCTTTTACCACCAGGTACGGGCTGTATGAGTATACCGTTATGTCGACTAACGCACCTGCCTATTTCATGAACATGATGAGCAAGGTGTTTATGGAGTTTTTGGATAAGTTCGTCGTGGTGTTCACTGATGATATTTTGGTTTACTCGAAGAGTGAAGAAGAGCATAAGGAGCATTTGCGTTTGGTACTTGAGAAGCTCAGAGAACATCAGCTATATGCCAAGTTCAGCAAATGTGAGTTTTGGTTGAAGGAAGTTGGATTTATCTGACATGTTATATATCCGGAGAAGGTATAGCAGTGGATCGCACTAAAGTTGTCACTGTGACAAACTGGGATGCTCCAACGACAGTTGGAGAGATCCTGAGTTTCCTTGGACTGGCAGGATACTACCAGAGATTCCTTGAGAATTTCTCGAAGATTGCGAAGCCTATGACAGAGTTGTTGAAGAAAGACACTAAGTTCAATTGGACTGAGGAATGTGAGGCTAGTTTCCAAGAGTTGAAGAAACGTTTGGTTACCTCACCAGTGTTGATTCTGCCAGATCAGCGCAAGGATTATGAGGTGTACTGCGACGCTTCACGTCGAGGACTTGGAGCAGTGCTTATGCAGGAGGGAAGAGTTATTCCGTATGCTTCACGACAGCTTAAGCCCCATGAGTTGAATTATGCTACACATGATTTGGAGTTAGCAGCCGTAGTGCACGCACTGAAGACTTGGAGACATTTTCTCATTGGAAACCACTGTGAGGTGTACACGGATCACAAGAGTTTGAAGAACATCTTCACGCAGAAGGAGTTGAATCTCAGGCAAAGGAGATGGTTGGAGCTCATCAAGGATTATGATATGAGATTGCATTATCACCCCGGAAAGGCTAACGTAGTAGCAGATGCGTTGAGCCGCAAGAGCCATGTCAACACACTAATGACCGGAGGGTTACCAAAGGAGTTAGCCGAGGAATTTCGAGAGCTATGTTTGGAGATAGTTCTGAGAGGCTATGTAGCAGCATTGGAGATACAGTCTACATTGATGGATATGATCAGAGAAGCTCAGAAGACTGATAAGGAGATTGCCTCTATCAAGGAGAAAATGAGCAAGGGTAAAGCTAAGGGATCTCGTGAGGATGGGCACGATACCCTATGGTTTGAGGACCGCGTTTATGTGCCAAGTGATCCGGAGATCAGGAAGTTGATTTTGTAAGAGGCCCATGATTCGTCGTACTCGATTCACCCAGGAAATACCAAGATGTATGTGGATTTGAAAGACACATTCTGGTGGACTGGAATGAAGAAGGATATTGCGGAGTTTGTAGTAGTTTGTGATGTATGTTAGAGGGTGAAGGCAGAGCATCAGAAGTCGACAGGATTGTTACAACCATTGCCGATACCCGAATGGAAGTGGGAAAAGTTAGGCATGGATTTTATCACGGGATTACCCAGGACTCGTTCAGGCTATGACTCGATTTGGGTTGTAGTCGATCGTTTGACTAAGGTAGCTCATTTCATCCCAGTGAAGACTACCTACAGCAGTGCCAAGTTGGCTAAGATATACATGACCAGGATCGTATGTCTACATGGAGTTCCGAGGAGTATCGTATCAGATAGAGGGACCCAATTCACCTCAAATTTTGGAATCAGTTGCACAAAACTTTGGGAACTAGACTAGAGTTTAGTACAGCTTTTCACCCGCAGACAGATGGACAGACCGAGAGAGTCAATCAGATTTTGGAGGATATGCTGAGAGCAGGTGCATTGGATTATGGATCAAGTTGGGATGACAACTTGCCATATGCGGAGTTCTCGTATAACAATAGCTATCAAACCAGTTTGAAGATGGCCCCTTTCGAAGCTTTGTACGGAAGGAGGTGCAGAACCCCGCTGTTGTGGGATGAAGTTGGAGACCGCCAGTTGTTTGGACCAGATTTGATTAAGGAGTCTGAACAGAAGGTGAAGTTGATTCGCGATAGGCTCAAGGTAGCCCAGTCTAGGCAGAAGAGCTATGAGGATTCTAAACGCAAGGAGACAGTTTTCGAAGTCGGAGATAGAGTCTATCTTCGAGTATCACCACTTCGAGGAGTTAAGCGCTTTGGAGTTAAAGGAAAGTTAGCGCCACGTTTTGTGGGACCATACAAAGTCTTGGAGGGAGAAGTTGCCTACAAGTTGGAGTTGCCCGAAGGATTGTCAGGAGTTCATGACGTGTTCCACGTTTCCCAGTTGAAGAAGTGCCACGCAGAGATGGCTGATATACCTCTGAGAGATACCGTGCCGCTCGAAGCTATTCAGTTGGGTAATGATTTGACTTACGAGGAGAAACCAGTCCAAATTCTCGAGTATGCCAGTCGAGTCACCCGCAGCAAGGTTATTAATTTTGCAAAGTTCAGTGGAGCCACTACACCGAGGATGAAGCCACCTGGGAGCGAGAGGAAGATCTGCTGAAGGACCACCCTCACCTATTTTCTTGCCAACCCGAATCTCGAGGGCAAGATTCATCTTAAGGGGGGTAGGTTTGTAACATCCCAAATTTCCAATTTGGGATGTTATACATAGATCATCTATTGCATATCATATTTTATTGCATTTTGGCCCGATCCTAGAAATTTCACGCAACTCAAGGACCCACGAAGAGAGTTGGAGATTTCGTTATTTTCATATTTACGTTTTCTCAAATTTTGAAAATAGGATCATTTGATTTTATTTATTTTATCTTCAATTATTTCTATTGTCAAAATATGAGAGAGGGAATAAAATGACTTTCCCAAAATAAAGGAATATTTAAGATTTAATATAAAATCAAATAAGATTTTTATTTGGAGTTTTTCGCTATTTTATTTGAATTTAGGAAAAATGTGCGTTTTTCAAAATTGCATTTATGCCCCAAATAAATGTTCATATTGTCCGGCTTGATTTTAGAAGCCGGGGAAAATTTATTTCGGGAATTTTGGAGTCTGTTTAGTATTTCTTTTGTTAGTTTTTCTACATAGTGCCCGGGACGACCCCCAGCCCCAGATCGCCCCAGCCCCAGCCCACCGCCGCCCCAGCATGATGCGCAAGTCCGCCGCCGCCAACCGCCGCCGCCGAGGTTGACCCGCTAACCGGTTTTTTTAAACCGTTCGGTTTTCATTCGGTTTTTTCTAGATCCGTTTCGTTTTTTTTAAATCGGTTTTTTTTGTTTAGGTTAATTAGCGAGCGTTCGCTCGTTCTTTCGTTTAAACGAACGCGTTCACCGTTTAGATCCAGATAACGAACGGTCGTTCGTTAATCTGTTCGTCGTTTTTCTTTTTCTCGGATTTATTTCGCGATTTCTCTGATCGTGATTTCTGATCCGACTTTCGATCTAGTATAACTTTTCGCTCGTTTATCGAAATGAGGCGATTCAAACTCCTAGAGTTTTGTTTCGAAACCCTCTTTCCGAATAATCAACTCAAACAAGTTTTTGCTACTGTAAAATCACTAGTAGAAAAGGGCCTATAGTCCCGGTTCATAGGGTTTTAGTCCCGGTTCATGAACCGACTAAAGGGTCGGTACTAATACCTCGCCTTTAGTCCCGGTTCTATCCAGAACCGGGACAGATGGCCTCCACGTGGCCTGTCCGCTGAGCCCAGGGGAGGTTTTGGTCCCGTTGGTGGCACCAACCGGGACCAATAGGCATCCACGCCGCGCTTTCTTTGGCTCTGTTTTTGTTTTTTTTTCAAAAGAGGGGGGGTTGGGGGTTTTGGGGGTTAATTTAGGTGTTTCATATATTGTGCTATAGCTAGCTAATTAATAGAGAAAAGTGTCCTTTCTTTTGTCCGTGCTTGGTCGACGCTACGCACTATACATACGATAGAGAGGACTAACTAGACATGCTAGCTAGCTAGTAATTAAGCAAACAGAAGATCGTCATGAACATATATATGCATACAGAGAGAAGTGATATCGACCACCTCTCCTTCTCCGAGAGATTGGTCGAACAACAAGTTCTCGATATCTATCCGACACTACCGCTACATATATACAATAGTTATCTTTTACAATACGGACGCGTGGTCCACATAGTATTCTCCGCCTTCAGCGATCACGTGGTCAAGAAAGAATGCCGCCAATTCCTCTTGAATTGCTCGCATGCGATCTGGTGCTAGGAGTTCATCCCGCGTCAAACATCTAATTTTAAGAAAGGGTATATATATACATATATATATATATATATATATATATATATATATATATATATATATATATATATATATATATATATATATATATATATATATATATATGAATGAATGAAACTCAACACAAATGATGGTAATAAAATAAAATTGTGAATATTTTTATTTACGCACTTCAAATTGTTTGTCGGAGTAGCCCCTCTCACAGGTCGTGTGGCGGATGGACTCGCAAACGTAGTATCCACATAAATCATTCCCTTGTTCCTGCCACAACCACTTTACAAGAAACAGAGGTCAATCAAACTGATAATTATATATAGCAAGCACATGCTAAATGGTATTGATGAAACTAGCGCTTGAATCACTAGGAGATGCGCGTGGAATATGCTACTATATAGTACTTACTGGTGTCTAAATTGCAGCTTCTTCGGTAGTCCCGAGCTTTTTGGTGAATTTTCCCAAGCCCTGCCATACAAAGAAAACAATTACTTGATATCAGAAATGAACAAAGTTGCTGATATGGTGGATAATGATCGATTTAACTTACTTTCGAGCAATTCAGTCATTTCCGATACTCCTTGGGATCTTTTCGCCTCGAGTCTAAGACAGTTACTACTCCCTGCTCAAGCTTAATCTCTAGGAGAATATAGTGGAACTCATGCACGCATGCATAACTCATCAATATTACATTTCTATAACCTGACTAAATAAGGGAAACCGAATATGCCATAAGACAAGAACACTCACGTAGTTGTAAGGAAAGAGTATTGTATTTTTGTGTTCATTTATTTCCAACGATCGTAGTAAGTTGGCCTCGGTTTCCTTGGCACGATATTTAACCTCATTTGCATCGATGAGATATGTGTTAATGAACCCAATATCACCCACTTGTTTTTTCTTCATTTCATGATCTTCAATCTGCATAATATAGTGAGGATATTTATAAATACATGCAATGAAAGAGCTGAGTTATATAGAGATACTTAATGACAGAAGTAGTACTACTTACGACAGTAGCAGGTGACCGTTGCTTTGTCGATGGCCAATTGATTGAAAACTGATAGAACTCCTCAAATGGAATAGGCAACAGTTCAATTCCAAGGAGGTCATGCTCCTTTTAACTCTCAAATACAAAGTATTCCTCCCGCCGACTCTTTGCAGGTTTTCATGTACCAATCATGCAATCTTCGTGATCATCGTTGTTAGAGAGCTTTCATCTTTGACGAGAGGCTTCCCGCATCAGATCTTTGTATCTGCACCTCCAAGAAATCAAATTGTACATCGTCGGGCAAGTAATCTTCAGGATTGCCATAACCGGCACCATCCTCGGATCGACGATGTCGCTAGCAGGCACCTTGAGCGGGGGCACGATTCTTCGTTGTTCGCCGAGCTGGGCAATTTGTTTCCAGCTCGTCGCTCTTTCATCCTTTGATCACCGACAGATTTCCCGATCTCTCCGCCGCAAATGCCTTCCAATAATGCGCGCCATAGTTGCCTTTCGCGGAGACTTGGGTGGTTTTGTCGTGGCAGCAGAGTGCGCTTCGCTTTGACCGGATCTACCTTTCCTCCGGAGGTGGATGTCTCTTTGCTTTCAACCCTTGAAACCAGTCATCCACTTCGGTCGCGCGATCTTCGCTTTCCTCCTCGCTCCTCTCAGACGGTAACTTCTCCGAGTCTTCAGAGAAGGACCGAATCAGATCTCCTCCCGCCTTTGGCAGTACTGCTAGACGCCGCAGAGCAGACGGAGCGGATGTCTTCTTTCCTTGCTTACGAGGCGGAGGAGAAGGACTACGACGCCGGAGCAGCCGGAGCGGCGGCGGGTCTCTTCCGCCTTGCCGACGAGGCGGAGAAGGAAGAGGCTGGCTGCCCGGACGCGCCGGTGCAGGCGGAGAAGGAGACGGAGTGCCGCCACGCGCCGGAGAAGGAGTCGGCCGAGTGCCCTGATCGTCACTCGCCGGAGGAGGAGGCGGTGGAGGAGGCGGAGTGCCCTGACTCGCCGGAGGAGGAGGAGGCGGTGGAGGAGGCGGAGTGCCCTGACTCGACGGAGGAGGAGGAGGAGGCGGAGGCGCCCAGTTCGAAGGTTGATGAGATCCTTCCGCCATAGGCATGGAGTCTTGAGAGTAACCCAGCCGATACTCCCTTCACCGTAGGGTGGTCAAGCCGAGCTCCTCAAATCCTCCGTTATTTCATCGACCATCACCTTAGCATATCCTTCTCGAATCGGCCGCAGTGAAAAGTTGAGTCGGGTTTAGTGGGATAAACAGAGCCAACAGCCGCTTTGACCTTTAAATTGCTCCATTGCGCCATAAGGTGGCAACTTTCAGCATCCGTGATAGCATCCACGGATAGCTGGCAGGAGCCGCCAAGGCATGTTGCTCGCTGAAGCAGCTCGGTGGAAGCCACGCTGCTTCTCCGCCGAGATGGCGGGTAGCTTCGGGAAGCTTCGCAGGTCGCTTGTTGTGATCGCTGCTGCTTCTCTCTCCTCTTCTCGCCCTCTAGCCCCATTACCCTTTCGCAGCGCCTGCATTAGGCTCTGCTCCAGTTTCTTCCTCCTCTCATGGGTTTTGTAACCCTCGCGTCCGAAATCCAGCCTTCCACGAAAGGGAGCTCTGGCGTGCCTCGTGTCCGCCTGTGGTGCTCAGGATTCCCGAGGGCCATTGTGAGCTCGCCCTTCTCCCCGTCTCGAACGAACTTCCCTTGCTGCGCTGCTTCGATATAATGCTTAAGCCTCTTGACTGGTATGTCCAATTGTTCGTCCGCCCAAATGCACTTCCCGTTATAGGGTCCAAGGATCCGCCGCCCCAAGAACCAAGTCCGCAACGGTCTGGCCAGTTCATTGTCTCGGTTCGATCCCTTTATCAAGCAGATCATTCTCAGCCTTGGACCACTTAGGCCGGGCTATGAGGTAGCCACCGACCTCGCATGGATGATGAAGCTTCTTCTTCGCAGCATTTCTCTTGTTTGTCGCTGACATCTTTTTACTCTTTTCCGATGTCTTGTAGGCCACAAATGCGGGCCGACATCTCGATCTTCTCATATTTGCCCGTGAATTCTGGTGTCTCATTTTTTCGACATACGATTGAGGTCTTTCTTCCAATTCCTGAATTGTTCTGCCATCTTCTTAAGAGCAAAAGACTTGATTAATGGCTCTATTATGGCTTCTCCGGATCATCCTCCGCGGTAGGGTAAAATTTGACTTCAGCTCAGTCCAAAGATCATTTTTCTGCATATCATTGACATAAGACACCTCGTGGTCTTCGCTTTAGGCTTATACCATTGGTGGATGCTGATCGATCTTGTCCCTAACCGTAACCCCGTGACCGAGCAACAAATGCCTTCTTTGTCCGGTAGGGTTCAATCGGTTGGCCGTCAGCGATTTGTATGATCTCAAACTTTTCATCCGAGCTCAACTTTTTCTTCGGCCTCGCCTCTTTACCGGTTGTGCTCGATCCGAGGGCTAGAAAAAGAACAAAGACGAGAGTTAATTAATATGTGTACATATATATATACCAAAACAAAGACGAGAGCTAGTCAGACAGGCTTAACTAATATATATACCTGGCCGGACTCGGTTTGGTGATCACCGAGCCGCCCTCACGGTCTACTTCTTGCACCGCATTGGGTCATCGGAGCCATGTAAATCATAGCCAGCTGCTTCTTCACCCTCTCCTTCCGCACCATCGTTATCGACGTTGAGAAACATCATCGAGGAGACGGCATCACTTCCGCAGCGATTATGTCCCTCAACAACGCTTCTTGTGCTTCGCCTCGGGGTGTCCATAGTTTCTACAAATATTTACAACATGGCAATTATTATTCAAACATGACAGATATGGATATATTAGTGCCAACGAGAACTAGCTAGCTAATCACAATAAGGAATCATATTAGTGGCCTCGACGCTGCTTCTCTAGGGTTTGGGGTGGCCTCACAACGCTTCAAGGGTTAGGGGTGGCCTCGAGAACGCTTCAAGCTAGGAGGGGTACGACATCGACCCCCCACGTGTTGAAGCTATCGGGAGGGGGTCGGCGCTGAACAGTACATCTATGTCCCACAAGTAGGGTAGAGGGTCGTGGATCGCCGAGCGGTCGAGGGTCAAGGGTCAAGATCGCCGAGGGTCGGGAGGTTGCCTAGTGTCAAAGGATTCAACAAAACCATGTCTTCATCATTAGGCAGTAACAGTGCATGATGGCATGAAGTTTCCAAAGTTGTTTGAACGGAGTTCTGATAGGATAATTCGCTTTTGGTACAAAGTTCAGCAAAAGGCAAATTATCCTATCCGGACTCCATTCCGTAACAACTTTGAGGACTTCGCACCATCATGCCATGGTTACTCCGCTAATGATGAAGCCATGGATTTCTTGAATACTTTGACACTATAGGAACCTCGACCTGAAACCTTCGACCCTTGACCCCTTAACGACCTCGACCTCTACCCTAGTTCCCGACCCTCGACCCTCGGCGATCCTCGACACACTCGCTATATCGACAACGACGCAACATACATATACATGGGAAAATAATGTTATCGGGAGGGGTATCGCACCCCCTCGTGTCAAAGTTTCTTCTTTCTCCTCTATTCCTTTCTTTCTTCTTCTCCTCTTCTTTTCTTCTTATCCTCGAGAAAGGAAAATAAGGAAAAGGAAGAAAAAGGAAGAAGAAGAAGAAGAAGAAGAAGAAGAAGAAGAAGAGGAGAAGAAGAAGAATAGAGAAGAAGAAGAAAAATAGAAAAAAATTATTTTTTTCTTCTCCTCTATTCCTTTCTTCTTTCTCTTCTTTTTCTTCTTCTTTTTCCTCTCATTCTTTTTCTTCTTCTTCTTCCTTCTTCCTTCTTCCTCTTTTCTTCCTTTTCCTTATTTTACTTTTTCCTCTACACTAACCTAATTAAAATGCACTAACCTAATTAAAATTGTAACTTTCTATAAATGAACAAAAAACTAAACTAATAAAAATAAAAAACATATACATTATAGCCACATACACATATACATCACATATGAACAAAAAAATAAACAAATAAAAATAAAAAAACGGGGGCGGCTCGACGGCGGCGGCTCACAACGGGGGCGGCCGGCGAGGGCGACGGCGGCGGCGGGCGAGGGCGCGGGCGACGGCGACGACGGGGGGGGGGGGGGGGGGGGCGACGACGGGCTCGGGGGCGCGGGCAGGGGGGCGACGAGGACGGCGGGCTCGGGCAGGGGCGACGACGGGCTCGGGCGGGCTGGGTAGGGCGTGGCGGCGACGACGGGCGCGGGCGATAACGACGCGGCCGGCGGGCGGCGGCGGGCGGCGTTGGTTAAGCGCGGGCGGCGACGGGCAGGGCGACGACGGGCAGGGCGACGACGGGGCGCGCGGACGGCGCTGGGCGGCGCGCATGGACGGCGGGCGGCGGCGGGCAGCGGACGGCGCCGATCTGGGCAGCCTGGCGGCGCTGATGAGCTCAAGGCCGCTGGGGAATCTGGCGAGGAGATGTGAAATTTTCACAAGTCCTGGTTATATAGCAAGGGCATTGGTCCCGTTGGTGCCTCGAACCGACTAATGCCCCTTTAGTCCCGGTTGGTGCCACCAACCGACCAAAGGCCAATTTTCAGCAGCCCAAAGGGCGGAAGAATTGTTTGGTCCGGTTGGTGGCACCAACCGACTAAAGGGTTGGTAGCACGATTAGTCCCGGTTGGTGCCACCAACCGACCAAAGGCCTGTGCTGCCCCGAACCCAAATGTTTAGTCCCACTCGCTAGTTGAAGGGCGCCGCACTGGTTTATAAGCGCTGGTGTGTGCCCCTTCGAGCTCCTCTCAAATGCAGGCTGGCCTAATCATGCTATGCTCAGGCCTATTAGCCTCTCAAGGGCCTGAATCTCGCCCATGTAGGGTTTCTAGTCGATTCAGCCGTGGGGCCTAGTAGGTGGCAGTTTTTTTGCTTTATATTTTATTTCCTTTTGCTTTTAGTTTTAGAAAAATATGAACTTTCTATTAGTGCCATTAGTTTTAAAATTTGAAAACACTTTTTTGTTTTCTTTGTTGCTTTATTTATTTTATTTTGTTTCTACTTACAACAAAATACTTATTGTTGCTATTTTTATTTTTTTCAAGTTTTTTGTTTTGTTTTCTGCATTATTTATTTTCTTTTGGTTTTTGCTTTATTTTTAATTTTTTTTGCTTTTAGGTCAGCAAAATTATAAACTTTCTGTTAGTGCTTTTAGTTTTAGAAAAATATAAACTTTCTGTTTGTGCCATTAGTTTTAAAATTCAAAACACTTTTTTGTTTTCTTTGTTGCTTTATTTATTTTATTTTGTTTCTACTTACAACAAAATGCTTATTGTTGCTATTATTATTATTTTTTCAAGTTTTTTGTTTTGTTTCCTGCATTATTTATTTTCTTTTGGTTTTTGCTTTATTTTTAATTCTTTTTGCTTTTAGGTCAGCAAAATTATAAACTTTCTGTTAGTGCCATTTGTTTTAGAACAATTATAAACTTTCTGTTTGTGCCATTAGTTTTATAAAATTTGAATTTTTTGAAATTTGTGTGAATCACAAGTTTGTGAGCTCAACAAGGCGAGAGGGACGGGCTTAATTATAAACCGTGTGAGCGCTTCTTCGTTGGCGTAGGTTTTCAAATTCATAGTTTTCAAATGAACTCTGAAAAAGTTGGCATAGCATGTTCATGAACAAAACGGACAATGGTATCATACTGTGTGTTACAAAGTTGGCATGGTATCATCATAATAGTTATGGAGAAAGTCTTCACTTTTTCTTCGCTTGTGTCGCTTTGCTTATTGCGCCAGAACCATGGATAATCTTCATCATTTATCAGGATGCTTGGGTCAGCCTTGACTTTGAAGGGGGAATTTCATGAAACTTTTCATACTCTTCAGACATGTCTGTCTTGCCCTCCACTCCTGTGATGTCCCTTTTCCCGAAAGAACTATGTGGCGCTTTGGCTCATTGTATGATGTATTCGCTTCCTTATCTTTTCTTTTCCTCGGTCTGGTAGACATGTCCTTCACATAGATAACCTGTGCCACATCATTGGCTAGGACGAACGGTTCGTCGCTGTACCCAAGATTTTTCAGATCCACTGTTGTCATTCCGCATCGTGGGTCTACCTGCACTCGCCTCCCGACAGATTGACCCACTTGCACTTAAACAAAGGGACCTTAAAATCTACTCCGTAGTCAAGTTCCCATATGTCTACTATGTAACCATAATATGTGTCATTTCCTTGTCGGTTGTTGCATCAAAGCGACACCGCTGTTTTGGTTGGTGCTCTTTTCATCTTGGTCAATCGTAAAATGTATTCCCATTTATCTCAGATCCTTTCCAAATCATTACAATCAAGATGGTCCCCGACAACAAGTACAACTCATCACAAACAGTGCTGTCACCTCCGAGACGTGTTTCCAACCAACTGCTGAAAGTCCCGATGTGTTCACATGTAATCCAGCCGTCGACCGCTCCGGTGTTTGGAGCGCAGACTGTTCTTGTGTTCATCGACATACGGGTCACCAAGGTAGAGTTCAGAGAACTGTAGTGTGCTTGAGACCAAGAATATCCGCCCCTGCATATTATTGAGTCTCTTCCAAGCGCGTTTTTCCAATCAGTCTCCCCTCATACCGCGATTTAGGGAGACCTATCTTATTAAGGCCAGGAATGAAGTCAACACAAAACCCGATGACATCCTCTCGCTTGATGGCCCATGGAGATGCTTCCTTCGCCTAGCACGGTTACTTAACATATTTCTTTAGGACTCCCATGAACCTCTCAAAGGGGTACATATTGTGTAGAAATACGGGCCCCGTAATGACAATCTCGCCGACTAGATGAACTAGGACGCAAGGCCATGATATTGAAGAAGGATGGTGGGAACACCAGCTCGAAACCGACAAGACATTGCGCCACATCACTCCTTAGCTGCTACGATTTCTGGATCGATCACCTTCCGAGATATTGCATTGAGGAATGCACATAGCTTCACAATGGCTAATCGGACGCTTTTCCGTAGAAGCCTCTCAATGCAACCGGAAGCAGTTGCGCCATAATCACGTGGCAGTCATGAGACTTTAGGTTCGGAACTTTTCTCCGACATATTTATTATTCCCTTTATATTCGACGAGAAGCCAGCCGACCTTCATATCGAGCAGGCATTGAAAGAATATTTTTTTCTTCTTTCGAAGAGCGTAGCTGGAGGACCTTCATACCGCTTCGGAGGCATGCCCTCTTTTTCGTAAGCGTTGCAGGTCCTCTCGTGCCTCGTGTGTATCTTTTGTCTTCCCATACACGCCCAAGAAGCCTAGCAGGTTCACGCAAAGGTTCTTTGTCACGCATCACGCCGATCAAGAGCGGACCTCTAGGTCTTTCCAAGAGGGTAGGTCCCAAAATATAGATTTCTTCTTCCACATGGGTGCGTGATTCTCAGCGCCATTCGAACAGCTAGTCCGCCGACCCTTTCCAAAGATTACGTAAATCATTGACCATAGCAAGTACGTGATCACCGGTACGCATGGCGGCTTCTTCCGTGATCTGCCTCGCTTTGAAATGCTTGCCTTTCTTTCGACATTGATGGTTGGTCGGAAGAAATCGACGATGGCCTGTGTACACATTCTTCCCGCAGCTTCCTGTATATACTATCGGTGTCAAGTAAACAGTGCGCATGCGTGGTATCCCTTGTTTGTCTGTCCCGAAGGTTATCGAGAGCGGCCAATCGTTGATTGTCACGTAACAGCAACGCCTTCAGGTCAAATTCTCCTTTTGTGCTCATCCCACGACGCACACCGCTTCCATTCCACAGCTGTAAAAGTTCCTCAACTAATGGCCTTAGGTACACATCAATGTCGCTGCCGGGTTGCTTAGGGCCTTGGATGAGAACTGCATCATAATGAACTTCCGCTTCATGCACATCCAAGGAGGAAGGTTATACATACATAGAGTCACGGGCCAGGTGCTGTGATTGCTGCTCGCTCCCCGAAAGGATTAATGCCATCCGCGCTTAAAGCAAACCATACGCTCCTTGGGTCCTTTGCAAACTCATCCCAGATTTCTCTCGATTTTTCTCCATCGACCCGTCGCCGGGTGCTCTCAACTTACCGCCTTTCTTACGGTCCTCACTGTGCCATCGCATCAACTTGGCATGCTCTCCGCTTCGAACAGACGCTTCAACCGTGGTATTATAGGAGCATACCACATCACCTTCGCAGAACCTCTTCCGGAGGCTCGCCACAACATCACCTGTGGTCATCTCGTCTCGATCTTATACCGCAATGCACCGTGATACCGGCATGCCTTCAGATCCTTGTAGGCACCACGGTAGAGGATGCAGTCATTAGGGCATGCATGTATCTTGTCCACCTCCAATCCTAGAGGGCATACGACCTTCTTTGCTGCGTATGTACTGTCGGGCAATTCGTTATCCTTGGAAGCTTCTTCTTCATTATTTTCAGAGCTTCTCAAATCCTTTATCAGCACAGATTCTCTCGCCTTCCACCGCAGCAATTCGAGTACGGCACCGAGCTTTGTGTTGCCATCTTCGCAATTGGGGTACAACCCTTTTTGTGATCCTCTAACATGCGATCGAACTTCAGCTTCTCCTTTGACTTTCGTGATTGTGTCCTTGCATCGACAATGACCCGCGGAGATCATCATCATGGGGCACATCGTCTGTTCATCTTGATCTTCAGCAGCTTCGCCTGCTGCAGCACCATCATCGCACATCGTCTCGGTGCAACTTGATGTTCAAGAGCATCACCGTATTCAGGGGCACATAGTTGTCATCGTATTCTTCTTCCTCGCCGCCTTCCATCATAACCCCTATTTCTCCGTGCCTCGCCCAAACATTATAGTGTGGCATGAAACCCTTGTAAAGCAGGTGGGTGTGAAGGATTTTCCGTCGAGTAAGACTTCAGATTCCACATATAGGGCATGGACAACACATAAAACCATTCTGCTTGTTTGCCTCAGCCACTTCGAGAAAAGCATGCACGCCTTAATGTACTCGGAGGTGTGTCTGCCACCGCACATCCATTGCCGGTTCATCTGCGGCATTATATATAATTATGTGTCAAAATCATTACAGTAACATCATGAATAGATAATTAAATGACCAAATTAATAGAAGTTCATCATCACATAAAACCAAAGTACATACATAGTTCTCATCTAACAACATAAAGCTCGCAGAGCATCTAAATTAATTAAACCATACATTGAAACTATGTAAACCATTTCAATGTGAAAACAAATACGATCATAATCGCAACCAAGGTAACAACTGATCCAACGGCATAATGATACCAAGCCTCGTATGAATGGCATATTTTCTAATCTTTCTCATCTTCAAGCGCATTGCATCCATCTTGATCTTGTGATCATCGATTTACATCCGCAACATGCAACTCCAATATCATCTTCTCCTCCTCAAGTTTTTTATTTTTTCCTTCAAGAAATTGTTTTCTTCTTCAACTAAATTTAACCTCTCGACAATAGGGTCGGTTGGAATTTCCGTTCAACAACCTCCTAGATAAATAAAATCTATGTCACGTTGGTCGGCTTAATTTTCATAAACAATAAATGAACCAATAGTTATGAAAAGATAATATATACCACATCCGAATCATAGACAGGACGAGGGCCGACGGGCGGATACCAAAACCATCGCACTATATAAGATGCAATAATAAAAGTAAGAAAATAATACAAGTAAGAATATTTTTCCTTTCGTAAAGAAGATAAGAACAAGAGGCTCACCACGGTGGTGTGGCGATGAGATCGGCGCTGGTGATCGACGGCGGTGAAGACGGGACGGGCGTGACGGACCGCTAAACCTAGACAAATATTGAGGAAAATGGAGGTTGGAGGTCGAGCTTGAGAGGAGAAAGCTAAGTAGTGTGGCTCGGCATTCCATCGAACACCTTGTGTGCATAGGAGGTGAGCTAGAGCACCACAAAGCCCCCTCGCCGCAAGAAGAGAAAAACAGAGCACCGGAGTGCTCGTCATGAGCGAGGGGCTATATATAGGCAGCACCATTAGTCCCGGTTGGTGGCATGAGCCGACTAAAGGAAGCCTTTGGTCCCGGTTCATGCCACCAACCGACCAATAGTGGTGGGCCAGAGCCAGACCATTGGTCCCGGTTCGTCCCACCAACCGGGACCAAAAGGTCCGGACGAACCGGGACCAATGGCCCACGTGGGTCGGCCGCCCCGGGCTCACGAACCGATAATGTTCACATTAGTCCCGGTTCTGGATTGAACCGGACTAATGGGCAAAACAGGCCTCAACGATAGCCCTTTTTCTACTAGTGTTACTTTAATTAATATTTTTGGGTTTTTAATGTTGATGTTTAATTGGGATTGAGAATGCTGTCAACCATTCTCAATGTTTAACAACCACCATGATAGTTAAATAAAATTTATTCCTTTGCAGTAGGGAAAAACTGGCTTTATGCAAAACTGTAACCATAGAGCTTCCACCAGCCATATATGCATGTAGTATAGCATTACTCTTTCATATAACTTTCTATGTATTACATTGCCAGCATATTCCATGTGTTCACCCATTTTCGGGCTGCAATGTTCATGTTGCAGACTTTTCAGACGACGAGTAAGGTGCCTTAGGTCGTGGTTCTATACTCAGTGATGCCGTTGGAGTTGATGGACTCACTTATCTTCCAAGCCTTCCGCTGTTATCGTTATTAGATGGCCTTAAGCCATATTTATTGTAATAAGTTCTCTTTTGATACATTCGATGTAATAAGTGTGTGATTGCTACTCTGTTATAAATACTTCTAGTACTGTGCGTGTCAGCATTACTGATCCAGGGATGACACTGATGCACAGAGATCAGACTGTTTGAGGTCTGGTCGCTACAATAACAGGATATATCCTTTTCTCATCAAGATAAGCATACTTTAAAGTGTCAGGCAATTGTTTTAATTCAAACACAGCATCACCTTTAAGCGGAGGAGGACCTCCAAGAATTGCAATAGGAAAATTGTGTTTAAGCAGAGGTTGTTGTTCAAAGAATATTTTATCTATTTCGTTTATTTCACGCAAGTGCATATCATTTTTGTGGTCTAGCAAATATTGTTCTAAGAGATCAGTAGGAGGCATAGCAATAGAAGCAAGACCAATTATTTCATCCTTACTAGGTAATTCTTTCTTATGAGGTTGTCTACAGAACTTGGAGAAATTAAACTCATGAGACTCACCACCAAAGTTAACACTGACAGTTTGTGTATGACAATCTATGGTGGCATTAACAGTGTTCGAGAAAGGTCTACCAAAGATTATGGGACAAAAATCATCTTGTGGGGAACCAAGAACTAGAAAATCAGTAGGGTATTTAATTTTCCAACACAAGATTTCAACATCTCTAGCAATCCCAAGTGGTGTGATGGTGTCTCTATTAGCAAGCTCAATAGTAACATCTATGTCTTCTATTTTAGCGGGTGGTATATGATTCATAATTTCTTAGTATAACGTAAAAGGAGTAGCACTCACGCTTGCACCTAAGTCACATAAACCATGATAACAGTGATCTACTATTTTAACTTTGACAACATGCATGCCAACAATAGGTCTATGTTTATTTTCTTCATCGGGTTTGGCAATCCTAGCTGCTTCATCATAAAAATAAATAACATTCCCATCAATATTTTCTACTAGGAGATCTTTAACCATATCAACACTAGGTTATACTTTAATTTTCTCACATGATTTAGTTGCTTTAATATTACTTTTGCAAACCACAGGTGATACCTTCGCATGTTCCTTTATCCCAAAAACGAAATGTGGTTTCACAATATAAGCAGTAGGTACAACTGGATCAACATTGTAAATACTAGTTTCATCTTTAGCTTTAACCGGTTCTTTAATTTCTTACTTAATATGGGGATGATACTTAAACCGCATCTCCTTAGGGAGGACAACATGAGTGGCAAATGATTCACAAAAAGAGGCTACTATCTCAAAGTCAAGTCCATATTTAGTGCTAAATTGTAAAAAGCATCGGTATTCATAAAAGATTTAACATAATCAAACTCAAGCTTAATACATGACTCTTTACCTTCGTCGAGTTCCCAATGTTCAGAGTCGAGTTTAATTATTTCTAAAAGGTCCCACCTGAATTAAATAATCTTCTCCATGAAAGAACCAGTACAAGAAGTATCGAGCATGGATTGATCATCCCGACAAAGCCGAGCATAAAAATTCTGAATAATAATTTCTCTCGAGAGCTCATGACTGGGGCATTAAGATAACATTGACTTAAGCCTCCCGCAAGCTAGAGCGATACTTTATCCTTCACGAGGCCAAAAATTATATATATAATTCCGATCACGATGAACTAGATGCATAGGATAATTTTTTGGTGAAATTCCAATTTCAATCGATTCCAGCTCCAAGATCGAATATCATCGCATAGCGTATACCATGCCAATGCTCTGCCCATCAAAGATAATGGGAAAACCATCTTTTTAGATTCATCTCCGGGTAAACCTGCAAGCTTAAATAATCCGCAAATTCCATCCACATATATCAAGTGCATATCAGGAAGTTTCATACATGAAGGAATTTCATAACCAATATTTTCAGTAGGTGCAGTAGGTCGAGGGGCAACTAATTGTGCTTCCGATCGAGGTGAAGATACCCTGAATTATAGTTTTCCATAGTAGCAAGAGACATAAATTTCAGCATGTAGTAATATTTTTTCCTTACCAATTTCCACTTACCAAGAGCGCTTCACTCCCCGGCAACGGCGCCAGAAAAGAGTCTTGATGATCCACAAGTATAAGGAATTAATCATAGTCCTTTCGATAAGTAAAAGTGTAGAACCCAACGAGGAGCAGAAGGAAATGACAAGTGGTTTTCAACAAGGTATTTTCTGCAAGCACTGAAATAGTCGGTAACAGGTAGTCTGATAGCAAGATAATTTGTAATGGACAAGTAGCGGTAACGGTAAATAAAGTGTAGCAAGGTAGCCCAATCCTTCTGTGGCAAAGGACAAGCCAAAACGGTCTCTTATAATAAGCAAAGCGTTCTTGATGGCACATGGGAATTTCATCTAGTCACTTCCATCATGTTGGTTTGATTTGGATTCACTACTTTGATAATTTGATATGTGTGTGGACCGGTGCTTGGGTGTTATTCTTACTTGAACAAACCTCCCACTTATGATTAACCCCCTCGCAAGCATCCGCAACTACGAGAAAAGTATTAAGACAAAATCTAACCATAGCATTAAACATTTGGATCCAAATCGGTCCCTTACGAAGTACTCACTCCGTTCCAAAATAGATGACTCAACTTTGTACTAACTTTAGTACAAAGTCAGTACAAATTTGGGTCATCTATTTTGGAACGGAGGGAGTAGCACATAAACTAGGGTTTAAGCTTCTATCACTCTAGCAACCCATCATCTAATAACTACTCCACAATGCATTCCCTTAGCCCAAAGATGGTGAAGTGCCATGTAGTCGACGTTCACATGATACCACTAAGGGAATCACAACACACATATCATCAAAATATGGAACACATATCAAGTTCACATGATTACTTGCAACATGACTTCTCCCGTGACCTCAAGAACAAAAGTAACTACCCACAAATGATATTCATACTCAAGATCATAGGGGTATTGAATATCATAATGGATCTGAACATATAATATTCCACCAAATAAACCATATAGTAATCAACTACAAGATGTAATCAACTACAAAATGGTTTGAGAGGGGATGGTCTTGTTGAAGATGTTGATGGAGATTGCCCTCCCGAAGATGAGAGGGTTGTTGGTGATGATGATGGCTTTGATTTCCCCCAACGGGAGGGAAGTTCTGAAGGAAATATGCCCTATAGGCAATAATAAAGTTATTATTTATTTCCTTATTTGATGATAAATGTTTATTATTCATGCTAGAACTGTATTAACCGGAAACATAATACATGTGTGAATACATAGACAAACATAGTGTCACTAGTATGCCTCTACTTGACTAGCTCATTAATCAAAGATGGTTAAGTTTCCTAACCATAGACATGAGTTCTCATTTGATTAACGGGATCACATCATTAGGAGAATGATGTGATTGACTTGACCCATTCCGTTAGCTTAGCACTTGATCGTTCAGTATGTTGCTATTGCTTTCTTCATGACTTATACTTGTTCCTATAACTATGAGATTATGCAACTCCCGTTTACCGGAGGAACACTTTGTGTGCTACCAATTGTCACAACGTAACTGGGTGATTATAAAGGTGCTCTAGAGGTGTCTCCCAAGGTACTTGTTGGGTTGGCGTATTTCGAGATTAGGATTTGTCACTCCGATTGTCGGAGAGGTATCTCTGGGCCCACTCGGTAATGCACATCACTTTAAGCCTTGCAAGCATTGTAACTAATGAGTTAGTTGCAGGATGATGTATTACAGAACGAGTAAAGAGACTTGCCGGTAATGAGATTGAACTAGGTATTGATATACCGACGATCGAATCTCGGGCAAGTAACATACCGATGACAAAGGGAACAACGTATGTTGTTATGCGGTTTGACCGATAAAGATCTTCGTAGAATATGTGAGAGCCAATATAAGCATCCAGGTTCCATTATTGGTTATTGGCCGGAGACGTGTATCGTTCATGTCTACATAGTTCTCGAACCCGTAGGGTCCGCACGCTTAAACTTCAATGACGGTTATATTATGAGTTTATGTGTTTTGATGTACCGAAGGTAGTTCGGAGACCCGGATGAGATCGGTGACATGACGAGGAGTCTCGAAATGGTCGAGACGTAAAGATCGATATATTGGACGACTATATTCGGACTTCGGAAAGGTTCCGAGTGATTCGGGTATTTTTCGGAGTACCGGAGAGTTACGGGAATTCGCCGGGGAGTATATGGGCCTTATTGGGCCATACGGGAATAGAGGAGAGAGACCAAAAGGAAGGAGGCGCCCCCCCTGGTCCGAATTGGACAAGGGGTGCAGCCCCCTTTTCCTTATCCCTCTCCCACTCATTCCTAGTAGGACTCCCCATACTTCGTGCGCCCCCTCTTGGCTCGGCCTCTCCCTCCCTCCTTTATATACAGGGGCAAGGGTCACCTCTAGACACAACAATTGATCATTGATCTCTTAGCCGTGTGCGGTGCCCCCCTCCACCATAGTCCTCCTCGATAATAACGTAGCGGTGATTAGGCGAAGCCCTGCGTCGGTAGAACATCATCATCATCACCACGCCGTTGTGCTGACGGAACTCTCCCTCGAATCTCGGCTGGATCGGTTCGAGGGACGTCATCGAGCTGAACGTGTGCAAGAACTCGGAGGTGCCGTGCTTTCGGTGCTCGATCGGTCGGACCGTGAAGATGTACGACTACCTCAACCGCGTTGTGCTAACGCTTCCGCTTACGGTCTACGATGGTACGTGGACACACTCTCCCCTCTCGTTGCTATACATCACCATGATCTTGCGTGTGCGTAGAATTTTTTTTGAAATTACCACATTCTCAACAGTGGTATCAGAGCCAGGTTTTACGCGTAGATGTTATATGCACGAGTAGAACACAAGTGAGTTGTGGGCGATAGAAGTCATACTGCTTACCAGCATGTCATAGTTTGGTTCGCCGGTATTGTTGGATGAAGCGGCCTGGACCGACATTACGCGTACGCTTACGCGAGACTGGTTCTACCGACGTACTTTGCACACAGGTGGCTGGCGGGTGTCAGTTTCTCCAACTTTAGTTGAACCGAGTGTGGCTACGCCAGGTCCTTGATAAGGTTAAAACAACACTAACTTGATGAATTATCGTTGTGGTTTTGATGCGTAGGTAAGAACGGTTCTTGCTCAGCCCGTAGCAGCCACGTAAAACTTACAACAACAAAGTAGAGGACGTCTAACTTGTTTTTGCAGGGCATGTTGTGATGTGATATGGTCAAGGCATGATGCTATAATTTATTGTATGAGATGATCATGTTTTGTAACCGAAGTTATCGCAACCGGCAGAGCCATATGGTTGTCGCTTTATTGTATGCAATGCAATCGCCCTGTAATTGCTTTACTTTATCACTAAGCGGTAGCGATAGTCGTAGAAGCAATAGTTGGCAAGACCACAAACGATGCTACGATGGAGATCAAGGTGTCGCGCCGGTGATGATGGTGATCATGACGGTGCTTCGGAGATGAAGATCACAAGAACAAGATGATGATGATGGCCATATCATATCACTTATCTTGATTGCATGTGATGTTCATCTTTTATGCATTACAAGATGATCTCTCACTAAATTTCAAGATAAAAGTGTTCACCCTGAGTATGCACCATTTCCAAAGTTCGTCGTGCCCAGACACCACGTGATGATCGGGTGTGATAAGCTCTACGTCCATCTACAACGGGTGCAAGCCAGTTTTGCACACGCAGAATACTCAGGTTAAACTTGACGAGCCTAGCATATGCAGATATGGCCTCGGAACCCTGAGACCGAAAGGTTGAGCGTCAATCATATAGTAGATATGATCAACATAGTGATGTTCACCATTGAAAACTACTCCATCTCACGTGATGATCGGACATGGTTTAGTTGATTTGGTCATGTGATTACTTAGATGATTAGAGGGATGTCTATCTAAGTGGGAGTTCTTAAGTAATATGATTAATTGAACTTTAATTTATCATGAACTTAGCCCTGATAGTATTTTGCAAATTATGTTGTAGATCAATAGCTCGCGTTTAGCTCCCCTGTTTTATTTTTGATATGTTCCTAGAGAAAACTAAGTTGAAAGATGATAGTAGCAATGTTGCATACTAGGTCCGTGATCTGAGGTTTATCCTCATTAGTGCACAGAAGAATTATGTCCTTGATGCACCGCTAGGTGACATACCTATTGCAGGAGCAGATGCAGACGTTATGAACGTTTGGCAAGCTCAATATGATGACTACTTGATAGTTTAGTGCACCATGCTTAACGGCTTAGAATCGGGACTTCAAAGACGTTTTGAACGTCATGGACCATATAAGATGTTCCAGGAGTTGAAGTTAATATTTCAAGCAAATACCCGAGTTGAGAGATATGAAGTCTCCAAAAAGTTCTATAGCTAAAAGATGGAGAAGAATTGCTTAACTAGTGAGCATGTGCTCAGATTATCTGGGTACTACAATCGCTTGAATCAAGTGGGAGTTAATCTTCCAGATAAGATAGTGATTGACAGAGTTCTCTAGTCACCATCACCAAGTTACTAGAACTTCGTGATGAACTATGGTATGCAAGAGATGACGAAAATGATTCTCGAGCTCTTCATGATGTTGAAATCGACGAAGGTAGAAATCAAGAAAGAGCATCAAGTGTTGATGATTGACAAGACCACTAGTTTCAAGAAAAGGGAAAAGGGAAAGTTAGGGAAACTTCAAGTAGAATGGCAAGCAAGTTGTCACTCCCGTAAAGAAACCCAAAGATGGACAAAAGCCTGAAACTGAGTGCTTCTACTGCAAAGGAAATGGTCACTGGAAGCGGAAATACCCTGAATATTTGGTGGATAAGTAAGATGGCAAAGTGAACAAGGGTATATTTTATATACACGTTATTGATGTGTACCTTACTAGTGTTTATAGTAGCCCCTGGGTATTTGATACTTGTTCGGTTGCTAAATATTAGTAACTCGAAACAGGAGTTACAGAATAAACAGAGACTAGTTGAGGGTGAAGTGACGATGTGTGTTGGAAGTGGTTCCAAGATTGATATGATCATCATCGCACACTCCCTATACTTTCGGGATTAGTGTTAAACCTAAAGAAATGTCATTTGGCGTTTGCGTTGAGCACGGATATGATTTGATCATGTTTATTGCAATACGGTCATTCATTTAAAGTCAGAGAATAATTGTTGTTCTATTTACATGAATAAAACCTTCAATGGTCATACAGCCAATGAAAACAGTTTGTTGGATCTCGGTCATAGTGATACACATATTCATAATATTGATGCCAAAAGATGCAAAGTTAATAATGATAGTGCAACTTATTTGTGGCACTGTCGTTTGGGTCATATCGGTGTAAAGCGCATGAGGAAACTCCATAAAGATGGATTTTCGGAATCACTTGGTTATGAAACATTTGATGCTTGCGAACCGTGCCTTTTGGGCAAGATGACTAAAACTCCGTTCTTCGGAACAATGGAACGAGCTACTGACTTGTTGGAAATAATACATGCCGATGTATGCGGTCCAATGAGTTTTGATGCTCGTGGCGGGTATCGTTATTTTCTGACCTTCACAGATGATTTGAGCAGATATGAGTATATCTACTTGATGAAACATAAGTCTGAAATATTTGAAAGTTCAAAGAATTTTAGAGTGAAGTGGAAAATCATCATAACAAGAAAATAAAGATTCTCCGATCTGATCGCGGAGACAAATATTTGAGTTATGAGTTTGGTTTTCAATTAAAACAATGTGGAATATTTTCACAAACTCATGCCACCTGGAACACCACAGCGTAATGGTGTGTCCGAACATCGTAACCACACTTTATTAGATATGGTGCGATCTATGATGTCTCTTAGCGATTTACCATTATCATTTTGGGGTTATGCATTAAAGACAGCTGCATTCACTTTAAATAGGGCATCATCAAAATCCGTTGAGACGACGCCTTATGAACTGTGGTTTGGCAAGAAACCAAAGTTGTCGTTTTTAAAGTTTGGGGCTGCGATGCTTATGTGAAAAGGTTTCAACCCGATAAGCTCGAACACAAATCGGAGAAGTGCGTCTTCATAGAATACCCAAAGGAAACTGTTGGGTACACCTTCTATCACAGATCTGAAGGCAAGATATTTGTTGCTAAGATGGATCCTTTCTAGAGGAGTTTTTCTCGAAAGAAGTGAGTGGGAGGAAAGTAGAGCTTGATAAGGTAAATGTACCTTCTGCCGAATTGGAAAGTAGTTCATCACATAAATTAGTTCTAGTGATTCCTACACCAATTAGTGAGGAAGCTAATGATGATGATCATGAAACTTCAGAGCAAGTTACTACAGAACCTCGTAGGTCTTCCAGAGTATGGTTCGCACCAGAGTGGTACGGTAATCCTATTCTGGAAGTCATGTTACTAGACCATGATAAACATATGAACTATGAGGAAGCGATGATGAGCCCAGATTCCGCGAAATGGCTGGAGGCCATGAAATCTGAGATAGGATCCATGTATGAGAACAAAGTGTGGACTTTGGTGGACTTTCCCGATGATTGGCAAGCCATAGAAAATAAATGGATCTTCAAGAGGAAGACGGGAGTTGATAGTAGTGTCACTATCTACAAAGCTCAACTTGTCGCAAAAAGGTTTTCGACAAGTTCAAGGTGTTGACTACAATGAGATTTTCTCAACTGTAGCGATGCTCAAGTCTGTCCGAATCATGTTAGCAATTGCCACATTTTATGAAATCTGGAAAATGGATGTCAAAACTTCATTCCTTTATGGTTTTCTTAAAGAAGAGTTGTATATGATGCAACCAGAAGGTTTTGTCAATCCTAAAGGTGCTAACAAAATGTGCAAGCTCCAGCGATCCATCTATGGACTGGTGCAAGCATCTCGGAGTTGGAATATATGATTTGATAAGTTGATCAAAGCATATAGTTTTATACGGACTTGCAGTGAAGCCTGTATTTACAATAAAGTGAGCGGGAGCACTACAGCCTTTCTGATAAGTATATGTGAGTGACATATTGTTGATCAGAAATGATATAGAATTTTTCTAGAAAACATAAAGAAGTGTTTGAAAGGAGTTCTTTAAAAGAAAGACCTCATTAAAGCTACTCACATATTGAGCATCAAGATCTATTGAGATAGATCAAGACGCTTGATAAGATTTTCAATGAGTACATACCCTGAAAAGATTTTGAAGTAGTTCAAAATGGAACAGTCAAAGAAAGTGTTCTTGCCTGTGTTGCAAAGGTGTGAAATTGAGTAAGACTCAAATCCCGACCACGGCAGAAAATAGAAAGAGAATGAAAGTCATTCCCTATGCCTCAACCATAGGTTCTATAAAAGTATGCCATGCTATGGACCAGACCTATTGTATACTCTGCCCTGGTTTGGCAAGGGAGTACAATAGTGATCTAGGAGTAGATCACTGGACATTGGTCAAAATTATCCTTAGTGGAATAAGGATATGTTTCCCGATTATGGAGGTGACAAGAGGTTCGTCGTAAAGGGTTACGTCGATGCAAGTTTTGACACTGATCCAGATGACTCTAAGTCTCAATCTGGATACATATTTAAAGTGGGAGCAATTAGTTAGAATAGCTCCGTACAGAGCATTGTAGACATAGAATATTTTGCAAAATACATACGGCTCTAAATGTGACAGACCCGTCGACTAAACTTCTCTCACGAGCAAAACATGATCACACCTTAGTACTCTTTGGGTGTTAATCACATAGAGATGTGAACTAGATTATTGACTAGTAAACCCTTTGGGTGTTGGTCACATGACGATGTGAACTATGGGTGTTAATCATATACAGATATGAATATTGGTGTTAAACCACATGGCGATGTGAACTAGATTATTAACTCTAGTGCAAGTGGGAGACTGAAGGAAATATGCCCTAGAGACAATAATAAAGTTAGTATTTATTTCCTTATTTCATGATAAATGTTTATTATTCATGCTAGAATTGTATTAACCGGAAACATAATACATGTGTGAATACATAGACAAACATAGTGTCACTAGTATGCCTCTACTTGACTAGCTCATTAATCAAAGATGGTTAAGTTTCCTAACCATAGACATGAGTTGTCATTTGATTAACGGGATCACATCATTAGGAGAACGATGTGATTGACTTGACCCATTCCATTAGCTTAGCACTTGATCGTTTAGTATGTTACTATTGCTTTCTTCATGACTTATACTTGTTCCTATAACTATGAGATTATGCAACTCCCGTTTACCGGAGGAACACTTTGTGTGCTACCAAACGTCACAACATAACTGGGTGATTATAAAGGTGCTCTACAGGTGTCTCCGAAGGTACTTGTTGGGTTGGCGTATTTCGAGATTAGGATTTGTCATTCCGATTGTCGGAGAGGTATCTCTGGGCCCACTCGGTAATGCACATCACTATAAGCCTTGCAAGCATTGTAACTAATGAGTTAGTTGCAGGATGATGTATTACGGAACGAGTAAAGAGACTTGCCGGTAACGAGATTGAACTAGGTATTGAGATACCGACGATCGAATCTCGGGCAAGTAACGCATCGATGACAAAGGAACAACGATGTTGTTATGCGGTTTGACCGATAAAGATCTTCGTAGAATATGTGGGAGCCAATATGAGCATCCAGGTTCCGCTATTTGTTATTGACCGGAGACGTGTCTCGGTCATGTCTACATAGTTCTCGAACCCGTAGGGTCCGCACGCTTAAAGTTCAATGATGGTTATATTATGAGTTTATGTGTTTTGATGTACCGAAGGTAGTTAGGAGTCTCGGATGAGACCGGGGATATGACGAGGAGTCTCGAAATGGTCGAGACGTAAAGATCGATATATTGGACGACTATATTCGTACTTGGGAAAGGTTCCGAGTGATTTGGGTATTTTTCGGAGTACCGGAGAGTTACGGGAATTCGCCGGGGAGTATATGGGCCTTATTGGGCCATACGGGAATGGAGGGTAGAGGCCAAAAGGAAGGAGCCCCCCATCTGGTCCGAATTGGACAAGGGGTGCGGCCCCTTTTCCTTCTCCCTGTCCCACTCTTTCCTTCTCTCCTTCTCCGGAAAGGAAAGGGGAATCCTACTAGGACTTGGGAGTCCTAGTAGGACTCCCCACACTTGGTGCGCCCCCTCTAGGGCCGGCCTCTCCCTCCCTCCTTTTTATACGGGGGCAGGGCGACACCTCTAGACACAAGAATTGATCATTGATCTCTTAGCCGTGTGCGGTGCCCCCCTCCACCATAGTCCTCCTCGATAATATCGTAGTGGTGCTTAGGCGAAGCCCTGCGTCGGTACAACATCATGATCGTCACCACGCCGTCGTGCTGACAGAACTATCCCTCGAAGCTCGGCTGGATCAGATTTCGAGGGACGTCATCGAGCTGAACGTGTGAAAGAACTCGGAGGTGCCGTGCTTTCGGTGCTTGATCGGTCGGACCGTGAAGACGTACGACTACATCAACTGCGTGAGCTAACGCTTGCGCTTTCGTTCTACGATGGTACGTGGACACACTCTCCCCTCTCGTTGCTATACATCACCATGATCTTGCGTGTGCGTAGGAATTTTTTTGAAATTTGTACGTTCCCTACAAGTTCCCCCGGCGGAGTTGCTCTGCCGGAGGGCAAAAGTGCTCCTGCCCAAGTTCCTCCTCGAGACGGCGACAATCCATCCCGAAAGTCCTCTCCTGATTTTTTTTAGGTTAAAATGACTTATATATCAGAAGATGGGCACCAAACGTGGGTCGGGCTGGCCACAGCTCACCAGGACGTGCCTGGGGGGCCTGGCGCGCCCTGTTGTCCGGTGGTCACCAGATGGCCCCCTTCGGTAGTTATTTGCACCATTATTTTTTATGTATTCCAAAAATAGTTCTCCGTAAATGTTCAGCTCATTTGGAGATGTGCAGAATAGGTGCCCTGACGTAGCTTTTTCAGTTCCAGAATCCCAGCTGCCGGTATTCTCCCTCTTTCTGTAAACCTTGCATATTATGAGAGAAAAGGCATTAGAATTACTCCATAAAACATTATTATGCATAAAAACATTATGAATAACAGTAGGAAAACATGATGCAAAATGGGCGTATCACTGGTCCTCTTCGTTAAATAGCAAATATGACGGCCCCAGGACCGGCCCGACCCGGCTACGGGCTCAAAACCTAGGACCAGGCCCAGCATGTAGGCAAGACCGGGCCGGGTCGAGCCGGGATTTTTTGGGCCAGGTCGGGTCAGGCCGGATATCCCATGGCCAGGTATACCGCCACCGCAGTTAGGGCTTTCACCCAGTAATCAAATGATGTGATGTAGGTGGAAGCAGATCTGACAAATGTCTCCGCAGAGAAAAAACGATGGCTTGGGCGTCGCCGCCGTTGTGACATACTAGTGCCAGCTCGGGATTTCTGCCAATCCGAATCTCCACCTCCAGCCCACCCGCATCAAGGACCGGGCCAGTCTTGCGACCAGATAAGTACGGAGGAGCACACCGAGCGGGGACGAATGAAGGCACCTAATCTAGATCAGGCCTCGTCAGGCGACGATGACCGATGGGCAACTGCTGACCCACCGCAAAGCCGTGGAGCCAAGCGGATACGCCGGACGGACCGGTCACCCATGATCTAGGTGCCCACGAACATCGAGCGATAAAGTAGGTTCCTAGCCGTCACCTTCCTGCACTACAACTCGGGCATGCCCGGCAGTAGACTCTGGCGGTAGCGAGGTTGGAAAGCGGAAGCTAGGCGGAGGGCGCCGAGTGCCATCTATGAAAAGTGGGAGCACTATTAAGGACTAATGTTGAGGTGGATGCAAAGTGATTAGTGGAGAATAGATCTTGGTACCGGAAATTCGCAGGGGCACGTTAAGTGTGGGGGCACTCGCCTGCCAAGCCGTGCCGCTCGCAAAGTAGTTGAATTTCGCATGAGCGCAGATAAAAAAGATAACCCTCAAAAAGCTTTAAGTTTCAACAATGAAAATTACGGTTTTTGCATCCAAGAATGGAAAGTTTCAACAAGTTTCAGATATATTTAAGCAATTTTTCTGTCGGTCGTAGGCACAAATTAATTAATTTGTATCGGTCGCTCGTACTAACTTTCAACATTCTAAACTTAACAGTTCTGTAAAAGTCGTCAAAATATATTCGTAATGGATCTTATTTCAAAGCGCCGGTCATGATAAACACGAATATAAAAACAAAACTTAATTTGGATTTTTTATTTAAAAGATATATAATTTTGGGAATCGACAGCCAAAATAAAAAACTGGCACCAGGGACCTGCTGTCCCTGCACTTGCGGACCGCAAATCCTCACGCATCTAGGTACATGTGGATTGGGTGAGGTATTATATTTGTAACAACTCAGAACGTGGATGGTCTTTTTTACCCTTTTTATCTTACACATGCTTGTGCGTATTAAGAAAATGTTGAAGATACTAAGATGTAAATTTAGATGTCGATGAATCGATGATGTGACACATTTGGAATCACATGCATACACTGTGGACGCCCTAAAAGAAAATAGAATGTTTACACCTGTATACAAACTTTTGGGGGAACCTGTGGACGTTAGATTTTCTCTACTTTGCCTACCTCGGCAGCATGTCCATCCGGGGCACACCATCTGAATCATCATGCCAATAATGGAGCGCAATTTCGCTCGACCTGCTGGTTGCTGGCGGACGCAAGCCTGCACCCGCTGGAAACCTGCCTGCCTGCCCCGATGACGTCGACGCGTGCACTGCTTCCAAGCCGGCAGAACCAGCTAAGCAGTTGTACAAGCAAGACCGTCGATCGTGTGGCGGAGAACGATGGCGACACGCTATCTTCCATTCATTCATGGACGTTGGTTTGTCTCAGGCAGAAGGCTGGCACGTACGGCCGTACGAAGACTTGCGCTGCATCAATCGATCGCCGTACCCGTGAAGACCTGCCCGGCCGTAGGAAGACCTGCTCGTGACCTGGCCGGCCGTACGAAGACCTGCCCGTGACAAGGAGAGCAAAGCTTCAACGAGCCCGTAATTTGGCACATTCCGAAACCTACCTCCGTACCTACTTTAACCTCGGCTTTGCTTAATGTGGACGCCATATAAGACATCCAATGAGCTACCCATCCATATGCATGTTCGCCTCTTAGTAGCTGAGGCTAGTGCTGATTGCTGTCTTAATCATGACATTGCGCTGATTGCTGAGCTCTATCACCAAAGCCAACCCGAGTGTCTACGACCTAGCTTGGAGCGTCTACTGATTGTTACATTTGAGTTACCCAGTTGAAAAGACTGTTGCGCTATCATGCTCACATGTCACTACAAAGCTCGTGCATCCATCAACAAGCCTCAAGTCCAACCGCACAAGGCGAAAGGAATTTTTATTCGAGTAATATGATTGTCCTGAAAATTGTGCACTATGATCATGTTTCGGGTTTTATTAATTTGCTGACTTCTTTGCCGCATGCATCGCCCTGATGCAAAGGTCGGGGCTCATCCTCCTTTAAAAAAACGGACTTCTCTTGTATCTTTCTTGTAAAAAAAAAGGTGCTTACAAACATTAGTACTGAGCGCTCAGTATTACCAAAGGAGATTTCCGAACGTATCATTTGGGTGCTTAAAGATGTTTACAAGTACCAGTAGTAGCCCAACAAGAGGATTTATTTTGCTGGTGAGCCACTCATAGATTATGTGAAAGAGGTATGCAATCTCGGGCCGGACCAGTTGCGATCGTATTTTATTTTTATTTGTTTTACTATTCCGATACTCAGCGACTCAAACTTGATACACCTTTAATAAAATGGCAGTGTGTATCCAATGATACAGACGCCGAGGCACTTCCCTTTTTGAAAAGAAAGAAGAGGAGTTATTTGATGCATGATTTCCTTTTGCCTAAAGATAGGAATGTATTGTACAATAGTGTGACCATATGGGATGTACAAAACAATGTATGGTTTTGGACTACTTTATTTTGAAAGTTCGGAAATCACATTCTAAATTTAAAATAAAAATCTTTTTTAGTCAGAATTCATTTTTGGCACTATACAACATCTAGTGCTCACTGGAGCATGTGCACCAAAGGCTATATACGATCTTGTACTTTTCTGATGACATCCGTAGGAAAATAACAAAGGTATGAAACCACAGACCTATAAATACTAAAGAGGGTTCTCCCACAGCTTTAAATTGAGCCGCAATGCCAAGGCTACGTTACTCGCACATGGCCATTAAAGTAATCAACCAACATCGGCAGGAGTACCAACACGAGTATTCTAGGGACAAAAAACCGAACAACCATGTCAACGTCGTTGGGAGCCGAGAGTACGAATCACCATTGTCGAAGACGTAGCACCCGGGACGGATATTTCAAGGAAAATCCTCCTCGCGGCAACCACGAGGAAAAATCCAAAACCGATCTAACGAAGCAAGAACTGAAGAACTATACCTAGAAAAGTTTAATCTTCCAACACCACCATTGACGTCGGGAAGGAGCTCTCGTCGTCGGACGAAGGGATGAAGATTACTTATCGTAGAAGATGACATCTCCAAAGAAGAAAACAACGACTACCCAAACCCGAAACCAATCTAATGAAAACACTACTTTTATTAGGAACTCCACTCATAGATTGGGTTACCCACCCCTCCCGACGCCAGTGATGCCGGCTGGAGTTGGGGGAACCGATCTATGGTGGAGACGGAGATGGTTGGCGGCGGCTAGGTCTTTTCCCAGGGGTTACTATATTAATTTGAACATGAAACTCTATGTAAGATGTTTGTAGTTTGGACTCCTGATAAAATGCATGGCCGCTCATCAGTAAAAGAAGCCAAAATTTTGGTCCGTGCCAATATCCAGTTCACATATTCAATATGTCTGACGCCAAATTTTCTGAAACTGTGGTTGCGCCACGTACGGTTGTGAAGAAATTAGCCACAAAGCACTCGCTGCCGAGATGAGTGGCTCCCACCTACAAAACCAACCAACCGAGCTAGTAGTGATAGCTGGCTTAATCGCGATATAGCACTAGAATTATCTTCTTCAGTTGGATGATTGAGATGAGATCCCTTGCGTCGAAACAAACCCGAGTGTCTACGTCCAAGCTTGGGTCATCTACTGATTGTTACATTTGAGTTACCCGGTTGAAAGGATTGTTGCTCACAAGTCATACCAAAGCTCATGAATCCATCAACAAGCCACAAGTCTAAGTGTACAAGGGGATTTTTTTTGTTCCGATAGTATTAGTGTCTTATAATTGTACACCATGCTTGTGTTTCAGGCTTTATTAATTCAAAGCCGTGTTCTTCTGGCACATTCCTTCCAAAAACTGTGCTAACGAGCTTCTCTACATAGATACTCTTAGTATTACCAAAAGATATTTCAAAACATGTCATTAGGGTGCGTAGGGATATGTACAACTGCATGGAGGGAGCCCGGGAGAGGATTTTATTTGATGCATGATTTCTATTGGAGTATGCACACTCCTAGACATAGGAATTTAATGTACAATAGTTTGAACATATGTTATCTATAAAGGCTATATAGGATGAGTGGGGCGTTTTGGAGCTCGGCCTCCATGGACGCCGATTTTTTTAAAAAATTCAAAATTTCTATTTTTTAAAAAAAGTGAAAACTAATCTTCAAGTATACAAGGATGTGATGCATATGTGTGTAAAATTTCAGGATGAAATGTCTTGAATTGCGATTTGTGCAAACAAAAAATCATGGACTTTGAGGATGAACAGTATCATCTGCTGAAATGCCATGTTTTTTTTCACAGCCCTCATTTCGTCATATTTCATCATGAAAATTTACACATGTGTGGTATGCATTCATGTATATCTGTATTTTTCAGATTTTTTTGAAATGTAAAAGAGGAATTTTGATGAATTTTTTAATTTTTCAAAACACGGCCTCCATGCAGCTGGACCTCCGAAAGAATTTTTTTGATATAGGATTCGTATTATTATAGAGTGTGAATAAGGCAAGACATGAAACATAGATGACTGTTCACACACAAAGGTGTGGCTCTACAAAAACCCAAAGCTCGCTATCTGTCCCCAAATTGTATCTTATTAACACAGTGGTTTCTTTATTAATTTGAAAGATGAAAAATTATATAACATGTTTGTAGTATCAAATTTGGATAAAATGCATGGTTAAGAAAGTCATTAGTTATACTATTTCTTTGTACAGGTCATTCATAGCCTTCTTTATTCTCGAACATGCATCAACATACGTCATATTATCTTAGAAGAAGAATGCCATGAAGATGCAATGTTGCGAAAGCTAAACCAGCCAGGGTTAGCACTGAACAATTGAGCTAATTGTCAGGAGGCCTAGAGTGCAGATGTATCCTCTTTAATAGTATATTATTTTCAAAAGACATCCCTGTTGAGTTTGACCAAGTGTGTTGAGAAAAAAAAATCAATATTAGTAATACCAAATAAATAAAACATGATGCGGTGTATCTAATGATATTTCTAAAATGACGTGACGTATCTAATGATATTTATTGGCATCATAGATGTTAAATGTTTTTTTCTACAAACTTCATCAAATTGACCAATCTCGATTTTTGAATGGAGGGAGTATCATTTAAATCTCGTATAGGTAGGATTTTCTATCATAGCATACCACAGAACTAGTAAAGGTTTTCGACGGTGTAAAAGTTTCCAAAGATCCTGGGACACACCTATAATATAACATGATCCAATGGAGTGATTGAAAACAAATATGATTGTATGTGTTCTGGACAAAAAAAAAATAGTTCAGCATATATTTATGGCAGTGAGTTGAAATATTTGTTTGTTTTTGCCAAGGACACATGAATGCATATTTTCACAATCATTTGGATCGTCTTATTACATTAGAGTGATGCTCCACTATTTATTTCATATTTTTTGATAACTATTAAACCGTTAAAAGCTTAGAGTTGCTATGCCAAATAATAGTTGTGAGAAGTGATTAGAGAACAACATGAACATGGAGAGATGAGTACGTACATAAGTGTTGATTGACATGAGTGTTGATTGATAGAATTGAAGCTAGATGGATCTATTTAAAAGATAGGTCTAGTTAAATCTGTAAGCATGAATCATAGCGCAAGCGTACCTTTTTTCCAGAAGGGTAATGGTCAAATCAGATTGCTCGCTATGTACGTACAAAACAATAGACATAGAGCTACAGACCTACCTTAGCGAGCACACGACATTTGATATATCGGGCGAGCTAAATGCAGCTTAGTGTTTTTGGTGTGCTCACAACTACATGCCGGATTGTTGGCCATTGAGACAGAGAAAATCGACTCCGTCGGTTTGTTTATAGGTAAATGTTTCATAATTCTTGTCGGTTATTTCTTAGCGACGTAATTATACAAAATAAAGGTTAAAGGCAAAAAAAATTGTGTATTCTGCCAAGAATGGTGTAAATAGGACCGTGCTTGCTACACCCAACAATGTGACACACACAAGCAGCACTGCAACACACTAATTAACCATAATCTCTTCCAGGACTATATTTCCATATATAGTCATTGATATGTGCATGTTTTACATTCATTAGTTTCTATATCTCAAAATTTACTAGTGCTGTCACGTAATGTGGAGTACATTTGTTCGGTGTTGTATTGCTGCTAGCCAGCCAAAACATATACACCCAAGTTGTTAATTAGGTCTTTCTCCCAGTGATTAAACACACGATCTCGTGTGGCAGCTTGACTACTGGTTGTATAGGTGGAACCCACCTTTGTATACACAAACTAGCTGTTAAACTCGAGATTACGCTCAGTAACACAATAGACATTGAACGGGGACTACAAAATATACTCACATGGAATCTATGTTTGAATCACTTGAAGAAGCCCATCAAATGAAAGTAAAGATAGAACAGTAGAACTAAGAAAACAAGATATCGAAACTCCCTTTCGGATGAATAAATGTAAATTACGAAAGACAAGGATTTTCATGAGAAAAAACTTGACTGAAAGAAGAACGATGAATCCAACACACACAGAGCTTGAAACAGGCAACGATAGAAGTAGTTTTGCATGTAAATAACCATCACGAAAGAAAACCTTGGCATACCGAAACAGCTAGCAGATGCGCGCGGTCAACTAGCAAAGCAGGGTGTGAAAACTGGGCCGGGATCTGGGACAAATGAGCAGATCGATCATAGCCTGAGAGTCAAGTCCACATCGTCCGCGTGCTCGATGGTGCCGTACTCCGACGTAGTATTGCCACGCTTGCCCGCCCTTCCAGCACCAGCAGCAGCAGCAGCCTCCCGCGCCTCCGTCCTCCTCGCCTTCTCAGCCGCACACACGACATGGTGGCCGCCTCTGTCACCGTACCGGCTCGGGCCCTCGTCCGGCGGGGCGTACTGCGCCCATTGTGCGCGTGTCGCGGCGGCGATGTGCCGCTGGCGCTTGCCGACGCTGCGCTCGTGCTTGTGCGCGTTCTGGTGGCCGCCGAGCGCCTGCGCGCTGCGGAGCTTACGGTCGCAGTACATGCAGAGGAAGAAGCCGTCGTCGGGGCCCGGTGCGACCGGGGTGCGGAGGGTGAGCTCAAGGTTGAGCTCATCTTGCTCACCGGTCGGCTGTTCCATTGTAGATATGGACTTACTACCGCCTATGAGGGTGAAAGCTAGAGAGTCGACCAGTGCTTAGCACGCTAAGCAAAGGATTAAATACACAGCTAGCACTGCGTACAGAACGGTGTTGCACTCTTCAGCGGAGTCACGTGTGCAGGCCGGATGTCGGTGCATTCTTCACACAGCTCCTGCTCTGGGCAAGTTATGATGAGCCTCCGTAGCTACCGCGTACTGTTTCGTTTCAAACTATAAATGATGTTGTACATAATGCGTGGTAAAATTCTACTATTACGGAGATTAATAGTTCCATATGGGAATTACCGATCCTAGTCCGTTCATGATTATGCAATTTCTACTTTTGACAAACATATATTCATATAAAACATGATGCAATGGCCATACACTACTGCAGAATAACTCATCATTTAAAAGAAAACACCTATTCACAATTTCACATACAAGAGTGCGGATGTCAGTGAGATTTTGATAAAATTCACTGAATTTTAAATTTTTCAGTAGACAGCAAAATATTTAACTTTCAAATATTTCAGTCATTTCGGTTGTGCACAATAATAAAATGATTATTTTATATATTTTCAATTTTTTAATATTTTTTTGAATTTCAAATGAATGTTTCAGTCCTTTGGCTGGAATGCAAACCAAAATAATTGAAATTAAGTTATTTTAGTCGGCGTTGAAATAGTTCTGAAACTGAAATTTACATAATAGCTATTTGTCTAAGATGGGTAACCAAAAACAATGAATGCATTTCCTATGGTTGCATGATGATTGTTGGTAAAATCTTCCACCTAGAATTTTTTTATGATATGGTGGATAACAAATGGGAGGTGGTTGTCTGTACATGAACCAACATCTCTTGCAAAAACTCAAATATCAATTATGAGAGCAAACACTTGTGTTATCTCACCTCATATCGGACAACTTATATGCGCCCTATTTTAAGTATTACATGGTGTTGGTCGATGACATGTGGGAAGACCCTATTCCCCCTCTCCCCCATGTCGCTCCCGCAAGTTACGCAGGGAAAAACCAGGCTGCCACCGGGCTCGGCCCCTCCTCCTCCCTCCTTTCCCATCGACGCCGTCGGGACGCGCTGGCGGGCGAAGCCCGATCGGCATCAGCGGCGGCGGGGCGTCCTCCCTTCGCTATTGGCTCGTGGCGGTGCAAACACCTTCCCCGAGTGGCGGCGGGATGCTAGTGAGGGCGTGGCGGTGTGGCGTCGTGTGCTGGCGACGGTGATGCCAGAGTGCGGGAGGTGACGCGATGGGCCTCGTGGTGTGGGTGTTCGAGGTGGCAGTGTTGGGTTGTCGTGGTGGATGCATGGCAGCTGCCCGAATCTGTCATAACCCTGGTCTGACGCGGCTTGAGCGTGATGTAGCGTCGCGACCCTCATGGTGCGGCTGCTCGACCGGCGTCAGGCCCTGCCATGTGGCTCTTGGGAGTGGGTGGGGGTGCGTGCTTGTGGTGGCGGAGGTGTAGATGTAGCTTTCGTGCTTGGCGGGTGGAGCAGGGTGGTGGTGGTGACCTTCCCTCTCTGGGTTTCGAGCCGGCGGCGCACGGGGCTAAGTGGGTGTTGGCCATGGTGCTGGGCCAGCTGCACGCGCAATTGGAGGTTGCTTGAATCTTTGGCCCGTTCTTGGGATAACTGGATTTGGGCCTAAGGCGGGTCGGAGCTTTGGCTCTGAATAGGTGAGGTTTGGTGCCCTTTTATGGCATCAATACATTGTTGAAAACATTTAGAAGGTTTTTCGAAACCTGCGACTTCTAGTAGAACCATACAATCTCCAAAGAAGAATCCTTGTTTCAAGAGGGAATGGGTCAGGTTTGACGGCGAAGCGACCATTGCTTTCATCGATCGACCTTGATTTTTTTTCCTGCACTAAACATACACCAGTAAACATACACCACTACATGTAGATCGACTCCACCAGGCATACTACTTACATGCAGACCCTATTCACGGAAGCCATGGTAAAAGAATACCTTCGAGAGAATAACACCAAAATATCGGCTAGAAGACAGTTTTATGAATTAAGCAAGCTTGACTATGCACCTACAATTTTTTGAGACCTTCATTTCTAAGATTTGGTTTTTTCAAGCAGTAGCATTTGTGGTTTTGTTAGGTACCATTTTTTTTTGCGGGAAGTTCTGTTAATTACCATTAGACAGTGCATAATGGAGAAGATAGATTTTTGGCAAATTTTTGCAAGGAAATTTGGAACCATCTTATTCTTTGACTGAATACAGGGACACATGTTAAGAGATTATTAAATATGGCGTTAATTAGGACTGGCCATAATGAAGATGAGATTTATGCAATAGACAACCATTAATTGAACTGAATGGAGGTATCCCGTAAACATTAGAGACTTGACATATGATGTGATAGGTGCACATTATTGGTCAGCCACGTCACCATTTTCTCCACTTCATCTATTCTTTGAGAGTTCAATGTGCTCAATCTGAAAACTTCGTAGATGAGTGCTAGTGTATGGCCAGGTTCAATGGCACGTATGCAGACAATGTTCCACCAATGAGATTACATCGGAGAGTGGCCACATGTAGATCCAGGCTTCAAACATGAACCTCTAGAACTTAGTAGGCCACGTGGAAGACCTAGGAAGTACATGATCAAAGCCTCTATTTAGAAAAGTCCCATGTTAGGAGGAAGCAGAAAATAAATGCAAACATTGCAAAGTACGATGTCCATATCGTGCATTTGTAAAAATCTTGTTCCCTTTTATTTATAGGGATTTTTGTTTCTGTGCCCCTGGTTCCTTAGCTCTACTCATTCATCTCTACTCTATTAACTTTTGCTCACTTTTCCCCACTCCCTTTCCCGAAATCCTAAGAACAGGTTATAACGGACGTTGCCGTCGGGTCAATGCCTTTGACCGTTAGCTGAGGAGTGGGGCCGCGTATACGTGGGCGCATGCAAGACCGCGGTCGTGGGGTAGCACGTGTCCATGGACATACCCGAAACGTCCCATCATATAAAAAGGGCAACCACCTCCATCGCCCCTACCATTTTCCCCCAAATCCCCTCGCTGCCGCATCGTCTTCCTCTCCCCAACCGGCGTCGTCTCGCTCTCCTGCACTGCCTCCACCGCACCGTCTCGCCCTCCCCCACCGCATTCTCTTCCTCACCTTCATCGCCTCCATCTGTCAGATGGCCGACGCTCGTGGCGACGCCGGTGCAGCGGCTGGAGATCTGGTGGAGCTGCAGTGTCAGGGAGCGATGATCGCGGATGTCGGCGGCGTCCACGGCGGTGCGGGGAAACTCGCAACTACTGCGGATGTGGCGGGCTCCGCCTCATCGCTGCAGAAGGTGACGGCGTCGAGCGGCGCAGTACATCCCGATGCCCCCGTTGCGCCGCCTGCCGTGGAGGAGCAGGTATTTGCACTTGCTTAGCTTGTAGAGTTAGTTGCTCCCTAGTTGCATTGGTTAGATTGGGATTCATACAGTAGTTCAGATGGTTAGAGTAGTTGGCTTGATGGATGGGTCGGGGTTGGGGGGTTGGACAAGGGTTTTTATTGGATAAATTCGTTGCAAAAATGCTAGCTAGATGTTGTGAACTATGATTTTAGGTGATGCAATGATTGGGGTTTTTAGATTTGTTTTTAGATTTGGATAAATTCGTTGCAAAAATGCTAGATGTTGTGAACAGATTGGGGTTTTTAATGCTATGATGCTTATTAGATTTGTTTTTAGTGCTCACAAATTGAGGTTTTTAATGCTACTCAGATTCGTTGCCTTAGATTGGGTCCCTGTTAGATTTGTTTTTGAATGCTACTCAGATTGGGGTTTTGAATGTCATATGCCCAAATGGAATCCATTTATTAAGAAGTTATTTGATTCATTAGTATATAAATTTTTCCACAATATGTAGTTATATTAGCTCTGTTCTTCAATGTGTGTGCATGACCAATGATCAATGTGTTATTTGAATGTCATATTGGGGGTTTTGATCAATGTGTGTACAAATCTAATACATTGATATACTAGTGATGGATGTGGTTTTTGAATGCATAGAGCTAAGGGGCACCGAAATAAAAAAACCCCACTTCTAAAATATTTCTTATATTGGGAGTATATTAGCCATATGATCAATGTGTCATGTGTGCATATCTAAATTTTCAATTGGCTACTAGTGATGGATGTAATTGTATATTCAGGAGGATGATGGTTGGGGGGAGAAAGAGGAAGCTAGCCGACTACAACCCGTACGAGGGGGCGTTTAGTGACGATTTTGAATATGAGGTAAGCATATCCCTTGTTCATTTAGTTCCTTTGGCATGGTGTATATGAATCTATAATGTATTAATGCAATTCATTCATGTGTGCAGTATGATTCTCGAGATGATATGTACAAGGGCAACGTCGCGTACTTCACAGCCAAGGAGGTGGAGAAGATCAAGGCCAAGGGAGTTGCTTCCTTCTACAACCGCAAGTTCAAGAAGTGGCATTGCCCCTACTACACCGCCAAGCCAAAGCCAAGGGATGGACGCTTCGATCACCTTCTGTCTCATGCTGAGGATGTGGCGATTCGCGGGGAGGACTACATGATCAGGGGGCAGCATGCCGCCCTCGCGAAGGCCCTGACTCGGCGTGATGTGATCGATAATGTGATGATGTGTTACTTTTGGTTTGGTTTGTTGAATTGTTGGGTTACTTTTGGTTTGTTGAACTGAATCTCGTTGGTTATGGTTTGTTGAACTGAATCTCTAGTAATCTGGTTGCTATCTGATGACCCACAAGTGTAGGGGATCTATCGTAGTCCTCTCGATAAGTAAGAGTGTCGAACCCAACGAGGAGCAGAAGAAAATGATAAGCGGTTTTCGGTAAGGTTTTCTCTGCATGCACTGAAATTGTAGGTGATAGATAGTTTTGTGATAAGATAAATGGTAACGAGTAACAAGTTAATAAAGTAAATAAAGTGCAGCAAGGTGGCCCAATCCTTTATGTAGCAAAGGATAACCCTGGACAATTTCTAATAATGAGAAAGGAGCTCCCGAGGACACATGGGAATTATCGTCAAACTAGTTTTAATCACGTTCATATGGTTCGCGTTCGGTACTTTGATAATTTGATATGTGGGTGGACCGGTGCTTGGGTACTGCCCTTACTTGGACAAGCATCCCACTTATGATTAACCCTATTGCAAGCGTCCGCAACTACAAAAGAAGTATTAAGGTAAATCTAACCACAGCATTAAACATATGGATCCAAATCAGCCCCTAACGAAGCAGCATAAACTAGGGTTTAAGCTTCTGTCACTCTAGCAACCCATCATCTACTTATTACTTCCCAATGCCTTCCTCTGGGCCCAAATAATGGTGAAGTGTCATGTAGTCGACGTTCACATAACACCACTAGAGGAAAAGACAACATACATCTCATCAAAATTTCGAAGGAATACCAAATTCACATGACTACTAATAGCAAGACTTCTCCCATGTCCTCAGGAACAAACGTAACTACTCACAAAGCATATTCATCTTCATAATCAGAGGGGTAATAATATGCATTAAGGATCTGAACATATGATCTTCCACCAAGTAAACCAATTAGCATCAACTACAAGGAGTAATCAACACTACTAGCAACCCACAGGTACCAATTTGTGGTTTTGATACAAGATTGGATACAAGAGATGAACTAGGGTTTTGAGAGGAGATGGTGCTGGTGAATATGTAGATGGAGATTGACCCCCTCCCGATGAGAGGATCGTTGGTGATGACGTTGGTGATGATTTCCCCCTCCCGGAGGGAAGTGTCCCCGGCAGAACAGCTACGCTAGAGCCCTAGATTGGTTCCGCCTCGTGGCGGCGGAGTTTCGTCCCGTATGCTTGCCCACGATTTTTTTCCAGGGTAAAAGCTCTCGTGTAGAGAAGATGGACACCGGAGGCCCACCAGGGAGACAGGGGGCGCGCCCCCCACTCTCCTAGCAAAAGTGTGGGCCCCCTGATGTATTTCTTTCGCTCAATAATTCTTATTAATTCCAAAAAGATGTTTCGTGGAGTTTCAGGATTTTTGGAGCAGTGCAGAATTGGTTTCCAATGTTTGCTCCTTTTCCAGCCAGAATACCAGCTGCCGGCATTCCCCCTCTTCATGGTAAACCTTGTAAAATAAGAGAGAAGAGCCATAAGTATTGAGATATAATATGTAATAACAGCCCATAATGCAAAAAATATTGATATAAAAGCATGATGCAAAATGGACGTATCAACTCCCCCAAGCTTAGACCTCGCTTGTCCTCAAGCTGAAGCCGATATCGAAAAATATGTCCACATGTTTAGAGATAGAGGTGTCGATAAAAATAAAATACCGACATGAGGGCATCATGATCATTCTTATAACAGCAACATATATAGATTTTATCATATGATTTCCTATGCTCAAGTGACAATCAATTAACAATGTCAAGTATGGTTCAAAAACTTCATTGGGAACTAACAAACTATAATCTTAGTCATTGAAGCAATTGCAATTTATCATAACATCAGAAAGAGTCAACAATAGAGCTTTTCAGCAAGCTCACATACTCAACTATCTTGTAGTCTTCTATAATTGCTAACACTCACGAAATACTTGTGGTTATGGAGTTTCAGCCGGACACTGAGAAAGATAGGGGCTTATTGTGTTGCCTCCCAACGTATTCACCTTTAGGTGACGTCAACAATAATAGCCCATGCTAACTTACATCCAATTGGATATATATATATCATGATCTTTGAAACAGGAGGAGCTTGCCAAAGGATAAAATGAAAAAGGGAAAGGTGAGGATCACCTTGACTCAAGCATAAAGTAAAAACATAAAGTAAAAGATAGGCCCTTCGCAGAGGGAAGCAGAGGCTGTCATGTGCGTTTAGGGTTGATGCACAAAATCTTAATGCAAAAGAACATCACTTTATATTGCCCCTTGTATGTGGACCTTTATTATGCAGTCCGTCGCTTTTATTACTTCCACAAGAAGATCGTACGAAGCTTATTTTCTCTGCACTAATAAGTCATACATATTTAGATAGCAATTTTTATTGCTCGCAACATGACAACTTACTTGAAGGATCTTACTCAATCCATAGGTAGGTATGGTGGACTCTCATGGCAAAACTGGGTTTAAGGGTATTTGGAAGCACAAGTAGTATTTTTACTTGGTGCAAGGAATTTGGCCAGCATGAGGGGGAAAGGCAAGCTCAACATGTTTGGAAGGTCAATGACAATATACTTTAACTGAGATGTCCGAAAACATAAACCATTACGTTGTCTTCCTTGTCCAATGTCATCTCTTTTAGCATGTCATACCTAATGAGTGCTCCCAATTATAAAAGGTGTCCAAGATAATATATTTATATGTGAATCCCTCTTTCCTTATCACTTCCTATTAATTGCAACGATGACCAAGACTACGTTTATCAACTCTCAACAACTTTTATGCCTCATACTTCCTATATGTGAAGTCATCACTTTCCATAAGATCAATATGTACTCTTTTTTTTTCTTCCTACTTTCTCAAGATCATAGCAACATAGCAAAGCCCTTGACTCAACACTAATCTTTATTATAGATAGCTCACGGACTCGATTACAAAAAGATATCACAAAGCAAAACTCAAACTACTTGATATCAAAACTTCAATCTACTAGATCAAGATACTACCAAAAGGGATCGAACTAAATAAAACGGTAAAGATAGGAGTGTGATGGTGATACGATACCGGGGCACCTCCCCCAAGCTTGGCAATTGCCAAGGGAGTGCCCATACCCATGTAGTTATGTCCTCGGAGGTGGTGAAGTAGGATTTGTTGATGATGTAGGCTTGTCGTCCGTCTTCCAAGGCATAGGCTCTCCATCATAGAAGGATGATCGAGTCTCCGGGATCCTTAAATCTGCAGCCAAACTCATCCTCTTGAATCTATATTCATACTCACAGTTCTGGTTTTGCAGGTCATAGATCTGGGCTTGGAGGTGCTCAATTTTCTCTTGAAGCTTGAAGATGGTCTCCCCAATGACTTTGGCATTCAACTTGTGGTTGTTGGTGAACTCCGTGATCATCATCTGGTTGGCGTTGAGTCCACGCTCCACCATCCCTTGGCACTTGAAAACTTGCCACTCTACGGCTTCGAGCTTTGTCTCCATGCTTCTAGTACGCCTTGGTCCCTCCACATCGCGGATGTGCAGCACCCCCTCACGCATCTCAATGGTTTGAGGGTGTTGCAGCACTTCCGCGAGATAGGGGTTGATAACCCTCTCGAAAAACTTGTCCTTGGGAGCGCTTGGAGACGACATGATGCTCTAGATCTGAAACAGAAACAGCTCGAAATGAAAACAGAGGATATTTGCGTGATACGGTGGTCAAAACCTTCGGGAGTATATATAATGAATTTTTACCGGCTAAAATACGTAATGTGCGAGAAAACGGAGTCCAGGAAGCACATGAGATGCCCACGAGACAGGGGGGCGCGCCCAGTAGGGGGGGCCTCCACTCTCGTGGGGACCTCGTGTCCCTTTCGGACTACTTCTTTCTACCTAAAATTCTTAAATATTCCAAAACTGATTTTTTTTCCGTTGGAGTCATTTTGGAGTCAGTTTACTTACCGTACCACATACCTATTCCTTTTCAGAGTCTGGAACGTTCTGGAAAGTGTCCCGTATGTATTCCTCAGGGGTTACGGTTTCAATAATATTAGTTTCAACATTGATAGGATTACCTAAAATATAATATTTAATTCTTTGACCGTTTACCACCCTTGGACTTGTGCCTTCGAAGTTGTTGATTCTTATGGCACCAGAACGATAGACCTCCTCGATAACGTAAGGACCTTCCCATTTTGAGAGAAGTTTTCCTGCAAAAAATCTTAAACGAGAGTTGAATAATAATACATAGTCAACTACGTTAAACTCACACTTTGGTATCCTCTTATCATGCCAGCGTTTGACTTTTTCTTTGAGTAGCTTGGCATTCTCATATGCTTGGGTTCTCCATTCATCAATTGATCTAATATCGAATAACCTCTTCTCACCAGCAAGTTTGAAGTCATAGTTGATCTCTTTAATAGCCCAATATGCCATATGTTCAAGTTCAAGAGGTAAATGACACGCTTTTCCATAAACCATCTTATATGGAGACATACCCATAGGATTTTTGTATGTAGTTCTATAAGCCCATAATGCTTCATCAAGTTTTTTGGACCAACTCTTTCTAGATCTATTCACAGTCTTTTGCAAAATTAATTTGAGCTCTCTATTGCTCAACTCTACTTGACCACTAGACTGCGGATGATAAGGAGATGCGATTCTATGATTGACATCATACTTAGCAAGCATCTTACGGAAAGCACCATGAATAAAATGTGAACCACCATCAGTCATAAGATATCTAGGGACTCCAAACCTCGGAAAAATAACTTCTTTAAGCATTTTAATAGAAGTGTTATGATCAACACTACTAGTTGTAATAGCTTCTACCCACTTAGTAACGTAATCAACAGCAACTAAAATATGTGTATAACCATTGGAGGCAGGAAAAGGTCCCATATAATCAAAGCCCCAAACATCAAACGGTTCAATAACAAGAGAATAATTCATAGGCATTTCTTGACGTCTACTAATGTTACCTACACTTTGGCATTCATCACAAGATAAGACAAACTTACGAGCATCTTTGAAGAGAGTAGGCCAATAAAAACCAGATTGTAGTACCTTGTGTGCAGTTCTATCTCCAGCATGGTGTCCTCCATAAGATTCGGAGTGACACTTGCATATAATCTGTTCCTGTTCATGCTCAGGCACACAACATCTAATAACACCATCTACTCCTTTATAAAGGTGTGGGTCATCCCAAAAGTAATGTCTTAAATCATAAAAAAACTTTTTTTTGCTGGTATGTGAAACTAGGCGGTATAAATTTAGCAACAATGTAATTAGCATAATCAGCATACCAAGGAGCAGTCCGAGAAGCATTAATGACCGCTAATTGTTCATCAGGAAAACTATCATCAATAGGCAGTGGGTAATCAAGAACATTCTCTAACCTAGATAAGTTATCTGCAACGGGGTTCTCAACTCCCTTGCTATCAATAATGTGTAAATCAAATTCTTGGAGCAGGACAACCCATCTAATGAGTCTAGGCTTAGCATCTTTCTTTTCCATAAGATATTTAATAGCAGCATGATTAGTGTGAATAGTAACTTTGGAATCAATAATATAAGGTCTAAACTTATCACATGCAAACACAACTGCTAAGAATTCTTTTTCGGTAGTAGCATAATTTCTCTGGGCAGTATCAAGAGTCTTACTAGCATACTGGATAACATTCAATTTCTTATCAACTCTTTGCCCTAGAACAGCACCTACATCATAATCACTAGCATCGCACATAATTTCAAAAGGTAAATTCCAATCAGGTGGCTCAACAATACGTGCAGTGATCAAAGCTTTCTTAAGTATTTCAAATGCTTCTACACAATCATCATCAAAGACAAAAGGAATATATTTTTGCAATAAATTAGTCAGGGGCCTAGAGATTTTAGAGAAGTCCTTAACGAAACTCCTATAAAAACCTGCGTGACCAAGGAAACTTCTTATACCTTTTATGTCCTTGGGACATGGCATATTTTCAATAGCATCAACTTTGGCTTTATCAACTTCAATACCTCTCTCGGAGATCTTGTGCCCCAAGAAAATGCCTTCATTAACCATAAAGTGACACTTTTCACAATTCAGGACGAGACTAGTGTCTTCGCATCTCTGCAAAACTCGATCAAGGTTGCTCAAACAATCATCAAAAGAGGATCCATAAACGGAGAAATCATCCATGAATACCTCACAAATCTTTTCACAAAAATCAGAGAATATAGCCATCATGCATCTTTGAAAGGTAGCAGGTGCATTACATAAACCAAAAGGCATACGTCTATAAGCAAAAGTAACAAAAGGGCAAGTAAAAGTAGTTTTAGATAGATCCTTTGCTGACACATGTATTTGAGAGAAACCAGAATAACCATCTAGAGAGCAGAAATGTGTGTGTTTGGATAGTCTTTCTAGCATTTGATCAATAAAAGGTAAAGGGTAATGATCTTTCTTAGTAGCTTTATTTAACTTACGGAAATCAATTACAATCCTATAACCTGTAATAATTCTTTGCGGGATCAATTCATCTTTGTTATTAGGAACGACGGTAATACCTCCCTTTTTAGGAACACAATGGACAGGGCTTACCCATTCACTATCAGCAACGGGATAAATAATACCTGCCTCAAGGAGTTTTAGTATCTCCTTTCTTACCACTTATTTCATCTTGGGATTTAGTCGTCGTTGAGGATCTCTAACTGGTTTGGCATCTTTCTCCACTGTATTTTTGTGTTGGCATAATGTGGGACTAATGCCCTTAAGATCATCCAGATTATATCCAATAGCTGCTCGGTGCTTCTTCAGAGTTTTCAATAATCTTTCTTCTTCTTGCTCTGAAAGGTCAGCACTAATAATAACATGATATATTTTCTTTTCATCAAGATAAGCATACTAAAGATTATCAGGTAAAGGTTTTAGTTCAAACACGGGATCACCCTTGGGTGGACGGGGATCTCCAAGAATTTCAACGGGAAGGTTATGTTTCAGCATAGGTTCCTATTTGAGAAACAATTCATCTATTTCCCTTCTTTCCTTCATAAACATGTCATTTTCATGGTCTAGAAAGTATTGTTTTAACGGATCAGTAGGAGGCACAGCAATGGAAGCAAGACAATAAATCTCATCCTTACTAGGTGGTTCCCTATCACGAGGTTGTCTACGAAACTTAGCAAAATTAAACTCATGAGACATACCATCTATGCCAACGGTGACAGTATATTTTTCACAATCAATCTTAGCACTAGCTGTATTCAAGAAGGGTATACCAAAAATAATGGGACAAAAATCATCTTCTGGGGAACCAAGAACAAGAAAATCAGCAGGGTATCCCACACAAGACTTCAACATCTCTAACAATCCCAACTGGTTTAATGGTATCCCTATTAGCAAGCTTAATAGTAACATCAATGTCTTCTAATTCAACGGGTGCAATGTCGTGCATAATTGCTTTATATAAATCATAAGGTATCGCACTAGCACTTGCACCCATAATACATAAGCCATGATAACAATGATCCCCAATTTTAACAGAAATAACAGGCATGCCTACAACAGGTCTATGTATCTTAGTATATGGTCTAGCAATATTAGCAGTTTCACCACATAAATTAATAACATGCCCATCTAAATCATCATCCAAGAGATCTTTAACCATAGCAATACTAGGTTCAACATTGATTTGCTCAGGAGGTGTATAAGTTCTAGTATTACTCTTAAGAACAACAGTCGAAGCTTTAGCATGATCCTTTATCCTAACAGGAAAAGGAGGTTGCTCAACATAAGTAGTAGGAACAATAGGATCACTATAGGTGACAGTCTTTTCTTCAACTGTAATAGGTGCAACTACTTTCACTTCAACAGGAGGATTATATTTAAACCACTTCTCTTTAGGGAGATCAACGTGAGTAGCAAAAGATTCACAGAAAGAAGCTACTATCTCAGAGTCACGTCCATACTTAGCGCTAAATCCACGAAAAGCATCGGTATCCATAAAAGATTTAACACAATTAACTACAAGGAGTAATCAACACTACTAGCTACCCACAGGTACCAATTTGTGGTTTTGATACAAGATTGGATACAAGAGATGAACTAGGGTTTTGAGAGGAGATGGTGCTGGTGAAGATGTTGATGGAGATTGACCCCCTCCCGATGAGAGGATCGTCGGTGATGACGTTGGTGATGATTTCCCCCTCCCGGAGGGAAGTGACCCCGATAAAACAGCTCCGCCAAAGCCCTAGATTGGTTTCGCCAAGGTTCCGCCTCGTGGCGGCGGAGTTTCGTCCCGTAAACTTGCTCACGATTTTTTCCAGGGTAAAAGCTCTCATATAGCAGAAGATGGACACCGAAGGCCCACCAGGGGGCCCAGGAGACAGGGGGCGCGCCAAGTAGGAGGGGGCGAGCCCCCCACTCTCCTGGCCAAAGTGTGGGCCCCTGATGTATTTCTTTCGCTCAATAATTCCTATTAATTCCAAAAATATGTTTCGTGGAGTTTCAGGATTTTTGGAGCAGTGTAGAATAGGTTTCCAATGTTTGCTCCGTTTCCAGCCAGAATTCCAGCTGCCGGCATTCCCCCTCTTCATGGTAAACCTTGTAAAATAAGAGAGAATAGCCATAAGTATTGAGATATAATTTGTAATAACAGCCCATAATGCAATAAATATTGATATAAAAGCATGATGCAAAATGGACGTCCACTATCTATATTTGTTTGTCCTTAAATTTTCATGTGGTATATTTGTCTGTCCTGAATCTATGTTTAGTTATGTTTAGATGTTGACAACTATGATCTTAGGTGCTGCAGTGATCACACAAGTTGTGTACGAAATCAAATGCATGCTCCAAATGAGATCATGTAAACCTTGGCAAACCTGGACAATACAAATTCAAGAAAATGCAAAAACAAGTAAAACCTTGGCAAACTATCTATGTTTGTGTAGGAGATCATGTGTGCAAAATTTGAAGTGATTTAGAGGAGGTCAAATAAATTTGAATTTGAGAAAGTGTGCTCCAAATGAGCTCCCAGGCTAGGGTAAACAGCCCATTTGTAATAAAGTTTTTTGAACCTACTCTAAATGAGCCAAATGTTTTTTTATTAACACATATTCACTTTCCATAGTGCAGATTCGAAGTCTCACTATTTTTTGAATTAATCTTCATATTTTTACATTTTCTTTTGAAAACATATGCTTTAATATAAAAATTATTAAAAAAAAGTTTTGAAAAATGAAAATGGAAAACTAACTTCAGATCCTTCTTATTCACTTTAAAATAAAGCATTGGTGATTTTTTTGATTTTTTTTAATTTTTCAAAAACAGAAGGTAACACCACCTCTTCTCCTTGAACTCTATGAAATCATGTACATGATAACTCATATGTGTGAAGGTTTTCTCATGAAAATGATCATAGAACAAGTTTATGATTTTTGGTTGGTAACATGTCACATAAGACAACATTGTGCGCAGGTTTTATTTTTTTGATTTTCTTAAAATTAATGGTGCTCATTTAACCTCGATCGTGCCAGCTAGGGTTTTTTCATGAAAATGACCATAGACCAAGTTTAGTAATTTTCCTCGTTAGTTTGTCTTATAAAACGACGAACGGCAAAGGTTTCATATTTTTTTCGATTTTTTTAAAATTAGTTATGCTCAGTCAAAGCCATCGAAACCCCGTTGACCAGCTCAAAACCCCTCTAAACCCCGCGGGGTTTCGCCTAACCCTAGCTCCCAACGTCAGCCGTCCGATCATACCCTCGTGCCAAGCGAAAACCCTCAGATTTGGCCTTCTAGATGGAACTGTTGGGGAACGTAGTAATTTCAAAAAAAAATCCTACGCACATGCAAGATCATGGTGATGCATAGCAACGAGAGGGGAGAGTTTGTCCATGTACCCTCGTAGAGCGTAAGCGGAAGCGTTAGCACAACGCGGTTGGTGTAGTCATACGTCTTCACGATCCGACCGATCCAAGTACCGAACGTATGGCACCTCCGAGTTCAGCACACGTTCAGCTCGATGACGTCCCACGAACTCCGATCCAGCAGAGCTTTGCGGGAGAGTTTCGTCAGCACGACGGCGTGATGACGGTGTTGATGATGCTACCGATGCAGGGCTTCGCCTAAGCACCACTACGATATTACCAAGGTGGAATATGGTGGAAGGGGGCACCGCACACGGCTAAGAGAATAATGATCAATTGTTGTGTCTAGAGGTGCCCCCTACCCCCGTATATAAAGGAGCAAGGGGGGAGGCGGCCAGCCAAGGAGGAGGGCGTGCCAGGGAGGAGTCCTACTCCCACCAGGAGTAGGATTCCCTCCTTTCCTCGTTGGAGTAGGAGGGGGAGGAAGGGAGAGTGGAGAGGAAGGAAAGGGGGGGGGGACGCCGCCCCCTCCTTGTCCTATTCGGACTAGAGGGGGAGGGGGTGCGGCCTGCCCTGGCCGCCCCTTCTCTTCTCCACTAGGGCCCATGAGGCCCAATAAACCCCCCGTGGGGGTTTCGGTAACCCCCCGGTACTCCGGTAAATGTCCGAAACCTCCCGAAAACACTTCCGGTGTCCGAACATAGTCATACAATATATCAATCTTTACCTCTCAACCATTTCGAGACTCCTCGTCATGTCCATGATCATATCCAGGACTTCGAACTACCTTCGGTACATCAAAACACAAAAAACACATAATACCGATCATCACTGAACTTTAAGCGTGCGGACCCTACGGGTTCGAGAACTATGCAGACATGACTAAGACACGTCTCTGGTCAATAACCAATAGCGGAACCTGGATGCTCATATTGGTTCCCACATATTCTACGAAGATCTTTATCGGTCAAACCGCATAACTACATACATTGTTCCCTTTGTCATCGGTATGTTACTTGCCCGAGATTCCATCGTCGGTATCTCAATACCTAGTTCAATCTCATTACCGGCAAGTGTGTTTTACTCGTTATGTAATGCATCATCCCGCAACTAACTCATTAGTCACATTGCTTGCAAGGCTTATAGTGATGTGCATTACCGAGAGGGCCAAGAGATACCTCTCCGACAATCGTAGTGACAAATCCTAATCTTGAAATACGCCAACTCAACAAGTACCTTCAGATACACCTGTAGAGCTCCTTTATAATCAACCAGTTACGTTGTGACGTTTGGTAGCACACAAAGTGTTCCTCCGGTGAACGGGAGTTGTATAATCTCATAGTCATACAAATATGTATAAGTCATGAAGAAAGCAATAGCAACATACTAAATGATCAAGTGCTAAGCTAACGGAATGGGTCAAGTCAATCACATCATTCTCCTAATGGTGTGATCCCATTAATCAAATGACAACTCATGTCTACGGCTAGGAAAGTCAACCATCTTTGATCAACGAGCTAGTCAAGTAGAGGCATACTAGTGACAGTATGTTTGTCTATGTATTCACACATGTATTATGTTTCTGGTTAATACAATTCTAGCATGAATAATAAACATTTATCATGATATGAGGAAATAAATAATAACTTTACGATTGCCTCAAGGGCATATTTCCTTCAGTCTCCCACTTGCACTAGAAACAATAATCTAGATTACATAGTAATGACTCTAACACCCATGGAGCCTTGGTGCTGATCATGTTTTGTTCGTGGAAGAGGCTTAGTCAACGGGTCTGCAACATTCAGATCCGTATGTATCTTGCAAATCTCTATGTCTCCCACCTGGACTTGATCCCGGATGGAGTTGAAGCGTCTCTTGATGTGCTTGGTTCTCTTGTGAAATCTGGATTCCTTTGCCAAGGCAATTGCACCAGTATTGTCGCAAAAGATTTTCACTGGACCTGATGCACTAGGTATGACACCTAGATCAGATATGAACTCCTTCATCCAGACTCCTTCATTTGCTGCTTCCGAAGCAGCTATGTACTCCGCTTCACATGTTGATCCCGCCACGACGCTTTGTTTAGAACTGCACCAACTGACAGCTCCACTGTTCAATATAAACACGTATCCGGTTTGAGATTTAGAATCGTCCGGATCAGTGTCAAAGCTTGCATCGACTTAACCATTTATGACTAGCTCTTTGTCACCTCCATAAACGAGAAACATATCCTTAGTCCTTTTCAGGTATTTCAGGATGTTCTTGACTGTTGTCCAGTGATCCACTCCTGGATTACTTTGGTACCTCCCTGCTAAGCTAATAGCTACGCATACATCACGTCTAGTACACAACATTGCATACATGATGGAGCCTATGGCTGAAGCATAGGGAACATCTTTCATTTTCTCTCTATCTTCTGTAGTGGTCGGGCATTGAGTCTGACTCAACTTCACACCTTGTAACACAGGCAAGAACCCTTTCTTTGCTTGATCCATTTTGAACTTCTTCAAAACTTTATCAAGGTATGTGCATTGTAAAAGTCCAATCACTACTAGGGAAAACCCTAGTAGTAGCGCTGGTTTTGTGCTCACTAGTAGCGCGGGTATGCGCGCTACTAATAAGGCGCTACAACTATTGCTTAGAAGTAACGCGTGCCCGCACGCGCTACTGCTAGGACGAATAGCTGCAGCGTTTGTTCACTCCCACGCTACTGCTAATGTAACTACTGGCAGCGTGTTTTCTCTCCATCGCTACTAGTATTCTTTTTTTATTTTTTCATTTTTAGTGTATTTATGTGCCATCATACAAATATTGGTACAATACCAGTTATGAGGTTTACATCATTATGTCCATAACAGTGTGTCAAATGATGGTGGATTAGGTTCAAGTGGAGGCAATATGTGGTGCATGTCAAAATTATACTACTAATCCAAACTTGATGTAGTTTGGACTAGTAGTACTTTTGATGTGCACCACGTGTTGCTTCCACTTGAATCTAATCCGCCAACACAAGATATTTAATCATCATCATGGTCATTACCACGAACAGTATTTATTTAATCACCACTAACACTAGCTAATAATAATCATCATAGTCATTACCACCAACACTAGCTATTTTATCATCATAGTAATAGTGTAGCACATCATCATCCTCAAACTCATTTCTAGATAGCTAATCAATCCTGCTGCTCTCTCTTAGGTAAAATAACATAAAACATGTGTAGCTCTCCTCCTTGATTAAGTTGGAGCATGCAGATGAACTTGTCTCCTAATCGTGGGCAGCGCCTTTGTTTGCTGCCCCCTAGTACTTCTCTGCGCTCTCCCATCACATATTTGGTCCAGTCTTGCACTATTAAGCATCTGTCGCTAATCTTGAATGCACTAAAGTAATCTGTAGGATATCTTGGCCGTAAGCTAATAATACTCATGGTACCTTTAGTCTCGATCCCATAATGCACAACACTCATCGGGAGTCCCTGTTGAAGAACATCGTATGGTAACATACTTAGCAATGAAGTTTAGCTTCAAAAATAATGCATGGAAGCACTGAGGACAAATAGTAAAAATATTACCATCCTTCCTAAATAGATGTGACCATAGTTCATTACGAACACTATTGGTCGCACGTTTTCAGTACTAACATTTCTAAATCCAGGAAGAAAATTTGTCTTGACAGTATCAAGATCCTCAAGCCATGAAACATAATCACTTAGCTCCTCGTAGTTTAGTTCAGCCCCGAGACAGTAGTAGGTCCTGTCTACCAAGCGCTGGACATGTTTTCTTGAACCGAAATAAGCTGACAATACAAATTAGTTGTCAACTATTTTTGAATAATCAATATCAAAGACATAAATATGGTTGAGAAACTTATGTAATGGTATAACTGGAAGCGTCTGCACAACGACCCAGATGTCGGTATTACCTTCAATATCATCTTCTGGACGAATATCAAAGGTGATAACCATATCAGGCTCAAATGCTTAAGTCTTGCATAGTGCTCGCCATGTTTTGCATCCAAAATAGGTGTAGTCGTCTGAATTGTATAATTTTGCGTGGAAAATATAACCATGCTCGGTCTTCAAGTAAACTTTCTTTACCTCCGTAGTATGACTGAAACCTATCTTATCCAATACAAAAACTCTTGCATGGCAGGGGATACGCTGTAGAATAGTAAAAAAAAATATAAGTTGAAGCAAATGAAGCAGATGTCATGCTTAATTACGAAAAAAGACTTGTCATCATGACTTACTGTATCCACTTAGAAGTTCTCGTCCAGCTTGATGTTGAAGCGCCTATCATCATCTAGGAAGATTCCGTCGCACAGGCCGCACTCGTCTTCGCAGTATTTGCAAATACCGAAATCCTTTTCATCATCAGACATTTCCTATGTTCATAGTTAAAACATTAATTGAAAATCGATCGAAGACAACTACCAGGATACTCAACACACAAATCCGGGGCACTCCATATTTCCAACATATTCTGGCACAAGTCATGCCAAAATTCATGGAAAATCCGGCATGACCTTTGCTAAAATAGGACATATCTAGCGCCTGAAATTTGCCGGAACGGAAATGAATCAACACTCCGGCAAAACATAGGCCACTCAGAGGTGTAACCTGCAAACACGACCGGCCACTTGGATATTGAGCAACACAAGATATACATTTCAAAATATCTTATAGGACTCAAATTAGCATGCATTCAATAAGCAAAAGTAAATCATCTCTTGCGTCCGTACATCGTCGAATATTATCACTAATACATCATGAATAGTGTCATACATATAACATCACTAATACAAGTAAAACCCTAGCACATGACGGGTATCGGCGCGGGCGGTGGACACCCACAGAGAAGGAACCATCACGGGATCATAGCTCCAGTGAGATCCCTGGAGAACCTGCCAGGTATTGGAGAACCTGTGCTCCAACGGAAACAAGTAGCGACGGACGTGCACGTCCTCCTCACTGACACGGTGACGCACCACCTCAGCAGAGTCCTCGAGCCTCTGGACCGTCACTGGCCCACGCGACCGCCACCAAGGAAGGTTCGGGTCAACGACAGGCTGGCTCGTCACCAACCTGCGCCCCCGGGTAGGTAGTGCCTCCCAGTACCACCCCGGCGGAGCCCAGTCCCGGACATGGTCCATATGGTCAAGCAGGTGTCGTCCTCCGCCGACTCGACGACGAGGATGAGGGATAGGCATCGTCCACGTCGATGCGGGAAAATTGCTTTAACTAAAAAATAGCAACAAGTTCTTACTAACTAGTTCTATTAATTCAACTAGTTCTTACTAAAAATAAACTTACTATAAATAAAAATATTCTAGTACCTAATTAGTACCTAGTTCTTACTAACTAATTAGTACCTAGGAACTACTGCCCTAATTACCATCTAATTTGATGAACCTATAGGGGTGGAAAGTGGTAGCGGATATTCCAATTATCCAACTATAAAGTGAAATAAGTGGTCAAATTGTAGCGACCCGACCCGAATGGATCAAGTCTCTGTGCTCAGGTGTCATCCCTGGATCAGTAATGCTGACACCACACAGTACTTCGAAGGATTTATAACAGAGTAGCAATCACACACTTATTACATCGTTGCCCAAAAGAGGACTTATTACAATAAATATGGCTTAAGGCCATCTAACAACGATAACAGCGGAAGACTTGGAAGATAAGTGAGTCCATCAACTCCAGTGCATCATCGAGTATAGAACCACGACCTAAAGCACCTTACTGTCGTTCAAAAGTCTGCAACATGAAAGTTGCAGCCCGAAAACGGGTCAGCACATGGAATATGCTGCCAATGTAACACATAGATAATAATGAATGATAAGCCTGTACTACATGCATATGTGGCTGGTGGAAAAGCTCTACGGTTACAGTTTTGCATAAAGCCAGTTTTTCCCTACTGCAAAGGAATAAATTTGTTTAACTATCATGGTGGTTGTTAAACATTGAGAATGGTTGACAGCATCCTCAATCCCAATTAAAAGTACTCATTAAAAACCCGACAATATTAATTAGAGTAACATGTTGAGATTCACATGATATTCAAGTACTAGATACTCAAGATGTCCATAACCGGGGACACGGCTAATCATGGTTAGTTTATACACTCTGCAGAGGTTTGCGCACTTTTCCCCACAAGACTCGATCGCCTCCGTTTGGTTTCTCGCACTACATGGTGTTTGAGAGACGGATGACCGAGACATAGTCTTTCAGAAGCGTTTGCACCTTACGATGGGTAGACCGTACCACCTATAACCCCTACATCTGCTAGTCTACCACTGTAAGAGTTCACACGACTTAATCAACTATGCTAGAGCCCATAATAGCTTGTGGCTGCACACGGAAGTTACTAGCATGAATGATCTTATGATCCCTTTGAGCCTGGGTGGCGGCCCGAAGAAAAACAGGCAAGTCCTGATAGAAACCAGGTGCCTCAATCCACCCAGATGTGTGTTTAAGTTACCACCTTAAATAAACCATTAATTTAACAATCTCACGTCTGTCATGGAATACACTCACCCAATCCACGTCTACTAGCATAGCATAGCATAATAAGCAAACGTAGAAGTAACTCCCAAGGTTTCATAAGTAAAACAGGTAATAGGTACTACCTCAATCTACTTCCCATCCCACAATTTATTTAGATCCTAATCATGCAAGTGTTTGAGGATTTATCTAATGCATAAAAACTGGGTGGTAGTAAAGGTATGATCAAGTGTTACTTGCCTTGCTGATGATCCGCGAAACCTAGAGATTCGAAGTAACAAGCGGCGCACTCCGGGTGATCTATCGCAGACAAACAACAAGCATACAATAAGTACTCATCTAATGCACGGGTAAATCTCGAATAAAAGATCTGATCAGAAATTTCAACTTAAGAACCCTGGTTGCAAAAGAAAACGAATCAAACAAAACAACGGAGAACATCCAGCGGAAGAAAAGAGCTCGGTTCTAGCAAGTTGAAACTAGGTCAAATTTTACAGTAGCAAACTTTGTTTAGGTTGATTAGTCGGAACGGCGGTTTCGAAACGAAACTCCAGGCGCTTGAATTACCTGATTCCGATAAACGAGCGAGAAGATAAACTAGAACGAAGATCGGATCTGAAATCGCTATCAGAAAAATAGCGGAATAATTCCGATGAGAAAGAAAACGACGAACGGTTGAACGAACGGACGTTCATTAACCGAAGAAAACCGGTGATCACGTTCGTTAGGACGAACGGTCCGGCGAACGCTCGCTAAACAAAACCGGAAAGAAAAACCGGCGAGAAAAACCGATCTAGGGTTTCGGAAAGAAAACCAAAACGAAAAACCGATCTAGAAAACCGGAACGGAAACCGGAACGATTTACGAAAAACCGAACCGAGGAAAAGAAAAGGTGACGCGGCGCGGGGCTAGTACCTCGAAGAGGCGAGGGGCTCCGGTGGCGGCGGCATTGGGTGGCGGCGGCGGCACTTGGCGGCGGCGGTGTAGGGCGGCGGCGGCGGTGTAGGGCGGCGGCGCTGGGTGGCGCTGCTGCTGCGGAGGAGAGGAGAGGAGAGGTGTTGGTTTGATGTGTTAGAGGGGGGTGCTTGGGTATTTATATTGTGGAGGGGAGGGTTTTTGCTTGGAGTAGGGGACAAGAATTAGAGTAGGATTAGGAATCCTAGGAATAAAAAACGGAATAACGAAACGGGCACTACAGGAATCAGCTACTTTGCCGTCTGCCATGGCGGACGGCAAAGGCATGAATGGCGGACGGCAAAATCCTTTGCCGTCAGCCACGGACGGCAACAGCTCGCAACGAGGCTACTGAGAACAGCTACTTTGCCGTCCGCTTCTGGTGGTGACGGCAAAGGCCTCTCTGCCGTCATCGCGACGGACGGCAAAGAGAGCGGACGGCAATAATTGCGCCGTCAGTCCGTTAAGTGTCTAACGGCAGGCCTTTGCCGTCCGCCGCTAACGGCAAAATTTCTAGTGTCTTTGCCGTCTGCCACTGATGGCAAAGTGCAGGTTCTTTGCCGTCTGCCACTAATGGCAAAGTGCAGGTTCTTTGCCGTCTGCTACTGATGGCAAAGTGACCAAATGGGTCAGCTTCCAGGAAGCACAGCTAGATGCCACGTGTCTTCTTTGCCGTCCGCGGAAGACGGCAAAGAGCGCGCGTTACCGTCGATGGCGACGGCAAAGAGCCTGCATATTGGCTCTTTTATCTGTTTTTATTAAATCCAACAATTTTCATCACAAATATATATGACATATATAGATATATTTCAAAAGGCCATTCTGAGCAAACATATAAGATATCCAACACATAACTTCATCATCCAAACATATATATTACATGCATAGTTCCATCATACATAACAAGTTCAACATAGAGGCATCCAACCATATATATTACAATAGTTTCATCCAACGATACATGCATAGTTCAACGATACAAAAGAAACAGAGAAAGGGATAAGGAGCACTCCATCTATGCAAGCTTTAGTCAAGTGAAAGAAATCTGCAAAATGAAAAATAAGAAAGTTAGAACAAGAAGAGTAGAACAAGAAGAAGACTAGAACAAGAAGAGTAGAACAAGAAGAAGACTAGAACAAGAAGAGTATGCCATTTATGAGCTAACTTACGTGAAATGGATCATATATGAGCTAACTAAGTTGAAATGGGTCGTTTATGAGCTAGCTAAGGTGAAATGGATCATTTATGAGCTAACTAAGTTGAAATGGGTCGTTTATGAGCTAGCTAAGGTGAAATGGATCATTTATGAGCTAACTTAGTTGAAATGGATCATTTATGAGCTAATTTAGTTGAAATGGATCTTTTATGAGCTAACTTAGTTGAAATGGATCGCTTTTGAGCTAACTTAGGTGAAATGGATCATTTATGAGCTAATTTAGTTGAAATGGATCTTTTTGAGCTAACTTAGGTGAAATGGATCATTTAAGAGCTAATTTAGGTGAAATGGATCATTTTGTAGCTAACTTGGTGAAATGGATCATTTAAGAGCTAATTTAGGTGAAATGGGTCATTTTGAGCTAACTTGGATGAACTGGATCATTTATAAGCTAACCTAGGTAAAATGGGTCATTTTAGAGCTAACTTAGGTAAAATGGATCGTCTATGAGCTAACTAAGCTAATTATGCAATTTTGACATAAGTAAGCTAAGTATGATCGCTTTAGAGCTAACTTAGGTAAAATGGATGGTTTTGGAGGTCGATAAGCTTATTAAGTCATTTTGGAGGAGAAGAAGCTAAGTCTAGGTCATTATGGTAAGCATTGGAGGAAATAAAGCTAAGTCTAGGTCTTTATGCATGTGTTAAGCAAAACACTAGATAAACTTACCAAGATCCGGGAGGTGTAGAAGCGGGGTGGCTCGTGTCGGTAGTGGAGAAGGATCGTGCGATGCTTGTGCGAGTTACGCTGCACCAAAGATCATTTCAATGTCTTGTTAGCATGATGACACTCAAATGTTAAGACTAGCAAGTAATGTCCATTCAAATAAAACTCACCGTGGTCCCAGGAGCAATCATCGGCATCGGCGGAGCGGTCGACCTGTCTTCTCGCATACGCATCGCACATTTGGTTTTGACGACTCAGTCATACTAGTTAGTAATGAGACAAACACTACATGAATGTTTTGGCTAATCTGCAGAAGAAACTTACCACAAGGAGCTCGTACATGGCCCTTGCACGCATGTCATTCCGTGCCCTCTCCTCCTCCATCATCTTTGTCGTCCTCTCCTCCAACTCCCGCTGCCTCTCCGCCGCCTCCTTGAAGTTTCTCCGTTCTATCTCTCTCACTCTGTATAGCAGCCTGCAACACCACTCACATGACCATTTGTAATCATTGATGGAGCGCACACAATGTAATAGAGAAAGATAACTGAGTATGTATCACTAACCTTGATGGCGAGTTGCACTTTGGCCGTTCACGAGGCCTTATCTCAGAGCGGAGCTCGATCGGCGCGCCTTGATCTCCGAGAGAGTGCTAGGACAACGGATAAGTCCATCTCCAATGGCTATGGAGCCATGGGACCTCCCGCCACCAGATATCATCAACAGCTCTGGATCAATGGGACCCTGGCTCGGGTTAAAGTCCTCCCTTTCCTCGCCTTCCCTCATCTCTATATCTCACGAGCTTGTTGTGGGAGGAGATGTTGGTGAAGTTGTTTGCATCATCGAGGTCGACCGAGAGAAAGCCTTGACTTTCTTGAAAGAGGCGGTGTGGGCCATGGCATACAGGTCGTACACCTCGGCACCTTATCCACCTTATTGTAGCGTGCACGAAAGAGAGAAACAATGAAAATTAGTAATTAAAGGGCTCAAGCTAGCATGATGAATGAATTGCATGAATCATGAAGCAAACCACATACCAGCCATTCCGAACTGATATAAGTTGGAGCTGCCTTGATGGTGTGGCACACCTTCCATTTGGGCACGCTTGTCCTTGGCCTCGTTGTGGAGGGCTAGCCATTGTTTTGAGCACCACTCATCGACCAACACCTCCCAACAATCCATCCGATCCGACACCATCTCGGAGGCGCCTAAGTTAGCAAATAGAAACTTGAGCGCTACGGCTAAGAATTACTAAATGAAGGAACTTAAGTAGAGAAGGCCTTAAGAATTACCTTCATGTACTGCTCCTTACTCAGGAACTTATCGCGGCACGCCGGCTTGGTCTTCTTGATACCACGCAAGGCGTAGTAGTCTCGAACAGCCTGCACCCGAGCCTCGTGTCGTAAGTTCTGGAGTAGGCGCTTGCAGACGTTCTCGATAACATGTGCGCGTCCTCCTCGTATCCCTCCTCACACCTGTAGAATGTCTGCAATCAAATGAGACAATATTGATTAGTACAATTAATAACTAGCTAGTTGAAGATTTTTAAATGTGTAGGAGAAATTACCGAACTTTTCGATCACCATGTTCGCCCTCGTGTCGCATTACGACACCGTCGATAATCTCATCCGGCGGGGCCGGGGCAGCCACGTAGTGCTCCCAGCTCAATCCAAGCTCTGGAAGCCGACCCTCACCAGGCAACGTGACAAACCCCGGGAAGTTTTGCCGGCAAAGAACTCCAAGGACGGAGTTGGGCCGGCGGACACTATGATGGTGGTCCCAACCTCTGCAGCATGACAAGGCCAACGCATTAGTTATTTGAAAAAACTTGAATGCACAAGGTACAAAAATATTAAATGCACTTACGTACCTCTCCCCATCAGGGAAAATCAACCACCTCTGCTCGCGGGTCACCGGCACGGACGGGAGCCGTGTAGCACCACTTGGTAGACGGTGCCCCCTCCTCCTCAAGATCGATCGGCTCCCGCCATCATCAGCATGGCCACTCGGCTCCTCGGGCTGATCCGCCAGTACCCCATCCGGACGTGTGCTCCTCCGGGGTCACGTGGGCGAACTCGAGTCCCAAGACCCGTGGACCGCAGGCTCGTGGACGGAGTCCGTGCAGCCTCCTCCTCGGACGAGTCCACCCTAGCGATCACGTGCTCGGGTGAAACAGCTGGGGTGGCGGCGAGGAAGGCGCCAGAGCATCACCCTACCTCCTCTCCCACGACCACGTGCCCTACCTCCTCTCTTCCTACCTCGCCCCTGCTGGGCACCGCGGTCGACGAAGAAGGGCCCGGCGGTGTGGTCATCTTGTCCAGCAACGCTCGGCGGAGAGGTGCGTCTGGAATGGAAGACCTCGGACCACGCTCCCGACCAGCGCCCACCATCTTTCAACACCTGCCATGACAAACAGTAAACAAAATTAGTACAACATAAAAAAGACCGACATGAATAATAATATGTGTATCACTTAAGTGTATTATCATCAAGTACAACATAAAAAATGTAATACGACACTACTAATAATCTGGATCGGTATCATCAATAAATGCATAATCATCATCATCACTATAATCAATGACGGGCTCATAGGGTTCATTGGCATCAACATGTGCAAGGCCACCTTGACGAATCGGTCAAGCATTGACAGGTCATCCGCAGCGATAACCTCTTCTTGTTCCGGCTCTTCTTGTTCCTCCTCCGGGTGATGTCGGATTCATTGTCGCTGTCTACTTCAATGTTTTGGGGTGAAGTATAGCGGTTCTTGAAACGATTTTTGAAAGAGCGTGTCTCTTGGAAGAATTCTCCTTCATATGTATGCAGGTTAATGTGAGGTTCATAATCCTCTTCCTTTGGGGAGAAAGTCTAGCACGTGGCGGCACTTCATAAACGACATCCCAACCTTTCAGATTTGGATTAGTTTGGCAGGCCCACGGTAGATAGAATACTTGGGTGCTTTGTTGAGCCATAATATAGACATCAGGAACATCTAAATGAGTGCTTTGGTTGATTTCAACTAGCCCTACATGTTCATGAGTCCTTCTAGTCTCCTTGGCTGAAACCAATAACATTTGAAGACTACGACATTGGTGGGTTTTCACCATAGAACAGAAGTTCATAAATTGCTTCAACTCTCCCATAATACTCGGTACCTCCTTCGCCGATAGCAGATACACAACAATTTGTTGACTTTCGATTCGGCTATAGATAGCTCTTTGCCATAGGTATGAAAGCGATACCCATTGATGTCGTACTTGTCAAATGAACGGACCTTATAGTCAAAACCATTAGCGACTTGTCTCAATTCGCGTCCATAGACTCTGAATTAGCCTACAAGTTTAATATGAAAGGATTGTTGCATTATGCACAAATTAGCAAATGAAATGAAATTGTCTAATAGAAATTACCGTTTGTTTGAACCAAGAGATGAAACCGGGATAGCCACCTCCTTGCTTTGCGAGAAGCTCATACTCTTGACGGAATCCTTTTGGATCTCCGCTCCATACGAGAATATGGCGGCGTATCGACTGTATGACATATCCAGGAATAAGAGTAGTTCAAAGGAAATAGAAGTTGCGAAACAATGTACCGAGAACTTACTCGATGTACGGCCGCACTTCTATCAGGTTGTTGAAGATATACAACGAAATGGTCCGCCATTCTTCGTTATTCAAAGATCTTGGATGTGAAACACTAGCTGGTGCGAGATTCCCTTTGAATAGGCTGAGGTTGGATCCACCCTTTTTAGGCTCGTCAGCATTGTACCGAGGCTTCGGATTATGCAAATGACGATTTTTGGCTTCGTAGTGCGCTGTTACGAAGTTTGCCGCCTCCTCTGTGATGAATGCCTCAGCCATCGATGCTTCAATTCTACGTTTATTTTTACATTTTTGTCGAAGCGTCTTCTGCATTCTCTCAGTTGGGTAGCACCAACGATTTTGCACGGGCCCCCCCAATCTTGCCTCGGTCGGGAGATGCAAAATCAAATGCTGCATTGGATTAAAGAAGCCCGGTGGAAAGATCTTCTCTAACTTGCAGATCAACTCCGGCGCCAACTCTTCCATTTCTTCTAGCACGCCAGGCGATAGTTCTTTCGCACAAAGAACACGGAAGAAATAGCTGAGTTCTGCCAGTACTAGCCATTCATCCTCAGGGATGAAGCCACGCAACATCACCGGCATTACCCGCTCAATCCATATGTGCCAATCATGACTCTTGAGACCAAATATCTTCAGTTTATCAAGATTCGCTCCCCTCTTTAGATTCGCTGCATACCCATCGGGGAACATCAACTGCTGTTGCACCCACAAGAGAATTTCCCTCATAGCTGGCCTTCCAAGATTGAACCATGCCTTTGGCTTCGCCCGATTCTGCTTTCCTTCGGTTCTTTCATGTTTTGTAACGGCCTATCACATAGCGCCTCAGATCGACTCTAGCCTTAGTATTATCCTTTGACTTCCCATCTATGCCGAACAATGTACCAAAAAGTGCCTCGGCGATATTCTTCTCGATGTGCATCACGTCGATGTTGTGTGGGCAAAGGAGGTCTTTGAAGTAAGGCAGATCCCATAAGCATGTTTTGTGAGTCCACGCGTGCTTAGTATTATACCCCTTGAAGTACCACGGGCGTTGTGGATCTGGCTCGAGGCGTTTAACCGATCCAGAGTGCATTGGCTGTCAATGCAGGTGGTGCGAGTTTTGACAACTCTACCCTGATGAAGTTCTTCTTGTCTTTCCTGAACTTATGGCGAGGATCCAGGAACTGTCTATGCATGTCGAAGCAAGAAAACTTGCGACCGCCCTGAAGCCAACGAAACTCAAGAGCTCCCTTGCATGTGGGGCACGGAACCTTCCATGCACACACCAGCCAACGAATATAGCGATACGCCGCAAGTCATGCGTCGAGTACATGTACCGACACGCATTATGAAGTTCCGTTTGCTAAAGGCGTCATATGTCTTGAACCCATTATCCGTGCTTCTTGCAATTCGTCCTTAAGCGGCTGCATGTACACATTCATATTTTTGCCCGGATAGTTGGGTCTGGAATTATCAACGTCGGAAAATGTTCTTTCTTTGCATAATCTGTCCGGGGAGATTGAGTGGAAAGACAAATCACGGGCCAACAAGCTGTATTGGGCTGCCGTCATACCAAACACTCGAACCCATCCGTCTTGATGCCGACTCGAGGATGCCTCGGATCTGCCGCTTTGTCGACATGTAATTCATCAAACTTTTTCCACGCAACACCATCGATGTGTGTACCATCATCGATTCCCATCGCATCTAGTTCGGTTCTTTTGCCTGTTTTGTGCCATGTCATCTGTCCGGCCGTCTCTTGACCATGAAAAGACGTTGAAGTCTTGGTACGATTGGCATATACCAAGAACACTAACGGGATTTTGGTGCGTGTCTTCTCACCCATACCGTTGTCTACCACAATATACGGAAGACTTGCAAATGGGACAATAGTTCAAGTCCGCATAGTCAAGCCTAAATAAGGCACATCCTTTCTCACGTGCATGTATCTTCTCATAGGGCATCTTGATTGCATGGAGGATTTTGTCCGACTGGTACAGGTTTGCAGGCATTACATGGCCTTTGGGTAGAAAGCGTCCAAATACTGTCATAATTGCGTCATAGCATTCTCTGCCCAAGTTGAACTGAGCCTTTAGAGCCATTACTTGTGAGATGACATCCAACTGACAAAGCTCAGTGTGCTCGTGGAGCGGACGTTTCGAAGACTCCAACATTTCATTGAAGGCCTTTGCAGATTCTTCCATCTCCTCGTCCAATCCCGAGCATCATCATAGCCTTGCACCATGTTTTCCATCCGGTACCATGCTCGTCGGTGCGACGACGATCCACCTCAGCTCGGTCATGTTGGGCAGACTCACCATGAAATGTCCACACCATATAATCGGGCGAAACCACTCTTCTGCAGGTGTTTGCCCATTTCAGCCTCTGTCTTCTTTTCCCAATTGCCGACCGGAAACAGGGCACCAGGTTTTTTTTGGCCATTTGCAAATCGGCTTGCATAAACCCCTTAGTTTTTGTGAACCATTCAGCGCTCCATTTGTTCGACCGGTGTGACGGTATACATCCAAGCACGGTCACTCATCTTGACTTTCAGAGCTACTGGACACACAACAATTATATATGTAATTCACCATGTATATATTCATCAGTTGATCTACTTTGTCAATTTTATTACGTCCATGCAACCTACACTCTAATAGGTAATGATAGGTCCTAATCCCACCCGTGTATGTGTAGATTGGGTTCATTTTCCCATGCTATGCTCCGGATCCGGCGTTAAATTTGGCAGCACCTCGCCGCCGTTCTCGATACACGTCTCGCAATAAGCAGAGAGGATGTGTAACCGAGAACAACAGGGAGGCAGCGATTTAAATATATGCGTCGGATCCGAGCAAAGCATATGGGAAAACGAACCCAATCTACACATACTGGCTGTCCATGGATAGCGTTGGACAATTGAAGAATCAAGGTTATAAATATGCAAATGCATGCATATTTATAACTATGACGCTTTCGAACGGGAGACACATATTGGTTACGATATCGATGATTCAAGACACATATATAGCTAGCTATCAAGTTTCATCGGAATAGATCAAATAATTAATGGGGGAGGAGGAGTTGTCATTTGTGCTCACCCACGAACGAAGGGGCCGAGCTCGTCAAACACACGGCGAGGTCGTCGAACACCAAACCTCGCAGCGATGAAACAACTGCACAATTAAAACTACACGATCAACACAATTATATATGATGTTTTTCATAGCAAAATCGAAAAATATATGACCTAACTAATAATTCACAAATATATATATGACCCCGTCGGCCTCTGGAAGGCCAAAGAACACCTTTTCGGGAGGTGTCGGTGGTCGGGGTGTCCTGTCGGTGTCGGGTGCCGTGTCGGGGTCGGGGTGCTGTTTGTGGTCGGGGTCGGGGTGTCGTGTCGATGTCGGGGTAGTGCCGTGTCGGTGTCGGGGTCTCGGGTCGGGGTGTCGGGTCGGGTCGGGTCTCGGGGTCTCGGGTCGGGTCGGGGTCTCGGGTCGAGGGTGTCGGTCGGGTGCTTGGTCGGGGGTGGGTACCGTGGTCGGGTCGGGTCGGGTCGGGGTGTCGGGTCGGGTCGGGTCGGGGTGTCGGGTCGGGGTCGGGTGTCGGGGTCGGGTGTCGGGTCGGGTCGGGTCGGGTCGGGGGTGTCGGGTCGGGGTCTCGGGTCGGGTCGGGGTCTCGGGTCGGGGGTGTCGGTCGGGTGCCGGGTCGGGTCCGGGTACCGTGGTCGGGTCGGGTCGGGTCGGGGGTCGGGTGTCGGGTCGGGTCGGGGTGTCGGGTCGGGTCGGGTCGGGGTGTCGGGGTCGGGGTCGGGGTCGGGGTCGGGGTCTCGGGGTCGGGGTGTCTTCTTCTTCTTCTTCCTTTTCCTTTTCTTCCTTTTTTCCTTTTCTTCTTCTTCCTCCTTTTCCTTTTCTTCCTTTTTTTCCTTCTTCTTCTTCTTCTTCTTCTTCTTCTTCTTCTTCTTCTTCTTCTTCCTCCTTTCCTTTTTCCTCTTCTTCTTCTCCTCCTCTCCTCTCTTTTCTTCTTCTTATACTAAACTAAATCTAAACCTAATACTAAACTAAAACTAAACCTATAAACCTAATACTAAACTAAAACTAAACCTATAAACCTAAAACTAAACATAAACCTAAAACTAAAAAACAGAAAAAAGAAAAAAGAAGAAGAAGAAACTCACTGGGCAGCGTGGGGGGGGGCGCTGGTGGCGGCGAGGGTGGAGGAGGCGGCGCGGCCTGGGCGGCGGAGGAGGGGGCGGGCGGCTGGGCGGCGGGCTGGCCTGCCCGGGCGGCGCGAGCGGAGGTGCTGGGCGCCGGAGGTGGCGCCAGACGGCATGGCGGCGGGGCAGCGGGCGGGGGCGCTGGGTGGCGGCGGGTGGTGGGGCGACGGGGGGGGCGCTGGGCGGGGCGGCGGGTGGTGCGAAGGAGGCGAGAGGTGGGAGAGAGAGAGAGAGGGGGGTGGGGCGCCGTTAACGTTCGTGGGGCCCTCCCTCTTTGCCGCCCGCCACCCTTTGCCGTCCGCCCGTGCTCTTTGCCGTCCGCTAGCGGACGGCAAAGAGGGCCCGTTAGGTTTTTTTTTGCAACTCGTCGGTGGGGCCCTCCTCTTTGCCGTCCGCTAGCAGACGGCAGCGAATCTTGCCGTCGCGAGCGGACGGCAAAGAACTGGCTGATGGTAACCTTGGTCTTTGCCATCAGCCAGTTCTTTGCCGTCCGCTTTTGTGTAGCTGATGGCAAGAGTTATTTGCCGTCCGCTAGCGAGACGGCAAAGATCTGGCAGATGGCAAAGTAGCTGATTCCAGTAGTGGGGTCCAAATCCTACTAGGATTTGTAAAGGAAAAGGAAACCGGGGTGGCTCCCTGGCTCCCTGGTGCGGCGTGCGCTAGCGATGGCCTTGGCCTCCTGGCCGGCCGGCTGGCTTGGCGGCTTGGGCCTTTGGCCCAAGGCGGTGAGGCTCTCTTTTTTTTTTTAAATCGGTTTCACGCGCAGAAAAATACAGAGAAAAAATCTAAACGAACTCCAAAATTAATAAAGTAAACTTTCCCGACTCCTAAAAATGAGTGAACAAAATGAACTTTACTCGGGGCCTAAAATGCAATTTTTGAAAACACGATTTTTCCCTAAGGCAATAAACTCCGAGAAAATCCAAAATTTGATTTATTTATTAAATCTTCATTTTCCTAAATTTTGGGAAAGTCATATTATTCCCTCTCTTATTTTGATATTGGAAAAATATTTGAAGATAAAATAAATAAATCCAATGATCCTCTTTTCATAGTTTCGAGAGAACTCAAATCGAAAATTTCAAATCTACAACTCTCTCCATGGGTCCTTGAGTTGCGTTAATTTCTAGGATCAACAAAATGCAAGAAAATATGATATGCATGATGACTTAATGTATAACATTCCAAATTGAAAATTTGGGATGTTACAAACCTACCCCCCTTAAGATGAATCTCGCCCTCGAGATTCGGGTTGGCTTGAAAAAAGGTGAGGGTGATCCTTGAGCAATTCTTCTTCTGTTTCCCAGGTGGCTTCATCCTCAGTGTGGTGGCTCCACTAAACCTTGCAAAACTTGATAACCTTGCTGCGAGTAACTCTGCTGGCATATTCCAGAATCCTGACTGGCTTCTCCTCATATGTTAAATCATCCTTTAACTGAATTGCTTCAAGTGGCACTATATCTCTTAGCGGTACTTCCGCCATCTCGGCGTGACATTTCTTCAGCTGAGAAACATGGAATACATCATGAACTCCTGACAGTCCCTCTGGCAATTCCAGCTTATAAGCAACTTCTCCCATGCGTTGCAAGATCCTATACGGTCCAACGAAATGTGGTGCTAACTTTCCTTTAACTCCAAATCGCTTAACTCCTCGTAGTGGGGATACTCTAAGATAAACTCTGTCTCCAACTTCATATTCTATCGCCTTGCGTTTTGAATCCGCATAGCTTTTCTGTCTGGACTGGGCTACCTTGAGCCTATCGCGAATCAACTTAACCTTGTGTTCAGACTCCTTGATCAAATCTGGTCCAAACAACTGACGGTCTCCAGCTTCGTCCCACGATAACGGTGTCCTGCACCTCCTTCCGTACAAAGCCTCGAAAGGTGCCATCTTTAAGCTGGTTTGGTAACTGTTGTTATAAGAAAAACTCTGCATATGGCAAGTTATCATCCCAACTAGATCCATAATCTAGTGCACAAGCTCTCAGCATATCCTCCAAAATCTGATTGACTCTCTCGGTCTGTCCATCGGTCTGTGGGTGGAAAGTTGTACTGAATTCCAGCCTGGTTCCCATTGTTTCGCGTAACCGATTCCAAAACTTTGAGGTAAATTGGGTTCCTCTATCGTCACGATACTCCTCGGAACTCCGTGCAAACACACAATTCTGGTCATGTATATCTTTGCCAACTTAGCACTGCTATAGGTAGTCTTGATCGAATGAAATGAGCTACCTTCGTCAAGCGGTCGACTATAACCCAAATCGAGTCATAGCTCGGACGAGTCTTTGGCAAACCTGTGATGAAATCCATGCCTAGCTTATCCCACTTCCATTCGGTATCGGCAATGGTTGCAACAATCCTGCTGGCTTCGATGTTTCGCCTTCACTCTTTGACATACATCACAAACTGCTACATACTCGCAATATCCTTCTTCATTCCGGTCCACCGAATGTTTCCTTCAAATCTAAATACATCTTGGTATTTCCTGCGTGAATCGAATAGGGTGAATCATGTGCCTCTTGCAGAATCAACTTCCTGATCTCCGGGTCATTTGGCACATAAACACGGTCCTCAAACCATAGGGTATCGCGCTCATCCTCACGAAATCCCTTAGCTTTTCCTTCGCTCATTTTCTCCTTTATAGAGGCAACTTCCTTATCTGCCTTTTGAGCTTCTCTGATTTTGTCCATCAACGTAGACTGAATCTCCAATGCTGCTACATAGCCTCTCGGAACTATTTCCAAACATAGCCCTCGAAGGTCTTCGGCTAACTCCTTGGGTATTCCTCCCACCGTTAGTGTATTGACATGGCTCTTATGGCTCAATGCGTCTGCTACAACGTTAGCCTTCCCGGGGTGATAATGCAATCTCATATCATAATCCTTAATAAGCACCAACCATCTCCTCTGTCTGAGATTTAATTCCTTCTGCGTGAAGATGTACTTCAAACTCTTGTGATCCGTGTACACCTCACAATGATTTCAAATGAGAAAATGTCTCCATGTCTTCAATGCATGCACAACGGCTGCTAACTCCAAATCATGTGTGGCATAATTCAACTCATGAGGCTTAAGCAGTCGTGAAGCATCTGAAACAACTCTTCCTTCCGGCATAAGCACTGCTCCAAGTCCTCGGCGTGAAGCGCCATAATACACCTCATAATCCTTGGTGCGATCCGCAAAATTAACATTGGTGAGGTAACCAATCTTTTCTTCAACTCCTCAAAACTTGCCTCACAATCCTCAGTCCATATGAACTTGGTATCCTTTTTCAGCAATTCCGTCATAGGCTTTGCAATCCTTGAGAAATTCTCAATGAATCTTCGGTAGTATCCTGCGAGTCCAAGGAAACTCCGGATCTCTCCAACTGTCGTTGGTGCTTCCCATTTGGTTACGGTCTCAACCTTCATGGGGTCAACTGCTATCCCTTCTCCGGATATAACATGTCCAAGAAATCCAACTTCCTTTAGCCAAAACTCACATTTGCTGAACTTGGCATATAACTGATGTTCCCTCTGTTTCTCCAAAACCAATCGCAAATGTTCCTTATGTTCTTCTTCATTCTTCAAGAAAACCAAAATATCATCTTTGAACACCACGACGAACTTATCCAAAAACTCCATAAACACTTTGTTCATCAGGTTCATGAAATAGGCTGGCGCGTTAGTCAGTCCAAATGACATAACGGTATATTCATACAGTCCATATCTCGTGGTAAATGCTGTCTTAGGTATGTCCTGCTCCCGAATCTTCAACTGATGGTACCCTGATCGCAAATCGATCTTGGAAAACACTTTAGCTCCTTGCAAACGATCAAACAGATCATTTATCATAGGTAGTGGGTACTTGTTCTTGATCTTTACTTGATTTAAACCACGATAGTCTACAACCATCCTTAATGATCCATCCTTCTTCTCTACTAAAAGTACGGGTGATCCCCAAGGCGAAGAACTTGGGCGTATATAACCTTTATCCATTAGCTCCTTAATCTGCTTCTTGATTTCCGCCAAATCCTGTGCGGGCATCCTGTATGGTCGCTTCGATATTGGGCCTGTACCACTGGTACTTCTTCCTGCACAACTCCTGATAAGGAATTTACTTGTGCTCTCCTCGGCTCATGCCGTGATACATACTTGATTCTCCTCCCTTCTGGGGTGGTAAGCAAAATTGACTTAGTGGCGCAATCTATGTTCCCTCCATACTTCGATAACCAATCCATGCCTAATATCACATCCAATCCTTGGGATTCCAGAACTATTAGGTCCGAGGGAAAAACATAGTGTCCAATCTTTAATGGCAGTCGATCACACCATATACTAGCCATATATTGTGCTCCGGGTGATGTTACTAGCATGGGTGACCTAAGGGCTTGGGTTGGTAATTTGTACTTATCCACAAATCCCCTTGATATGTATGAATGTGATGCACCAGTATCGAAAAGAACTAGTGCAGTAAATGACTTAACCAAAAACTTATCGATTACTGCATCGGGCTGATCTTCAACCTCCTCCACGGTAACGTGGTTCACTTGTCCTTTATTGAAAGGGTTTGGCTTCTTTCCAAAGCTTCCATTTACACCTTGGCCTTCGGGAAATTCATTTGCATAATGTACGTTCTTGGAACACTTGTAACAGGTGACATGACTCAAGTCTTTCTTGGTTGGGGTTGATGGTGTGGTCCGGTTCTGGCCGTTCCTTCCTCCATTCCCATTTCCATTTTTGTGGCCATTATGGTTGTGCGAACTACCTCCTCCATGGGTATCTGGAACTGAACTCCTGTTTAGGGGCATAACGGGCTCTGCTTGGGCTCGAGTTATACTTCCCTGCCCATACTTCCTCTTGCGGTTCTCAATTTGCTGCTGCTTTCCTTCAATCATGAGGGCACGGTCTACCAACTCCTGGTAGTTATTGAAACTTGCTACCATCAACTGCATGCTTAATTCATCATTCAGTCCTTCGAAACTTCTCCTACTTAGCTGCATCGTAGCAATGTCATCTGGGGGCATAACGTGCTAACTTACTAAAATCATCCACATCTCGCCAACAGTCCTTCCTCCTTGGCGTAAGTTGCGAAACTCACGCTTCTTCATGGCCATAGCTCCTGCTTGAGACATGGGCAGTCGGAAAGCTTGTTGAAACTGATCCCATGTGGCAAAGTGTCTCTGAGGTAAGTGGCTGTAAAATTCTCCCACCATCTTGCTGCGGGTCCTTCAAGCTGGTGTGCAGCAAACTTCACCTTTTCTCCATCTGTACATCCTGCAGTGGTCAACTCCCTCCCTACCTTACGGAGCCAATCATCTGCTACTATCGGCTCGGTGCTACTAGAAAACACCGGCGGGTTCAGCCTTAAGAAACGTGTCAAGTGATCTGCAGGTGGTGGTGGCGGTGGGTTGTTGTTGTTGCCTTGGTTCTGTACCAATGTTTGGATCAAAGTGTTCTGCTGCTGGATCAACTGGGTGATCTCTGGCGGGAAAACAAACCCGGGGTCGCGTCTCGGGGGCATCTGATGGGTTTAGAAAAGATGAGAAATTAAGAAATAGAGTGAGGTCTAAGGAGAAACACTACCCAAATGTATATGAGCAAATGCACACAAAATCACTTCATTCAATTCAAACAAAGGGCTTACAACGATCTAACTATCGCAAAAGTGCGTGTACTATGATGTTACATGGAGGTAATACTACTAATGTGTGGGGGTCATCTACTAATTTGAACCGGTGGAAGACTCCATGATGTCTGCTCCAGCTTCGTCTTCAAAGTCGGGTTCACTTGGATGCGAATCGGTGTCGTCGATGATGATGTAGTTGCTCGGACAGCCGATGTACTTGTCTCCATTATTGAGCACCAATTTCTTCTTGAGTTCTTCAATCTCATACTTAAGATTGTTATTTTGTCTTGCTACAGCTACGATCTCGTCCATGTAGTCCTTACGTGTAGAATTTAGTTCTTCTTCAAGTTCGATGATCCTTCCCTTCGCATCCTTCAATTCGATCATATCATTGCACATCTGGTTCTCCTGGCGTCGAATGTGCTGGTTTAACTCCTGGATGAAAGCTGCAATGGATCTATCCTTCTTGGTGCTTACTATCTGCCATTGTTCATCTCGGCGTCCGCAAATCTGATAGATGGTGTCCTTGAGGTCTTCCTGGTAAACTTCTCCAATGCGTCCCATGGTGATATGAGCTGCCATGCTCTTTCCTGACTCGAGGTTGGTGCAATCGAAAACACTATCTATAGGCTTGGTGATTGGGGCGAATGTCCTTCCCGGAACGTGAGCTTGAATCTTCCAGTGCTCTTCTTCAGGCAGAGTGGCATTGAAAGTCCCGGTGAAACTTGGTAGTCCAATGTTCAGGTACTTGGTGACTTCCTTCAAGTGAAATCCAAAAGGTGTGCCTTCATCTGGTTGGGCGTACTTGATCTTCGCGTCCGTCATCCTAAAGAGTAGAAAAGATGAGGAGTTAGAAAATGAGAAGAGAATAGTGATCTATGGTTTTAACTTAGTGGTCGTGTCCTATAGTCAGCGTGTGTGCTCTGATACCATCTCTCAGAGCGACCCGACCGAATGGATCAAGTCTCGTGCTCGGTGTCATCCTGGATCAAGAATCCGACACCACACAAGCTTGAAGGATTTATAACAGAGTAGCAATCACACACTTATTACATCGTTGCCCAAAAGAGGACTTATTACAATAAATATGGCTTAAGGCCATCTAATAACGATAACAGCGGAAGACTTGGAAGATAAGTGAGTCCATCAACTCCAGCCGCATCACCGAGTATAGAACCACGACCTAAAGCACCTTACTGTCGTTCGAAAAGTCTCGCAACATGAAAGTTGCAGCCGAAAACAGGTCAGCACATGGAATATCTTGGCAATGTAACACATAGAGAATAATGAATGATAAGCCTGTACTACATGCATATGTGGCTGGTGGAAAAGCTCTCTGATTACTGATTTTGCATAAAGCCAGTTTTTCCCTACTGCAAAGGAATAAATTTGTTTAACTATCATGGTGGTTGTTAAACATTGAGAATGGTTGACAGCATCCTCAATCCCAATTAAAAGTACTCATTAAAAACCCAACAATATTAATTAGAGTAACATGTTGAGATTCGCATGATATTCAAGTACTAGATACTCAAGATGTCCATAACCGGGGACACGACTAATCATGGTTAGTTTATACACTCTGCAGAGGTTTGCGCACTTTTCCCCACAAGACTCGATCGCCTCCGTTTGGTTTCTCGCACTACATGGTGTTTGAGAAACGGATGACCGAGACATAGTCTTTCAGAGGCGTTTGCACCTTACGATGGGTAGACCGTACCACCTATAACCCCTACATCTGCTAGTCTACCACTGTAAGAGTTCACACGACTTAATCAACTATGCTAGAGCCCAAAATAGCTTGTGGCTGCACACGGAAGTTACTAGCATGAATGATCTTATGATCCCTTTGAGCACAGGTGGCGGTCGAAGAAAAACAGGCAAGTCTGATAGAAACCAGGTGCCTCAATCCACCCGGATGTGTGTTTAAGTTGCCACCTTAAATAATCCATTACTTTAACAATCTCACATCTGTCATGGAATACACTCACCCAATCCACGTCTACTAGCATAGCATAGCATAATAAGCAAACGTAGAAGTAACTCCCAAGGTTTCATAAGTAAAACAGGTAATAGGTACTACCTCAATCTACTTCCCATCCCACAATTTATTTAGATCCTAATCATGCAAGTGTTTGAGGATTGATCTAATGCATAGAAACTAGGTGGTAGTAAAGGTATGATCAAGTGTTACTTGCCTTGCTGATGATCCGCGAAACCTAGAGATTCGAAGTAACAAGTGGCGCACACCGGGTGATCTATCGCAGACAAACAACAAGCATACAATAAGTACTCATCTAATGCACGGGTAAATCTGGAATAAAAGATCTGACCAGAAAATTCAACTTAAGAACCCTGGTTGCAAAAGAAAACGAATCAAACAAAACAACGGAGAACATCCGGCGGAAGAAAACAGGTCGGTTCTAGCAAGTTGAAACTAGGTCAAATTTTACAGTATCAAAGTTTGTTCAGGTTGATTAGTCGGAACGGCGGTTTCGAAACGAAACTCCAGGCGATTGAATCACCTGATTCCGATAAACGAGCGAGAAGATAAACTAGAACGAAGATCGGATCTGAAAACGCTATCAGAAAAATAGCGGAATAATTCCGATGAGAAAGAAAACGACGAACGGTTGAACAAACGGACGTTCATTAACCAAAGCAAACCGGTGATCACGTTCGTTAGGACGAACGGTCCGGCGAACGCTTGCTAAACAAAACCGGAAAGAAAAACCGGCGAGAAAAATCGATCTAGGGTTTCGGAAAGAAAACCGAAACAAAAATCCGATCTAGAAAACCGGGCGAAACCGGAAAGATTCTGAAAAACCAAACCGAGGAAAAGAAAAGGTGACGCGCTGGGCTAGTACCTCAAGAGGCGAGGGGCTCCGTGGCGGCGTTGGGTGGCGGCGGCACTTGGCGGCGGCGGTGTAGGGCGGCGGCGGTGTAGGGCTGCGGCTGCTGGGTGGCGGCGCTGCTGCTGCAAGGAGGAGAGGAGAGGAGAGGTGTTGGTTTGATGTGTTAGAGGGGGGTGCTTGGTATTTATATTGGGGAGGGAGGGTTTTGCTTGGAGTAGGGAAAAGAATTAGAGTAGGATTAGGAATCCTAGGAATAAAAAACGGAATAACGAAACGGGTCCAAATCCTACTAGGATTTGTAAAGGAAAAGGAAACCGGGGCGGCTCCCTGGCTCCCTGGTGCGGCGTGCGCTAGCGATGGCCTTGGCCTCTTGGCCGGCCGGCTGGCTTGGCGGTTGGGCCTTTGGCCCAAGGCGCTGCGGCTCTCTTTTTTTTTTATATAAATCGGTTTCGCGCGCAGAAAAATACAGAGAAAAAATCTAAACAAACTCCAAAATTAATAAAGTAAACTTTCCCCGACTCCTAAAAATGAGTCGAACAAAATGAACTTTTACTCGGGCTTAAAATGCAATTTTGAAAACACGATTTTCCCCAAGGCAATAAACTCCGAGAAAAATCCAAAATTTGATTGATTTATTAAATCTTCATTTTCCTAAATTTTGGGAAAGTCATATTATTCCTCTCTTATTTTTGATATTGGAAAAATATTTGAAGATAAAATAAATAAATCCAATGATCCTCTTTTCATAGTTTTGAGAGAACTCAAATACGAAAATTTCGAAATCTACAACTCTCTCCGCGGGTCCTTGAGTTGCGTGAATTTCTAGGATCAACAAAATGCAAGAAAATATGATATGCATGATGACTTAATGTATAACATTCCAAATTGAAAATTTGGGATGTTACACAAACTTTACTCATTTTATGATTCATCTTAGAAATTTGATTCATTTCCACCCTTACATGAACCCTAACTCATTTGAGCCGCATCCGCATCCGATTTGTTTCCACTTTTACATGAACCCTAACTAATTAGATGCAACTAAAATATAAAGAAACCCTAGGCAGTGGTAGGGGCGAGGGAGGAGCAGGCGTGCTCACCTCGGGTGCCTGCGACGAGGGAGGAGCAGGCGGCGTCGAGGTCAAGGTCGGGGCTCGGGCGCGCGGCCGATGGCGGCGTCGAGGTCGGGGTCGGGGGCGGCGTCCGGGCGGTGTTGAGGTCGGGCGGGGCGGCGTTGAATCTGGGGTCGGGCGGCGAGAGGGGTGTGTGGAGGAGGCGTGCATGACGGCGGCGAGAGTGGAGAGTTGGATTTGGGGAAGTGGCCGTGAGGAAGGGCGAACCCGTGGTTAAGTCGAGTAGCAGAGCACGTCCAGAAGCGCATGCTCTGCTACTAGCTACAGCAGCGTTCGGGATACACGCCATCGCTACTCCTTTCTCTTTTTCCCCCTTTTTCATTTAGTTTTCTTCACATTTTATTTTTTTTCCTTTCACCTTATTCTATTTCTTTCATTTTCAATTATCTTTCTTTTTTGCTTTCCATTTAATTTTATATCCTTTAGCAGTAGCGAGTTTAGATTAAAACGCGCTGCTACAAAGAAAGTAGCGGTAGCGCGGTTCGTTACAGGTCGCTACTACTATGTGTAGCCTATCGGCTAAGCCGTGGGAATTTTAGTTGTAACGTGTTTAGAGCAAGACGCGCTACTGCTAGAACTTTGTCTGTAGTGCGGTTTGCTCAGGCGCGCTACTCCTAATTAGCACAAGCGTGCTTTTTTGACCCTCGCTACTGCTAAAGTTCTGTGTATAAGGTTTTCCCTAGTACTGAATTAAGCGTCTTGATCTATCTCTATAAATCTTGATGCCCAATATATAAGCATCTTCACCGAGGTCTTTCATTGAAAAACTTTTGTTCAAATATCCTTTTATGCTATCCAGAAATTCTATATCATTTATAATCGACAATATGTTGTCCACATATAATATTAGAAATGCTACAGAGGTCCCAGTCACTTTCTTGTAAATAGAGGCTTCTCCAAAAGTCTGTATAAAACCATATGCTTTGATCACACTACCAAAGCATTTATTCCAACTCCGAGAAGCTTGCACCAGTCCATAAATGGATCGCTGGAGCTTGCACACTTTGTTAGCACCTTTCGGATCTACAAAACCTTCTGGCTGCATCATATACAACTCTTCTTCCAGACATCCATTCAGGAATCCAGTTTTGACATCCATTTGCCAAATTTCATAATCATAAAATGCAGCAATTGCTAACATGATTCGGACAGACTTAAGCATCGCTACGGGTGAGAAAGTCTCATCGTAGTCAACCCCTTGAACTTGTCGAAAACCTTTCGCAACAAGTCGAGCTTTGTAGACAGTAACATTACCATCAGTGTCAGTCTTCTTCTTGAAGATCCATTTATTCTCGATGGCTTGCCGATCATCGGGCAAGTCAACCAAAGTCCACACTTTGTTCTCATACATGGATCCCATCTCGGATTTCATGGCCTCAAGCCATTTTGCGAAATCTGGGCTCGTCATCGTTTCCTCATAGTTCGTAGGTTCGCCATGGTCAAGTAACATGACCTCCAGAATAGGATTACCGTACCACTCTGGTGTGGATCTTACTCTGGTTGACCTACGAGGTTCGGTAGTAACTTGATCTGAAGTTTCATGATCAATATCATAAGCTTCCTCACTAATTGGTGTAGTCGTCACAGGAACCGGTTTCTATGATGAACTACTTTCCAATAAGGGAGCAGGTACAGTTACCTCATCAAGTTCTACTTCCCTCCCACTCACTTCTTTCGAGAGAAACTCCTTCTCTAGAAAGGATCCAAATTTAGCAACAAATGTCTTGCCTTCGGATCTGTGATAGAAGGTTTACCCTATAGTCTCCTTTGGATATCCTATGAAGACACATTTCTCCGATTTGGGTTCGAGCTTATCAGGTTGAAGTTTTTTCACATAAGCATCGCAGCCCCAAACTTTAAGAAACGACAACTTTGGTTTCTTGTCAAACAATAGTTCATAAGGCGTCGTCTCAACGGATTTTGATGGTGCCCTCTTTAACGAGAATGCAACTGTCTCTAAAGCATAACCCTAAAATGATCGCGGTAAATCAGTAAGAGACATCATAGATCGCACCATATCTAGTAAAGTACGATTATGACGTTCAGACACACCATTACGCTGTGGTGTTCCGGGTGGCGTGAGTTGTGAATCTATTCCGCATTGTTTCAAACTCGTAACTCAAATACACTCCTCCACGATCAGATCGTAGAAACTTTATTTTCTTGTTACGATGATTTTCCACTTCACTCTGAAATTCTTTGAACTTTTCAAATGTTTCAGACTTATGTTCCATTAAGTAGATACACCCATATCTACTCAAATCATCTGTGAAAGTGAGAAAATAATGATACCCTCCGCGAGCCTCAATATTCATTGGACCACATACATCAGTATGTATGATTTCCAATAAATCTGTTGCTCGCTCCATAGTTCCGGAGGACGGCGTTTTAGTCATCTTACCCATTAGGCATGGTTCACAAGTACCAAGTGATTCATAATCAAGTGATTCCAAAAGTCCATCAGTATGGAGTTTCTTCATTCGCTTTACACCAATATGACCTAAACGGCAGTGCCACAAATAAGTTGCACTATCATTATCAACTCTGCATCTTTTGGTGTTGATGCCACTGATGCCACTGTTGGGGAACGTAGTAATTTCAAAATAATTCCTACGCACACGCAAGATCATGGTGCTGCATAACAACGAGAGGTGAGAGTGTGTCCACGTACCCTCGTAGACCGTAAGCGGAAGCGTTAGCACAACGCGGTTGACGTAGTCGTATGTCTTCACGATCCGACCAATCTAAGTACCGAACGTACGACACCTCCGAGTTCAGCACACGTTCAGCTCGATGACGTCCCACGAACTCCGATCCAGCAGAGCTTTGCGGGAGAGTTTCGTCAGCACGACGGCATGATGACGGTCTTGATGATGCTACCAACGCAGCGCTTCGCCTAAGCACCACTACGATATTACTGAGGTGGAATATGGTGGAGGGGGGCACCGCACATGGCTAAGAGATCAATGATCAATTGTTGTGTCTAGAGGTGCCCCCTTGCCCCCGTATATAAAGGAGCAAGGGGGAAGGCGGCCGTCCAAGCAGGAGGGCGCGCCAGGGAGGAGTCCTACTCCCACCGGGAGTAGGACTCCCTGCTTTCCTAGTTGGAGTAGGAGGGGGAAGGAAGGGAGAGAGGAGAGGAAGGAAAGGGGGGCGCCCGCCCCCCCCCCCCCACTCCTTGTCCAATTCGGACTAGAGGGGGAGGGGGCAGGCGGCCTGCCCTGGCCGCCCCTCCTCTTCTCCACTAGGGCCCATGAGGCCCAATAAACCCCCCGGGGGGGTTCCCGTAACCCCCCGGTACTCCGGTATATGTCCGAAACCTCCCGAAAACACTTCCGGTGTCCGAACATAGTCATCCAATATATCGATCTTTACATCTCGGCCATTTCGAGACTCCTCGTCATGTCCGTGATCATATCCGGGACTCCGAAATAACTTCGGTACATCAAAAAACAAAAAACTCATAATATCGATCGTCACCACACTTTAAGCGTGCGGACCCTACGGGTTCGAGAACTATGCAGACATGACCGATACACGTCTCCGGTCAATAACCAATAGAGGAACCTGGATGCTCATATTGGTTCCCACATATTCTACGAAGATCTTTATCGGTCAAACCGTATAACTACATACGTAGTTCCTTTTGTCATCGATATTTTACTTGCCCGAGATTCGATCGTCGGTATCTCAATACCTAGTTCAATGTCATTACCGGCAAGTCTCTTTTACATGTTATGTAATGCATCATCCCGCAGCTAACTCATTAGTCACATTGCTTGCAAGGCTTATAGTGATGTGCATTACCGAGAGGGCCCAGAGATACCTCTCCGACAATCGGAGTGACAAATCCTAATCTCGAAATATGCCAACTCAACAAGTACCTTCGGAGACACCTGTAGAGCTCCTTTATAATCACCCAGTTACGTTGTGACGTTTTGTAGCACACAAAGTGTTCCTCCGGTAAACGGGAGTTGCATAATCTCGTAGTCATAGGAACATGTATAAGTCATGAAGAAAGCAATAGCAACATACTAAACGATCAAATGCTAAGCTAACGGAATGGGTCAAGTCAATCACATCATTCTCCTAATGATGTGATCCCGTTAATCAAATGACAACTCATGTCTATGGCTAGGAAACTCAACCATATTTGATCAACGAGCTAGTCAAGTAGAGGCATACTAGTGACACTATGTTTGTCTATGTATTCACACATGTATTATGTTTCCAGTTAATACAATTCTAGCATGAATAATAAACATTAATCATGATCTGAGGAAATAAATAATAACTTTATTATTGCCTCTAGGGCATATTTCCTTCAGGAACTGGGTGGGCTGGCTGTGTGCAGGCTCCGCGCCGTTGGATCACAAGGACGGCTCCGCATCGTTGTCTCGTGGGGCGATCCGCGAGAGGCGATCCTATTGGTTCTGCTCGGCTGCTCGCCCACCACTGACTCCGTGAAAAAAAATGTTGTTATTGGGCCCAAAAGGAAACCAAGCTCTGGTTGGGCCGTTGAATTGCGTCGTTTTTTTGCATCATTTGCTCTGTTTTTTGTGAACGTGCTAGCTCTGTATTTTTGCATCGTTTGCGCTGTTTTTGCATCATTTGAAATCAATTGACACTGCGTAGCAAATGACCAATTTTTAAGGGCCAAATTTATTTTTATCATGCAAAATGGCCACAAACTATTCAAAATTGTCTCTTTTTGTTCATATAATATATATGACCACGGATTCCCACGCGTGCGATTAGCTTCTTTTTCTTCTTCTTTTTTAAACCACTGTTTCTCACGCGTGTACACTCCCGATGTTGCGGTGGGTTTGAAAACGGGTTACTTCACATTTGACCCCGTTATTGCCACGGCCAAATAACACGTAGCACTACGGCTATTTAAGCCACCCTCTGCCTCTACCATCCCTCATCCATCTCCCTTCTTGCTCTTCGACCCCTTCTCCGTCTTCTGCACATCCCTCAGCCATGCAGTACACCGGACCAACCTACCGCTTTCCACCCACCGTGCCGGAGAGGCTCTACCCTACTGGTGTGTACGTTGATCGCACACTATGTGTGTGGCCGATATCAAGGCTGAGGACCGCAAGGAACTTCACCGAGTTCTTCCTCACGTCCGGCTACCACCACTTCCCGAGGGGATCTCCAACGATGTTCCACGTCGAGGAGGTCATCCAAAACCGGGTGGTGGTTGCTCTCCTTGCCCACTTCACCAACACATTCGACGCCTTCTACCTCCTCGGACGGGTGTTTTGGTGTGGCTCCGAGTTCATCGCTTTCACCACCCACAACAGGTTCACGGAGTACAACAACATCTTCCCCACCGCAACGCGCATGCACACTCTTCCATACTCCATCGACAACGCCCCGGAGGAGCAATGAAAAGGGCGCCCGGAGGAGGAGCGAGGTGGAGAAGGCGGCGGCTAGGGTTCTAAACCCTCTATCTTTTTTAGTCTATGTTATGTTAAGTTGTAATTGAACTATGTTGGAATTGCTATGGGCTTGTTGGCCCTTTTCTTAAATTATATTATTAAGTTTTCTATCTATTCTATTATCAAGTTCTTCCTAGTTTGAGATATGTGATCGTGCTATGGGCTTGTTGGCCCTATATTGGGACTACATATTTGTTGATTATTTTCTTAGAGAGCTCGGTTTGTTAGTAGGGTTCCCTTGTTAGTAACCACCTTGTGCATGCAAGCAAGCTTTGTTAGTAGGGATGAATGAGTACAACTAAGCAAGGGATTGGCTCTTTTTTTACACAAGACACAAATATATAGCCACCTAGCTAGAAGAGAGGAACCAGCGACAGTGACCGTCGCTACATCCGTGGCGGCTGGCATGCAAGAAAGCTTCTCAGTCTGTGCATCATGGCAGACGCATCGGCGCATGCATGCTCGGTCGGCGCATCGTGGGATCGTGGCATCGTCACATGCAGGCTCGATCGACACATGCATGTAGGCTTTGTTGGGTGCATGCTTAGCAGGCTTCTGTCCTGGCGGCGCGCGCAGACGTTTAATGCAAGGGATGGCCCAATGAAACTATGCCCAATGGTCAAACAGTGACACCATCCAACGCGGCCCCACTTGTCAGGTCGAACGGACGACACAGTCCAGCGTGGCCCCACTAGTCAGAGTTAACGGTCAAGCCTTTGACCCGACGGCAACGTCCGTTGTGCCCAGTTATGAGGGTTTCTGGCAAGGGAGTGGGGAAAATTGAGCAAAAGTTAAGAGCGCGGGGATGAATGAGTAGAGCTAAGGATTCAGGGGCACATATGTAAAAATACCTTATTTATAAGCTGATACACTTCCTATTAAGCAAGATGCTCAAGTGAATGGAAATGAACCTTCTATCGGGGAAGATGCTCAAGTGAATGGAAATGAGCCCTCCCCTCGAGAGAAACAGAGAAAAAATAGGACAAAGTTGGTGAATTTGATGAAGATGTTGAATTTAAGCACCAAGATGATGGATTTTCTCGATTTTCTCAGTGTCATGAATTTGTGGAAGTTGGAGGTATTGATGTTGCTGGACTTGGTGAAGTTGTTTACATTGAAGGTGCTCCTGGTGCTAAAGTAGTTTGTGTGACTCACGAGGAAGGTTGGACAATCAAGTGAAGTTAGAAAAGAAAGGCATATGAGACAGTTTCATCATTGTATGTTTTTGCAGTCTCCAAGTACATAAGGAGCGGGAGGAAGCTAGAAAAGTAGAAAGTTGTAGATGTGGCAATGTAATATTTTTTGAACTATGAGTTGGACATGATATATTGTGATTCCTTTTGTTGAGCAATGTAGTTAGAATGGTAGTGGCACAACCACAATTACAAGAACTTTTTCGTCGCACGCATTAGTCGCACAACCACAATTCATAGGGGTGAAGTCACCGTTGCAGCGTTGGGTTCAGTGGAACCCAATGAAATTTGTTAGATACACACATATAGGTAGGTAGCCTAGACCCAATAGAAAAATTAGGATGACACCATTAAATAATAATGCCATGTGGAATAGGCTAAAAAGGCGAAAAGCCAATAAAAAATTACCTCTCAATCATGAATTTTACTTGTATGATGATGTTGTATGCAGGAATCACGATGTCGTTACTTGTTCTGTTCCCCAAGACCACAACTCACCTCTGGACATCTCGTCTCTGTTGTTCATCCGTCCCTTCATTGTCGTACCTAGCGGCAAGTAGACAATGACAGCAAACCATCGATTGTATTATAAATTTAAGGAACTGCCTAGTGAGATCACATTATCATATATTTTCCTCTTGTATATGTTTTCTCCAGCATGATAGTATGGTATGGACATTTTCCCCTAGTTTAGTATTCTTTTTCTCACATAGACATTATACTATGTTGGTTTTTTTATTTACGACATGGACAACATATGTCCTTATCACACCTTTGCTTCATATCAGCCATGACAACCTTTTAGAATCCTTTCAAACTTTGATGCATGGTATTTTTTGATGATCTCTATAAGATATAGGAAAAATAATTCGTGACACCAATTAAAACCAACAAGTTCATAGAAAATTTTGGCTTGGCCTTTGTTGAAAATGGCACAAATCAAGTGTGCCAGAAATTTAACATAATGTTGAGAAATCAATATTTTGTCAAACCATTTGCAACACAAATATATTTCCTGAATAAAGAAACACATGGAGCAACTAAAATAACTTGTTGACTTGGCTTGATGGCTAGTACAACAAGCAATATTTGCATCCGTTAACAAAGTTGCTTGTCGACATTACGATATGGCTTGATGCCCAAACAAAAATTTCATCATTTCATTTATGCATGTCCGCAAGAATGTATATTTCATTTCATTTAGATTTACTAGGATGCCCTCATCACCTAGGGAGAAAGAGAGGACCGAGTTGCCGATTGAGATTGTGAGACCGGCTATATGTTATAGTGGAAGGAGAAGACATAGGAATGGAGAGGGAGGGAGAGAAGATTGGGGGGGGTAGCTAACCACTAATGGAGGAGAGAGTGCCTTAACTTAATGCATGTGTGAGGGGCGTGGAGGAGAGAGGGAGATAGTAAATCTAGCTAGGGCTTAATCAATTAGCTAGATCTACCTAGTCCTCCTCAGCTAGATCTAATGATGTGAAGGTACACTAGTAGAAAAAAACCGATTTGTCCCGGTTTGTGAGGGCCATTTGTCCCGGTTCCCGAACCGGCACTAAAGGGTCGTCACTAAAGCCCTGTCCCTTTAGTCCCGGTTCGCCCAGGAACCGAGACATATGGGGCTCCACGCGGCCGCTGCCGCTTGCCCAGGAAGGGGGGCCTTTTGTCCCGGTTGGTGCCACCAACCGGGACTAAAAGGCTTCCACGTGTCAGCATTTCAGGGGCTGGGTTTTTTGTTTTTTCCTGAAGGGGGGTGGGTTGGGGGTTTTGTAGGGTTAATTTAGGGGTTTCATATATTGTGTTAGCTAGCTAATAGAGAGAAGTGTCCTCTCTTATCTCTGTGCTTGGTCGACGCTACGTATAGAGAGGACTCAACACGCTAGCTAGCTAGTAAGGAAATGAAGGAAACTATTAAGTACAGAAGATCGTCATGAACATATACAAAGAGAAGTGATAAAACCTCTCCTTCTCTCCGAGATATTGGTCGAACAACAAGTTTTCAGTATATCTTATCGACGGTACTGGTATATATATATATATATATATATATATATATATATATATATATATATATATATATATATATATATATATATACATACATACAATGTATAAGATCTCTTACAATAACCTAACATATGAACTCAACTTCCACATGCATGGTGGTATTTTCCGGCTTTATTGATGGCGTGGTCTAGAAAGAATCCAGCCAATTTCTCTTGAATTGCTTGCATGCGATCTTGTGGTAGGAGTTCATTCCGCATCTCCCACATCTAATTTGAATAAGGGGTCAATACATATATATATGAATGAAATTCAACAGAAATGATGGTAATAAAATAAATTTGTTAATATTTTTGGAGTAAAATGCATGCGCTGTCCTAATTCTTTTGCAGAAATGTCAAGTGGGTCCTAAATCTATGAAAATGCACATCCCAGTCCCAAATCTTTCATAAGTGGTTCATTGGAGGTCCTATTGACCTCTGACCCTGTTGACCGGCTGAGGTGGCCTTTGACCACCGCCATGTAGGCAGTATATTTTGCACAAAACCCCCTGCGAAGATGTATCCTCTAATATCATGGACTTCGGGCCTCCTCCGTGCTGCAAGGATGCCACCGCCATCTCTCCTGCCGGCTCCTCTTCCCCCCGTGTTCAGTGACCACCTTCTCCAGCAGCTCGATGCACCTCCTCGCGCCACCCGCTGGTAGCATCACGTCCGCCCACACCAGCGCCGGGAAGTTGTCCCCGACACCCTCTTCCTCTCTCGACAACCTCTTAGATCAGACCACCCGACATGCCGCCGGCCAGGTGTGTGTGAGAGGTCTCGAGGACCCATGCCACGCCACGTGTGCCATCCGACGCAGATCCCGAAGCCGACGCGGATCGATCAAGCTAGAAGGAGTGTAAAGTGCGACGTACGTACGTGAGCTAGCTCCCTGAATATCCATCCACCTGCCTGCCTGCTTAAATCCAGCTTCGTGACATTGGTCACCAGGTTCATGTCGCGCTGCACCATGTAGCTAGCTAGTGATGTTATTGCCGAGGGAACTTGAGCACGCAGCCACGTACCACGCAGTCAAGCTGCAGGCGGGCTCGTTTGTCTAGTCTCGCGCTGTCGCGCACCTCCTGCCGGCCATCACTGTGACTGAGCTCACCGGCACGCGAGTCCTCAATTTGGCCGTCGCTCACCGTGGTGGCTTACCTCGCCGGAGACTATGAACGAGGAGGCCGTGGCCAAACTGCCTTGACTGCGAGGATCCTGAAGAAGGGGCAGAGCTCGAATAGGGAGGAACAGGTCTCGAGAATTGTCGGCGTGACCCAGTGACGGAGCTGTTGTGTGCTCGGCCACTGTGCACGCGGCGGCCATGGCACGGCGGGTGTGGTGCTAGCATTTGGGCGCTCGAGCAGTGGCCCTCGAGGACGACGGGCCCACTACCTGGCGGCGGCCGACACTAATTGCTCCTGCGTAAACTGGGCGAGTGCGCCATGCACGCACATCAGCTTGGCAGAGCGCCAGGATCCGGCCGACGAGCCAGAGGAAGAGGCATCGTGCCAAGTCTCTGTCGTCTTCGCCGTTCTTCTTTCAGAGCCCGAGGTAGAGAAGGCCGGTGAAGGGAACAAGCGGGAGCAGCGCTTGCATTGATTGGCTTACTGCAGTGCCGAGTTGCATGAAGAGGGCCATGAATTTAGAATATATCGCTTCGCGGGGGGTTCTGTGCAAAATAGTGCTTACATTGCAGTGGTCAAAGCGCCATAGCAGTCGGTCAACAGGGTCAGAGGTCAATAGGACCTCCCATGAACTACTTACAAAAGATTTAGGACTGCGATATGCATTTTCATAGATTTGGGACTTACTTGACATTTCCACAAAAGAATTAGGACTGAGCATGCATTTTACACATATTTTTTCTTACTCACTTCATATTGTATTTCAGAGTAGCCCCGCCTATTCTTGGCCGTCGTGTTATAGATGAACTCGCAGACGTAGTATCCACAGTAATTATTCCCGGGTTCCTGCCACAAGCACTTTATGAGAAATAGAGTTCAATCAAACTGATAATGAAGCATTATAAATGGCATTGATGAAAGTAGTTAGAATCAACGGGAGATGCGCGGAACTAGCTAGCTAGTAGTACTTACTTTCGGGAATTTCCATCGCAGATCCCGCGGCAGTCCCGAAACTTGTGCGGTGAATACTTTCCAAACCCTGCGTGACAAAGAAAACAATTACTTGATATCATAAAATGAACAAAGTTGCCGATATGGTGCGATAATGATCGATTCAACTTACTTCTCGAGCATTTTAGACATGTTCGCATATTCCTCGCGATCTTTTCGTCTCGAGTCTAAGACGCTTACTAGTCCCTACTCAAGCTTAATCTCTAGGAGAATATACACTAGTAGAAAAAGGGTCAAATGTGAGACACATTAGTCCCGGTTTGTAACAGAACCGGCACTAATGTGGCCATTAGTGCCGGTTCCAACGGCTAGCCGGGAGGAGCTCTTTAGTACCGGTTCGTGGCAAACCTTTAGCACCGGTTCGTGTCACGAACCGGTACTAAATGTCGTCCTATATAAATCCTTCGTCCACCCGCACTCTGTTCTTCCCCCTTTCCCCTCTCCCTCTCCTCTGTTCTTCCCTTCTTCCTCTCGAGTTCATCACAAAATTTGCCCCAAAATTGTCAAGATTTGCAGGCCCTCATCCATTCAAATGATCACCAAGGTTAGCAACTTTGTCCTTTCATCTCTCATTGCTAGATTAGCTCTTGCATTGGTTTATATAGTGATTAATTGTGGGTTTTAGTAATTTGGGAGGAATTACGTGTGGTAGTATTTGATTTATATGCAATTTGAGGTCAAAATAACACTTAGTTTGCATATGTAGGTGTGGTTTACTTAGTGCCTTCTAAATCTCTGTCGTAACCACCGTCGATCGCCCGCACCGTCCCGTCGCCGGCACCACCTTGTGGTGAGCCTCTTGTTCCATGAAATTTTATATAAAAAATTGATGTTTGTGTGATTTGGATATATAGTTACTCGTATAATAATTATCTTACCCGACGTTGTTTGTTATACATAGTGCCATGGTTTTGATATCCGCCCCGTCGGCCCTCGTCCTTGTTATGATTCGGATGTGGTATATTCTCTTTTAAAACTATTTGTTGCATTTCGTGTTTATGACAAATTATGCCCATCAAGTTGACATAGATATTTTTATCTAGGAGGTATGTGAACGGAAATTCCAACCGACCCTATTGTCGAGAGGTTAAATTTAGTTGAAAGAGAAAACGAGTACTTGAAAGAAAAATTGAAAAGAATTGAGGGGGAGAAGATGGAATTGGAGTTGCATGTTGCCGATGTCGTCGATGATCACAAGATCAAGATGGAGAAAATGCGCTTGAAAAGATTAGAAAGGTTAGAAAATATGCCATCGATAGTGAGGCTTGGTATCATTATGCTGTTGGATTAATTGTTACCTTAGTTGCGATCTTGATCGAATTTGTTGTTGCATTTAAATGCTTTAGCTAGAGAGTTATTTTTTTGTTGCATTTAAGTGTTGTATGAACTTGTATTAATTTGGTCTATTCGGTGTTGTGTAATGAAGATGAGCGGCAATGGATGTACGATGACCGATGCTCTCCCTAGTTCATTGAGGCGTGCATACTTTTCTCGCTTGCGGCTGAGGCAAACAAGCGGGCGGATGGTTTTATGCCTTGTCCATGTGCTGGCTGTAAGAATGGTCGCAATTACTCTCGTCAAGAACCATTCCGTCCACCTGTTTGAGTCCGGTTTCATGCCCCACTATAATGTTTGGACCAAGCACGGAGAAAGAGGGTTTATGATGGAAGACAATGAAGAAGAAGAGGGCGAGGACAGCTATCCTGGCCATGGGTTCCCTGAATACGATGATACAACAATGGGGAAGAAGCTGAGCGGTAATGCGGGAAGAAGCTGGGCGGCAATGCGGGAAGAAGCTGAAGAAGAGGCATCGATGAGCCCGTTGATGATCTAGGTCGGGCCATTGCCGATGCAAAGAGAAACTGCGCAAGTGATTTGGAGAAGAAGAAGTTGCAGCACATGTTAGAGGATCACAAAAATTGTTGTACCCGAATTGCGTGGCGACAAGAAAAAGCTGGGCACCACACGAATTGCTGCAATGGAAGGCAGAGAATGGTGTATCGACAAGGATTTGGAAAGTTGCTGGTAATGATAAAGGATATGCTTCCAAAGGACAACGAATTGCCCGAGAGTACATACGAAGAAAAGAAGGCTGTCTGCCCTCTAGGGTTAGAGGTGCAGAAGATACATGCATGCCCTAATGATTGCATCCTCTACCGCGGTGAGTCGAGGATTTGAGCGCTTGCCGGTATGTGGTGCATTGCGCTATAAGATCAGCCGCGATGAGCATGGTGATGTCGAGGGCGAGCGCCCCAGGAAGAAGATTCCTGCCAAGGTGATGTCGTATTCTCCTATAATACCATGGTTGAAACGTTTGTTCCAAAACAAAGAGCATGCCAAGGCGATGCGATGGCACAGAGAAGACCGTAAGAAAGACGGAAAGTTGAGAGTACCAGCTGACGGGTCGCGGTGGAGATCGAAAGAAAGTACGGGAAGGAGTTTGCAGATGACGCAAGGAGCGTATGGTTTGGTCTAAGCGCAGATGGCATTAATCCTTTTGGGGAGCAGAGCAGCAACCATAGCACCTGGCCTGTGACTCTATGTTTGTATAACCTTCCTCCTTGGTTGTGCATGAAGCGGAAGTTCATTATGATGCCAGTGCTCATCCAAGGCCCTAAGAAACCCGGCAACGACATTGATGTGTACCTAAGGCCATTAGTTGAAGAACTCTTACAACTGTGGAATGGAATAGGTGTACGTGCGTGGGATGAGCACATGGGGAAGAATTTGACCTAAAGGTGTTGCTGTTCGTGACCATCAATGATTGGCCTGCTCTCGGTAACCTTCGTGACAGACAAACAAGGGATACCGCGGATGCACGCACTGTTTGGATGATACCGACAAGATATATTTGAATAGTTGTATGAAGAATGTGTACAGGACATCGTCGATTTCTTCCGAGCAGGCATCCGTAAGAAAGAAAGGCAAGCATTTCAAAGGTGAGGCGGATCACCGGACGAAGCCTCGCCACCGTCTTGGTGATGATGTACATGATATTGTCAAGGATTTGAAGGTGATATTTGGAAAGGGTCTGGCGGACAACCTGTTCCAAAGGACGCCGACGGACGCGCACCCATGTGGAAGAAGAAATCTATATTTTGGGACCTGCCATATTGGAAAGACCTAGAGGTCCGCTCCGCAATCGACGTGATGCACGTGGCGAAGAATATTTGCGTGACCCTGCTTGGCTTCTTGGGCGTGTATGGGAAGACAAAAGATACACCGAGGCACGGAGGACCAGCAACGTATGCACGGAGAAGGCGGCAAATATCGGGTCATGCAAGCTACGCTCTTACCAAAGAAGAGAAGGAAATCTTCTTTGAATGCCTGCTCGATATTAAGGTACCATCGGCTTCGTCGAATATAAAGGGAATAATAAACATGGCAGAGAAAAAGTTCCAGAACCTAAAGTCTCATGACTGCCACGTGATTATGACGCAACTGCTTCCGGTTGCATTGAGGGGGCTTCTACCAAAAACGTTCGATTAGCCATTGTGAAGCTATGTGCATTTCTCAATGCAATCTCTCATAAGGTAATCGATCGATAAATCATACCAAGGTTACAGAATGATTTGGTGATATGTCTTGTCAGTTTCGAGTTGGTGTTCCCACCATCCTTCTTCAACATCATGACGCACGTCCTAGTTCACCTATGCGAAGAGATTAACATTTTGGGTCCTGTATTTCTACACAATATGTTCCCCTTTGAGAGGTTCATGGGAGTCTTAAAGAAATATGTTCATAACCGTGCTAGGCCAGAAGGAAGCATCTCCAAGGGCCATCAAAATGAGGAGGTCATTGAGTTTTGTATTGACTTTATTCCTGACCTTAAGCCGATTGGTGTTCTGAATCGCGGCATAAGGGCAGACTGGATGGAAAAGGCACGCTAGGAGGGAAACAAATAATATGTATGGACGGACATTCTCTCTTTGAAGCACACTACACAGTTCTACAGAATTCGCGTTGGTGGCTCCGTATATGGATGAACACAAGAATTTGCTACGCTCCAAACACCGGGCGGTCGATGACTGGATTACACGTGAACAAACCAGGAGTTTCGCCACTGGTTGCGGACCACGTACCATGCATGGCACCTCTATTGAAGATGACCTGTACTTTCGGTCCCGTTACCATCTTGAATATAATGACTTTCAAAGTGCGAGATAAATGGTAATACATTTTACACGATCGCCCAAGATAAGAAGAGCACCAACCAAAACAGTGATGTCCGTTTGATGCGAAACCAAGGCGGAAAGGAAACATATTATGGTTATATACAGGACATATGGGAACTTGACTATCGGCGTGGTTTAAAGGTCCCTTTGTTTGGTGCAAATGGGTCAATATGACACGAGGCGGGTAACGGAAGACCCCGATGCGGAATGACAACAGTGGATCTCAACAATCTTGCGTATGCAGACGAACCATTCGTCCTAGCCAATGATGTGGCACAGGTTTTCTATGTGAAGGACATGTCTACCAAGCCAAGGAAAAGAAAAGATAAGGAAGCGAATGCATCGTACGATGAGCCAAAGCGGCACATAGTTCTTTCTGGGAAGAGAAACATCATGGGAGTGGATGACAAGACAGACAAGTCAAAAGATTATGAAAAGTTTGATGAAATTTCTCCATTCACAGTAAATATTGACCCGAGCATCCCGTTAAATGATGAAGATTTTCCATGGTTACGGCGCAAAGGGACACACGCGAAGAAAAAGTTTCACACCCAAAGATCTGGGATGTGATCGGCTTCACTATCATCACTTTCTTCATGTTTCACACCCGGAGGGGAATCTCTGTAATAGTTAGGGTAGTTATGTGTTTTGGCATTTGAAAGCGAAGAAATTTTATGTGCAAACAAATTCTTTCATGCCTTTACTGATTTCTAAAGTTAAATTATTCACAAACTAGTGATTCACACTAATTTCAAATAATTCAAAATTTAAACTATTCAAATTTGAAAACTACGGGCACTAACAGAAAGTTTGTAATTTTTGTACCTAAAGCAAAAATATTCACAAAGAAACTCTAAATACACAAAAAAAACAACACAAAAATAAATAAAGAAAAAAATAAAAAAGCCCGCCTACTAGGCCAGGCGGCCTGCATCGACTAGAAACCCAACCTGTTGTTGGGCGGGATGCAGGCCCATAAAGGCAAGTGGGCCTGAGGCAACAAAGAACACGTAGGCCCAGTGGGCCTGCTTTGGAGAGGAGCTCGAGAGAGCGACCGCACGGGGCTTATAAACCGGTCGGTCGCCCCTCGACTAGCGAGTGGGACTAAACTTGCCGCACCGCACTGCGCTGGCGCACCCCCTTTAGTACGGGTCGTGGCACAAACCGGTACTAAAGGGGGCCTTTAATACCGGTTTGTGCCACCACCCGGTACTAAAGGGGTCGCTTCCGCCGCTTAGGCTGGCCAAAACAGACCTTTAGTACGGTTGGTGGCTCCAACCGGTACTAAAGGTGCCTTCTATATATACAACACTTGAAAAATTTCATTCTTCCTCTGTTTCTTCCTCTGTTTCCCCATTGAACCTTCGACCCGATCGTCGACGCCGTCACCGACCCGTCGCCGTCGCCGCCAAATCCCGTCGCCGCCCGTCGCCGTCGCCGCCTTCATCCGTCGTCGCCGTCGCCGCCCGTCCCCGTCGCCGCCCTCGTCTCCGTCGCCGCCCGGGCCCGTCCCGTCGCGCCGTCCCTCGTCGCCGCCCCAGCGTGTCACGCCTGCCCGTCGCTGCCCCGCCGTCGCCTCGCCGTCGCCGTCGCCCTGTGAGCTCTCCCCTCTAACCCCTCTCCCTCGCCCGCGGCCACCATGGGCGCCGCCCCTCCCCGAGCCCATACACACACACACAAGCATGATGAACACACACACACACACATACACGTATATATGTATGAATGCATGTATATATTAGTATATACATATTTTGTATGTTTAATTAGTTTAGATTTTTAGATTATTGTTTTTCACTAGTATATATGTATGAATGCATGTTAGATGGATATAATTAGTGTTTAATTAGTATGGAATTTTTTATATAATGTTGTTTTTCTGTTTTTAATGGATGTATAGAAATTGTTTTTCTGTTTTAGTGTTAGATGCTTAATTAGTATGAAATAGTATATAGATTTTTGAAATAGTAGAAATGTTAGAAATTTTAGTTATCAAAATCCAATCATTAAAAAATATTAATTTTTGGGCATATAGCTAGTATTTGTTCTCGACAATGCGGGCCCGCATCCTCGCCGTCGACCCGTCATGACGACGCCCAGCCGACCCATGTCCGGGACTGGCTCCGCTGGCTGGCACCTGGGAGGTGCTGCTCGAGGGCGCGCCGCTTGATGAGGAACCCGGCCCGGGTCCGTCGTCGACCCTGATCTCGTTTGGTGGCGTTCGTGTGGGCCAGTTTGGTGCGGAGGGACCCAGCCCGCCAGAGGAGGTGCGTCGCCGTGTCGGGGAGGAGGACGAGCACGTCCATCGCTACATGGTTGCGTTAGAGGCGGCAGGTTCACCAATACCGGCAAGATATCTTGAGGATCTCACTTCAGCTATGATCCTGTGAGGTTCCTTCTCTTTGGGTGTCCACCGCCATGACGCAGGAACCACGAGTGTCCTAGATTCTTACGTAGTATTCGATCTTTAATTAGCTAGCCGGTGATGTACTATTCAATATTATATATTATCGAGATGATGTATTGAGATTATATCTATTATTCTAGACGAAGTATTGAGATTATATCTATTATTCGAGACGATGTAATTTGAATACTAAATTGTTTTATATTTCTTTTGAATTAGTTAAATAAAAGCTATGGCAGACAATACCGGAGAGAGGAGAACAGACCATGTTCGATATGATCTGTGGGCCGATGATAATCAGAATGAAGAAGATTATGGCGGCTCAATTTCTAAACAACACGGAGAGGGTGATATGATATTCGATCGCGACGACCGAATTGATGAAGTCATGAACTACGATTATGACGTTGACGAAGAACATGTTGATTCTGAAACAACAAAGACCGGCGAGGTATATATATTTATATAAGCAGGTATCTGGTGATCATCACATGTTTTAAATGACTTGAAGATATATTAACGAATCGATCTTTGTTCTTTCAGCCATCCGGATCGAGCAAATCTTGAGCAAAAGGACGAAACGAGGCCCGAACAAAAAGTTGAAGGAGGCGTAAAGTACAATATCGAGGCGATCAGACCTAATGGCGAACCATTAGCGCCTAAGAAGATTGCAGACAAGTTCATTCGTCAGTGCGGAGCTCTTGTGAAGGACCAACTCCCGATCTCCCTTCAAGAATGGAGAGAGCCATCAAAAGACAAAGGACAAAAAGGCAAAGAGGACGCTGCTCCACGTCCAGATGTTACTTTTGTCGACAAGAGTCAAAAAGATCTGCTTTGGGATACTCTCATGAAACATTTCACCCTACCAGATCATTTCACGAAGCAGATGTGCAGAAAGTCAAGGGCGCTGCTCTTAGGAAGATGGCGGTTGCATTTAAGAACCACAAGAATCGTGAATGGGACAAATCGTCAAGGGAGGAAGGAAGACTCCAGATTCGAGGGAACACTAGAGAACCAACGTGCTCATTGGGACGATTTTGTGAAATTCAAGGATTGAATTAGCTAAGGAACAGTCGAGAATAAACAAGAAGAATGCTGAAAAAGGATAAGTTCCATAAGTGGGGCCAGGTGGCTATCACGGTGGCAATGCCTAAGTGGGATAAGTCCGAGAAAGAGATGGAGGATGCAGGTGCCACTCCGGTTACTAAGAGCTGGCCCCTGTGGTCGGGACTTGGTTCTATGCGCATGGGGGAGTTGGACCCAAGGCAGGCAATGTTTCGACGAGGGCAAGTCTGAAGGGAGCCGACGATGCGATACTTGTTGCAATAGAAGAGGCACGATTGGGGTGTTCCAGCCCAACAGAGAACGACGAGCTTACACGTGCCACGGGAAATCCTGAACACCGGGAAGAACACGAGGCAAGGGCGCTATTCCGTGGTATGAGGGGTTTTCGATGGAACACCGACTACAGAACCCGTGCGAGAAAGAAGATTGCGGAGGAGAAGAAGAGGAAGATGGAGGAGGAGCAGAGGAAGCGGGACTATGAACGCCTTCAAGGCCTAGAAGCAAGTCAAGCGGAATTGGTAGTCAAATTCCAGCGGCAGCAGGAGCAGATCGACTCACTTACCCAGCAAAGGGGGTCTCAGCAGCTGCAGCAGCTAGCGAATGATCCAGCATTGGATAGCACCGCCCCATCCATGCCGAGAAGCAGCGTGGGTTCCGCCCCGGACGACGCAATGCTGGGTAGATACCCCGTGGATGACATCACGGAGAACACTAGCTGCGAGCTACACGTCAAAATGAATAACACATCCATGAAGGTGGCGGACGGCGTTGCTTTTCTAGTTACCCCCAAAGCAACCTACCATTGCATCCCGATTCCAGAGGGCTATGCTCGTGTCATGGTTGATGAGGTGGTGCAGCCATATTCGGGGCTAGAGCTTGACATTTCTGGAGGTGAGGACGAGCGCTTTCTCGGAGACGCCAACCATCGTATCATCCTATGGAAAAAGGATTGCATCATCTTTGAAGGCCACCGACACGCGTCATCCGACTCCTCGTCAAGTCCGCCACCGAGTCAGCAGTCTCCCGCTCCTGCAAGTCCACCAAGTCCGGCAAAGTGTCAGCCACTCCTCCTCCAAGTCCGCAAAGTGTCGTGCAACTCCTCCTCCTCCAAGTCCGCCACAGCGTTAGACGCCCACTCCTCCTCCAAGTCCGGCACAACCTTAGGCCTCCTCCTCCAAGTCCGCACAGCTTGCGGCCACTCCTCCTCGTCCAACTCAGCCCGTCACCGGCGTCTCCGCCGCCAAAGCAATCGAGAAGAGACACCCGCAGCTATGGTGCGTGGCGGCACGAGTCGAGGTAGTACAGGAAGTACAAGCGGAGGCAAGCGATATAAATATGGTCCAAGCCTCGCGCCTTCCGCAGAGGTCTTATGACAGGTCCGAGGAGGAAATCGCAGCCATATCGAAGTCCGAGGTGGAAGCCCATTTTGCACCGAAACCTCCACCGCCGCCAAGGGAGAAAGTGCACGAGGAAGCGATTGACCACTTCATTCAGATGGCTCAACCACCAGCTCCCAAGCCTGTTGACACAGACTATGAGCGCCACATCGAAGTTAAATCGAGCACGTCACGTAAGGAGGCGAGCTCGGATCGAGCAAACAAGAAGCAACTGTCAAAAATGCAGGAAAACCATTTCCCACTGGGAGAACAAGCGGTATAATCGATCCCTCGCTTGTTGTGCCAACAACACGTGATGACGATCTACGCCCAATATTATTGTGGGCAAACAGTTTACGTTCTGAGGTGGGCAATGTGGTAATAACGGAGGACCATATAATGCAGGCTGAAGTTCTCAAAATCAATGTTGGACAATCCTCGAGATCGAGCCCATGCCTGTGCTTAGAGAGGATGAAATAAAGCGGAAATATGTCAGGGGCCAACCTTTGGTCGAGCGGACAAGGTCAAGAACCTCCCAGCGAGAATGTATGAATTGCATCAATGGTACATGAACATTACCAAGATTTCCGATCGATTGTCCCTCATGGTGAATGTCAAGGAGGAGCATTACTTCCATGAGAAAGCTGTGTCCGTTGAGTATTCTGAAATGTTTCAGTTATACAATCAAGACGCACTCGAGAAATCTATCGTCGATTGCTATTGTGCGTAAGTGATTTCTTTCTGTAATTTAAGTCTCAAGCTAGCTGTAGTGATCCTTTTGATCAATCATTACATGTAATTATCCTCACTATATTCTTTTACGTGGTATTATATGCAGGATGAAGATGTATGAAATGAGAAAAGGTGGGCGCTTTGGCATTGGGTTCATTGACCCAAACACCGTTAATGAATACACATGGAAAATAAATGCACGTCATCAAAAGGCCGTAGAGGACAACATGCTAGATTTCTTGAAGCGCCTCAAATACAATGAAGATATACTACTTCCTTACAACTTCGGTGAGTCACACTGTCTTGTACTACAAATTCTCTGTTTTTGCCTACTAGCTAGCTACATGTTTTGCTTACATATGCCCGCTTAATTAAGACATGCAAACGTGTGTGCATGCAGATTTCACTGGGTCTTGTGTATCATTAAAGTTGACGCCGGAACAGTTGAAATACTGGACTCACTACTCAAAGAAAAAACGGACTATAACATCTTGTTTGGGATAGTCAATAGGTAATTTCAATCATTATTAACTATATATCTCGGCCTATTTAGTTCGTCTTTTTTCATGATATGAACTATTTAATAACCCCTTTGATTATTTTCTTTGTCGGTGGGCAGGGCTTGGGAAAGGTTCATCAGCGTGACCCCAGGAGAATGGAAAAAAAATCTTAAATGGTTTCGACCCAAGGTAAGTAATTAAGTAGTACTAGCTAGCTAGCTAGCTGCCATCTCTTTAATTATCATTCTTGATTAATTATTATCTGATCAAATTCCATTCTCGTAAAGGCCTCAAGCGGGCGTAGGGACTGATCTGTGTGCATTCTGCGTTTGCGAGAACATTCGCATGATGGCGTCCGAAAGGAGCAGATCTCAAAGACAGGAATGGGTACGCTTGTCAAAACACTATTCACAATTTTTACACCATTATCGATATCTAGTCACACAACTAATACACATGCATATTGATCTCCTTCTTAACAGTTCACAGAGGTGCGGGAGAAGCTCCTAGAAACGGAGCGCGTAGAAGCACTTCAAGAGGAAATAACGATGTTTTTGCTCGATCAGGTCATAAATCCGAAGGGAGAATACTATTACCCGCTACCGCCCCCATGAAAACCACTTCCAATTGTCATCGTGCTCCGAAGGCACCAATATGTAGGAGAAATTGTATATAGCTATACATGTGTGTATGTGTGAATTAATTAATATGATGGTTTGTGAGACACTTATGATATATATATATATATATATATGCATGATTGGTTCTACTAGAAATTCTATTTTTATATATATATATATATATATATATATATATATATATATATATATATATATATATATATGCATAACGTGTACAATATGTAGTATCGTAAAATACCAGCAAGCGAAAAAGAATTAAAATGGAAACACAAAATTAAAAGAAAAGAAATCATAAAACTAAAACCCCCAAACCTTATAGTACGGTTGGTAAGACCAACGGTACTAAAACTCCTGCCCTCGAGCTGGCTCGTGCCACGTGGTTTCCCTTTAGCACCGGTTCGTGCTGAACCGGTACTAAAGGGGGGCCTTTAGTGCCCACACTTTAGTGCCGGTTATGGAACCGGCACTAAAGGGCCTTACAAACCGGTGCTATTGCCCGGTTCTGCACTAGTGATAGTGGAAACTGCGCATGCATGCATATAACTCATCAGTTACATTAATTACTATAATCTCAAGTAATAATTAAGGGAAACCGAATATTCACAGGACAGTAACACTCACTTGAAGTTGTAAGGAAAGAGTATTGTATCTTTGTTTTGATTTATTGCCAACGATTGTAGCAAGTTCTCCTCGGTTTCTTCAGCATGAGATTTAACCATAAATTCATCTATGAGATTTGTGTTAATGAACCCAATATCATACATTTCAGCTTTTTTGCATTCGTCGATCTTCAATATGCAAAATATAGTGAGGATAATTATATATATACATGCAATGAAAGAGCTGAGCTATATATAGAGACTTAATGACAAAAGTAGTACTTACAAACAGTATCAAGTGACCGTTAATTTATCGAGGGCCTTTGGATTGAAAAACTAGAAGAACTCCTCAAATTGAACAGACAACTACTCAATTCCAACAATGTCGTGTTGATCCTCTTTGACTTTCAGCGTCAAAGTATCGATTTTCTTCCCAGCTGACTGCTTTCTGCAGGTTTCCATGTACCAATCATGGAATATTCGCATCATCGTTGTTAGAGTAGTTACATCTTTGAAGAGAGGCTTCCCATACTCGTATTTGAATTCGTCCGCCTCCATTATATCAAAATGTGCATCGTCGTAATCTCCAGGATTGGTACCGGGCAAGATCCCGAGATGATTAGCGACGATATCTCTATAGACACCTTGAGCGGCGGGCATAATTGGTTCGCTTGTTCGCCGAGCTGGGAATTTTTTTCCCTGTTCTTCGTTCTTGTAACCTTTTGTCACTGCAAGTACTTCCCGACTGCTTCGCTTCCTTATAATTCTTTTCAGTAATGCACTCATAGTTGGTTTGCGGCGGAGATGGTGCTGGTCGCTGCAGGGCATCCAAAGTGCGCTTCGCTTTCACCGGATCTATCTTCTGCTCCGGAGGTGGATGTCTCTTAGCTCTTTGCGTTGCGAAGTAGTCCTTCACTTGGGCATGACAAATCTCCTCGTTTTCCTTCTCGGTCATCTAGTACGGTAACTTCTCTAGAGTCTTGAGAGATGGACCGAATCTATATTGCCTCCCGGTTGTACTGCTAGATGTCGGAGAAGGCCGAGCGGCTGCGGATTTCTTCTTTAGTTGCTTACGAGGTGGAGGAGAAGGACCGTGACGCGCCGGAGCAGCCGGAGCGGCGGCGGGTCTCTTCCGCCCTTGCTGACGAGGTAGAGGAGGAGGAGGCTGGCTGCTCGGGCGCGTCGGCGCAGGTGGAGAAGGAGGTGGAGTGCCGCCACGCGCCGTAGAAGGAGGCGCAGTGCCCTGATCACTCGCCGGAGGAGCAGGCGGAGGAGGAGGCGGAGTGCCCTAACTCGCCGGAGGAGGAGGAGGAGGAGGAGGAGGAGGAGGAGGCGTCCAATTCGGAAGGTTGATGAGCTCCTTCCGCCATAGGCATGGAGTGTTCATAGCAGAAGCCAGCCGAATCTCCCCTTCACCAGTAGGGTGGTCAAGCACGAGCTCCTCAAATCCCTCCATTATTTACTTCCATCATCACCCTAGCATATCCTTCTAGAATTGGACGGCAGTGAAAAGTTGCGCCGGCTTCAGGAGGTCGAACAGAGCCGACAGCCGCCTTGACTTTGTAGTTCCGCCATTGCGTCATAAGGTGGCAATGTTGAGACTCCGTGATAGCATCCACGGGGTAGAGAGCAGGAGCCATGAAGACAGGCTCCAGCTGAAGCAGCTCGGTGGATGCCACGCTGCTTCTCCGCTGAGATGGCGGGGTAGCTTCGGTAGGTCACTTGCTTCGAACTGCATCTCGTTCCTCTAGCTTCTGTACCCTTGCGTGCAGCTCCTGCTGTTCGCTTTGCTCCACCTTCCTCCTCCTCTCTTGGCATTTGTAACCGCCTGCGTCCGGAAACCCAGCCTTCCACGGAATGGAGCCTGGCGTGCCTTGTGTCCGTCTAGGGTGCTCAGGATTCCCGAGGGCCATTGTGAGCTCGTCCTTCTCTCTGTCTGGAATGAACGTCCCTACCTGCGCTGCGTTAATATAGTGTTGAAGCTTCATGAGGGGTATCCGCAGTTGCTCCCTCGTCCAAACGCACTTCCCTGTTACAGGGTCCAAGGTTCCGCCAACTGCGAAGAACCAAGTCAGGCAACGGTCTGGCCAGTTCAATGTCTCTGGTTCGACCCCTTTATCAAGCAGGTCGTTCTCAGCCTTGGCCCAAAACGGTCGGGCTTTGAGGTAGCCACCTAACCCCGTGCGATGGTGATGCTCCTTCTTCGCAGCATTTATATTGTTTATCACTGACATTTTCTTACTCCTCTCCGATGTCTTGTTGGCCACAAATGTGTCCCATTGATCTCTGAGCTTCTCAAATCGGCCGATAAATTCTGGTGTCTTGTTTTTGTCGTCAAACTTTGCTTTCAGCTCATTCTTCCACCTCCTGAATAGATCTGTCATCTTGTTGAATGCAAAGGACTTGATCATTGGCTCCTTAACTGGATTCTCCGGATCCTCCTCTTCCGGTAGGGTGAAATTTACGTTCAGCGCTTTCCAAAGATCATCTTTATGTCTATCTTCGACAAAAGAAACTTGAAGCTCTTCATCCTTAAGCTGATTCCATAGCTCGATGCTGATTGGGATTATGTCCCTAACAAGAAATCCGCACTAAGTAGTAAATGCCTCCTTGGTCCGGAGGGGTTCAATCGGTTCGCTATCGCGCGCGATTGCTGTGATCGTGAACCTTTCATCTGAGCGCAACTTTTTCTTCAGACCTCGTCTCTTTACCGAAGTTCTGCTTGATCCGGAGGGCTAGAAATAAGAAGAAAGAAGAGAGTTAATATGTTTAGATACCAAAACAATGAATGCATCAATTAGCTAGTCAGCACTGGCTTAATTAATATATATACCTGGCCAGACTCTGTTCGGTCACCAGAGACGTCATCACGACCTCCTTCTTGCACCGGCATTCGGTCACCGGAGCCATCATAATCATGTCCTTCCTCCTCCGGTTTGTGATAACCTTAGCCTGCTTCTTCACCCTCTCCTTCCAGACCATCGATTTCGTTGAGATACGACATGACATCAGCTCCGGCTGCGATTATGTCCCCCAACATCCGTTCTGCTTCCTCGTCTCGGCCATGCTCCATAGTTTCTGAAAATATTGCAACATGGCAATTATTATACAAACATGACAGATGGATATATGAGTGGCAAACGTAGACCTAGCTATAGCTATTCACAACAAGGAATTATATTAATTAATGGCCTCGACGCTTCTCTAGGGTTTGGGGTGGCCTCGGAACGCTTAAAGGGTTCGGGGTGGCCTCGACGACAACACTCTTTTAACTTGGTAAAGGAGGGGGTATATCGACAACGACGGCATACATACATGGAAAAAAATGTTATTGGGGAGGGGGTATATCGACCCCCCTCATGTTGAAGTTATCGGGGAGGGGGTATCGACCCCCCTTCATGTTGAATATATCTTGAATTCCCGAGAGAGTTAGGAACCGGAGGGGGACTCCTACCCCCTCATGTCTGATGAGTTTTTACTCCTTCTCTCCCATCAAACATTCATCAAACAAACTTAATACAAGTTTTAACAGAAAACATTCGTCGAACAAAATTACAACAGAAAAAAATTACCAAGTTTTCATATATCATCATCATCATCATCTACTACAAAAAAATTGACATATTCTTTACATATGAACATAAAAACATTTGCATATTCAACAATAATATCACTAAAACAATTCTAAGAACATTAAAAATTCTAAATTTTGCATATTCCTAGAACCCTAGAACCCTCGAACCCTCGACCCTCAACCCTCAAACGCTCGACGACCCTCGACCCCTCGACCCCCCTATTCCTCCTCATGTCGAAGTTACTGGGGAGGGGGTATATCGACCCCCCCCCTCATGTCGAAGTTATCGGGGAGGTGGTATATCGACAACGACATACCCGATAAAGAAAAAAAGAAAAAAAGAGGAGAAGAAGAAAGGAATAGAGGTGAAGAAGATTTTTTTTAGAAATTACTCTATTTTTTTCTTCTTCTCTTCTATTCCTTCTTCTTCTCCTCTTTTTTTCCTCTTCTTATTTATTTCTCCTCTTCTTCCTCTCCTCTTCTTCTCCTTCTTCTTCTCCTTCTTCCTCTTCTTATTATTTTCCTTTTTCTTCTCCTTCTTTTTCTTCTTCTTCCTTCTTCCTTCTTGCTAGATAAAACTTTTCTAAATTGTATCTTTTGCATATATAAAAGTTTTTCTTCTTATTCCTTCATCCTTCTCCCTAGCTAGATATATAAATTTTTTCTAAAAATGTAACTTTTCCATATATAAAACTTTTCTTCTTCTTCCTTCTTCCTTCTCTTCCTTCTTCCTAAATATATAAAACTTTTCTAAAATGAAACTAACCTAAAATGCACTAAATCAAAGAACTTAAATAGATAAAACTTTTCTAAAAATCTAACTTTTGAATATATGAACATATATACACAGAAAACATACATACATATATACATTTTTATAAAATGCAAAAATAAATCATCATATATATGAACAAAAATCTGGAAAAAATAGAGAGGAAGCAGCCGGACCGAACATTTGCGCAAGGTGGTCGGGCAGGCCGGGGCATGGGGGGCGTCAGGGGCAGGGGCGACGGGCCGGGTGACGTGTGTCAGGGCAGGGGCACGGGCAGGCGGCGCGTCGGGGCAGCACAAGGGTGCGGGGCGACAGCGACGAGGAGCGGGCGGCAACAACGAGGGCCACTACAAGAAATATGTTAACTTCTGACCACCACTATTGGTCACTGAAAGGTCATTGTTTTCCATTTGTGACCTTTTTGTGACCAAAAATAGAAGGTCAAAAGCTGACTGTCGTAAACTGACATTAACGACCTTCTCTGTGAGAAGGTCGTGAGCATTCTGACCAAAAGCGAAGGTCGTTGAACCCATGACCTTTTGTTTTGGTCATCGGTCTGTCTGCCAGTGCCACGTCGGATCAACGTGGCAATCTGACGTGGTAAAATTGTGACCCATTGAAAAGGTCACTGATAAGATTCAGCCCGGTCCGATTCGGTGTTTTACATGGGCCGAGCCCAACAAATCAGCCTATTTGTGTTTTTTTCATGGTCAACTAAATGGGCCAAGCCAAATTTTACGGCCTTTCTCTTTTGGGGCCCTTTCCTTTTTCTAGTAAATTTCTTTTTTTGTTGGCCTTTTCATTTTCTTTTTGCGGCCCTTTTCATTTTGTTTTTTATAACTTTTGGGATAATTATTATTATTTTCACTACTTTAAATAAAATAAATAATTCCACAACAACATCATCAGTAGTACAACTTTAAGCATAGAAAATTGGAAAACAGATATTGCTGAGAATTTTTCATAATTGGAAAACAGATATATATTGTTGAGAATTTTTCATAATTTTGCTGTCAAAGCAGGATGTACACAGGAATACAAGTTTTTTTGTCAAAGCAGCATTTCAAACGTACATCTTCACATAACACATGACATAAATTTTGTACAATATGCCATATGGCTCAGATCACATAACACATGACATCCAGGTTCAAATGATCCCAGCAACGAAAAAACATCTCCAACACAACATACTATCTGCACATTCAAAGAGAACAAACTATATGTTAAAAGAGAACTGAGCAGAAAATAGCCACTAAAAGAAACCAGAGTTATATTTCAAGTAACTACAAATTTTCTCACTTGATACACACACACACTTTGCATATACTTTTGAAGGAACTGCAGATTCAAGTAAATTGCAGATTTATATCAAGACTAAGATAGAACACTAGTAGAAAAGGGGGCAATGACCCAGGCCTGCTCAGCCCATTAGTTCCGGTTCTGCCACGAACCGGGACCAATGGAGGTATTTGCCCTGTTCGTGATCATGAGGGGCCCGCCGGGGCTCGTGGGCATTGGTCCCGGTTAAATCGGCCCTTTTGGTCCCGGTTGGTGGGACGAACCGGGACCAATGGGCCTGCTCTAGCCCACCACCATTGGTCCCGGTTGGTGGCTTGAACCGGGACCAAAGGCTCCCCTTTAGTCCCGGTTCATACCACAAAACGGGACCAATGAGGTGCCTATATATACCCCTTCGCGTGAGAGCAGAGCACACTGCTCTGTTTTTTCTGGCCGCCGAGGGGGAGAGGGCTTGGTGGTGCTCTAGCTCACCTCCTATGCACACAAGGTGTTCGATGGAATGCCCGAGCCACACTACTTAAGCTTTCTCCTCTCCAAGCTCGACCTCCAAGCTCCATTTTCCTCAATATTTGTCTAGGTTTAGCGGTCCGTCACGCCCCGTCCCCATCTTCACCGCCATTGATCACCCGCGCCGATCTCATCGCCGGCACCACCGTGGTGAGCCTCTTGTTCTTATCTTCTTTCTGAAAGGAAAAATATTCTTACTTGTATGTTTAGATAGATACTTGTATTATTTTCTTACTTTTATTATTGCATCTTATATAGTGTGATGGTTTTTGTCTCCGCCCCCGTCGGCCCTCGTCCTGTCTATGATTCGTGTGTGGTATATATTATCTTATCATAACTATTGGTTCATTTATTGTTTATGAAAATTATGCCGACCAACGTGACATAGATTTTATTTATCTAGGAGGTTGTTGAACCAGAAATTCCAACCGACCCTATTGTCGAGAGGTTAAATTTAGTTGAAGAAGAAAACAATTTCTTGAAGGAAAAAATAAAAAAACTTGAGGAGGAGAAGATGATATTGGAGTTGCATGTTGCGGAAGATCACAAGATCAAGATGGATGCAATGCGCTTGAAGATTAGAAAGATTAGAAAATATGCCATTCATACCGAGGCTTGGTATCATTATGCCGTTGGATCAGTTGTTACCTTGGTTGCGTTTATGATCGCATTTGTTTCAGCATTGAAATGTTTTACATAGTTTCAATGTATGGTTTAATTAATTTAGATGCTCTGCAGAGCTTTATGTTGTTAGATGAGAACTATGTATGTACTTTGGTTTTATGTGATGATGAACTTCTATTAATTTGGTCACTTAATTATCGATTCATGATGTTCGTAATGATTTTGACACACTTAATTATATATAATGCACGCAGATGAACCGCAATGGATGTGCAGTGTGAGACACACCTCCGAGTACATTAAGGCGTGCATGATTTTCTCAAGTGGCTGAGGTAAACAAGCAGAATGGTTTTATGTGTTGTCCATGCCCTATATGTAGAATCTGAAGTCTTACTCTGACCGGAAAATCCTTCACACCCACCTACTTGTTTACCTCAGCCAAATATGTGGGAATGCTGTGCCTGATAAAGGATTTCAGAAGCTACTGAAAATATTGAAGAAGAAGCTTCCAAAGGATAACGAATTGCCGGACAGTACATACACAGCAAAGAAGGTCGTATGCCCTCTAGGATTGGAGGTGTAGAAGATACATGCATGCCCTAATGACTGCATCCTCTACCACAGTGCATACAAGGATCTGAACGCATGCCCGGTATGTGGTGCATTGCGGTATAAGATCGAGACGAGATGACCACAGTGATGTTGTGGCGAGCCTCCCGGAAGAGGGTTCTGCGAAGGTGATGTGGTATGTTCCTATAATACCACGGTTGAAACGTCTGTTCGAAGCGGAGAGCATGCCAAGTTGATGCGATGGCATAGTGAGGACCCTAAGAAAGGCGGAAGTTGAGAGCACCCTCGACGGGTCGCGATGGAGAAAAATCGAGAGAAAATCTTGGGATGAGTTTGCAAAGGACCCAAGGGCGTATGGTTTGCTTTAAGCACCGATGGTATTAATCCTTTCGGGAGCAGAGCAGCAATCACAGCACTGGGCCATGACTCTATGTATGTATAACCTTCCTCCTTGGATGTGCATGAAGCGGAAGTTCATTATGATGCCAGTTCTTATCCAAGGCCCTAAGCAACCCGGCAACGACATTGATGTGTACCTAAGGCCATTAGTTGAAGAACTTTTATAGCTGTGGAATGGAAGCGGTGTGCGTCGTGGGATGAGCACAAAAGGAGAATTTGACCTAAAGGCGTTGCTGTTCGTGACCATCAACGATTGGCCCGCTCTCGGTAACATTTCGGGACGGACAAACAAGGGATACCACGCATGCACGCACTGTTTACTTGACACCAATAGTATATACCAGGAAGCTGCGGGAAGAATGTGTACCGGGCCATCGTCGATTTCTTCCGAGCAACCATCAATGTAGAAAGAAAGGAAAGCATTTCAAAGCGAGGCAGATCACGGAAGAAGCCCGCCATGCGCATCGGTGATCACGTACTTGCTATGGTCAATGATTTACGTAATCTTTGGAAAGGGTCGGCGGACTAGCTGTTCCGAATGACGCTGTGAATCACGCACCCATGTGGAAGAAGAAATCTATATTTTGGGACCTACCCTACTGGAAAGACCTAGAGGTCCGCTCTTCGATCGACGTGATGCACGTGCGAAGAACCTTTGCGTGAACCTGCTAGGCTTCTTGGGCGTGTATGGGAAGACAAAAGAAACACCTGAGGCATGGGAGGACCTGCAACGCTTGCACGAAAAAGAGGGTATGCCTCCGAAGCAGTATGAAGGTCCTGCTAGCTACGCTCTTACGAAAGAAGAGAAAGAAATCTTCTTTGAATGCCTGCTCAGTATGAAGGTCCCGACTGGCTTCTCGTCGAATATAAAGGGAATAATAAATATGACAGAGAAAAAGTTCCAGAACCTAAAGTCTCATGACTGCCATATGATTATGACGCAACTGCTTTCGGTTGCATTAAGGGGGCTTCTACCGGAAAACGTCCGATTAGCCATTGTGAAGCTATGTGCATTCCTCAATGCAATATCTCAGAAGGTGATCGATCTAGAAATCGTACCAACGCTAAGGAGTGATGTGGCGCAATGTATTGTCAGTTTCGAGCTGGTGTTCCCACCATCCTTCTTCAATATCATGACGCACGTCCTAATTCATCTAGTCGACGAGATTGTCATTTTGGGGCCTGTATTTCTACACAATATGTTCCCCTTTTAGAGGTTCATGGGAGTCCTAAAGAAATATGTCTGTAACCGTGCTAGGCCAGAAGGAAGCATCTCCATGGGCCATCAAACAGAGGATGTCATCGGGTTTTTTGTTGACTTCATTCCTGGCCTTATGAAGATAGGTCTCCCTAAATCGCGGTATGAGGGGAGACTGATTGGAAAAGGCACGCTTGGAAGGGACTCAATAATATGCAGGGACGGATATTCTTGGTCTCAAGCACACTACAGTTCTACGAACTCTACCTTGGTGACCCGTATGTCGATGAACACAAGAACGATCTGCGCCCAAACACCGGAGCGGTCGACGATCTGGATTACATGTGAACACATCAGGACTTTCAGCAATTGGTTGGAAACACGTCTCAGAGGTGACAAGACTGTTTGTGATGAGCTGTACTTATTATCCAGGGGACCATCTTCGACTGTAATGATTTGGAAAGGATACGAGATAAATGGGAATATATTTTACACGATTGACCAATATCAAAAGAGCACCAACCAAAACAGCGGTGTCCTCTTTGATGCAGCAACCGAGAGGGGAAAGGACACATATTATGGTTACATAGTGGACATATGGGAACTTGACTACGGAGTAGATTTTAAGGTCCCTTTGTTTAAGTGCAAATGGTTCAACCTGTCAGGAGGCGGGGTACAGGTAGACCCACAGTACGGAATGACAACAGTGGATCTGAAAAATCTTGGGTACACTGACGAACCATTCGTCCTAGCCAATGATGTGGCACAGGTTATCTACGTGAAGGACATGTCTACCAAACCGATAAAAAGAAAAGATAAGGAAGCGAATACATCATATGTTGAGCCAAAGCGCCACATAGTTCTTTCAGGAAAAAGGGACATCCTGGGAGTGGAGGGCAAGATAGACATGTTTGAAGAGTATGAAAAGTTTCATGAAATTCCTCCCTTCAAAATCAAGGCTGACCCAAGCATCCTGATAAATGATGAAGATTATCCATGGTTCCGGTGCAATAAGCAAATGACACAAGCGAAGAAAAAGTGAAGACTTTCTCCCGCAACTATTATGATGATACCATGCCAACTTTGTAACAGATGGGTATGATACCATTGTCCGTTTTGTACGTGCACATGCTATGCCAACTTTTTCAGAGTTCATTTGAAAACTATGAATTTAGGTCGAATTTTCTCTATAGGTGCATCTATGTTCATATATTAGTCCCTGGCCCATGCGGCTCGCCCCTGGCCCATGACCATTAGTCCCGGTTTGTGCCACAAACACGGACTAAAGGGTTGGTCCTCGTTGCGCTCAGAGTTTAGTCCCACCTCGCCAACCAAGGGCGCTCACACGGTTTATCGCCTGTCCCTCTACGCCTTGTTGAGCTCCTCTCAAAGTGAAAATAGATGCCCGTATCTATCGAATTTGACCTAAATTCATAGTGAATTTCTCTGAAATTCATAGAAATTGATTATGAATTTAGGTCGAATTTTCTCTATAGGTGCATCTATGTTCATTTTTTTAGTGAAGTTAATCACAAACTTGTGATTCACAAAATTTCAAAGAATTCAAATTTTAACTATTCAAATTTGAAAACTAATGGCACAAACAAAAAGTTTATAATTTTTCTAAAACTAATGGCACTAACAGAAAGTTTATAATTTTGCTGACCTAAAAGCAAAAAGAATTAAAAAGTAAAGCAAAAACCAAAAAGAAATAAATAATGCAGAAAACAAAACAAAAAACTGGAAAAAAATAAAAATAGAAACAATAAGTATTTTGTTGGAAGTAGAAACAAAATAAAATAAATAAAGAAACAAATAAAACAAAAAAGTGTTTTCAAATTTGGAAACTAATGGCACTAACAGAAAGTTTATAATTTTTGAAAACTAAAAGAAAAAGAATTAAAAATAAAGCAAAAAACAACAAGAAATAAATGATGCAGAAAACAAAACAAAAAAAACTGGAAAAAAAAATAAAAATAGCAACAATAAGTATTTTGTTGTAAGTAGAAACAAAATAAAATAAATAAAGCAACAAAGAAAATAAAAAAAGTGTTTTCAAATTCGAAAACTAATGGCACTAACAGAAAGTTTATAATTTTTCTAAAACTAAAAGCAAAAAGAATTAAAAAATAAAGCAAAAAACAACAAAAAATAAACAATGCAGAAAACAAAACCAAAAAACTGGAAAAAAATAAAAATAGTGCCGCCTACTGGGCCCCCACGGCGTGAATATGACTAGAAACCCTACATGGGCCAGGATTCAGGCCCGCATGAGGCCAAGTAGGCCCACATGCACATAGCTAGTGACAGATTAGGCCCGAAAGCCTGCAGTTGAGAGGAGCTCGAGAGGGTGGGTGCAACAGCGCTTATAAACCACTCTCGGGCCCTCTCAACTAGCGAGGTGGGACTAAACTTTCGGGCACGGGGCAGCACAAGGCCTTTGGTCCCGGTTGGTGCCACCAACCGGGACTAAAGGGGGGCATTGGTCCCGGTTCGTGGCACAAACCGGGACCAATGCCCCCCTTTATTCCCGGTTGGTGCCACCAACCGGGACCAAAGGCCGCCGCTTCCCGCCCTTTGGGCTGCTGAAAAGAGGCCTTTGGTCCCGGTTGGTGCCACCAACCGGGACTAATGCCCACCTTTAGTCCCGGTTTGTGCCACGAACCGGGACTAAAGGCTTTGCTATATAAGTTCACACTTAGGAAATTTTCACTCTCATCTCTCGCAGTTGCCGCCCCGACGCCGACGCCGCCAGGCTGCCCCGACGCCGCCCGTCGCCCCCGCCGTCGCCGTCGCCTCGCCCGTGCCGTCGTCGCCGTCGCCCGCGCCCTCGCCGTCGCCGCCGTTGCCGCGCCCTCCCCGATCTGCGTCGCCAGCCCGCCCTGCCCCGACTGCGCTCCGCCCTGCCCACCCGTCGCCGTCGCCCGCGCCTCTACCCGACGCACCGCCCAGCCCGCCCTCGCCGTCGCCCGCGCCTCTGCCCTGACGCCATCCTCGCCCGCCGACCCAGCAGCAATCCTCTCCTCAGCTTGGTCCGGCCGCCGGCGCCCTCCCTTCGCATTTTTTTCATATATATGCTTATATATATATATATGCTTGTTTATACATATATATATATATGCTTGTTTTTTTATATATATGTAATGATTTTTGTATAGAATATGATGTTTTTTTCATAGATGTTCACATATATGATGTATGCACGAATGTGGATGAAATATAATGTTTTTTTGTTCATAGAACATGATGTTTTTTTAATTCACAGATTTTTTTTGTTCATGAGAGAGGCGGGGACGTTGAGGGATCATAGATGTATTTTTTCAGAATGTTTTATCATGCATAGACGGATTTTAGACCACGGGAGCACCCCCTCCCTATCGTTGCAAAATTTGCTAAGTGATATTAAGAAAGGAAGGAAAAGAAGTATAGGAAAGAAGAAAATAAGAAGTGGAAAGAAAGAACAAGAGGAGAGGAAGAAAAGGAGAAATAAATAAGAATAAGAAAAAGAAGAGGAGAAGAAGAAAGGAATAGTGGAGAAGAAGAGAAAATAGAATATTCTATATTAGAATATTCTATTTTCTTCTTCTTTTTCTTCTTCTCCTCTTTTTTTTCTTCTTCTTTTTCTTCGATCTTCTCCTCTAGCTATTCCTTTCTTCTTCTCCTCTTTTTATTTCTTCTTTGTTTTCTTATGTTTTATCGGGTCTGTCATCGTCGATATACCCCTCCCGATAACTTCAACACGAGGGGGGTGGATACCCCCTCCCCGATAATATTATTTTCCCATGTACGTATGTTGTTTCGATATAAACTCCCGATAACTTCAATATGTGGGGGGTGGGTCGATATACCCTCTCCCAATAACTTCAACACGTGGGGGGGGGGGTCGATATACCCCCTCCCCGATAATATATATTATTTTCCCATGCATGTATGTATGTCGTGTCGATATAAACTCCCGATAACTTCAACACATGGGGGGGGTCGATATACCCCCTCCCGATAACTTCAACACGAGGGGGGGTCGATATACCCCCTCCCGATAACTTCAACGCGTGGGGTCGATATACCCTCCCGATAACTTCAACACGTGGGAGGGGGTCGATATACCCCACTCCCGATAACTTCAACACGTGGGAAATTGATATACCCTCCCGATAACATTATTTTCCGTGTATGTATCTCGTCGTTGTCGATATTACCCCCTCCTTGAAGCGTTCTCGAGGCCCACCCTAACCCTTGAAGCGTTGTCGAGGCCACCGAAACCCTAGAGAAGCGAGATCGAGGCCACTAATTAATATGATTCCTTATTGTAATTACCTAGCTAGTTCTCGTTTGCCACTAATATATCCATATCTGTCATGTTTGAATAATAATTGCCATGTTGTAAATATTTGTAGAAACTATGGACACCCCCGAGACGAAGCACAAGAAGCGTTGTTGAGGGACATAATCATGGAAGGAAGTGATGTAAATCGCTCGTTGATGTTTCTCAACGACATCGATGGTCTGGAAGGAGAGGGTGAAGAAGCAGCTGGCTATGATGGTGATGGCTCTGATGACCCAATGCTGGTGCAAGAAGAAGTAGACCATGAGGATGGCTCCGGTGACCGAAACGAGTCCGGCCAGGTATATATATTAGTTAAGCCTATGCTGACTAGCTAATTGATGCATTCATTGTTTTGGTATGTACACATATTAATTAACTCTCGTCTTTGTTCTTTTTTCTAGCCCTCCGGATTGAGCACAACTTCGGTAAAGAGACGAGGCCCGAAGAAAAAGTTGAGCTTGGATGAAAAGTTTGAGATCATAGAAATCGCGTGTGACGGCCAACCAATTGAACCCATCCGGACAAAGAAGGCATTTGTTGCTCAGTGCGGGTGACGGTGTCCGGGACTAGGGGGTACTCACCACGTCGTCTCCCGATCAGTTGGATTGGGCCGAGGATCCCCATGGCCGTATACTCATGGGCCAGTCCGGACAGTTGCCGCATACAAGGAAGATTCCACAAGACTTGGCGATCAAGACAAGGACCCCTCCCCCACCGGCGTATTCGGCTAGGACTCTTGTTATCCTAGGCCTCTGGTGCATTATATAAACTAAGGCCAGGCTAGTCGATAGATATACAACGACAATCATACCATAGGCTAGCTTTTAGGGTTTAGCCTCTACGATCTCGTGGTAGATCTACTCTTGTAAACATCCACAATATCAATATCAATCAAGCAGGACGTAGGGTTTTACCTCCATCAAGAGGGCCCGAACCTGGGTAAAACATCGTGTCCCTTGTCTCCTGTTACCATCCGCCTAGACGCACAGTTCGGGACCCCCTACCCGAGATCCGCCGGTTTTGACACCGACATTGGTGCTTTCATTGAGAGTTCCGCTGTGTGATCGACAAAAGGATCGATGGCTCGCCTGCAGATCAACTGCGACTTCGGCACCTTCGTCACCAGCTCGACTGGTCACCTTGGTTCAACCAAGAATTGCGCCCCGTGTTCGGATCACCATGTTCGGACGAGGGCCTTCATCAAACATCAACTCTGATCTCTATCAAGATCACGGAGGAATCATCCATGGAGCTCGGGGGCTCAACGTCAACATTGCCCTCAAGCGACCGTGTTGTTTTTCTGGACAGCGAACTCGTATCTGTTGCCACCACCTCCTCGAGTATCGCTTTGACAATCGCTTTGGTGGAATTGTGCGGAATTGAGTCTACAACAACCCTGGAAAATTTCGTCGAATTCCGATGGAGGAATCTCTCGCAATCCACGATATACCGGAGCCCTGTAAAATCTGGACGGGAATCTGGACGAGTTTAGGGCGTGGTGTCCAGCTTCTAGCTCGGACGTCCTTTGGAAGATCCAACCGTTGATCGGCTGCGGAATTCCTATATCTACCACCCCTCCAAATTTCAGCTCGATCCGACCGTCAGAACTCCGGAACCTTCCGATTAGTGCATGACTTTTCGGATCTGTTTTCTCTGCGAGAACGAATCCGACCGAATTCATCTTTTTTATGAACGGGATTTGGACATCCTTTTGAGCGAAGTTTTGTATGGGATATTGTGTATTGTTCCCAAACACATCCCACTAACCTTAAGATCTTTTGAACATGATCTTCAACATCATTGCTGGTGTCAAACCAGTCCGGCAATATTGCTCCACGGCGGCCGACCTGCGCTAGACACGTCGTCACTTTGTTGAGCCAAGCTCAACTTCTTCGGATCATCATCTTGGCAAGCTGAACAAGAGTCCGGCATCGCGAAGGATAAATCATCACCATCATCGCCGCCCCACGGATTACACAGAGCGGGCATACCGGCATCGCCGCACGGTCGCTTCATCAAGCCGGCATCGACCATGTCACGACCTGCATCGACATCAACTCCGGCGCCAGGCCATATTTCTTTTACTACTCACTTTGCATAAATTATTTATTATGCAACATTTTTTTATTCCTATTATTACTATTATCCCCAGTCTGCACTATTTTTTGTGCACAGGAAAATGATCCAGCCGGACTATATCCATTGACGTCACCTCGGCTGGACAGGGGGCTTCGTCAACACTTCATTACCCCATGCCAGGGACTTCGGCATCACTCTGCCGTCCTGCATTGACCATGCTATGTCACCACTTCACAGTGCCGAGCTCTTTGCTCCGCCACCTCGGGACCGGCTTGGGGGATGGAACCTTGTCCCGCATCAAGCTCGGACAGCATCGTCAATACCGAACACATTAACCAGCTAAGTTGCCTTCATGCTCAAAGTTTTAAAATTTCTAACTTGTGTTCGGTTCGACCAAGCATTATACTTTCTCGGAAAAAAGTTGCTTGTAAAAATCTTCCTCGTCGAAACATTGTTCGCACACACTTGACGCGCTACCCGCGCTCATTATACCTGGGGGCTTCTTTAACAAAAGCTTATTAATTCGGGCTTTATGCCCAACACATGTGTCACACTTCCGCATGTACCTTTTATTCACCATTATATGCATCGATATGACTTAAGTTTTGGCCAAGCTGGGTTGCTTGGCTCCTGTGCTTACCCCTACGTTCCCGATTGTTCGGCTAGGTGGTAAAGGGAGCACCTCTGCGATTGTTACTGCCGGGTCAGCCGGATGTGTACCTCAGACTGGGTGAAGCCGAAAGCTAGCGTTCTTAAGGGAATACTCGGTCGGTGAACTAAAAGATGATTTCTTACCCATTTATTTACCTGCCCCCAGATGTTTTTCTGCTCTTTTCGTAGTCCGGACATGCACTTTAGGGCATGCCTCCCAGGGAAAGGAACCCCTAACGGAACTATTCTCCCTGGAAGATGTTTCTTACTAACCATGTAATATAACATAACTAGTTGGGCACTTGTCTGATAAAGCACTAATGACCCCTACGCCTGGTCTCCACGCATGCCCCGGTTTTTATAACCGCAAGGGTATTCGGACACACTCCGGACTATCGGGTCCAGAGGTTGAAGCGAAAAGGTCCGCTACGACAAACGATCTACAATCCGGCTAGAAGGCATTCTACATGTCACCTTACATTATCAACTTTTACCCAAGTCACTTGGGGGCTCTTAAATTTATAGGAGCCGTTTTATGATAAGTGTTTTTCTTCTTAGTCGTTGCAAAGTTTTTATTATTATTTATCACTCCTTCGACACAAGTGTGTGGTCACTAGCCGGGGAGCCTAATTTCTCTCTCAAAGAAGCCGTAGGCTGACCCGCTTGAAGTTTTGAGATAGGATGTGTCATGTTAAAGCACGACAGAAGCACCTTTTTTTTTCTAAAGTCCCATTTTCGGATTGGCACCTAACACTTGATCTACTTCGGACATTAATCTTTTGAATAAGTTTTTTGGCTTTTCGAGCCCATGGCACTTTTTAAACTATTTGTATGTTTTCAGCACAAGTCTCGCAGTGCAACGCCGGACACCTTTTGAGATTCGGCAAAAACATTCTCGGATATTGCTATATATGCATCAGTTTCGAATTGTGTCTTTGGTCAATAGTTGGGTTGCCCGGCTCCCGCGCTTGCCTCCTACGTTCCGCTTTGTTTGGCTAGGTGTGCAAAGGGAGAACCACTGCGATTGTGCTTCCAGCTCGCATGGTCAAGCACCTCAGTGGAGAAAGCTGAAAACTGACTATCACAATAGGTGTAAACTCGTCAGCGATCCGATGACTATGTTAAATGACGGGCCATTCATTGGCCGAAGTGTTTCCGGCTTGACCTCGACTGTCGCCGGACACTATCGAGGGCTATTAACTGGCCTCCCAAACTAAATCCTCGATATTTTGCTCTTACATTGGAGCAGAGGTTTCATGATCATGCTTAGCATGACAACCCAAAGAAAGGAACCGATAGCGGGACTATTTTCTCTTGAAGACATTTCTTCTGTTAAACAGTAATATAACATGTCTCTCCGCATACCTTTGTTTATAAAACCGTATGGCCAGATTGCCTTGTTTGTTCTAAATCTTTGCCCTCATAAAGGCTTTATAAAGTAGGGCAAACACTCCTCGGCTATTGGCTGAGGAGGTGGAAGCCGATGGTCGGTCAACAAAGTTTTGTACAATGCGGATCCGAGCATTAATGATGTAAAGTACTTGGATACATAGAGTCATTACACATAATTTGTGATTTTACTATGGATATCGATCCTCAATTCGCCTCCGTGCCCGCATTAAGGCTCGGGGCTCTGGGCTTCGGGCTTATTATTTACAGATATTAAAGGGCACATCTATCCCCGATCGGTGTTGCCACCCGACCAGTGTCTCGGGGGCTACTGCATTGCATGTTCTATGCAGAAAATTTTAAGTGCAATACAGTTTCCGAGGAGATTTTGATCCTCAGGTTGGTCGGCCGCACCCAACCTGAGTCTCGAGGACTGAGCACGCCGCTTTTTGTGTCCCAAAGTATTCTGCCGAGCTAGGACTTGATCCTCAGACCGATTTTGCAAATCAACCTGAGTCTCAGCGGCTACGGGGATCAGCGGTCTTATGTCATCCTTCATGTGCATCTCGGGTTTTAGACCGATACCCACCTTGAGGGCTACTGGCACCAATCAAAAATATTGACAAAAATCGGCCCACATTCGGGGTGGTGCACCACCTCGAAGCGATCGGCGTAAAGCTCGGGCGCTAGTGGCTGGCTCCATAGAGGGCACTTCCGGCATTAAGCTCGGCTAAACTCCTTCAAACTTCTTTGAACCAAGGTGATTAATGACACCTCCGATACAGTCCGGCGTTGGAGCTCGGATACATAGTCCGGCGTTGGAGCTCGGATACATAGTCCGGCGTTGGAGCTCGGATACCGTCCGGCGTTGGAGCTCGGATACATAGTCCGGCGTTAGAGCTGGGAAGCAGTCCGACATTGGTGCTCGGCTGCAAAAGATACCTCGAATGCAGTCCGGCTTTGGAGCTCGGACGCAAGAGGACGTTGCCGCCCGGGAACAACTTCAAACCCGAGGTGTGGCATAAAAATAACAAGGCATTGATAAAGGCCGGAAACTTAAAGGGGCTCCTCGGATTCCCGACGTATAAACTCGTCGAATGCATTTCGATGATCCTCAAGATCGGAGATGAGAAGATTTGTTGAACCAGTTTTCAAGACCGACGACCGAAGATGAAGAATAGTTCGGAAGTATCGAGGAGCGTCCCCAACTTGAAGACCGGTTCAGGGGGCTACTGACGGTGTCCGGGACTAGGGGGTACTCACCACGTCGTCTCCCGATCAGTTGGATTGGGCCGAGGATCCCCATGGCCGTATACTCATGGGCCAGTCCGGATAGTTGCCACATACAAGGAAGATTCCACAAGACTTGGCGATCAAGACAAGGACCCCTCCCCCACCGGCGTATTCGGCTAGAACTCTTGTTATCCTAGGCCTCTGGTGCATTATATAAACCGAGGCCAGGCTAGTCGATAGATATACAACGACAATCATACCATAGGCTAGCTTTTAGGGTTTAGCATCTACGATCTCGTGGTAGATCTACTCTTGTAAACATCCACAATATCAATATCAATCAAGCAGGACGTAGGGTTTTACCTCCATCAAGAGGGCCCGAACCTGGGTAAAACATCGTGTCCCTTATCTCCTGTTACCATCCGCCTAGACGCACAGTTCGGGACCCCCTACCCGAGATCCGCCGGTTTTGACACCGACAGCGGGGTTCTGGTTAGGGGCAAGATCCCGATTATCATCCAGCAATGGTATAAGCTTAAGAACGAAGACCCTGAGGTGTCTTATGTCAATGATATGCAGAAAAATGATCTTTGGACTGAGCTGAAGTCAAATTTCACCCTACCGCCAGAGGATGATCCGGAGAAGCCAATTGAGCAATTAATCAAGTATTTTTCTCTTAAGAAGATGGCAGACCTATTCAGGAATTGGAAGAAAGACCTGAATAAGTTTGTCGATAAAAAAGAGACCCCAGAATTCAAGGGCAAATATGAGAAAATTAGAGATGACTGGCCCGCATTTGTGGCCCACAAGACATCGGAAAAGAGTAAAAAGATGTCGGCGACAAACAAGAAAAATGCTGCAAAGAAGAAGCTTGACCATCGCACGCGGACAGGTGGCTACCTCATAGCCCGGCCTAAGTGGGCCAAGGCTGAGAATGATCTGCTTGATAAAGAGATAGAACCAGAGACAATGAACTGGCCAGATCGTTGCCGGACTTGGTTCTTCAGGGCTGGCGGAACCGTGGACCCTGTATCAGGGAAGTGCATTTGGACGGACGATCAATTGGACATACCAGTCAAGAGACTTCAGCAATATATCAAAGCAGCGCAGCAAGGGACGTTCTTTCCGGACAGAGAGAACGACGAGCTCATAATGGCCCTCGGGAATCCTGAGCACCATGGACGGACACGAGGCACGCCAGGCTCCGTTTCGTGGAAGGCTGGGTTTCCGGACGCAGGCGGTTACAAGTGCCAGGAGAGGAGGAAGAAAGTGCAGCAGACCGAACTGCAGGCGCTGCATGCAAGGGTACAAGCGATAGAGGAACGAGATGCAGATCGCAGGAAACGACCTACCGAAGCTTCCCCCGAAGCTACCCCGCCATCTCAGCAGAGAAGCAGCGTGGCTTCCACCGAGCTGCTTCAGCCGGAGCATGCCTTGACGGCTCCTGCCAGCTATCCCATGGATGCTATCACTGAGGCTGAAAATTGCCACCTTATGGCGCAATGGATGAATTTGAAGGTCAAGGCGGCTGTTGGCTCTGTTTATCCTACTAAATCCGGCGCAACTTTTCACCGTCGGCCGATTCGAGAAGGATATGCTAGGGTGATGGTGGATGAAATCACGAGAGGATTTGAGGACCTCCAGCTTGACCACCCTACGGTGAAGGGGAGACTCGGGTGGGGTTCGCTCTAAAGACTCCATGCCTATGGCGGAAGGATCTCATCAACCTTCCGAACTGGACGCCTCGCCTCCTCCTCCTCCTCCCGTGAGTCAGGGCACTCCGCCTCCTCCACCGCCTCCTCCTCCCGTGAGTGGCGATCAGGGCACTCGGCCGGCTCCTTCACGGCGTGGCGGCACTCCGCCTCCTTCTCTGCGCTGCGGCCAATGCCCGAGCAGCCAGCCTCCTCCTTTTCCGCCTCGTCAGCAAGGGCGGAAGAGACCCGCCGCCGCTCCGGCGCGTCGTAGTCCTTCTCCTCCGCCTCGTAAGCAAGGAAAGAAGACATCCGCTCCGTCTGCTCTGCCGGCGTCTAGCAGTATAGACAAAGGCGGGAGGACATACATATTCGGTCCTTCTCTGAAGACTCCAGAGAAGTTACCATACAGATGACCCCGGAGGAGAACACGAAGATCGCGCGAACCAAAGTGAAGGACTGGTTTCAAGGGTTGAAAGCACAGAGACATCCACCTCTGGAGGAGAAGGTAGATCCGGTGAAAGCGAAGCGCACTCTGGCTGCCCTGACAAAACCACCCAAGTCTCCGCCGAAAGGCAACTATGAGCACATTATTGGAAAGGCATTTGCCGAAGCGGAGAGGTCTGGAAGTACTGTCAGTGATCAAAGGATGAAAGAACGACAAGCTGGGAAACAAATTGCCCGCTCGGCGAACAAGCGAAGCAATCGTGCCCCCCGCTCAAGGTGCCTGCTAGCGACATCGTCGATCCGAGGATGGTGCCCGTTATAGCAATCTGGAGATTACCTGCCCGACGATGTACATTATGACTTCTTGGAGGTGCAGATACAAAGATCTGAGTACGGAAGCCTCTCGTCAAAGATGAAAGATCTCTATCAACGATGATGCGAAGATTGCATGATTGGTACATGAAAACCTGCAGAGAGTCTGAGGGGAGGAGTACTTTGTATGTGAGAGTTAAAAAGGAGCATGAACTCGTTGGAATTGAACTGTTGCCTATTCCATTTGAGGAGTTCTATCAGTTTTTCAATCAATTGGCCCTCGATAAAGCAACGGTCACCTGCTACTATCTGTAAGTAGTACTACTTCTGTCATTAAGTCTCTCTATATAACTCGGCTCTCATTGCATGTATTTGTAATTATCCTCACTATATTATGCAGATTGAAGATCACCGAATTGAAGAAAAGACAAGTGGGTGATATTGGGTTCATTAACACATATCTCATAGATGCAACTGAGGTTAAATTTCATGCTGAAAATACCGAGGACAACTTGCTACAATCGTTGGTAATAAATGAACACAAAGATATAATACTCTTTCCTTACAACTTCAGGTGAGTGTTACTGTCTTGTGGCATATTCGGTTTCCCTTATTAGTTCAGGTTATAGTAATGTAATATTGAAGAGTTATGCATGCGTGCGCAGCTACCACTATATTCTCCTAGAGATTAAGCTTGAGCAAGGAGTAGTAACTGTCTTAGACTCCAAAAGAAAAAATCCGGAGGAGTATGCGGACATGACTGAAATGCTCGAGAAGTAAGTTAAATCGATCATTATCCACCATATCAGCAACTTTGTTCATTTCTGATATCAAGTAATTGTTTTCTTTGTATGGCATGTTTGGAGAAAATCCACCAAAAAAGCTCCGGGACTGCCGAAGAAGCTGCAATTTAGACACCCGAAAGTAAGTACTATAGTAGCATATTCCACGCATGTCCTAGTGATTCAAGCGCTAGTTTCATCAATACCATTTAGCATGCTTGCTAATTATCAGTTTGATTGACCTCTATTTCTTGTAAACTGGTTGTGGCAAGAACAAGGGAATGATTTCTGTGGATACTACATTTGCGAGTCCATCCGCCACACGACCTGTGAGCGGGGCTACCCTGACAAACAATATGAAGTGCGTAAATAACAATATTCACAATTTTATTTTATTACCATCATTTTTGTTGAGTTTCATTCATTCATATATATATATGTATTGACCCACTTCTTAAAATTAGATGTTTCAGATGCGGGATGAACTCCTAGCACCAGATCGCATGCGAGCAATTCAAGAGGAATTGGCGGCATTCTTTCTTGACCACGTGATCGCTGAAGACGGAGAATACTATGTGGACCACGCGTCCGTATGTTAGGAGATTATATTTGTAAAAGATAATTATAGTATATATGTAGCCGGTAGTGTCGGATAGATATACGAGAACTTGTTGTTCGACCAATCTCTCGGAGAAGGAGATGTGGTCGATATCACTTCTCTCTATATGCATATATGTTCATGACGATCTTCTGTTTCCTTCGTAGCGTGTCTAGCTACTCCTCTCTATACGTATGTATAGTACGTAGCGTCGACCAAGCACGGACGAAAGAGAGGACACTTCTCTCTATTAATTAGCTAGCTAACACAATATATGAAACACCTAAATTAAACCCCAAAACCCCAACCCCCCTTCTCAAAAAAAAACCAAGCCCCTGAAATGTTGACACGTGGATGCCTATTGGTCCCGGTTGGTGCCACCAACCGGGACCAAAACCCTCTACTGGGCTCGGCGCAAGACAAAGCCACGTGGAGGCCCATCTGTCCCGGTTGGACTGAACCGGGACTAAAGGGCTAGGACATTAGTACCGACCCATTAGTCCCGGTTCAGGAACCGGGACTAAAGGCCCTTACCAACCGGGACAATAGGCCCTTATTCTACCAGTGGAAGGAGAACGGGGGAGACAATGCAGCAGGGAGAAACAATGAAGATAGTTCTTGAATTACAGTACACATGACACCAGCAGGTCAGAATATAAGACACCAAATGTGCATGAAAGACAATACAGTAAACACCATCTTGTTTACAGCAAGGCAATATAGTAGCATTCCTCTAGCACATCATCTCATTTTAAGAATGCATTCAGGCAAGAAATGGACAGCTGGTCTAATTTTCTCACACTTGGCATCTTCACAGTTAACACCATCCCTGCAAACAGCAAGCTGCTACAGGCTGGCCAATTGACTGATGCTACTGGATAAGCAAAGAAAATTACTACCAAAGAAGAACCAGACATGGCATTTTACTCATAGTAAAGAAAACTACTACCAAAACAAGAATCCACAAGCAAACCCATCTCGCAGCACCACCAGTTCGAACGAACAAATAGAGGCGGATGGGGGACGGAGCGGAACTGAGACACTTACCACGGAGACCTGCTTGACAGAGCCCTTTGCCCCAGTGCTTGCATGGAGCTGGAGCATCACACACATAACAATAGCACTGCATATGAAAAAGAGAACAACAACGAGGCCACATTACAAACGCGTTGTTGTCAACTCTGCTATTGTAATCATATTACAAACAGATTCATGTACAGGGGGTGACAATGCTTGTGACTTGCCATTACACAATGCTTCGGGTGAGCAGTGGTGCTGAAGGGCAATTCAGAACATAAATGCCGCAAGTGAGGGAAATTCTTGCACGCTATCTGCAAAAAAAGAATTCATCTTCTTTAGTTCATCACAATATGTAGTAGAACGACTCAATTAGTAATCCCAGGCACGGAATTAAACATAGAGTTGCAGCTGAAGCGAGTATAGATGGGTTCAATGATAGGTAAGGTGATTCCCTATCCTTCACAAGCCTATGTAAAGAACAATTCTGCGAGTGACTTGACTCTTAAGAAGCAGCAAGAAGGGCAAGGTAATTGGCTCCTTCACAAGCCTATCTAAAGAACAATTCTTCAAGTGACCCAACTCTTAAGAAACAGCAAGAAGGGAAAGGTAATTAGCTCCTAATTCGTTAATTATGACAAATACCATATTTGATACTAGATGTAATGAAATAAAAACTAACTCTAAGGATTCAAGTAGCACTCGTGTTAGCAATCTGTAGAAAATGACAAGCATTCACCCTTGAAGCAAGAATTCCATCTCAAGTGACGCTACTTGCTACTATTCTCAGCACCAAAAAGTGAAAACACCTCTGAATTAAGAAAGGATAACAAGGATAGCATACTCCTGACCAAGTGTTTACTGATATGTGTTGTACTACAAGTGCATGTCCAGGGATACACAGATCTGAATTAAAAAAACATGTATGCAACTTTCAAGAAAAGTGAGTAAATGCAAAAACAGGGACTACTTCTGCTTGTAATCATCGAATATTAGTGTTTTAGAAAATTATAACAGACTAGTTCATTTGGAAACGGTCAGTCATTGTATATCAGGGTATGTAGCTGGTTCATCAGCTTGTCATATACTTGTACAAAACAAATATGGATACAACTATACAGCAGTTGGGGGCATATACTTGTATGAAATCAAACAGTAGCATTTTAGCAACAATGATTATCATTTAAAATGAGATGTCATAGGTTCTGGCTCAAGGTTTGTAACATGTCAGGTTGATGCATTAATCTAGCATAAGCACATTAGAAACCACACTTATAATGCAGATTATACAATACAACCTAGCACGATATGGAACAAACTACAACCTAGGAAAATCAAAGCCATAACATTGTCCAATTTTGATCACGTAGTTGCCGCCATAGGCAAAGCTCTGTAGCAGGCTCGCCTGGCCGCTCAGACAATATCCTCGATCTGCAAGGGCAAAAACAAGAGTAAGTTTTGGTCACGTTAATAAGATGATGATATAAAAAAATGATCAACGGATGGTGAGTGCTCACACCAATAACATCCCGGTCCTATCTTTGCAGTACAGAAAGCCACAAAGAAATTGAGGCAGACAGAATATTTATGCTTCCCTTTTCAATGGAACCCCAGAACAAATACACCCTCGTCGATAATGCAAGTCCGGAGATGCAACGCAACATTGGACCACTAAATGCCGCCCGAGTCATGCAAAATCCAGTTTCACACGCTAAACATCAAGCACTACAAACAGAGCAAATAAATACTGATGTTGTGACCACCTTGACTAGAAAGGCCACCACCTGGTGTCCACAGCTAGACAATAGGGTGGAGAATCACCAACAGGGCGGAGAATCACCATCGGAGCACAGCACTGCAGTCTACATCTGCAGCTGCCCATTATCTAGAACCACACAGATCACTAGCTATGCTATTTGATAATAGTTGATATTATTCTTTAATAATCATAAAAAAAATACATCTAATATCAGTGTGGTGTTTAGTTGGATGTAGATCATAATATCACAACACATCAAAATTGACTTTGTAAAGCATGATAATGGCCTAAGTAGATATGAGATTTCACACAAGTGGCAACTATACTAGTACAGAAGTGCACCCATGTCTCATGAAAAGCACGATCCTCGTACTGCAGCTGCTTATCAGATCTAAACTACAAAACGAAATGGCTAGACATCACAGATCGCAGGCTTAAATTAGGAACTACAAACAGTTCATGCTCCTGACAAATTCAGAAGAGTCGCACACTAATTGCCGCATTCTCAGGGGAAAACAATTAGTATATACAAAATAACAGTAATTGCAGTTGTTTACCGCCTGATCAGTTTCAATACGACTGGTCATTTAACGACTTTCAGGACCGCAAACAAGACAGCGTCAGTCTGGAACGATTTAGTGAGCAGATCACTGAGCAAACAAATCAACAGAGACGTTGTGGTGTAAGAGGAGAAAATTAATCAAGTAGTCATTGTTGCTATTTTATTGCTCATCAACATGATGAACAGTTGCTAAAGTAACATAAATAGGCTCAAGAATTGCCTCTCATCGGCCATCCTTGTCAACTGCATTCTGAAGCGTCTTGATGAAATTCTCATAGTTATCAAGGTAGAACTGCTCCATCTCTAGATTATCACTCTTCTCCTTCCTGTGTATCAATGTCAACTCGTTGTCCTGAATGAGGGCGGCGAGAGAAGACACATTCATGGCTTTTTAAAAAGTGTTCTCAGAAACGAGCTATCATGCATGAAGATTCGTGGCTTTCAAGCCAAATGATCAATCTTATGGCCACATTCATGGCATAGTTTGTTCAAATGATCTTATATTGTGCACAAGGGTGCATCTTGGAATTCCAAACAATGTTACCTAAGGGAGTTTTCATTTTCTTTGCACGAGAAATTTATTTTCCATTTTCTGAGTGCCCGAAATGAGTTTTTTTGTGAAGGAGCTACCATATATTTGTTGCAAAATTGGACCTAATCAATTTTCTAAAATACTAGGACATATTTAATGCACAATTGACCAAATGGTTAGGTGTCAAAAGTTTTTATCCATTTCTGGTGAAAAAGAAAAATTTCCTCTGATTCAGCTGGAAACGGGTCAAATTTGAACTGCAGCTGCCTTATAGTTTGCTATTTATTTTCTCCAACAATCATTTCTAGGTACATAAGTATCAATTTAATCAGAGAAACACAAAAAAAATTCCAAGATTCAACCACTAGCTAGGAACGGTCATTCCCGCCGTTTTGACCGCATTTTGAAACGGGCATAAAAAATAAAAAAATCAAAAAAATTGGAAAACCTTCGCATTGTGTCACTGTATGTGACCAAGTTATGAGGAAAAATTATAAACTTGTAATAAGGCAATTATTTTGAAAAGTGTTCTTAGAAACGAGCTATCATGCATGAAGAATCATGGCTTTCAATCCAAATGATCAATCTTATGGCCCCATTCATGGCATAGTTTGTTCAAATGATCTTATACTATGCACAAGGGTGCATCTTGGAATTCCAAACAATGTTGCCTAAGGGAATTTTCATTTTCTTTGCATGAAAAATTCATTTTCCATTTTCCGAGTGCCCGAAATGAGTTTTTTTTTTGTGATTGACCTACCATATATTTGTTGCAAAATTGGACTGAATCAATTTTCTAAAATACAAGGACATATTTAATGCACAAATGACCAAATGGTTAGGTGTCAAAAGTTTTTATCCACCTCTGGTGAAAAAGACAAATTTCCGTTGATTCAATCAGAAGCGGGTCAAATTTGAATTGCAGCTGCCTCATAGTTTGCTATATATTTTTTCCAAAAATCATTTCTAGTTACATAAGTACCTATTTAATCATAAATACATGGTTTGGTGGTGATACGTCGAGGTTTGGATGGTGGCCGAGGGCCCTAACTCTAGAGCGCGTAAGCTCGCATGCCCGCCGCGTGGTCACCGCATGACCGTGGCGTTGCCATGTGTTCTGGGCAGCCTAGGAATGTCTAGTCGGTTGGGCACTCCCCAGGAAGGTGTTAGGAATAAAATTACAACATAAGATTCTCACGAGGAGATCGATAGATGCTAAAACATGAATTAGCAGCCAAGTCTTTGATTAGCGGTACGGGAAATGCACATGGACAATGGGCGTGAGTTTTGGCTAAGGATGATCAGTTACAAAGAAGAATGTCTTCACAAATTTTTAGGGAAATCAAGAATATATAAATAACACTTCCTTCAAAAAGTGCTGCTCTGAATAGAATAGGAAAATGAATATTGTTGAATTATTTTTGAACTAGGCAAGGAAGGTTTTTGACATATTTGATGAAGATATGATCCAAACAATTTATGAGAATTTTTTGGGAATTTTTGGAATAACAGAAATATAGGTTACTTCACAACCTAGGGAAAAAATTGACACATGGACATGACACATAGGCAAAACTGATGAGATGGCGCCTAGTCATCACAACCCACCACAATTTACAAGGCTATGACCATCTATATTGGTCGTTAACAACTAGAAATAAGGCAACGGAACAACGTTGTTTGCTTAATGACCATTTCGTGTAAGAAAATTACGACCTTTCTGACCAAAATGGTCGCGATGGTTTAGTGTTTGGAGCCCCCCGAACAACTTTTGACCAATTGGTCTCAAATGGTCACAGATCTATGACCAATTCTTTCAGGGTCACATATAGAAGGTCACTACTTGACATATTTCTTGTAGTGGGCGACCGCGGGCCGGTGACGACGAGGGCGTCCGCGGGGCGGCGAGAGCGTCGGAGCAGTGCTCGGGGAGGCGGACGACGTCGGGTGAGGGCGCGGGCGCGGGCGACGACGACGACAGGCGCGGGCGACATCGACGGCGATGTCGGGGGCGACGGGCGGCGTTGGGGCATCCTGGAGGCGTCGATGTTGTTGGCGTCGTCGGGGCGGCAACTGCGAGATGAGAAGTGAAATTTTCACAAGTGTTTGCTTATATACCAAAGCCTTTAGTCCCGGTTCGTGGAACCAATAGGGACCAATGCCCCCCTTTGGTACCGGTTGGTGCCACCAACTGGGAAAAAATGCCTCTTTTCAGCAGCCCAAAGGGCGGGAAGCAGAGGCCATTGGTCCCGGTTGGCGGCACCAACCGGGACTAAAGGGGGACATTGGTCCCGGTTGGTGCCCCGAACCGGTACTAATGCCCACCTTTAGTCCCGGTTGATGCCACCAGCCGGGACCAAAGGCCTCGTGCTGCCCGTGGCCACAACTTTAGTCCCACCTCGCTAGTTGAGAGAGGCGAGCAGTGGTTTATAAGCCCCACTGCTGCATCCCTCTCGGGCTCCTCTTGATTGCAGGCTCACGGGCCTAATTGTCACTAATATGCCTGTTGGGCCTACTGGGCCTTCTGCGGGCCTGAATCCTGGCCCATGGTAGGGTTTCTAGTCGTATTCAGGCCATAGTGGCCGAGTAGGTGGCATTTTTTATTTTTCCCTGTTTTTTTTTTCCTTTTTTGCATTATTTATTTTCTTTTGTTTTTTGCTTTATTTTTAGTTCTTTTGCTGTTAGGTAATAAAAATTATAAACTTTCTGTTAGTGCCATTTGTTTTCCAATTTGAATTTTTTGAAATTTGTGTGAATCATGAGTTGTTGAATAACTTTACTATAAACATTGATTTTTGAGTGATTATTTTTCCGCTTGTTGAATATTACTGTGTTTTATCATTATATTCAAAAACATATTTTGTTATTTTAGTTTCTAACAAAAATTCTTTATGATAACTCTTTTTGCTATTAAAGTTTCTAACAAAAAATTCTTTATGAAAATTCTTTTTTCTTTTAATGTTTGAACAGAAAATACTTTGATAATTTTAGTTGCATAAATTTTTATATAATTTTAGTTTCAGTAATACGTATATGGAGCAGTTGGAGGAAGAACATAGGATGATGACGAATAAATGAGCGAGAGCAGCAAGAGGTGAAGGAGAGGGCATCACATGTGTATAGTGAGCTCGACGATGAATCAGGGGCAGGGTGAGACCCCCCCCCCCCACACACACACACACACAAACACACAAACAACAAAGTTTGGTTCCTTGGTACCAATTAGTCAGTCATGTGTATGCAAAGTCAAATGATTAGCTTCGCCCGTCCTGATCACCCCCAAAATGTGAAAATGAAGCATGAATATATACTCCCCAAAGCCTAAGCCCATACATACCGAGTCAAATCCAGCAGCATTAGCCCACCATCAAAAGACAATGCTATCACTTACGTTCTAGGGCTTTTTTTTGCTCCCCTGGTTCAACGCGTCCGCCACACGTCAGGCATTTTTTTCTCTTTTCAGTCACCTTCTAATTGATGCAAGATCTGGAATGGTCTATGATCCATAGTTGAAGTTGGATGGGTGCACACCCCGCTAGCCAGTCGTTTGCACGCTCAACATGAGCTGCAACATGCCAAGGGTATTTTACTTCTGATTCTCTCTTTTTTGAAGTAAGTCTACTATCTTGAGTACATTCATCTCCAATCCTCACTATCTCATGAGCTTGCTCAATCTCATTTTCCAATGTTAAACAAAGTGTAAAAATTATAAACATTGAAATCTAATTAGGGACTATAACTGATTGGCGTCCACCAGTGCTTGTGTTGACAACTTGGCATCAAGAGGAAGCAGACATTATTCATATTGTGTACTAACGATATGTCTTTTATGGTTTTGATTTTTTTCCCCACCTAGATGCGAGCTATTAGTGGCGTGTGATAAATGACACACATCACTAATAACCAACATACTAGTGGCGTGTCGGGGGCTAGCAGCGAATCCGACATAAATTTTTAGAAATAATGGGCATGGCCCATTAACAAATTATGAAATCTCAAATAGTGGGCCATGAATAAAATAGCAAGTGGTGGCTCTAAGTTTAGTTCCACCCCGAAAGTTGAGGAAGAGTTGGGCCTCTTTATACAGTGGGTTATCTCCACCACTCTAAGTGGTGTGTTGAGAAGAGAATAGGAAGACCACACGCGCGGCTCGCTCACCTCACCTCGCCGGTCCGGGCTCGGGTCAAGGCGGCGCGTACGAGCGACATGCACATGAATGGTCCGCCAAACTCCGGTCCATTGCCTTGCAGGGGCGCGCCATCCTTTTGCCGTTTTATTTTTTATGTCTTGGCAGACAAGTTAATTATTTCTTGTTCAGAAAGTATACGACATAGAAACCAAGTCGGTTTGAGATTGTGATCGCGACACAATACCACCTCTTGTCCTAATATATATCTTCTGCTACCAGCTATGGCCAAAGACACACCGAAAACACCTAGGGTTTTTCCTCGTCTCACAACTTGCACCGCCACCATAGTCTACTCTATTCCAAACACCGACTTGCATCGGCGTGCGGGAGAACAGGTCTCCAGAACCGTTCATCTTTGCGATCCTCGACCGGGAGAGGACGAATTAGGTTTTTAGGAAGCGCTCTGCATGAGTGCTCAAGTTCGTCATCAGGGTCGTGTTCCGTCCAAGTCGGGTGGTGCTACTCATCGTCGTCTCTATCGCCGTTAACAACAAATCGTCGCCAATGTCGTCATCAACACCGTCGCTCCTACAACAACTAATGAAAAATATGTCCTTCGTGATCTGTTTATGTCTCTCTCCGAAGTTGTTGTGTCGTGTGAGATGCTGCTCTGCATGTTTTCTTGTTCATCTATTTCGCTAGATACTAGCATGCTAGTCTCTGTTCTAGTCATGAATTATTTAATGGAATTAATCATGAATTTGCCAAATATTCCAACATAAATTACTAGTGGCACGTGAAGTGTTGTGCACGCCACAAATAGTAGCTTTACTAGAGGCCTGCTACATACAGGGCAAAACAGTAATAGTATGAGGGCTCAAAAATGGACCCGACAGGTTACTAGTGGCGTACTACGTCATACGCTACGTCACTAATAACGGTCTTTGTATGGTATCCCCATAGTACAACACGCCACCAGTAGTGCAATATCAGTGGCGAGTCGAAAAATGAGGCACTCTACTGTTACTAATGGTAACACTGAAATAGGACATCGTTGAAGCATGTGGAAAGTTTTCCCATGCCAATAATCATGCTTGGATCTGCATAATGTGGTCGCTGTGGTCCTAGGGCATCCCTGTCCAGTCCACATCAACAATCACGGCTAAAGATCCTGGCCTGGCTGTTGATCCCAGCGGGCAACCAAAGAAAACAGAACACGTGGGGATTATGCTCAGCGCTAGTACGTTCGCGGCTTGTGATATGAAGCATGCAACATACTACCTACAGTCGCTTTATTTGGTCTGATCCACTGTCAAAGTCAACGAATGCATGCATGCATGCAGTCACTTCCATCAGCTTTATGTTTCCTAGCTGTATTGTTGCATGATTAAGGTGGCATGGGATGGACGCATGTGCTTCCGGGGCACATCATCTGAATTACCACGTCACTAAGGGAGCACAAGTTCACTCGCGGCCAAAATCATTGTTTTGACTCTTTTGAAATAGTTCAGCACAAAATGAACCTTGTTCAAAACTTTAACACAATCTAGCCCTTCCTTCCTATACAACGCCAATGTGCAACTCCACGGTCCTCGACGTTTCTTTCTTGTGCAACGCCACGGTCCTCGGCGTTTGAAGGTTGCAATACCAACGGATATGGCGTTCCATACTGCTACAACAACGCGATGATGCTTGGCGTTGCTAAAGTTTTCTATGGAGGTCATTCTATGCTGATCTTTTCCAAGAGTGAAACAGTGATTTAGGCATTTACTCGCCCTGCTGCTGGTTGCTGCCCGGCGCAGGCCTGCACACGGCAGGAAGCCTGCCTGCCTGCCTGCCTGCCCGACCGATGACGTCGACGCGTACACTCGTCCTTGCTTTTTCCATTTTTTAGTTGCTTGCGTACACTGCTTGCTAGCAGGCAGAAGCAGCTATGCAGTGATCCGATCCAAGCACGCCACAAGTGGATTTTTTTTCAAAACTATCACCTTTTTTATATCTAATTCGGAAACTATAGTACCAATTGCCAATATATCAAAAATATGACCCTGTCGGTCTCGTGGTGGCCGAAGTGGTAGTTTTCGGCCAGAACTAGACCGAAAAGGACTTTTCGTCCAGCTGTAGGCCGAAATGAGCCTCAGTTGGGCCGAAGAGGTCTCGTCGGGTGGGGCTGGGCTAAAAATAGTAGCTTCGGCCAGGCCTAGACCGAAATGGGCCGTTTTCGGCCAGCCCGCAGCCGAAAAGCTTTTCGGCCAGGCGTAGACCGAAAAGGTCGGGATAAGGCCGATCCCGTCGTCACCTTCCTCTTCCTGCTCGCCTCTGTTCTATCTCGTTCCTCTCGTTCTTCTCTGTAGAGCTCCGGCCTCCTCCCTGATCTCCTCCAATTTGCACTCATTTACACAACCAAGGCACAGAATAGATAGATCATAGCATTCTCCACCGGCCTACGGTGTTTTTTTTTGTTATGGGATAGTTTTTTGTGCGCTTGGGGAGGAGCCATGGTGGGGTGGAGGAGGTCCGGTTGGGAAGGAGGTGGTGGTGAGGAGGAGCAGGTGTTGTGGAGGAGGAGGTGGTGAGGAGGAGCAGCAGCTTGGGGGTGACGGAGTTGAACCTCCGGTCGCCGAGTGGCGGCGCTGCCGTTGTCCGTGGTCGGTGCGGTGACGGAAGAGATGCACGCTTCGAAGGTATAACCATGGCATCACAAATTTTCTCTAAATTGTATAGTTTGTTAGTTAGTGTTAATATGTTCGTGGTGGCATTTTAGCGCGTAGTTAGTGTAACGGGTAATATTAGTCTTTGTTGTGATTAATGAGAGGATGACAATGTCTGACCGGTGAAAATGTCTGAATCAGTAAATTTGACTGTTTACTACGGCGCTGGTAATGTTCGATATAATGAGTTGGGGTTGATCTTAGCGAGTTTAAAATGGCGTCATGACACTAGCTGACCTGCATGTGATTGGACATTAGGCAGTTGAAGTCTTGGTTGACAACTAGTTTGATGCGGATCTGAAGTATGTTCTGTCAATATTCATGCATTGTGGACCAAATCCTGTAAAATGTCAAGTGGGAGTTGATGCGGTAGATAGGAGCCAGCATTGGTTGTCCTGTTAAGACGCTGTCGAGACCGAAGAATCCACCCATATGCACTTGTGCAACTTTGTGCGAAGGAGGAGAATACCGTAGAACTCCACGGGGGTATGAACCCGCCAAGGCAATGAAGTGGCTAACGAGATTGTTTTATCCGGGTCACAGCCACAAGATATGGATGCTAGCCAACCCGAGAAAGAGTCGGACTCGTGCCACACAATGTTTGTGGTCACGATCTTTGGGCGAGTAGCCATCGATAATATTAGCTGGTTCAGGTTTTCTTGATGGGGATGAGGAAGGGATGAAATGCGAGGGTGATGGAGGAAGAGGACGAGGATGGATTGGTGGAGGAACTGGATTCTGAAAATTCGAGGATGAAGTTGAGGTACCAATTCATTCGCATGGGAGCAGGACATATCCACCGCCTTACGGTGAGCGATGGCCATGAGACTCCATGGCAGTATAATCTGAACCAAGTACAAATAGGGGCTATGTTTGATACAAAGAAAAATTGAAGTATGCGGTGATAAAGTGGGCTATGTCTCGCTGAGAGGGTTTTCAAGACACACATATCAAGTCCAACAAACTATACCGTGAAATGTGTTGAAAAAGGTTGTCCGGGGAAGGTGCACGGACGCGTGCAAGCACGACATCCATTGGGTTGTCACCATTGTCATCCCACATAATTGTGTGAGGAAGAACCTGCTGGTGAAGCATCCGAACCTGACTTCAAGTCTCATTGCGCAACTCATGTATACTTTGAGATAGTAGAGAAGAAAGATATGGAAGCAAAACACATCCAGACAGCAGTGAAGGTCGGATGAAAGTATGTCATTCCTTATGGGAAGGCTTGGAGGCTAAGTGAAGGCTATGGAGGAAAGGTTTGGGACGTTCTTGACTCATATGATAATGTTGTCCGTCTCTGGGCATCTTGAAGGAGAGGAATCCGACACTTATGTGAGCGTACAACACATGAGGTTGCTGAGTATACCAGATTTCAAGGTGTTTAAACGAGTGTTCTTCTCTTTTGGTATGTGCATCGAAGCTTTCCGGCATTGTCCTCCTGTTATGTTTGTGGATGGTACATTCCTGACCGGTCAGTATAGAGGGCAAATCCTGATTGCTATTGGTGTGGACGGGAACAATCAAATCATCCCACTTGCCATGGCATTTGTGGAGGGTGAGAACTTTCTCAGCTGGGTATGGTTCTTCCGCCAAGTGAAAATTGCCATCGTGAAGGACCGACCAAACGTGTGTGTCATTCATGACAGACATGCTGGTATATTGAAGGCCGTGAAGACGCCGTAATCCAACGGATGACTGACGAACACCTTGGAGGGACTTGCGAGCGGTGGTGCATGCGCCATCTTGGGGCTAATTTTTCTCACAGTTCAAGAACAAGCGGTTGATGAACTTGTTCAAAAATTATGCAAGCAGAGCCAGCAGCGCAAATACTGAATTTATTTGGTCAAAACTAGATGAGTTTACTAAGAAGCAGGTCCGTGCGAGGAAGAAAATGGAAGAAGATCAAGTTAAATTAGCAGCACTCATCGCGGAGCTAGAGGAGCCAGTAGGTCTTTGTGACTTGCCAGGAATTGACCCTCCTAATACTACGAGAAAGAAGGGAAGGGCAATAAAGAATTTTTACGAGTGGATAGAGAAAGAGCCTCCAAGTGAATTGGTCTTTGCTGCATGACACACATGGAGCTAGGTATGGCCACATGACAACCAATCTTGCAGAGGTGTATAACTTTGTCTTGAGAGGGAGCAGAGCATTGCCACTCACAGCTATTGTGGAGGCTGTATTCCATGGCACTTTGAGATATTTGAGAGAAAGGCACGAGTTAGCACGAAGCATATTGAAGATAATCAGAACACACCTTATTGTAGCCGTGTCATGGAATACATGGCAAAGAAGATAGAGAAAGCAAAGAAGCACACTGTCAGACTCATAGGGAATCAAGAAAGGAGGTATGAGGTTCAGCTTCCTACCGATGGTTTTGGTTCTGGAAATGAGGTGAAGACACACGAGGTAAAAATTGGAACGGAATTTTATCCAACGTGTGAGTGTACATGCAACAAACCGAAGTTGTTGCACCTACCTTGCTCTCATGTGTTGGCTGCCTGTGGCCAGATTGAGTTGGATGCTATCTCCTTCGTGTCCCCATACTATTTAAAAGAGGCAGTGCAGGCGCGAGAGGAGGTTTCCGCTTTAATGCGGCGCTTTCAGAGGGGAGAAACTATCCCACCGCGAGAGGGCGTCTCATGGTTGAGGCGTCTTGATGACAAGCTACGCAGGATTTACGCTGCTGTATTACGTGTAGACGGTCTTGGATGTTGCACTTCCTCCTCCGGCACATCGTCCGCCACGCCCCCTCATGCAGCATTCGAACCACGACCCTCATGCACCGTTCACAACCACGACCTTACATGCACCGTGCAGAACCTCATCCTTCACAGCCAGGAGCTCTTCCGGCATGAGCCACCTCCTTCACAGCCGGGAGCTCTTCGGCATGAGCCACCTCTTTCACAGCCGGGAGCTCTTCACGGCATGAGCCACCTCCTTCACGGCCAGGAGCTCTTCCTGGAATGAGCCACCTCCTTCACAGCCAGGGAGCTCTTACTGGCATCAGCAGATGGAACTAGGTAACCCTACTCACTACATTCTTTTGAACAGAGTAGTAATCGTTCATGCATTTGTATCAATTTTACAAGTTTTTTACTTTACCGCAGGCGGCAACCTGTCGCAACCGTTCATGCATTCAGAGCAGTCACCCATCCTTAGTGGTGGTGCTGATTACTTTGAGGGCGACCGCGAGGATGATGACCATGCTACAAACATTTATGGCTTCTCGCAGACAGTGTTTCACACTCCACCACCACCACCGACGCAGGAGACACAGACCGTGACAGACGAGGTTAACTATGGTCGTGGTTATCGCGAGCCTCGTCCACCGCCTCAGCGCTTATCGCCTTCCGGTCCTCGCTCGAGGAAGACCCAGACTCGTTGCCGTCCCCCGCAGTGATATGCTTATTATCTATGTATGACTCATTATCTATGTTAGTTTCAGACTATTCGCATATGCGTGTCAGTATTTATGTATGAGACATGCTTCATGTATGTGTTACTATCGCACTTCCTTCTATCTGATCAGGAGACATATATTGTTTTATGTATGCGAGAGACATTACTATTAATTCGCATTCTTATTCCAGTTACATTTCCAAATAGATTACGACCGATAATTAAGATACAAGTACATCTGAATTAAACGGTGCGGCTGAACTTGTGCAATACATCTTACATACTACAAAATGAAATTCAGATAGAACATAATGCCCTACAATAATACAATACAAACTAATAATGCAAATACATCTGAATGACACGGTACAACTGGAATACATCTTACATACTACATGAAGTCATCATCGTCATCCTCCGTTGATGCAGCCCTCTTGCCCTTGACGATGCGGTCCTCTTGCCCTCCGTCGATGCAGAACTCTTGCCCTTGCTGGATGCAGAACTCTTGCCCTTCGAGGATGCGAAGTCTTGCCTTTGGACGATGCGGGACTCTTGCCCTTCGACGATGCAGAACCCGGAAGCGGCGGCATGAAGATATCTTCGTCGTCCTCGCTCTCCTCAGTCCATAAAAATGTATTCTTTGCTGCAGTCCTTACGAAAGTTTCACTCTTGGCTCCACTACCTTCTTTCACCTTTCATGCAACCTAAGAAGTTCTTGACGTACCTCCTCATAGGTCCTTTCAGGCCACCCGGACCTACGTAATTGGTGAGCCAACTCATTCATTATGGTGTCACTACGGTGAGTTCGTCCCATGGAACTATCCTATTGTCCATCCTGAAATCGATAACTAGACTCGAAGAGTGCTGCTCATCCCGAGGTGAAAACTACGATCGAATGGATAATGGGACATCTCGACTACACTACACTTTGGAATGCTTATCCACCTTCACTTTGAAGGGGTTTTATAAATCTGAGAGGAGAAAATAAAGGCGGGAAAGGGTTGGCGGGAAATAAGGCGGAAAGGGTTGGCGGAAAGCGGGTGGCGGGAAGGGTTGGCGGAAGCGGGTGGCGGGAAGGGGTGGCGGAACATTTCAGCACGAGCCATGCAACCGGCCTACATGAGACCAAGTAGTACTTTTCGCCTAAGCTTGACCAAAAAGTCTATTTCGCCTAACTTTGGCGAAAAGCTCTACCGCCTAAAGATGGCGAAAACTCTACTTCGCCTAGCTTTGGCGAAAAGCTCTACCGGCCTAAAGATGGCGAAAACTCCTACCGCCGGAAGATGGCCGACGGCTACTAGTTTTGGTTTTTTTGCATTACGTCATATAGTTTCCAAAAATGCTATAAAATATATCACAGTTTTGAAAAAAAATCCCACAAGTGCTTGCCGATCCTTGTGCTCGTACGTATGTCTCCGCCCCAAAATACGGAGGAAGTGAGGAGTAGTACAAGCAAGGCCGTCGATCGTGTGGCGGAGAACGATGGCGATGCGTAGGCCGCTGTGTGCATACGCGCGCGCTGTCTTCCAGCTGTTGGATTCATCCATCGACGCTGCGCCCGGGATGATCGGAATGTACGTACTCCCTCCGTTCCGAATTACTTGTTTTGGATTTGTCTAAATATGGATGTATCTAGACTCATTTTAGTGCTAGATTCATCCGTATATAGACAAATTCAAGACAAGTAATTCGGAACTGAGGGAGTACGTGCCTAGCTGGCTGCCTGCGGGTAGCTTTAGCTAGAGGCGCCCCATATGGTCAATCTTGTACAGTATATTCCATAGGGCCGTCTGTCTGCTGGGGCGGTTGGACCTTTGCATACTTATGTTGGCTTGTCTCATGCAGAAGGCTGGCCCGGCCGTACGAAGATTTGCGCTGCCAGGGACAGCGAGGGCAGCGCTTCAACCGACCTCGTAATTTGGTATACTCCTAAACCTACCTCCTTATCTACTTTAACCTCGGCTTTACTTAGTTTGGACGCTATAACACATCCAAAGCGCTATGCATGTTCGCTTCTTAGCAGTTTGGGCTGACGGGATGGGTTGCCCCCACGTGGCCACGTACAAAACCAACCGACCGAGCTAGTACTGCTTGCTGGCTTAATCATGACATTCCACTCAAAAATATCGTCTTCGTTTGGACCATTAAGATGTGAGCTCCCGAGTGTCTACGCCCTAGCTTGGAGCTAGCATCCAATGACTGTTATATTTGGGTTACCCGGTTGAAAAGACGGCTGCGCCATCATGCTCACATAGTCGCAACCTGTTAGGAATTAGCACACAAATACACTTGTGGTTAACTGAAAACTGCAGCGGAAACAAGTAATCTCAGCACCACATCCTGTACTAATTCAAGGATCGTTGCTTAGCACGGAAGGAAACATATGCAGCAGCATATATGGAGGCAGAAAAAGTTACTCAGCAGACAAGACACTCCTCAGCCTAGTGTCTTGTGGTAGGAGTAAGTTTTCCTGACAGCATCAAGCATCAAGCATCAACAAAGAGACACCAGATTTTTTACGTGGAAAACCCCTCAACTTGAGGGGAAAAACCACGGGCCGAAGCCACCCAAATCCTCTTCCACTATTATCAAATGTGGGATACAACAAGTTCTTCTCTAGACAGCACTAGAGGATCTCATACATCAAGATTTCTGAATCTTGGATGAACACAACAGGATTTGGGGCTCAAGAACTAGGGATTGGAACAATCTCACCAAAGATGGTGGAACTGAAGCTTGAAGGAGGCAAGGTAGTGGATCTGGACCATCACAACCTTGGGGAGGAGCTCCCTTTGCTTCTTCCTTCAATCTTCCTCTTCTTCCCTTGCTCTCTTGGTTTTCTCTCTTCTCTCTTGGAGGATGAACTGATTTTCATCACACTTGGTGGTGGCTGCTGGATGGAGGGTAAAAGCATCCCCATCCACACATGTGCAAAGTCCAAAATGACCCTAGGTCATAACCCTAATGGGTAGTGGGCTTATGCACCTCTTTGGGCTGCCTAAAAGGCCTCAAATGGTCATCTCCTCACAGCCCACATGAGGAGGATATCCCAACACAACCAAGCTCATGAATCCATCAACAAGCCTCAAGTCTAACTGCACAAGGAATTTTTTTTTTTAATTCAAGTAATATGAATGCCCTTATAATTGTGCACTATGATCGTGTTTCGGGCTTATCGATTTAATGACGGACTTTTCCTGTACCTTTCTTCTACAAAAAAATGTGCCTACAAGCCTTGGCACATAGATGTGCTCGGTATTACCAAAAGAGACTTAAGAATATATCATTAGGCTGCATAAAGATGTTTACAACTACCAGTTGGAGCTCAGAAGAGAATTCATTTGATGCATGATTTCTATTTGAATATCTTCACCCCTAATTACAAAGTGAAGCGGGGTTTTCGAGCAATTTTTTTGTGGAGCTTACATGGTTACTTATTTCATTACCAAATTCACAAATGTGTGTAATATACATCCGTATTTAACATGTAAAAAATATTCAGACTTTTTTGAAACTTCAAAATACTCCGTCCTTTCAGGTTTATTGGGATTATCTCAATTTTCTTTTTATAAATATCAAGTATACAAGTTACCATCACATGCTCAGATTTCAAGGTGCACTAAATCACTGCTTGCAGCGATCAAGAGAAAATTCACCAATGCATGTAAAAGTTCTTGGTCATTTAGTGGTCATGTATGTATTATAATTAATGTATCAATAAACACAACTTTTGGAGAAAAAAGAGCATACTAATTAAGTATGTTTGCAAACTACGAAATGTATCCCTCGTTGGTTGGAGAGATTTTCAAACTGATTTTCAAATTGTGCCCTATAAACAGGAAAGGAGGGAGTACCATTATGAGACTATTCAAAATATAGTGCTCACTGGAGCACATGCACCAAAGCAATTTTTTGATGTACAAAAGCAACATATGATTAGTACTAGAGTGAGAATCAGGGTGGAGAGGGAACATAGAGGACTATACGGTCGCAAAGGTGTGGCTCTACAAAGAGTCAAAGCTCTAAATACGTTATGTAAGATTACTTTATTAATTTTAACATGAACATTATGTAAGATGTTTGTACGCAGTTTTGACTCTTGATAAAATGCATGGCCGCTAAGTTAAAAAAGATGAAAAAAATTTAGGTCTATGCCACTATCCATTTCCCATCTTCGATGCCTTCCACTTAAATTTACTAAAACTGTGGCTTGTGCCACTAACTGTTGCGGAGAAATTAGCCACAAGCCCCATCTCGCCATCTCTGTGACTCACCCATAGGTCATCCCTCGTTGTGGTCTCCTTAATCATGTGCCACCATGCATAGTGGCGTACCCAGCAATGAAATGAAGGGTGTGCACACTCAAAAAAAAATTCTACTAATCCAAGTGTCAGACAAAATATGGCAAAATAATAACATGAATAGCTCAATTCAAATTTCACAACAATTTAGTTCACAAAATATATCTCAAATAATTACAATACGAATAGTCTTATACAAAAGAAGCACAAGTAGAAAATTACATCACTAGGTAACTCAACGTTTTTGCAATTCCATGAATGCATCAACTATGTCATCTTCACTTACTTTAATGAACACATCTGTTCAATAAATGTCACCAAACAATCATTCAAGCGATCATCACTCATAGTAGTCCTCAACTTACTTTTCACTAGATTCATAGCTGAAAAATACTCTTTCAACACTCGCCGTCGCCACCGGTAAAATCAATATCAATTTGATGAGTAAGTAGACCAAATCATAAACAACATGCTTCTTTGTTGCAACAAGCATAATAGAGAGCTCACCAATATTACTTGCATTTCTAAACCTATCATCTTGTCTCATATCATCAATGAAAGTAGTAAGTTGAAATTCTAGCCTTATCAAATCTGTGCTTGATATGTCCATGGCATAGAATTCAGCAAGTCTCATTACCTTGAGTGCATCACAAGAAGCAAATGAGTTGATTGGATTCAAAGCCGACATGCAAATAAGTAACTCCGTATTAACCTCATCAAACCGATTGTCAAGTTCTTGAATGGTTTGATCAATGACACGAAGATATACCTCTCTTCTATAACGATCATCATTTGTTTGTACTTCATAATACCGACGTGATCTTCCATGATGCTCATAAGTATCCTCCCACAAAGGAACTTGAATGCCATGTTTATTGCAAAATAAGGTTAGCTTTGCAAGAAATTCTTCCCAACCATGAGACCTCAAGTGTTGCATTCTACTCTTTGCCAAACTAACAAGTGCCATTGCATTAACAATATCTTGATCTCTCTTTTGCAAAGATTTGGACAACTCATTTGTATAGCCAAGAATAACAAGCATCAAGTGAAGATTGAAAACAAAGTCAAATAATTCAATGGCTTGAGCAACTCCACGTATTCTTGTCCACTCACGTTTTTGTGAAGGATCTTTTCCAATAGCATCAAGTACTTCAAGGATTGTGGAATACATGCTAACAATGTGCATAATGGTTTTAAAATGAGAACCCCAACGAGTATCGCCGGGTCTAGCTAGTCCCATCTCTTGATTTAGCCCACTTCCACTTTCAATCTCACCCATTTCAAGTGCTTCCAAAACCTTTTGAGCTCTAACATCTCGAAGCATGTCATGGCGCTTACAAGAAACTCCAACAATATTGAGCAAGTAAGAAACATGATCAAAGAACCACAAACATGATTGATTTTCCTTAGCCACGGCTATAAGAACCAACTGAAGTTGATGTGCAAAACAATGGATGTAATAGGCAGAGGGTGACTCATTCATGATCAATGTTTTCAACCCATTAATCTCCCCTTTCATGTTGCTTGCCCCATCATATCCTTGCCCACGCATTTGACTAGGAGTCAAATGATGATCTTTAAGCAAAGTTTGAATTGCATCCTTAAGTGACAATGAAGTTGTATTGGCAACATGAACAACTCCAAGGAACCTCTCACATCCTCTTCCCGATTTGTCAACAAATCATATGCAGAGAGCAAGTTGTTCTTTATGAGATGCATCACTAGACTCATCAACTAGGATTGCATAGTGGTCATCACCAATATCTTCAATAATTCTTTTTGTTGTTTGCACCGCACAACATTCAATTATTTGATTTTGTATCTTTGGACTAGTCAAGATGCAATTCCCAGGAGCATTGTTCAAAACAAGTTTATTAACTTCTTCATCATTTTCCGAAAGCCACTTAAGAAGTTCAACAAAGTTCCCCCTATTGCTAGATTCTTCACTCTCATCATGTCCACGAAATGCTAGTCCTTGGTTCAAAAGAAACCTCAAGCATCTAAGTGAATAAGTTAGCCTAGCCTTGTACATACGCAAATCCTCTTTATCCACCCTCACCATAATGTTATCAATTGATGGTTGGGGTGCCACAAATAAATTGTACTTCTCTTGAGCTTTGTTTTGAATGCTGTTAATACCACCCTCATGTTTGTCTAATGCATCAGGCTTATACCAATTTTTCCAACCACCTTTAACAAAGGCATCACCCTTAGGCCCCCCATTCGATTTGCCTTTGAACAAATAACACACAAAGAAAAATGCAGCCTCATATTTGACACTATATTCTAGCCATTTGAAGTTCTCAAACCAAACAAAGTTGAAGTGTCGATTTTTAACATACATTTTCTTGACTTCAAAGTTGTGTGCATATGGTTGGACTGCATTCTTTGCAATGTACCGTCTCCGAACTTCGTCTTGATCATTAACATCATAATCTGAAATAGGAATCCTTTCCCCTGGATCAGGTGGAAGCCTTTGAATATTATAGGACCTTGCATGTGGATGTTGGGGTGATGGTTGCCATGGCGCTTCATCATCAATATCTATGTCAATCTTTGCATCGGAATAGACCGGAGGTGGATCAATATCAATGCCAATCTCTGCATCCGAATGGACTGGAGGTTGATCAATATCAGGTTCAGGTTGCTCTTCGGCTGCTACCTTTCTTGTTTTTGCCTCGTAATTCCGGAAAAAAGACTTAATGTCACCATTCCTCTTCATCTTCAGTTCTACAATTAGAACATGATGTTAGCAAGACAGCAAGACAGCAAGACAACAGAACAAAAAATGGCACACGTCCCAGTTTTCAAACATACATTTGTTTCAGAAAAGCATCAGTTTCTAAGCATACGATTCAGAGCAACAACAAGCATATGTTTCAAAGCAGCATCCGAAGTACACCAGTTTGCAAACATATGATTTTCAGCAAGCATATGTTCAGAGCAGAAGCAAGCATCAGTTTGCTATATAAGATTTTCAGCAAGCATATGTTCAGAGAAGAAGCAATCAAGCATCAGTTTGCTATATATGCAAGATTCAATTTGAGAGAACTGTAGGGGAGGCCGCCGAGCGCACTATGCTTGTTGTTCAGACAAACATGAGCGCACTATGCTTCTTGTTCAGACAAAAATTAAGCATATGTTCAGAGCTGTAGGGGAGGCCGCCGTCAAAACTCACCCACGAGATCACGACCGGGGCGGGGAGCGGTGGAGCGGGAAGGACCGGAGGAGAGGAGAGCGTCGGGAGGCGGGAGCAGATCCTCCGGAGACCGGAGCGGCGGCGGCCGTCTGGTCCAGGTCGGCTCGACGGCGCCTCGGCAGGGGAGGCGCGACGGTCGATGGCCGCGACCGAAGGAGCTCCAGCGGCGGCCGCCACGCGCGAGAGCCCAGCGGTGGTGGCCGAGCGCGGGCGGGGAGTGACTGGGCGGAGGCGGGGAGCGGCGGCGGCGGCCGAGCGAGATGCGGTTGTGCGTGTGTGCCTCTCTATCGCTCGCTGACAATGGAGCCCGAGAAGATGAGGTGGGCCTGGGCTCAATATTCAATAGTCAACAGCCAAATTTTCTATATATATATATAAAGAAAAATCCCAGATTTTCTGGGTGTGCCACGGCACACCGGGCACACCCTCTGGTTCCGCCACTGCTCCATGCATGTTCGCTCCTTAGTTGGGGCTGCCCGAATGGGTGGCTCCCACATTCAAAACCAATCAACCGAGCCAGTAGTAATAGTTGTCTTAATCATGATATGCACTAAATTTAACCTCTTCATTCGGACCATTAAGATGTGAGCTTTCCCATCGAAACAAACCCCAAGTGTCTATGTCCTAGCTTGGGGTGTCTACTGATTGTTACATATGAATTACCTGGTTGAAAAGATTGTTGCACTATTGTGCTCACAAGCCAAGCTCATGAATCCATCAACAAGCCATAAGTCTAACTACACAAGGGGAATGGAATTTTTTTTTTTGATAGTGTTGATGTCTTAATTGTACACTATGGTCATGTTTCGGGGTTTATATATTTAAAGTCGGGTGCTTCGGGTGCCTTTGTTCCAGAAAAAATGTGCTTATAAGCCTCGCCACATAGATATTCTCATTATTAAAAAAGGGATTTCAAAACGTATAATTAGGGTGCGTTGAGATGTTTACAGTTGCAGGTAGGGAGCCCAGGAGAGGATTTATTTCATGCATGATTTCTATTGGAGTATGTGCACCCCTATACATAGGAATATACTGTACAACAGTGTGACCCTATGGCATCTACGAAGGCAATATAGGATTAGTATTATTATATAGTATAATAATAAGGCCGTAGCAGAAACATAGATGACTATTTGTGTGCAAATGTGTGGCTCTACAAAGAGCCAAAGTTCTACATACATTCCCAAACTGTCTCTTATTCATATAGGGATTACTTTGTTAATTTGGGCATGAAACATTATATAAGCTGTTTGTAGGGTCAACTTTTGATAAAATGCATGGTTGAAAAGAACTCATCAGTTGTATTCTTTCTTCATATATGTCCTTAATAGCCTTCTTTTTCTCAGATTCAGGACACACGTCAATATACGTCATATTGTATTAGAAGAAGAATGCGGAGATGACTCAAAGTTACAGAAGGCAAATCAGCTAAGATCTACAATGCTAGTGAAGCAACAGCAAAATAAAGGAATTTTTTTAACTAGAACAAAAGAGAAGGAGTTAGGAAGGGTTAACACTCAATGATTGAGCTAATTGTCAGGAGCCCTACAGTGGAGATTTAGCCCCCTTAATATTATATATTTTCCAAAATTCAACCTGCTTCTTGAGTTTGACCAAGTTTATTGGGAGACATTAGCAAATAAATACAATATGATGTGATGTATCTAATGATATTTATTTTGTATCATAGATGTTAGATATTATTTTCTATAAACTCCGTCAAAATTAACCAAGCTTGGTTTCTAAAAAAAAATGTGCTGCATTTGGAATGAAGGGACTATCATTTAAATGTCCTATAAGTTACATGATACATATATTGAGGGTAAAGCTAATTGTTGCCAACTTTCTTGGAAACACTGAATTCAAACTCATCAACCTTTAATTGGATGTCGTCGATGACCAATTCATAATTTGCTCTAGGCCGAAAGTAGTAAGATATTTCAAATTTTCACTCCTAGGAAAAACATGCATGCTGGGTTAACACGCCTCATCAGACGAGCTTTACATATATGTTAAGAGTTTGTGAGGATCACATCTAGGTTTTAGCTTTCTACTTCCCTCAACCCTCCTTAGTTTATGGGAAAATAGAAATGGTATTTTCTCTATACACACATGAAGTATTAATTAATTTTCTTGATAACTATGTCATCTCATCGGAGTTTGAGCATAGCTCGTTGTATATGGTACTACTACACATGTGAGCATATGTGTGCATTTATAACTAACTATTTGGGAACCTACTAAATATGATAACTATCAATTAAGAAAACCCTAGCCCTGGATCTTATAGACCATAAAAAAAGATAGAGACACTAGTTCTATCTAAAAAAAAAGCAAAACATCCGATCGTCAATCTGACGGACCATCTTTTTATTAGTAGATTGCAACTATTAGATACATAATTGTATCTAGACATGTTGTGTTTGTTAGATCTATATAATCACACCTAAATAGATAGAATATGTTTGACCACCATAACCGTACCTAAACAGACCACATCCATCGATTGCATCCAAACATATCATAACCCATTAGATCTACATAATTTTATGTGAACATATCATAACACATTAATACATAATCATATATAACCTATCACATCTAGATCTACATGCCATTTTCAAAAATCAATCTAAATAGCCAATACATAAAAAAAACTGCATTTGTTAGATCTTCATAACTATTCTTAGACAAAATTAATCAACTAATAGATCTTCATAACTATGGCTAAGTAAATAACAACCAATATATCACCGCAGTTGCATTAAGATATATCTCCAATGAAAATTATTTGTAAGTATCCATGTTAATTACTAGTGTGACTATACATACAGAGAACTACAGACCTACATTAGCGGTACAAGACGGAAGATCTAGTAGACGGGCGTGCGAAATGCAGGTTTGTTTTATTGGTGTGCTCACAACTCCACGCCGAAATGTTGTTTACTGAGAGAAAAAAAATCGACCCTGTCAGTTTGTTCGTAGATAAATGTTTCATAATTCTTTTTGGTTATTTCTTAAATATAAAATAAATTTCCAAGGCACAAATAATGTGTATTTTGCGATCAGTGGTGTAATTAGGAGGCAAAAGTGTCTGGCGAATACTCAACACACTAGAGATGATGCACTTGGATTTGCGAGGGCCACCATGCTGGCTACATTCAAGAATGTGGCACACACTAACCATAATCTCTTCTAGGATTATATTTCCAAATCAAGTCATCGATATGTGCATGTTTTACATTCATTTTCTGTACCTTAAAATTCACTAATGTTTTGTTCAAATGTGGAAATTTCAGACATTGGACTGTCTCTCTAAGTGGGTGTTGTAGTGCTCCTGCCAGCCAAATCATTCACACAAGATGCTAGCTTCTCCTAGGGATCAACACTCGATCTCGTGTGGCAGCTTGACTGGCTGTATACGTGCAACTCACCTTTGTATATACGAACTAGCTGTTAAACTCAAGATCTCGCTGGCGCTCGCAGTACCACAATAGACATTAATCAGGGATTACAAAAAATATACACTCATGGAATATATATTTGAATCACTTGAAGAAGCTCAGAAAGCAAAGATAGAACAATAGAACTGGGAAAACAAGAAATCGAAACTTCGCGCCTTTCGAATGAATAAAAGAAAATTACCAAACGTTCTTTCTGGTGAAGGATTTTCATGAGAAAAAACTCAACTGAAAGAAGAACATATGAATCCAACACACGCAGAGCTTGAAACAGGCAAGCATAGAAGCAGTTTCACAAGTACATATGTATCGGGAAAGAAAACCTTGGCATACCGAAACAACGCGGATGTGCGAGGTCAACTAGCAAATCAGGGTGGGGAACTGGGCCGTGATCAGGAACACATGAGCAGATCGATCATAGCCTGAGAGCCAAGTCCACATCGTCGGCGGCGCCGTGCTCCGACGATGCCCTGCCACGCTCGCAGGCCTTTCCAACAGCGGCTGACTTCCACGGCTCCGTCCTTCTCGCCTTTCCATCCGCAGACCGGAAATTGCCGCCGCCTCTGCCTCCATACCCTGTCTGGCCCTCGTCCTGCACTGTAGTAGGCGCACCGTACGTGCGCGCTGCGGCGGCAATATGCCGCCAGCGCTTGGCGACGCTGCGCTCGTACTTGTGCACGTTCTGGTGGCCACCGAGCGCCTGCGAGCTGCGGAACTTACGGTCGCAGTACGCGCAGAGGAAGAAGCCCTCGTCCGGACCCGGTGCAGCCGGGATGAGGAGGGTGAGTTCAAGGTTGAGCTCATCCAGCTCGCCGGTCGGCTGTTCCATTCTAGTTATGGACTTGCTATCGCCTATGAGGCTGAAAGGTAGAGGGGCAGAGTAGAGAGTCGACCAGAACTTATTAGCTCGCTAAGCAAAGGATTAAATACACGGCTAGCACTGCGCACAGAACGGTTGTTGCACAATTCAGCGGAGTTACGTGTGCGTTAATTTGCTTCTTCTTTTTTTGCTGGGGTTGGGCGTTAATTTGCTAACGGCTGTGGGCCTGTGGCAACGGAAGAGCACTTAAACATGCGGGATGTGGGCCTGTGGCCTTGGGAGTGGCCTCACCAGGCAGGCTTGCGAGGAGGCGAAGAGATCAAAGCAAGGGTATCTCGCGAGGTGCACGTAACGCAAGCCATAACGATCGAGACCAGGCGGCGTCAGGCGGGCGCCGGCCTGCGCAGTGTCCTTGTTTCGTCTTTGGTGCAAAGGGGGCAAACACAGGCGCGGAGTACCGAGGCATGTGGCAAATGTTACCATTTCGGTGCAACGAGACCAAGACCAGCAGAGCGGCAGGATGGAGATCACCGTGGAGCCCAAGACGGCGTCATCGCCAGTACCTTTGGCAGCCGAAGACCAACTTTAGTCAGGATAACTTGTACTAGATGTTCTCTTTTAAAATGGCCATTGTTGGCTCCCTTCCCGCTCAATAGTTGGGAAGAGGACCAAGGCGTCTATAAATAGAGATAGCCACCATAGTAGGTAGGGGGATCAAATCCTTTCCTACGAGAACACCACACCAGCTCAAGAACACCTCTCGCGAGGCAGTTCTTCCTCTGTACTGTTCATCATCAACCCCTAAGGCAATCCACCACACCACACACTGGAGTAGGGTATTACGCCACAACGGTGGCCCGAACCAGTATAAATCTTGTGTCTCCCTTGTTGTTCATCGTGTAGCTTAGATTCTCGCGAGGCGTTTGGACGTGGATTGGTAGGGGAAAGATCTTCGCGCGCATCCCAGAGTTCGAACCTAAAGGGTCTGCCGGAACCCCACATCCGACATTTGGCACGCCAGGTAGGGGTGTGCCAGAATCTTTCTCCCGCCGTCCCGTGCCCCGACGCTTCGTCGACTCCATGTCCGGCGACCCGACGGCCAACACCGACCGCTGGGCAGCGTGGCCCGCCCACACCACGCCGCGTGCCCAAGGTGACCTCAACCCCACGCCTCAAGTAGCCCGCGCTCCGCAGAACGCTGCGTGGCGCGGGCGACGCGGCCAAGTACTGCCTGCCATCACCCCGCGGCAGGTGCGGTCAGCAGCAAGAGCCTCAAGCCACGCCGCGGCCACAACACCGCACACCCGACGGGAGCAGGCGAACATGAAGGATGTGCTCACGGTGGCGCGAGAACTGCTGCGGTGCCAGCAGAGTTACTCGCAGCAAGGTTATCAAGTTTTGCAAGGTTCAGTGGAGCCACCACACTGAGGATGAAGCCACCTGGAAAAGAGAGGAAGTTTTGCTCAAGGACCACCCTCACCTATTTTCTAGCCAACCCGAATCTCGAGGGCGAGATTCATCTTAAGGGGGTAGGTTTGTAACATCCCAAATTTTCAATTTGGAATGTTATACATTAGGTCATCATGCATATCATATTTCTCGCATTTTCCGATCCTAGAAAATTTCACGCAACTCAAGGACCCTCGGAGAGAGTTGGACATTTCATTATTTTCATATTTGGGATTTCTCAAATTTTGAAAATAGGATCATTTGGATTTATTTAATCATCTTCATAAGTTTTTCCGATACAAAAATTAAGAGAGGGAATAATATGACTTTCCCAACATTTAGGAAAAATGAAGATTTTATAAATAAATCAAATATTGGTTTTTGAAAGTTTATTTGCTTTAGGCAAAAAATGAGTATTTTAAAATATGCATATTTGCCCGTTTTAAAGTTCATTTTGTTCGACTCATTTTAGGAGTCGGGAAAATTAATTTTATTAAATTTGGAGTCCGTTTGGTTTAATTTTTTTATTTCGTTTAGTTTTGTTTAAAAAACGCGCGAGGCCCGTCAGGCCAAGGGCCCAGCCCACCGCCGCTGCCCAACTTCCCCTCCCCTCATGCGCTGGAGGAGCCCCGCGCACAAACGCCGCCGAGTCCGGCTCGGACCCACGGACGCCGCCGCCGTGCCCCCTCCCAAGGCAACCGAGCCCCCCCTCCTATTTATACCGCCGCCCCCTCTCTCCTCACCCGAGCGCGCCGCCCCAACCCGAACGCCGCCGCCTGCCCAAAGCCGCCGCCGCCGCCGCCGTCGCCAGCGCCGCCCCTCGCCACCCGTCGACCCGCCGCCACCCACCGCCGTCGCCTCGACCCACGGGAGGCGGAGCCCGCCGGCGACTCGCCGGAGGTAGCCACCTCGCCGCCCCGATCCGGTTTTGCTTTAAAACCGATCCGATTTCGTTCGTGGTTCGGTTTTTTTTAAAAAAAACCCTAGATGGTTTATTTTTTTTCGGTTTTATTATTTAGTGAACGTTCGCCGACCCGTTCGTTTCAATGAACATGTTCGTCGGATTAGTTCTGTTAATGAACGTCCGTCGTTTTAACTGTTCGTCGTTTTTCTTTTAAATCGGATTTAATCCGTTATTTTTCGAATTCGATTTCTGATTCAATTTTCAAATCTGTTTATTTTCTCGCTCGTTTATGGGAATCAGGTGATTCAAGCGCCTGGAGTTTCGTTACGAAACCGCCGTTCCGACTAACCTACTTAAACAAAGTTTTGCTACTGTAAAATTTTGACCTAGTTTCAGATTGCTAAAACCGAGTCGTTCTCTCTTGACTTTCGACTTTCGTTGTTTTATTTGATTCGATTCTTTTGCAACCAGGGTTCTTAAGTTGAACTCTCTGGTTAGATCTTTTATTCGAGATTTCCCTGTGCATTAGATGAGTACTTATTGTATGCTTGTTGTTTGTCTACGTTAGATCATCCGGAGTGCGCCGCTTATTACTTCGAATCTCTAGGTCTCGCGGATCACCAGCAAGGCAAGTAACACTTGATCATACCTTTTCTACTACCCAGTTTTATTGCATTAGATCAAACCCTCAAACACTTGCATGTTTAGGATCAACTTAAATTGTGGGATGGGAAGTAGATTGAGGTAGTACCTATTACCTGTTTTACTTATGAAACCTTGGGAGTTACTTCTACGTTTGCTTATTATGCCATGCTATGCTAGTAGACGTGGATTGGGTGAGTGAATATCCATGACAGATGTGAGATTGTTAATTAATGGTTTATCTAAGGTGGCAACCTAAACACACATCTGGGTGGATTGAGGCACCTGGTTTCTATCAGACTTGCTGTATTTCTTGGACCGCCACCCGTGCTCTAAGGGATCATAAGATTATTCAAACTGGAAACTTCCGTGTGCAGCCACAAGCCAATTATGGGCTCTGGCGTAGTTGACTAAGTTGTGCGAATTCTTACGGGTAGCCTAGCTGATGTAGGGGATGTAGGTTGGTACGGTCTACCCACATGTAAGGTGCTAGTGCTTCTGAAAGACTATGTCTCGGTCATCCGTTTCTCAAACACCCTGTAGTGCGAGAACCAAGCGGAGGCGATCGAGTCTTGTGGGGAAAAGTGCGCAAACCTCTGCAGAGTGTATAAACTAATCATGATTAGCCGTGTCCCCGGTTATGGACGTTTTGAGTATCTAGTACTTGAATATCATGTGAATCTCAACATGTTACTTCTAATAAATGTTATTGGGATTTGATGAGTACTTTTTAATTGGGATTGAGGATGCTGTCAACCATTCTCAATGTTTAACAACCACCATGATAGTTAAATAAAATTATTCCTTTGTTGTAGGGAAAAACTAGCTTTATGCAAAAATGTAACCATAGAGCTTTACCACCAGCCATATATGCATGTAGTATAGGCTTATTCCTTCATTGCTCTCTATGTGTTACATTGCCAGCATATTCCATGTGCTGACCCGTTTTCGGGCTGCAACTTTCATGTTGCGAGACTTTTCGAACGATTTAGTAAGGTGTTAGGTCGTGGTTCTATACTCGGTGATGCCGATGGAGTTGATGGACTCACTTATCTTCCAAGCCTTCCGCTGTTATTATTAGATGGCCTTAAGCCATATTATTGTAATAAGTTCCCTTGTGGACAACGTTGTAATAAGTGTGTGATTGCTACTCTGCTATAAATCTTTCAAGTCTTGTGTGGTGTTAGCATTCTGATCCGGGGATGACACCGAGCACGTAGACTTGATCCATTCAGGTCTGGTCGCGCTGACAGAACGGTCTTCTCTTTTCTCTACATGTTCGATGCGATTGTGTACAATATCGACATGCATAATAAAAAAATAGTTTGATTTTGTAAGGCCTAAGGGGTGCATGCAAAAATCAAGACTAATGGTAGCAAATGAGTGGATGGATCCAAAACTAATGATAGCAGGTAGATTGTAGCTTCAGTTTAAAATGTAGACAATGGATCATCTATTGTTTGTTGCCCACCCAACATGAACCACATAGAAGACCCCAGATGAACCAGATAGTAGACAGATACTATTCGTTGCTGGCTCGATATGAGACCCATGGGCAATTCAAAACTCAAGAATTAACGATAAAGTAGCATGTAATAATAAGCGATGTATAACGTGAGTAAACACGAAAGTATGTGACTTCTCTTTCGGTTCATCTACTCAGTCGATGATGTGTAATGCAGTTGTCGTGGCTGCCGACAACGTGGAAGATGATCTGAGGCGGCGAAAGAAATTGTGCAGGGGGGATCTCTGCTGTAGTGAACGCTTCTGTCGATGATGCACCTCAGGTGGGGTGGATGACGGCACGACATGAATAGGACATAACACATAGAGTTTTCTTTGACGCCAATCTGAAAATGAAGTAAATCTGTAAGGGCTCCTTAGAATTGGAGGATTCTATAAACGTAGGGACAGGAAAAACACAGGAATAGGATAAGAATGCACGTGCAAAACAGAGCATTTGGAAACATAGGATTTCAGTCAACCTGGGTGTTTGGCTCACATGAATTTGAAGAACAGAGGAATGAAGAAACAAAGTGATGCGACGAGTGTACAACCTCTTTGGCATAGCCTTGTGGACATAAGCATCATTGGGTTGGACGTGGAGGATGGTGATGATGCTGGTGTGACTGTCGGAGGTGGGGAAGAAGATCCGAGGCCTCTGGAAACAGTGCCGAGGGTACTGCTCCGCTGTAATGGACGGTTCCGTCGTTGGAGCAGCTCCGCTAAGGTGTACGGTGACGAGGCTGAAGCATGACAAGACAAACAACGTTAATCTGAAGTGGAACCCTAATATCATCTGCAATAGATGATGTAAAATACATCACCAAAAAGTGCTAGATATAAAACGCATCAGCCGCGCCATGGTCACTCCGACAGATGCTGTAAGTACTGTTCATTCTGAACTTAACTGAAGAAAATGAACTTCAAAGTCAAAACTGAATTTTACTGTCGAAACTGATTGAACTAGTAACAGAGCATTGCAAAGATGTTTAGGGCATTCGAGCACTAGTAGCAGAGAAGCAGTAATCTAAATTAGCAGACGCTCGAGCAGGGAACGCACTAGCAGAGAGCAAGTCGTGCAGTAGCACCACGAGCGAGTGCTAAAGCAGCAACTCCTGTAGCTGCCTGAGGTCGTGTAGCAGCAGCAGCACAAGCAAGAGCAAGAGCAGAGCAGCAGTACGAACGAAAGTAGGAGCAGTGCAGGAGCGCGACAGACAGCAAGAACAGAGCCGTAGCACGAGCGAGAGCCGAAGCAGCTGCAGCAAGTGCCGTTGTGGAAGTCGCCGCCGAGGAAGCAATGACATGGGGGAGAGACGCCGTGGATGATGTGGCCGGCGACGGCACCGTCGATGGAGACGCCATGTCTGCTCGGTATCGAGCACCGGCAGCCCCGTGAGAATGAATAAAAGATAAAATGCAGCGGTGAGTGCAGAACCTCCTTGGTGGCCCCGAGTTGGCCTCGGCTTCATCGGAGGAATTGGTGAGGGTGTTGCGGTTCCGGTGGGGCAGGTCAAGACGGTGCTGTGGGGATTGAGGTGGCGCGATAGACAAGGCGAACGTCGGGGCAGCTCCTTGGAGGTGGAGGACGGGGCGGCTGATCCGGCGGGACGACGAGATCGACAACGGATCCTCATCCGGTGCGGTGGATGAGGGACGGCGAGCTGTTGCGGTGGGACGACGAGTCGGGAAGAGTCTCCGGCTGGCGGCGGTCGGGAGGCCGACGGAGGAGCGTGGGGTTTCGCGGGTTTTGGCGGCCTCGGTGTACGAATGGGGCGAGCGGGAGGGGGAGCTAAGCTTAGGGACGCGCTTGTCTGAAATGTAGGGTAAGTTACCAGCGTACCCCCACCGGTTTTGACACCGCGACGTGGAGCTTCATTTCCGGCTGAGGGGTAAAAGGGGGATTTTGCGTGTCTGGGCTGCGGGAGCGATTTCGGATGAGGAGGGAGTTCTCGCGCGCGTCCAATTTTCGGGCTAACAAGGCGCGGCGCGGGTTGAAGAATTGGGAGTTTCAAAGCAGGTGAGACAAAAGATACTCGAGCTTGAAAATTTCGGGATAACAAGGTGCGGATTCCTTGTTCGGCAAAACAAACTTAACGTGTAAAAAAAAACAATTCATACAAGACACAAGAGAGTCATGTCCCCTTTTACTATATTGCTATAGATGCCATTGGAAAAACTACAAGAAAAATGAAAAAAAATCGGGAGAACAAGATTACCCTGCACAGTACCAAATCGATTCGCACTTCCCTCAACAACAACAAAAAACAAATCAATTCCCACCAACGAAAGAGTAATGTCCCTTTTTATATGATTACAGATGCCATGATCTCGAATTTCAATTTTTGAATCCACGTTATGTTGAATTCGAATATATCATTAGGTGACCTTGCGGTTTGTAATTGATGTAGTCGTACATTTTGATCTTCCATCATATATGAACATTTTACTCCACCATCTGAACATATATATTGTCGTCTACCATATGGACTAAATTTGAATCAATTTTCCTTATTTGAATATGATTGTTATCAAGTTATACAATAATTTAAATATTATCTTGATAACAAGAAGACATGCATATAGGAGTAATCATATTTCACTATGAACTACATGTACCGTACGCTCTCCAATTCAAATATTTGTATCCATTTTATGTTGAATTCAAATCATAGTACATTATTGGTCTAGGTAGCGAGATGTTCGGGATAATCTAAACCCTGTTTTCATATGTATAATTTATGGCTGAATTGGGACAAGTTTTGGTATAAGCCTCTTGCAAAACCGGAGATTCTCTCAACAAGCCTCGTGGTTCCGAGAGGGAACGTGTCACCTTTGCAGATGTCATGTCATGGTACTACCATGTTGTGGTAAAAAATGGCCGAATAGGAACAGATTTTGGTATAAGCTTCTTGCAAACCAAGCTTCTCTCAAGAAGGCTCGTGGTTACGAGAGGAACGTGCCACCTTTGAGTGCTAAACGATATACGTTGTCCCCCTTGAGTTTATTTACAAAGGCAACAAAGAACTACATGAGTGCCCTGTTAAATTTTGGAATATTTCGGCTTCGTTTGGCCTTATTTACACATTAATTGAGTTTTTGGTCATTTAATGTGCATAATTCAAATTTGAACTACAAGCACATGCTCCCGTGCACCAAAGTTTGTTAAAAAATCACATTTGTGTCCTCGGGTGAATTTCTACTCCCTCTTCCATCTATATAGGTCCTAATGCGTTTTTCGAGGCTAACTTTGACCAAACGTTAGAGCAATAATATATGACATGCAACTTACACCAAGCATACCTTCAAATTTGTATGTCAAAGGAGCTTCCAATAATATAATTTTCATAGTATACATCTCATGTGCTATTAATGTTGTGAATAGTCAGAGGTTGTCTTGAAAAACACATTAGGCCCTATATAGATGGAAGGAGGGAGTAGGTCCCATGCAAAAAATGAGAATAAGATTCAAACATCTGGGCATCATGGCTCGGTCGAGAACATTGAGAAAATTGGTTTTAAAATCATGAAACTTGGCATGGTGTCATGTCATGGTAGTACCATGCCGTGGTAAAAAGAATTGGCCGAATAGGAACAAATTTTGGTATAAGCTTCTTTTAAATCAGAGCTTCTCTCAAGAAGGCTCGTGGTTCTGGGAGGGAACGTGCCACCTTTGTGTGCATAATTCAAATTTGAAACACAAGCACATGTTCCAGTGCACCAAAGTTGGTTGAAAAATCACATGTGTGTCCTCGGGTAAATTTGTAGGTTCCATGCAAGAAATGGGAATGAAATTCAAAATTCTGGGCGTCGTGGCTGGGTTGGAAAATTGAGAAACTTAGTTTTTTAATTCCTGTAAATCCAAAACACGCATGAAAATAATGAAGCTTGGCTTGGTGCCATGACATGGCACCAACATGCTGTGGTAAATTTGCAGTCCGATTTGCGAAGGCGCACACGTTAACAATCAACAAAGTCATTTTGGAACAAGTGTTGTCATGTTACATTCGGAAACACAAGTATTATTGAAACCGTGGGTGTTCTACTTACTAGTGTTGGGATCTACGGTAGGGTGCGTCGACTGCAAATTAAATTTTCCTACGCGCAGAACATCCAGCGACATGCTACGGGAGATGGATCACAGATCATTACCACTAGACGCGCAGTGTCGTGCAGCGGAAGAAGAGTTGGCGCAGCGCGTCTGCGTGGATCATCTCCTCCTTGTTCGATCTCCCTCGAATAGCCAGTCGTCCGATGCCATGTACGAGTTCGCCGGAGCAGCGCAAGTGCACCGCCTAAAACGGTATCCGCGCATGTAGGAGGAACACCGTGCGGCGGACTGCTAGGTCCGATCACACAGTCAGCAGCGAGTGGAGGTGGCTATTCGCAACACATGCAAACCCTAGTCGCAGCCGAAGCGATCAACCACATGAGAGTGCCGCACCTCCACTTTATATAGGCGTCCGTCGCAGGCTCAACACTTGGGCCTTGCATGGATCCTAAAGCCCAAAGTCTACTCGGTCACGTTCCTAGTCCAGTTCGGATCACATACGACCAGTGTCCTTACGAACCGACCTCGTAGGTTCCTTCCCTTAAGCGCGCGACCCCTTAGGTTCAAGTCGGCTTGGTCACAATTCGGATCACCTCCGACCTGCATGGTTGGTAGCGGCCTCTAGCAAGGCATGTCGACCACCAAGCAGACTATGAAGCTGGTTAGGCGAACCTGTACAACGTGTCACACTTCTGTTCCCTTTGCCACACGATATATGTTGTCGGGCTCAAGGCGAGACTGTCATCCTTGTGCTAGCCCGACCTCTTTCTCGTTTCAGTGATGCCGACCACAATCCAGATTATCTCATAATCCTTGTCGCATGGCCATGCTGTTCCTGGTCGGATCACACGAGGGGCCCAAAGTATATCTCTCCTGATTGGAGGGGCAAATCCCATCTTGCTCGACCATGTCTCGCAGCATGGGACTGGACAAACCCGAAACCTACCTTTGTAACTACCCAGTCACGGAGTAGCGTTTGGTCGGCCCAAAGCAAGTCTTTCACCATCCCGAGTACATGCGCCAGCTCAGGTCTTAGGACATAGAACGTATGTTGTACTAGAGACTCACAGATGACATATCGCTGCGTCTCATAGTTGGGTCTGGCCGGCTCGGACCTTATCTCGACTCGGATCCGACTACGTCGAATCCGCGACCAGTCCTTTCAAAGTCCATATTATCCGGTTAGCATCCAATGCTCCATGGCTAGTGAGACCAAGCCATCGACCGTGTCATATGCTAGTCTAGTCGGCTGCGCGTCCACACGGCCCTTTTCGACTAGGGACCTTTTAGGACAGTCATCATACTATGCATAGTCCCACAAACAAGTCACGTACTTGCTGATACACATCATTGATAATGTCCAAGGACTATCTTTTATTCATAAACACATAGGAAATATCATCATACATGATTGCCTCTAGGGCATATCTCCAACATGTCAAGTTAACCTGATATAGTGCATGTCCATGTCCGACACGAAGCCCACGGTTCAAGGACACCCAGCAGCACACCAATTTTATGAGCCCGCTACTAGACGTACTTGACGTGCGAAGGTGCAACATCGGGGATAGCAATTCTCTTGATATTCATGAGGGATTATTCTACTATTCTAACATGCATAGAAACAAAGAAGCATAACAATCACAAGTATAACACATACTGTGAAATAGTATGGCTCCTTCATGAACTCCATCTTGTTTGTCACGCCGGGACGCCAAGCCACCAACCTGTTCTCTATTATCCAACTACTACAACTAGTAATGAGTTTTACATAGAGTCGCAAGTCGACACGCAGGTCGTTACACAATATAATGATAGCACTTTGGCTCCTGCCGGCTGACAAACATGACACGCAGGCCACGTATAAATTACACACATGCATCACATACACATGAGCCATACTATTCACATCAAACCTGCAAAACAAAGTTATGCATAGAATCGCATTCTACCGGTTTTGAGTCGGGTACGAAATACACGGCGCTACGCACACGGCGGTCTTACTGATCTCATCGATCATCGTGAATCCGATTCGGATTTACGTTTCACTGTTAACCCCGATGGAGGATAACCGACCGGTAGGGGTAGATCGTGTCACGACCTCACCAATCCCGATTAACAGAAAACATAGCCTCAACGATCCCCATGTGAAGTTGATCACATCAACCGTGCACATAGCCGATCTCTTCAAGGACAACAGATCTCATCTGCCGCCTCCGCATATCTAATATGCATACTATCTGAATCCAAATCCTATAGCAGAGGCTCTGGTACCACTGTTGGGATCTACCGTAGGGTGCATCAACTGCAAATTAAATTTTCCTCGCGCACAACATCCGGGAACATGCTACGGAGATGGATCACACATCATTACCATTAGACGCGATGCCGTGCAGCGGAAGAAGAGTTGGGGCAGCGCGTCCGCGTGGATCGTCTCCTCCTCGTTCGATCTCCCTCGAACAGCCGGTCGTCCGATCCCACGTACGAGTTCGCCGGAGTGGCGCAAGTGCACCGCCTCTAACGGTATCCGCGCGTGCAAGAGGAACACCGTGCGGCGGACTGCTAGGTCCGATCACACAGTCGGCGGCGAGTGGAGGTGGCTATTCGCAACACATGCAAACCCTAGTCGCAGCCGAAGCGATCAACCACATGAGTGTGCCGCACCTCCACTTTATGTACGCGTCGCTCGCAGGCTCAACACTTGGGCCTTGCATGGACCCTAAAGCCCAAAGTCTACTCGGTCACGCTCCTAGTCCAGTTCAGATCACATCCGACCATTGTCCTTATGAACCGACCTCGTAGGTTCCTTCCCTTAAGCGCGCGACCCCTTAGGTTCAAGTCAGCTTGGTCACATTTCGGATCACCTCCGACCTGCACGGTTGGTAGCGGCCTCTAGCAAGGCATGCCTACCACCAAACAAACTATGAAGCTGGTTAGGCGAACCTGTACAACGAGTCACACTTCTGTTCCCTTTGCCACACGATATATGTTGTCGGGCTCAAGGCGAGACTGTCATCCTTGTGCTAGCCCGGCTGCTTTCTCGTTTCAGTGATGCCGACCACAATCCGGATTATCTCATAATCCTTGTCGCATGGCCATGCTGTTCCTGGTCGGATCACACGAGGGGACCAGAGTATATCTCTCCTGATTGGAGGGGCAAATTCCATCTTGCTCGACCATGTCTCGCAGCATGGGACTGGACAAACCCGAAACCTACCTATGTAACTACCCAGTCACGGAGTAGCGTTTGGTCGGCCCAAAGCAAGTCTGTCACCATCCCGAGTACATGCGTCATCTCAGGTCTTAGTACATAGAACGTATGTTGTACTAGAGACTCACAGATGACATATTGATGCGTCTCCTAGTTGGGTCTGTCCAACTCGGAACTTATCTCGACTCGGATCCGACTACGTCGACTCTGACCAGACCTTTCCAAGTCCATATTATCTGGTTAGCATCCAATGCTCCATGGCTAGTGAGACCAAGCCATCGACCGTGTCATATGCTAGTCTAGTCGGCTGCGCGTCCACACGGCCCTTTCGACTAGGGACCTTTCAGGATAGTCATCATACAATGCATAGTCCCACAAACAAGTCACGTACTTGCTGATACACATCATTGATAATGTCCAAGGACTATCTTTTATTCATAAACACATAGGAAATATCATCATACATGATTGCCTCTAGGGCATATCTCCAACATGTCAAGTTAACCTGATATAGTGCATGTCCATGTCCGACACGAAGCCCACGGTTCAAGGACACCCAGCAGCACACCAATTTTATGAGCCCGCTACTAGGCGTACTTGACGTGCGAAGGTGCAACATCGGGATAGCAATTCTCTTGATATTCATGAGGATTATTCTACTATTCTAACATGCATAGAAACAAAGAAGCATAACAATCACAAGTATAACACATCTTGTGAAATAGTATGGCTCCTTCATGAACTCCATCTTGTTTGTCACGCCGGACGCCAAGCCACCAACCTGTTCTCTATTATCCAACTACTACAACTAGTAATGAGTTTTACATAGAGTCGCAAGTCGACACGCAGGTCGTTACACAATATAATGATAGCACTTTGGCTCTGCCGGTGACAAACATGACACGCAGGCCACGTATAAATTACACACATGCATCACATACACATGAGCCATACTATTCACATCAAACCTGCAAAACAAAGTTATGCATAGAATCGCATTCTACCGGTTTTGAGTCGGGTACGAAATACACGGCGCTACGCACACGGCGGTCTTACTGATCTCATCGATCATCGTGAATCCGATTCGGATTTACGTTTCACTGTTAACCCCGATGGAGGATAACCGACCGGTAGGGGTAGATCGTGTCACGACCTCACCAATCCCGATTAACAGAAAACATAGCCTCAACGATCCCCATGTGAAGTTGATCACATCAACCATGCACATAGCCGATCTCTTCAAGGACAACAGATCTCATCTGCCGCCTCCGCATATCTAATATGCATACTATCTGAATCCAAATCCTATAGCAGAGGCTCTGGTACCACTGTTGGGATCTACTGTAGGGTGCATCAACTGCAAATTAAATTTTCCTACGCGCACAACATCCAGGAACATGCTACGGGAGATGGATCACACATCATTACCATTAGACGCGCAGTGCCGTGCAGCGGAAGAAGAGTTGGGGCAGCGCGTCCGCGTGGATCGTCTCCTCCTCGTTCGATCTCCCTCGAACAGCCAGTCGTCCGATCCCACGTACGAGTTCGCCGGAGTGGCGCAAGTGCACCGCCTCTAACGGTATCCGCGCGTGCAAGAGGAACACCGTGCGGCGGACTGCTAGGTCCGATCACACAGTCGGCAGCGAGTGGAGGTGGCTATTCGCAACACATGCAAACCCTAGTCGCAGCCGAAGCGATCAACCACATGAGTGTGCCGCACCTCCACTTTATGTACGCGTCGCTCGCAGGCTCAACACTTGGGCCTTGCATGGACCCTAAAGCCCAAAGTCTACTCGGTCACGCTCCTAGTCCAGTTCAGATCACATCCGACCATTGTCCTTATGAACCGACCTCGAGGTTCCTTCCCTTGCCGCCGACCCCTTAGGTTCAAGTCAGCTTGGTCACATTTCGGATCACCTCCGACCTGCACGGTTGGTAGCGGCCTCTAGCAAGGCATGCCTACCACCAAACAAACTATGAAGCTGGTTAGGAGAACCTGTACAACGAGTCACACTTCTGTTCCCTTTGCCACACGATATATGTTGTCGGGCTCAAGGCGAGACTGTCATCCTTGTGCTAGCCGGCTGCTTTTCGTTTGATGATGCCGACCACAATCCGGATTATCTCATAATCCTTGTCGCATGGCCATGCTGTTCCTGGTCGGATCACACGAGGGGACCGAGTATATCTCTCCGATTGGAGGGGCAATCCCATCTTGCTCGACCATGTCTCGCAGCATGGGACTGGACAAACCCGAAACCTACCTATGTAACTACCCAGTCACGGAGTAGCGTTTGGTCGGCCCAAAGCAAGTCTGTCACCATCCCGAGTACATGCGTCATCTCAGGTCTTAGTACATAGAACGTATGTTGTACTAGAGACTCACAGATGACATATTGATGCATCTCCTAGTTGGGTCTGTCCAACTCGGAACTTATCTCGACTCGGATCCGACTACGTCGACTCTGACCAGACCTTTCCAAGTCCATATTATCTGGTTAGCATCCAATGCTCCATGGCTAGTGAGACCAAGCCATCGACCGTGTCATATGCTAGTCTAGTCGGCTGCGCGTCCACACGGCCCTTTCGACTAGGGACCTTTCAGGATAGTCATCATACAATGCATAGTCCCACAAACAAGTCACGTGATTTTGCGATACACATCATTGATAATGTCCAAGGACTATCTTTTATTCATAAACACATAGGAAATATCATCATACATGATTGCCTCTAGGGCATATCTCCAACAACTAGTACCATTTACGTGCCACCACGCGTCCCCATTTTTTATTAGCTAGGAGGCGCCGCGCAGGGTAGCTATTTGAGTATGAGAGGCGTGCGATCAGACCCCTGCGCGTGCTTATCGGGAGGAGAGCACTTTGACCTCCATCTGCCATCCACCTCTCTCCCAAGGTCTCCATTAATGGCGCCCGAGCCTCTGTTTGATGGCGTGCCTATGTCTCACTCGACTGATATTTAAGAGAGAAAAAAGAAAATCTGAAAGCACGGATCTTGATGTAAGATCGGACGGACCTATATAGCATCTACTGCGACTTATAGCAAGACTGATGAATATATAAGGACGATTAATTTTTTTTATCAAAGAAGGGCTTGCCCCTTCCAATTTTCATTACTGAAAACCACCACAATTCACAAGAAGTTCAGCCCAACTCCAGCCTAACACGAAGGACTAAAAGCTACCAGATTGAAATCGCAACATCCGAAGAGGCCAAAAAAGGCTAAACATCCGTGCTAGAACCAAACATTTCACAACCGACGACACAATCCACATTCTAAACCGATTATTACATCAAAGGAAACCAGGAAACCGAAGGAAGCCCAGCAGCAACTAGAAGAACATCAACGCCAGGGTCGCCACAGCAAGAGTTTTCTTCATTCCAGCCTCGCAACATTGATCTTCCATAGAAAGATAAGGACGATTAATTGTCTTACATAATTAGAAAGATAATTAAAAAAGCCACATGCGGCTATGCCTGAAATACACAAGGACAAAAGTAGAAGGAAGACAAGGATCTGGCTCGCTGATCTCTACTTTCTTGATGTGTTGCTACAGGCCGCGGGAACTCATCTCCACGGCAAGCGGCGATGAGCTCTTTCGTGTCCTCAAGATGCTGCTTGAGAACATCCACAGATTCCTCCACCAGCCTTTGGCACTCGTTGCGGAGCATGTCATTCTCGTCCATAAGTTTCTTGACGATGATGTCGGTCCTCTTCAACAAGGCACTGGTCTCCTCCTGCTGGTCTGCACTTCGGACGATCTTCTCTCTCAGCAGGTCGCGCTCGGCCCGGAGCCTCTCATTGCCCTACCTTAGTTGCCAGATGACGCTGGTAGCCTGTTCAAATGAGGCTTTCACGTCGTCCTGCAACCTCGCCCAGCCGGAGATCTGATCCATCTGGCTATGGACGATCGCATGCATGCGCCTGTAACAGTCGTCGCCTACCCGCGAGAAATTTTCCAAGCCGCCGCGGAGCGGCAGGACATCTCTGCTGCATTCGTGGCGCGGCGGGACATCTCTGCTCGCGGCCGGACCGGTCTGCTGCATCGACGGTGCGGCGGGACCTCTGTGCTACTTCAGCAGCGCGGCGGGACCTCTGTGCTGCTACTTCCGCGCGGCGGGACATGTCGGCTGCTCTCGCAGCGAGGCGGGACGTCTCTCGTGCTTCCGCTTCCATGCTCGCCTCTCCCTGGTGGCAATCTCTCGACCCAGAACTCACGCTGGCCATGGCAGATGCAAGGGAAGGACGCTAATGACTTGTTTGTTTCTGTGGATGAGGAGTTGAGGAGGAATGTGCAGTCATCTTGGCATACTAGTATTTATAACCGAGTACTAATACGCTCCTAAGTGGGAAACTGTTTAGGTTGTGATTGGTGTGAACAGTTTTGGAATTCAATATATCGTGGTACTAATACACTCCTAAGTGGGAAACCATTTAGGTTGTGATCGGTGTGAACAGGTTTGCAATTCAATATAGCGTGGAGTAATTTGGAATGTGATGAGACGCAAGCTCAAAATTTATTGACGGTTCTAGTTTCGAAGTGCGACACTATTCCCTGATGGAGTACTTCTTTTTCTACTCCCTCCTTCCCGGTTTTATAGGGCTTTCTCAAAATTTTAGTTTTTCCATTTTATAAGGCTCAATTTGGTTGTTCCCCAACACATGTTCATATTCCAAGGTGCATTAAATCATTGCATGCAAGTATTAAGAGAAAATTGACCAATGCATATACTTTATGCATGCATGCATTGCAATTAATGCATTGATAAACATAATTTTTTGAGAAAAACAAGAGCATTAATTAGGTGCTTTTGCAAACTACAAAAAATATATATTCCACCACTCACCATCTTGGTTGGTGAGATTTTTGAATTAAGCCCTATAAACCGGAAAGGAGGGAGTACTGCTGTGTACGTGCAATAACTGGCACCGTCGTATACATATCTTACGGTTAATGGGGCGTTCGATAGGAATAGCTGCGTGGCGAGCTCTAGGCTAGACTTTTTTCAGATGCATTAAACCTATCTCTTGGGACTTCTCGCACGCACCATCGTGCCACCCACAAAAACTTGTACTCTGAGTTTAGTAGTACGTTATACAGGAAGAGAAGAGGTGCACGCACGCACTGGTACTCTCACACACGCGTCTGTTTTTCTCGAAAAGGAGGATGATGACCCCCGGCCTCTGCATCTCGGAGTCACACACGCATCTGTAGCTACGAATTGTAGTGTTCTCAACCATCCGATTGGCTCTATCATGGATGTACCTATATACTAAAACATGTCTAGATACATCTATATTTTGACAAATGGAAGGCATGTATTGTGGAACGGAGGGAGTGCTTGTCATCAAAATGGATAAAATGGGACGTATCTAGAACTAAAATACGTCTACATACATCTCCTTTTATCCATTTTGATGACAAGTAGTACTTCTTACCCAAAGGAACTTTATATCCAACAGACACAAAATATTCGTTTGACTGTTGGAAATTACTGATCTGATGTCGAAGTAATTGCTGCATCGCGACCTAAACCCACCATTTCTTAAGCTAAGGTAGACCAAGGTAATCCCTATATTAGCAGATTACTAAGATAAACAGAAGACACTGCAGAAACATTTAGGACATGAGCTTGTCAATCTGAATGTGGAGGGACACAAGCTTAGCCCCGGCCGGCAGCTTGGGAGGAACTGTCAAGAAGGTCAGCTCCTGCACGTCGACCTCGCCGGGATCCTTGCTGCTTGTCACCTCCATTTCCACCTTGACGGCGTCGGTCGTGCCTTTGGGCTCCCCCAGCGGGCCGTTCGCCCACAGCTTGGCCAAGTAGTGCGGCAGTGGGGACGCCCCCGCTCTGATGCAGACGACCGACACGGCGATAGGCGCGCCGATGTCGAGCACACCGCCGACCAAGAAAAACGCGCGACGGTCCTCCTCTGCGAACAGCAAGAGTCGTGGCTCCGACAGTGGCACTTGCAGCTGGAGCACCTTGCCGTACTGGATCCTGTGCACGGGCATGGGATGCGCGGTGCTGATGTGGTGGTAGAGCACCGGCGGCGGGCCTTCGTAGCCGCAGACGGGCACGCGGCATTTGCAGGGCACTAGCAGACACACGCTCTGGTGATCGGCGAGCTTGTGGTAAATGACGTAGAGCCCACAGCCTTTGTGCGGGCATTCCACCCTCACCGACAAAAGGACGGAGTCCACCGTCGTGTTCCGCACATCGAAGCCACCGTCGCGCTCGCACTTCTGGTACTGCCGCTGGTTCTCGGGACGCTCGACGCGGCAGTCCGCACAGGTTAGGTGCCCTCCCTTGCACTGCAGGAATCAATCGAACAACACATCAATCAAGAAACCTGCACCTTGCTCAATCAGCCGAACGGACGAGGTGTATTCGAACCTCATACACTGGAGGCATCAAGGGGCGGAGGCACAAGGGGTAGTGGAGCTCGGTGAGGTCCATCGAGACCTTAGAGAGCTCCATCGTCGGTTCCTGTTCGGTCTGCATGATCTCGCCCTCCTCGTGCACAACCATCTCTGGACTTGGGCCGGGGTATTACAATGCTTTATCGTCACATATTTTATACTCCCTTCGTTCCTAAATGTAAGACTTTATAGAGATTTCACTAGGTGGACTACATACGGAGCAAAATGAATGAATCCACACTTAAAATGCATCTATATACATCCGTATGTAATTCATAATGGAATCCCTACAAAGATTAGGAACGGAGGGAGTACTACTTCAAGGTGCATTAAATCAATACATGGAAGTATCAAAAGAAGAGTCATGACATGCATGCATGCGTTGTAATTAATGCATCAGTAAACGCAAATTATTGAAATATACCGAGTGCAGTGCTTTGATGTGTCTCGTCAAGTCGTACATCAACGAGAAGTTTGATTATCCTCTCCCTGCGGACTTAACTGCACCTGCCTTTGGCTGTATGACAGGTTGGCCACACACCTGTCGGGCCCACCTGTCATACATGCAAAGGTAGGAGCGTCCCTCCCTCGCCCATGAGCGTGGTGGCTGGCAAGACTAGCAGAAGCTTTCGCTACACGCTCTCCCTCCCGCACGCGGCGGACATGCAGCAGTTCAATCGGTGTCAGATGGCTAGAAGAGTACTGTAGTTGTCCTTCAATGTAGTAGTACTCCATCATTGTTCGACTTCCCGAAGAGGCGAAGAGCCAAGCGCAGCCCGGACGCTCGTGTGGCAGTTTCATGTGTAGAGTAGTCTAGGATAGCATGTACCGTGCCTGTAAGCTTAAAATCGTTTGGGTCGGCTCCATGCTATGTGGCCGTCTCGAAGTTTTAAAAAAAATTAAAATATTCTTCTGGCCCTACCTGTCACCCTGGTGATTGTAGTTTGCACGCTCATCTGGTCAAGACAGGAATATATATTTTAATTTGTTTTTTTCAAAAAGGGGGGACTCCCCGGCCTCTGCATTAGAACGATGCATATGGCCACATATATTTTAATTTGTGGTGCGTAAATGTTAGAGGTTGCAGCAAATATATTGTACACTACGGGTCTTTCAGCCAAGTTTAGAGACAAGCATGTGGGGCCAGTGCTATGATGTGTCGCTTCAACTCATACAACGAGGAGAAGCTTGATTTTACTACACGCCTTATCCCTCGCCCATGCACGTGGTTGCTCGCAAACGAGGACAGGCTTTTGCTTAGTAGTACTTCTACAACAAGTTATCCGTCCTGCTCGCGGTGGACGGACATGCAACAGTGGATTCGACACTGTAGAAGCAGTAGTAGTAACATAATTGTTCGTCTTCTCGAAGAGGTGAAGAGCCAAGCGCAAACCGAATGTTGCAGTTGCGAACATTGAAGCACGCATATAGCCAGGCTCTTGCATGAGAAAAAATTGCTATGTAAGCCCATTATTGTACTAGTATGTACAACTACTTGCTAGTATAGCCCTGTAAACCAGAAAGGAGTATTTGCCCTTCTAGAGATTTCAACAAGTGACTAGACTACACCGAGACGGAGTACATATGGAGCAAAATGAGTGAATCTGCACCGTAAATAAATACGTACTAGTTCTATCGTTTTCCTCTCCGAGGTGCACAATATTGATTATACTGACTAGTCTCTTTTTGACACGCATTTATGTTTTTTTTTGACACAGTACAGACGCAAACACTCATATGCACGCGCATACACTCACCCCTATGAACGCACACACGCACGACACTATCATCTTGAAATTTACGAAGTCACCATAGGCACCTTGTCGTCGGCAGGTCCATAATACCTCCATCCTGGTTTATAGGTCCCTTTTATAGTTTGTGCCAAATTTTGACTAAAGATTTAACTAACAAAATGTTAATGCATGTCAAGAAAAATTATCTCATTGGATTCGTATTTGAACCTAGTTTTCAAAAATATAATGTTTGGTGACATGCGTGAACATTTTCTTAGTTTAATCTATGGTCAAAATTTGGCACGAAATACAATGGGGACCAATAAACCCGGATAAAGTTAGTAGGTGCTTGAATGCCAAGGAGGAAGAGGGTAGCGGTTCCCGAGACATTGAACGGTCAATGATGCATCCTCAATTACATGCAGAGGGAATTAATTGGAGAAGCAGAATAGAGCCAGCACGATGTGAATGCAACAGAGTTTGGACTCTCATATAATAAAGGCGCTCCACCACTCCAATCCAATACCAAGTCTCTACGCAGCACTGCTCACTCCAATCCAATACCAAGTGAGCAGAAGCCAGAAGCACCTATGGAGGCGATGGACGCGAGCGGCAGTCGGCTGTGCTAAATCATCCAAGGCGCTGGCCTGCGGCGCCGCACCGCGTAGCGTTTCCAGATGGTGCTGGCGACCGTAGGAATCGTTGCCCTCGCTGATGCCGGCTTCGCCTCTTGCATGGACGACATGATGGTCAACTCCATCCGCAAGTTCACCGCCGTCAAGAAGCGCGCGGACAACCTTGCCGTACTGCTCCAGCCCGCGCGCCCAGGCTCCTCATTGCCTGCCACCCTCATCGGCCTACATGGGGACGAACTCTTTCAAGCCCTGGTGGCCCTGCAGGTGCCGGAGGTCGCGACGAAGAATGTGCACTTAGAGGTCGCGCTCGCCGCGCAGCACCTCGCCATGCAAGAAACCGTCGACCTGCACATCCACGTCTACGAGGAAATCGTCTACATAGGCCACTACAAGGCAAGCGAGGACAGAAAGACGTTGGCCTTCTTCCAGCGGCTGGAATCTTTGGACGCCATTGTTCAGAAGCACGTCGACCTGGCCATGAAATCCGCTGCTACTTAGGCGCCGTTCGGTGGGCCGGCGCCCTGAGTCGAGGAGCTGGACGTCGTCGATGGAGGCGTCTCTTCTTCTTGCCTCCTGTAACCAACACTGGATCGTCGATAGATTCTAACCCTGAACTAACTCTAAACCAAAGAGGTGTATGGATGGTAGGGTTAGATTGACAATAAATTCTCTGTCTCAATCATTTGACTACTTTGGACCCTATTTTTAGTTAGACTAAAAAAAGTCCCTTGGATCCAATCACCCTATTGGTGTGGCCGGCTCTTCTGTGGCCTCCTCCCGCTCACAATTGAAATAAACGAACCATCTCTACAAATCAAGCATGCAAAACATGATAATTTTTACTTTGTCCATACAAATGAGATATCCCACTTAAACATACAAGTCGTCAATCAAGCTTCACAAAATAAAAAAAACACTTCATGAAACAAAGAATGAGCTAACTTATCACGGAAGTCATTCACGATAGGGAGGGAGCCCGGAGCCCCTCACGTACCGAGGGAGGAGCTTGCCATCGTCGCTCTGAAGGAAGGCTCTCTAGAGCCCAAGCCCAGGGAACCCCTCTGACGCCGGCCCTTGCGAGTTGAGGTCGACACCGGCATGGGTAGCAGGGCCGCTTGCCGCCGACTTGGAATTTAATCTTTGGGCCTCAAGAAATAATGCAAGCCTGTAACTAAAATATCTAGTGTTGAGTTCTACGGTAGGGTGCGTCGACTGCAAATTAAAATTTTCCTACGCGCAGAACATCCAGGAACATGCTACGGGAGATGGATCACAGTTCGTTACCACTAGACGCGCAGTGCCGTGCAGCGGAAGAAGAGTTGGGGCAGCGCGTCCGCGTGGATCGTCTCCTCCTCGTCCGATCTCCCTCGAACAGCCGGTCGTCCGATCCCACGTACGAGTTCACCGGAGCGGCGCAAGTGCACCGCCTCTAACGGTATCCACGCGTGCAGGAGGAACACCGTGCAGCGGACTGCTAGGTCCGATCACACAGTCGGCAGCGATTGGAGGTGGCTATTCGCAACACATGCAAACCCTAGTCGCAGCCGAAGCGATTAACCTTATGAGTGTGCCGCACCTCCACTTTATAAAGGCGTTCGTTGCAGGCTCACCACTTGGGCCTTGAACGGACCCTAAAGCCCAAAGTCTACTCGGTCACGTTCCTAGTCCAGTTCGGATCACCTCCGACCAGTGTCCTATGAACCGACCTCATTGGTTCCTTCCCTTAAGCGCGCGACCCCTTAGGTTCAAGTCGGCTTGGTCACAGTTCGGATCACCTCCGACCTACATGGTTGGTAGCGGCCTCTAGCAAGGCGTGCCGACCACCAAGCAGACTATGAAGCTGGTTAGGCGAACCTGTACAACGTGTCACACTTCTGTTCCCTTTGCCACATGATATATCTTGTCGGGCTCAAGGCCAGACTGTCATCCTTGTGCTAGCCCGACCTCTTTCTCGTTCCAGTGATACCGACCACTATCAGGATTATCTCATAATCCTTGTCGCATGGCCATGCTTATCCTGGTCGGATCACACGAGGGGCCCAGAGTATATCTCTCCTGATCGAAGGGGCAAATCCCATCTTTCTCGACCATGTCTCGCAGCATGGGACTGGACAAACCCGAAACCTACCTTTGTAATTACCCAGTCACGGAGTGGCGTTTGGTCAGCCCAAAGCAAGTCTGTCCACTGTTCAAGAAATCGGCGATTAAATCAGTTAACGGGCCAGTTAATCGCTACTCCCTAGGTGGCCGACTCGAATAGTGCCTATTCGTGGTGTTAACTGCCCAAGCCGATTAACTGGGCTGTCAGGCCGAGTAATCGGTTGTCAGACCGATTAGTCGCCATGACCAGTTAACTGTTGGAAGCAAAAGCCCAATATTTTGGCCCGCTCGGCCCCCTCCGGCTCCTAAATTAGCTAGGTTTTGGCTCCTGCCGCCCCTCCCACTCCTTTTCCCATCCAGCCGCGATCTGGCTGGCGGCTGGCAGGTCCTCGCCGGCGCCTGGACGAGTAGCTCCACCGCTGCATGCTGCAGTAGCCCCGCCGCTAGCCTACCTTCTCCTCCTTCCCATCCATCGGCTGGACTCCATCACCCGTGGGCTCCTCCCAATCTCTCGTCCCAGCATCTGGTTGCCATCTGCTCCCGACTGCCTGCTCCCGTCGCTGCCGACCTGCTCCTCCATGGCTTCACCGGTGAGCAAGGTAACATCTTCTTCCCCTCTCAGCCTCTGTAGCCGTTGTGGTCTGGTACATCTTTGATTCAATTTCCAATTTCATACAGCCATACAGTGAGATGTGTGAGTGTGATCACTGATCAATATGTATGTGGTATGAGTCGTGATGATCTATTTGGGGAGTAGTTGTAATGTAAGTATGTAACTACTTAAGATTAGTAGATGGATGGGTTGTTCCAACTAAATTCTGCGGACATTCACAGATTCACTCCAATTCTGATAAATTAGTAGGCGGATGGATGGCTTGATGTATGCCTGTCTATTATGGTAATAATTGATGTATTGGTTAAAATGTTAATGCAGAAACACTCCAATTATAGCAATGAACTAATAATCCATGGATATTCTGCTTAGAGTATATTAAATATTAATTGTGGGATGATCTGTACATTAAAAACCATGGATTTCGAGTCGCTCGACTAGTCGCGACTAGTCGACGACTAGTCTATGAGTCGCAAAAATATGGTCGACTCAGCTTAGTGTCGACTCGCGACTCTGAGTCGCGACTAGTCACAACGCAGGCTCGACTTCTTCCGAGTCGCTGCCCCAGAGCGACTCGCATGAGTCGCGACTCGAAAACCATGTTAAAAACTCGTTGTTTAGCAAGTTAGGTGTAGGTTATATTAATTTTGGGCGGATCTGTACGTGCTTTTATGCTACTGTAACATACTCCAAAGTCCTAACAAATCTGATTTTCTATGGTATGATCTGTAGACAGTAGATTAATTATTTCATACTACAGATCGCTCATTGATACTTATTATGTTTGTTCATTCAATATATTTGTAGGGGTCTACGGTTGCCTCTACCGGTGCAAGTTCTCATACTCTCAAAAGAAATTCAGATGACATGGGGTGGGAGTTTGCAACCTTGATCAATCCTTTAGATCTACAGCGAGTGAAGTGCAAGTTGTGTGGAAAGGAGATGGGTGGAGGCGTCAATAGGATGAAGCAACATATTGGGCAGGTAAAGGGAAGCGTGACAAGTTGCAATGTAGCCACACCAGATCAGCAGAAAAGGTGTAAGGATGCTTATGAGGCACCACAAAAGAAGAAGAAGCTGAAAGAAAAACATGATGAAGAAGTACGTGCTGAGGTTGTCATTCAAGTTGATGATGACAATAACGAGGAAGAGCTTCATGCAATTGGAGAAGGTGAAGCTCGCAAGTCAGGGCCTATTGATAAATATGTGATGCCAATTGATCCTTCCATCCCATTGAAGAAGTTCCAGCAGAACATAAATGATGCAATTGACAAGGAGAAAGCTTACATGGTAGGGCAATATTTGGCTAGATGGATGTACAAGAAAAATATTCCTTTCATTGCTGTCAATGATGATGACTTCAAGCAGTTTTGTGAAGCCCTTGGTCGATTTGGTCCTAAATGGAAGCCACCTTCCCAATATATGCTCCGAGAGAAGATGTTGCTGCAAGAGGTGGAAAGAACAAAGGATTTGATGAAGCCACATGAGCTTGAGAGGGTGGAAACCGGGTGCTCTATCATGACCGATGCTTGGACGGACAAGAAAAGAAGAAGTATAATGAATTTGTGCGTGCATTGCAAGTTAGGGACCGCCTTTCTTGAATCAAAGGAGGCGTCGGCTGATGCACACACAAGTCTATACATCTTCAATTATGTAGTTGAGTGCATTGAGAAAATTGGTATGATTCTTGAAGTCTCAAGTTTACTTTCATTCATTGATTTTCATAATGTTGTAGGTCCTGATTTTGAGATTTTCCATCTTGTAGGTGCTGAAAATGTTGTGCAAGTGGTCACAGACAATGCTTCCAACAACATGGGAGCAAAGGAGATGCTGAAAGGAAAGTGGCCAAAAATATTTTGGAGCTCATGTGCAACTCACACCCTCAATTTGATGGTAGAAGCAATTGGGAAGCTGAAGCAATTTGGCCCTACAATCATCAAAGCTAAGCAAATGACAATTTTTCTTTATGCGCATCATAAAACATTGTCCTTGATGAGGTCTTTCACGAAAAAAAGAGACATTGTTAGACCAGGGTGACACGATTTGCTTCAGCATTTCTTACGTTGCAAAGTTTGGTTTCTAAAAGAAAGAACTAAGGGCAATGGTTTGTAGTGATGAATGGGAAGCATGCAAGCACACTAAAACGGTGAAAGGAAAGGCGTAGCATACAATAATGAGTAGGGCTTTTGGAAAATGTATCACTTTGCATCAAGGTATGTTTATGGGGCTGTTTGCATCTAGTCATATGTTGGGGTGTTAGCATCTATGTATTTCTACATTGGGGCTGTTTGCATCTTGTCAAGTAGTCATAGTTGTAGTTGTAACTTGTGCATTTCTAATGGTGGGGCTGTTTGCACGTGCTTATATGACTCATTTGATCATTTTGTGTTACCTTGCAAGGTTTTTGAGCCATTGGTGAAGGTGCTTGGTTGGCTGATGGGGATGGTCCATCTATGGCCTCTATGTATGGAGAACTAATAAGTGCAAAAGGAAATCAAGGTTGCTGTTGAAAATTCAGAAAAAGACTATTTGGTGATCACTAATGCCATGAATACCAAGATGAGTGGGAGGCTGGATTCTCCATTGCACATGGCAGCATACATCTTGAATCCCAAATATAGTTATGCTGACCCGAGCATCTTTACGGATGTGGAGGTAGTGGCTGCGCTTATGGAAGTCATGGAGACATTTTATTATGATGATGACATCAAGCAAAATAAGGTGTTTAACATTGACTTCACCAAGTTTAAAAAGAAAGAGGGTATGTTTGGGAAGGTGGCTGCATTGAAAGCAATGGAGAATAACAATTTCGATGCCGGTAAGCATGTTCTCAAAGCAAAAGAACTTATTATAACATTTCTGAAATTATGGGCTGATTGCATGTTATTTCACTTGTCTCAAATTGTAGCTGATTGGTGGTCAACTTATGGATTACAAACTCCTACATTGCAACACATGGCCATAAGGATACTCAACTTGACCACAAGTTCATCCGGATCTGAAAGAAATTGGAGCACTTTTGAAATGGTAACTCTTAGACTTCTAACAATTAGTCAAATCTGGACATTCTTCTCACAATTTGTCAAATCTGAATATTCTTCTCACAATTTATTTCATGAGGCTTCCATTTTCATTTTGTAGGTAGATGCAAAGAGGAGAAATAAACTAGATGTGGCCCGTAGGGACAATCTAGTTTATATCAATTCAATGGAAGGATGATTGATAAAAGAAAGAAGTTATCCTCTTCTAGTGATGTTCTTCTTGGTGAAGATGCGTCACGAGCACAAGATTGGATATGTGAAGAGGCATACATTGATGATGAGTTTGATCCCACTACGGGGGTGCCATACAACATCATTGATGAAGCAGTGGGGAAAGCGAACCTCTGAGCTTCAGAGGAGTGCACGAGTTAGAGAACTCCATGAAGTTGAAGAATACGTTGAGGATGATGATGATGAATCTGATCATGCGGCAGATATGGAGGATGATGAGATTGATTACGAGTCCGATGATGATGGGGTGATGGAAACCAAAGATGATGATGATGAGGAGGAGCCCCCGCAGCCTTGAGCCATTCGTCGCAAACTTATTTTGCTTGCTATTTGTGTGCCCGAACCTTATGTTCTTAATCCTTATTACCTTGATACCTATTTCTATGTGTGTGGCCGAACCTTGTTAGCATGTTACTTATTTGGCTATTTCTATCTATATAGCTGAACTTATTTGGACCTTGTTACCTATTCGTCTTGTGAACCTTATTATGAATTATATTGGTATTTCCTATTTGTGTGGCTGCTATTTATCTTTACATGCGGATGCATATTGTGTAGCTGCCATTTATTTTGTATTCCCTATTTGTGTGGCTGCCATTTATATAATACGTGTTGGATTGCATCTGTCTTGTGTGGTTGCATATTAATCTTGATATGTCGGATACATATTGTTTGTTATTTCCTATATCCGGGTTAACAATTTTTACTCTTGTGATCTTGTTTATGATTTTTATTTTTCATATACCTATAGTACCATATTTTGCTATATCATATAGCTAGGAGCATGGGAGTGTGGTACAATACATAATTTTTTTTGAATATACATTGCTAAATTCCTATTTAATCTACCGATTAATGTTCGACCGATTAATCCAGTTAATAGGCCGATTCACCGATTAATCCTTACTCCCAAGCCGACCGAGCAGTTACCAGTTACCGAGTTCCTCAACATTGAGTCTGTCACCATCCCGAGTACATGCGACAGCTCAGGTCTTAGGACATAGAACGTATGTCGTACTAGAGACTCACAGATGACATATGGCTGCGTCTCATAGTTGGGTCTGTCCGACACGGACCTTATCTCGACTCGGATCCGACTACGTCAAATCCGACCAGACCTTTCCAAGTCCATATTATCCGGTTAGCATCCAATGCTCCATGGCTAGTGAGACCAAATCATCGACCGTGTCATATGCCAGTCTAGTCGGCTGAGCGTCCAAACAGCCCTTTCGACTAGGGGCCTTTTAGGACACTCATCATACAATGCATAGTCCCACAAACAAGTCACATACTTGCTGATACACATCATTGATAATGTCCAAGGACTACCTTTATTCATAAACACATAGGAAATATCATCATACATGATTGCCTCTAGGGCATATCTCCAACAGTCTCCCACTTGCACTAGAGTCAATCAAATATACATCAAATGCTCATAGCTCTAATGTGCCCCTCATGCTTGGGTTGTGGAAGAGGCTTAGTCAACGGATCTGCAACATTTGCATCCGTGTGAATCTTGCAAAACTCTACATCACCATTCTTTACGATCTTTCGTATTAGGTGATATATCCGATCTATATGTCTGACCTTGTGGTGATTCCTCGGCTCCTTGGCTTGTGCGATGGCACCAGAATTATCACAATAAAGGTCCAACAGTTTCACCGAGGCTGGGAAAAGACCAAGATCATCCAGAAAATGCCGGATCCCAACACCTTACTTTGCAGCTTCACAAGACGCAATGTATTCGGCTTCTGTGGTAGAATCGGCCACCGTATCCTGCTCGGAACTCATCCAGTGCACTGCTCCTCCGTTCAGGACGTACATGAATCTGGACTGTGATCGACAATCATCTCTGTGGGTTTTGAAACCAGCATCAATGTAACCCCTTACGACGAGCTCTTCCTCACCTCCATAAACTAGGAACATCTCCTTAGTCCTTTTCAGGTACTTCAAAATAGTATTTACCACTGCCCAGTGACTCTCACCTGGGTTGGCATGGTATCTGCTTGTTAGGCTTATTGCAAAAGCAACATCAGGCCTTGTACATATCATGGCATACATGAAGGATCCGATTGCCGAGGCATACGGAATCCTACTCATCCTGCTTCGCTCATCAGATGTCAAAGGACTCTGAGTCTCGCTTAGCCTTATACCATGTGAGAGTGGCAAGAACCTTTTCTTCGCCTCACTCATGTTGAACCGCTTCAACTCTTTATCTATGTACGTGCTCTGGATTAAGCCGAGCAGCCTCCTCGATCTATCTCTATAGATCTTAATGCCTAAAATATATAATGCCTCACCAAGGTCTTTCATCGAAAACTTGCCATTCAATGACTTCTTGACCGAGTTTAGCATCGAAACATCATTTCTGATCAGTAGTATGTCGTCCACATACAAAATCAAAAACACTATCGAGCTCCCACTTAACTTCTTGTATAAACAAGAGTCCTCTTCGCTTTTGATGAAACCGAGACCAGTGACGACCTCATCAAAACGAATGTTCCAACTCCGAGATGCTTGCTTCAACCCATAAATGGATCTCTTGAGCTTGCATACCTTACTAGTGCTAGTCGGATCGACAAAACCCTCGGGCTGTATCATATACACGTCCTCGGTTAAATTTCCGTGAAGGAAAGCCGTTTTGACATCCATCTGCCATATCTCGTAATCGAAATATGCAGCTATAGCTAGTATGATCCTCACCGATTTCAGCATCGCTACCGGTGACTAAGTTTCGTCGTAGTCATTTCCTTGAACTTGTCTATAACCTTTAGCGACAAGCCGAGCTTTGTGGATCTGAACATTTCCATCCACATCGGTTTTCTTCTTAAAGACCCATTTGCAACCAATGGCAGTTACGCCAGGTGGCGGATCAACCAAGTCCCAGACTTGATTCTCATCCATGGACTTTAACTCGGATCTCATGGCCTCCAGCCATGCCTCGGAATCTGGGCTCACCATCGCTTCCGCATACATGGCCGGCTCGTTGCTTTCTAGCAACAATACATCACGCACTCTACGCAATCTTTCCGACCTCAGTGGTTCCGGTGCCGCTTCCACTACAGGTTCCCTGACTGACTCCGGTATGATCTCATCACCAGCCGAGCCGTCCCCGAGTGATCCTCGAATTTCTTTGAGTCGAACTGTCCTCCCACTGGCCTCCCGACTGAGAAACTCTTTCTCAAGGAAAACCCCATTCCGAGCAACACACACTTCGTTATCTTCCCAGTTGTAGAAGCTATATCCCAAGGTTTCCCTTGGATATCCCACGAATATGCATTTATCCGACTTAGGTGTAAGCTTGTCTAACATAAGTCGCTTGACAAATGCTTCACAACCCCAAATCTTTAGAAAAGACAAACTGGGACTCTTCCCGGTCCACATCTGATGTGGTGTCTTGTCTACGGATTTTGATGGTACCCTATTAAGTGTGAAAGCTGCAGTTTCTAGAGCGTATCCCCAAAATGACAAGGCTTAATCAGATTTGCTCATCATAGACCGGACCATGTCCAACAAGGTCCTATTCCTCCGTTCCGAAACGCCGTTTCTTTGTGGCGTAACCGGAGGTGTGAGCTGAGGTACTATACCTCGACTTTTCAGATGATCATCAAACTCCTGGCTCATGTACTCACCTCCACGATCATATCGCATAAGCTTTATAGTCTTGCCGAGCTGATTCTCAGCCTCGTTCTGAAACTCTTTGAACTTTTCAAAAGTATCTGACTTGTGCCTCATCAAATAGATATATCCATATCTACTCAAGTCGTTGGTAAAAGTCACGAAGTACTGATAGCCACCTCTGGCGGTTGTGCTCTTTGGACCACACACATCACTATTTATAAGCTCCAACAGCTCGGACGCCCTCTCGCAACTCTTTGCGAAAGGAGACTTAGTCATCTTGTCGAGCAAGCATGATTCACATGTCTCGAACGACCCGAAGTCGGACGAAGTTAGGAGGCCATCATCATGGAGCTTCTTCATGCGTTTCAGACTAATGTGTCCAAGCCGGCAATGCCAGAAGTATGTTAGATTTATCTCATTAGGCTTATGCCTCTTGACATTCACGTTATAGACCGGTTCCTATTCCAGATTCAATATAAATAGCCGATCAACAATGGGTGCATAGCCGTGGAACATACCATTCAAAAATATCAAACAACCATTGTACTTTAAATTGAATTCATAACCCTGACTCATCAAACATGAGGCAGAAATAATGTTCCGACTAAGTGAAGGAATGTAATAACAATTATTCGATTCCATTATGAATCCGGAAGGAAGCTGGAGCTGCATCGTGCCGACCTCCAACGTAGCACCTCTTGCTTTGTTGCCGACCCTGATGTCAATCTCCCCTTGTGCCACACGCCTAGTTCTTACCAGCCCCTACATTGAGTTGCAAATATGAACAACTGATCCGGTATCAAATACCCAAGAGCTACTAGGTATGTCAGCAAGGTAAATGTCTATAACATATGCAACAAGTGTACCTTTGCCTGAAGCAGCATTCCCGGCCTTCTTGCCATGCTCTGCAAGCCACTTGCTACAGTTCCTCTTCTAGTGACCGGTCTCCTTGCAGTGATAGCAAACGGTGTTCGAGTTCGGTCCAGACTTTGGCGCAACGGCGGAGGTTACCGTCTCCGTGCCCTTTGCCTTAGCCTTTTTCTTGGACCAACTCTTCTTGAACTTAGCCGATTTCTGCACCATCAACACTTGATGCGTGCCTTTCTTAATATCCTGCTCTACCACCTTGAGCATCCCATGCAATTCAGTAAGCTTCTTATCCATGCCATGCATATGATAGTTCGTGATGAACATCCCATAGCTTGGCGGGAGAGAACCCAGAACAGCATCAGTAGCCAGCTCATCCAAGAGCGGGAAGCCCAAACGATCCAAAGCTTGCACATATCCGATCATCTTGATCACATGTGGGCTCAGTGGATCACCTTCCTTCAGCTTGCAATCCATCAAGGATCGCCAGAAGTTGAACTGAAAGTGCGTTATATCGACTAGAGGGGGGGTGAATAAGCGATTTTTATGAATTCTTCACTGAGGAATTTGCCGGTGAGGAAATTCCTTAGCGAAGAACTACTTGCAGCGGAATAAGTACTTAGAAGTAAGCATAACAGATTACAAGCATTGTTATCATGATGAAATGAAGACAATCACAGAGTACAGAAAGCGTAATCACAGGATAACACAAGATGAAGACAAAGCAGATGAAGAAATTGAAGCGAGGAAATTGAGAAAGTCTTGATCAAAGTCTTCAAACACAGATATGAACAAACACTCAACACAAGAATGAGGAAATGAAAGGGTTGAGGAAATAGAACCAGTTAGGTTGGTGAAGACAATGATTTGGTAGACCAGTTCCAACTGCTGTCTCGGTTATGCGTCTGGTTGGAGCGGCTGAGTATTTAAACTCGAGGACACAGTCCGGACACCCGATCCGAGCACGCAGCTCGGGACACCAAGTCCTCACCGTATTCTCCTTGAACTAAGGTCACACAGACCTCGTCCAATCACTCGTGGTAAGTCTTGAGCGACTTCCAAACCTTCACAGACTTGGTCACTCGGTGATCCACAATTCCTCTTGGATGCTCTAGACCTTGGCGCCTAACCGTCTGGAAGAAGCACAGTCTTCAAAGGTAACAAGCGTCGGATCCACGCAGGATCAATTTCTTGATGATGCTCAATCACTTTGGGTTTGTAGGGGTTTGGTTTTGGGTTTTCCTCACTTGATGATTTTCGCTCAAAGTCCTCGGAGGATGGGTTGCTCTCAAATGACAAGTGTCAAGTTCTCTCGAGCAGCCAACCAACTAGTGGTTGTAGGGGCGGCTATTTATAGCCTAGGGAGCAGCCCGACATGATAAGACATAAATGCCCTTCAATGATATGACCGTTAGGTGGATAAGATATTTTGGGACAGGTGGCGCAAGAAGACACAGAACGGTCGGAAATTTGAACATCAAATTCCTCGGGGCTATCATGTTCCTCTTTGTGTAGGCAATCCGCCTTTGGCGAATTCCTAACTCCTCGGTCGAACAAATTCCTCGGTGACGAGAAGAGCTTCGTCTCATCACATGAAGAAATTGACTGAACTGTATGAGATTTCAAAAGCTTCACTCAAAGGGATTGGAAGGTGTAGGATTTTGAGTTGAGCATCAAATGGAAATTTTTCCTTAGTATTTCCTCCACCCCCTTTAACAGTACGGTGTTTCCTATGACTCAAGAAAGAGAAAATGAAACTACGAAAACAAAAGTCTTCACGCTTCATGTTCCTCAAATGAATACCAAGTCTTCAAGGTCACACAAATTTCTTCACTTTCAAAGTCTTGTAAAGTCTTCGAATATCAAAGTCTTCAATCGAAGAACTTCATTTTTAGGGTCGACTTTCCTTGTAAATATCAAACTCCTCATAGACTTATAGACCTGTGTACACTCACAAGCGCATTAGTTACTTAACCTATAAGTCTTCAATACACCAAAATCACTAAGGGGCACTAGATGCACTTAGAATCTCCCCCTTTTTGGTGATTGATGACAACATAGGTTAAGTTTTCAACTGGGATAAACATATGAAGTGTAAATACTGATAATGAGGAATTTGATTGCAAGATATAGAAGAACTCCCCCTGAAGGTGTGCATAGTGAGGAATTTTCTTTTGAGGCAATGCACATTTGAAGAAATGAATCATGGAGATCTCCCCCTATATCTTGTAATTTATACAAGCATTTAACATATAATATGAAGAATTTGAAATGCATGATGAAATATCGTGCTTGATGTTATGCAATGTAACGCATCAAGAGTATCAGAGCCCAAATCGATTTGCTATGATGATTTTCAAAGAGCTCACGAGAATCAGAGCATAACTACTATAATCGAGCATAGAGCAAGAGCATAATGCGTCAAAAGTATCAAAGCACCATCGGGTTTAAGATTACAACTCGATCCAATAAAGGTTTGGAAAACGAGAGTTGTAACTTAATAAAATACTGTATATAGACAAACACTAGACCCGCTTGAAGACTAACTCAAATTTCTCCCCTTTGTCATCAAATGACCAAAAGGATCGGCGAGGACTAACGCTCATGAAGAATTTCAAGTTGAAGGCGGAGCGCCCGATATTGTCGGGTTGTTTGTCGAAGTAGGACCAGCCGCGGTATCTTCCAAATCTTCATTTTCATCAGTGTCGCGAGATGAAGAATAGGAGCTGGCCACTAAGGAAGGAACTTTGACCTTCTTGAATTTCTTCGGAGGAGGTGCAGACCAGTCAAATTCTTCCTTGAGTCCCATTGAAGTCAGTTCTTCTTCACTATAGACATGTGAAAGAACAGCCCAAGTGCGCTTGAAGGTTTCATGGAGGTAGTAGTGGTTTTCTTCACTGCATTGTGTGTGGAGGTCATGTTGTAAAGAAGAGTACCAAAGCGTCGTTTGACCCACTTATGATTCGATCAACCTTCCGATGAAGGCGAGGAGTAACTCACGATCGATCATCACCACAGGTGCGATAGCTTGAGGACTTTGCTTGACTGAGGTATTTGCGGCTGAGTCATGTGTGGCAGAGTCATCATTGGTGGAGTAGGATGCTGCTTTGCGAAACTGTCCATCCAATGGACGAATGCCTTCATCGATCACAGTAGTGGCCTTGCCCTTGTCATCAGCTGAGGTAATTGTCCGTTTGAGGACTTCAATCGGGGGCAAGTAGCTGCAGTGGTTCAAAGTATCATCTTTGTAATTGAGTGAAGACCTTGACCTGATGAGTCTCATAATCCAAGGTGCATAAGGCTTCAGCTCAAAAGGTGACATAGCAATGTTTGCCAGAGTTCTCATGAAGAAATCATGGAAGTTTACGGGAACGCCATGGATGATGTTGAAAAGCATATTCTTCATGATGCCAACGACTTCTTCATCGTTCGAGTCGTGGCCTTTGATAGGACTCATAGTCTTTGTCAGAATTCGATAGACTGTCCGAGGCACATATAATAATTCCTTGACGAGGAATTTGGTTCTTGGGGTCTGCCTTGGTTTCAAAGGCTTCATCAGCACTTGCATATAGTGATTTGAAAGTTCTTTTTCATCGTAGATACGACGTGCACCATCAAGCGGAGGATCGAGTGGTAGGGCACGAAGCAATTCATTCTTTGGTGCCTTGTAGTGGGTATTTTCAGTCATCAATCTAAGACCCATGAATTCACATCTTGAGCGTCTCCGGTGATGTGCAAGTGTTGCATAAAACTGAAGAATTAGCTCTTCGTTCCGATCCACAGATATCGCAGCAGAAATTTAGCAGTCCTGCGTCGTGAAGAACACTGAGGACTGGTTCAAAGCCTGGCAGCGACTCCATATCCACATGAGCAATATGAGCATGATCGAAGATTTTGTCCTTGTTGAAAAGCACTGAGGAATAGAAGTTGGCTTGGCTGGCAGTCCAGAAACGTCTCTTCCTAATGCGAGCAGAATCATAAGGATTATATTCAGTGAAGAACACGTGCTCGGCAAAGAAATCTTCAGCCTTGAACTTTTGCTTGGTTGAGAACGGATTCTTTTGCTTGGGCAGAGGGGTGTCAGTGAGTTGCATCACCAAGGTGCAGTCTGAGGATTAGCAGCAGCAGTTTCATCAGCACTAGTGGCTGGAATTTCTTCATGCACAAAACCAGTGGGTTGATTTTCTTCAGAGTCCATTTGGACTGTTTGTGCAGGGGAGTGAGGAACTTGTTGGAGCGGGGTGAAGAGAGGAGTATTGGGATGCTGACTTTCCCAAAAGTCATCATTGATCACTGGTGTGGTGCATCCAATATCCACATCTTCATCTTCAATTTCCTCAGCACCAGCCTGAGGAATTTCATAGTCTGGTGAGGGAATAACTGGGGTTGAAGGGATGGCATCCACTTCAATTTCTTCATCAATTTTCTCTGATGAAGCAGCAGATTGATGTTCTTCATCAGATCCGATTGGGATCTCATAGTCTTCTCCAAAAGGAACAACTTCCTTTGATGGTATGGAGGAAATTGGAACAGCATCAATTGGGTTTTCAAATGAGCTGGTCATTGGCTTCATTTTCTTCGCAGCAGAAGAATCGGCGCAGGTGATGCTTTCCTTTTCTTCACAGCAGCTCGTTTTGCAGCCTTGGTTTTCTTCACATCAGAAGCAGATGGAAGAATTGGAGTTGGAGTTGGCGCAGGAGGAGCTGAGGAATTTGGTGCAGTTTCTTCAGGAGCAACTGATGCAGTTCCCCTGTCTTGAGCAATTTCTTCAGGCGCACCACTAGTGGGTGCCCTGGCAATTTCTTCAGCGGCTGGTATGGGATCATCAGCCCTGGAATCAACATTTTCTTCAGCAGGCTAAACGTCATCAGCGGTGCTGGCATTTTCTTCAGTAGGCTGAGCTGAGGCTCCAGCTTGAGGAATTTCATGTAGCACTGGGGCAGCAACACTTGTGAATTTCTTCGTCAGGTTGACGAATCTGGTCTTGGCTCCTTGCCAATCAGCATAGTATGAATCAAAGTTTTTGCTGAGGTCTTGAATTTCAGTTTGGACTTGGAGAAGCTCCTCGGTGTCATCTTGACAATGTTTTCTTGAGAACTTCTCTTTCTGTATTGAGCCTTTTGATTTCCTTGCCTTCTCAAACTTCCATTTTCTTCAGCGATGAAGTGAGTCAACGCATGACTTTGACCAGGTGTCAAATGAAGATCGAGCGAGAGGGGTATTGGGATCATTGTGCGAGATCAATAAAGTCGAGGACTTTCTTGGATCAATAGCGATGGCACAGATGTACCTTTGGCTCTAGCGGCCCTTACTTGACGGTCTCGATGATTTCATGAAGTTCTTCATCGATGCTTCATCATCAGATGGTACATGGAATGCAACCAGTTTCTTCTTTGGGCTAGGCCGAGGACCTCGTCTAGCTGTTGCTTTGGTCTTCAGCTGAGTCGGGCCAGATGAAGAAATGGGAGCAGCTGAGGAACTTGCAGAAATGCCTGAGGCAATTGAAAAGCCAGCAGTCCTTTGACATGTAGCTAGGTGCACAGGAACTGAAGGTTTTGACGGAGCTGGTGAGGACTTTGGTGGAGCAGCAGCAGTGAGAGGAATTTTCTTGGAAGGTGCTGCTGAGGAACTTGGCCGAGAGGGCGCAGAGGATGAAGCACTTGGCTTATGAGCAGGCTTCTTTTGCATTGATTTCTTCGGTTTGACCGAGACCTCTGTGGCAGTAGCAGCGGCAGAATCCTCATTGAATTTCTTCACTGCCTCCTTTGCTTGCTTTGCCAATTTTCCTTGACGTTTAGCCCATTCATCAGGAAAGTCCTCACCTTGTTTGATGCTTGTGGGATCAGCTACTTGGCCAGGTGCCAAAGGAGCTCTTGGGCATCGAGGGTTAAGAGCGAATTTCTTCATGTACTTAGGAGTTACATATCTGTATTCCCTCCATTCCCATGCCCATCTCCGTTCAATCTTCTGAATACGCACCTTGCGTTGATTTTTGCTTTCTTCATCCGGTGTGTAGTAGTCAGCATATATTTCCTCAGGGATTTCAAACGCAGTCATAACCTCAGGTTTCTTTCCTCCCTTCTGCGGCTTCTTACCATCTGCCATTTTCTTCAGTTGAGGAAATTGAACAATTGAGTTTTCTGAAGAAGTATGCAGTTTTTCTTCGAGGAACGCTGCAAATGAGTTAAGTTGATGAGAACCTAGGGATTCAACAGTGGACATTTGTACCTTTGAACAGAGTATAGGTGCGAGGAATTTGGAGAGGTCATATGCGTTCTCAGAAGGTTTTTCAAAAAGAAAAAGTTTTTGAGGATTTTGACCAGATGAGCCTTGAAGAATTTCACTAAGCGTTCTTTGTCTTAGGTTCCAGAGTTGTATAGATCGAGGATCCACACAATTGAGGAATCTTGAAGAAAATCATTGCTTAGAGAAACGAATCAAGAGATTTGAGGTGTTCATATGTGTGAGGATTTGAAGAATAAACACCTTTGAAGAATTTGAAGAAGATTTGAGAATCAAAGCGAGTAATAAAAGTAACTTTTAATTTACCCGAAGTGAAGAACACGACGAACTGAGAAGAACAGTTGGGAAGTTCGTCCGTTCAGATCTTCCACGCCCTAACTTGGCAGAGGAAGACAGCTACGGCGGCGGCGGAGTGAAGATTTCCGCGGTCGGCGCGAGTATGTCGGCGACGAGGTCAAGGCAGTGAAGCTTTTCCTCACCGGTGACGATGGAGTAGCGGCGGCGCTAGGGTTTGAGGAGCTCGAGCGGGAGTGAGGAAGGGGAGAGGGGTATTTATAGACGCGGTGAAAAACGGATCGCCCGAAGATTTAGGACGAACATGCCCCTGACCATTTCCCTTCTCACGACATGTGTCACACACGTACTGTGTAGTGGAGATCGTGTGCGATCGTGGGTGAATAAAGTAATGCATCGTGGGATGCGGAGCGGTTTAATGATAAAAGCGAAGGTTTGGATAAGATTAGTTTATAAAGTTCCGTTCGCAATTTCTTCAGCTGTCAGGACACAGTGAAGATTTTGAACGAGTTTCAAAGTAGAACGCACATGAAGAATTTGTGAATGGATTGGGTTGAGTATAGCATAGAGGAGGAAGGGTCCGATCACATTCACTTAGCAGAAAAAAAGCGACTTGAAGAAATAGCCATAAGTGAATGCTGTAGAGGACATAAATCCATATATATATATATAGCCAATGAAGAAAGACGACGGAAGCAGTGAAGATTTTGCAAAGTTGAAGAATTTGAAAACTGAAGAATTTCAAAACGAGGAAAAACTCAAATTGAAGATTTTCAACTTTGGTGGTGGCGTGACCCACCGTATAAGAATGATGATTTCAGACACGCGTACAATTGTCGAGGGTTACGAGAATCAATTTCTTCATTAATTTCTTCACATTTAGAGTGTTATTCTTCATTGATTGAAGAAAACGTTTCTTCATGTGTTGCACATCTAAGTCATCAATTTTGCATAAGTGTTAGGATGTGTGCCTTTTCAAAGAACGTTCGAAGATTCTAAGATATTTAGCTCACACCGCAACTTGCTAAATTTCTTCTCATCCAAGGGCTTAGTGAAGATATCAGCTAGCATTTCTTCAGTCTTCACGTGCTCGATGGAAATGTCGCCCTTCAACACATGATCACGAAGAAAATGTTGACGAATTTGAATGTGCTTTGTCTTCGAGTGCTGAACTGGGTTGTGAGCAATCTTGATGGCACTCTCATTGTCACAATACAGAGGCACATTCTTCACGTTGATGCCGTAGTCCTTGAGGGTTTGCTTCATCCATAGTAATTGAGCACAACACGAGCCAGCAGCAATGTATTCAGCTTCCGCGATGGATAGTGATACGCAGATTCTGTTTCTTCGAGGACCAACGGACCAAAGATCGTCCGAGGAAATGACAAGTACCAGATGTTGACTTGCGGTCCACACGATCACCAGCATAGTCGAGTCAGAATATCAATGAGATCAAAAGTAGAGCCCTTGGGGTACCATAATCCTAGTGTTGATGTGTGAGCTAGATATCGAAGAATATGCTTCACAGCCTTATGGTGTGATTCCTTGGTGTAGCTTGAAATCGGGCACACATGCAAACACTAAGCATTATATCTGGCCTAGATGCACATAAGTACAATAAAGAACCAATCATGGGCGGTATACCTTGTGATCGAAGTCAATACCATTTTCATCGGTGCATAGATGGCCATTTGTGGGCATAGGAATTTTGACACCTTTGCAATCTTGCATGCGAATTTCCTCGGGACATCTTTGAGGTATTTCTCTGAGATATGAATATGCCATTGTGTTGTTGTGAATTTGAAGACCTAAGAAGAATTTCAACTCTCCCATCATAGACATTTGATATTCTTCACTCATCATATAGGCAAATTCATCACTATAACGTTGGTCAGTACAGCCAAAGATAATATCATCAACATATATTTGGCACACAAACAATTCACCATCATAAGATTTAGTAAAAGAGTAGGATCGAGTGAACCGGGTGTGAAGCCATTCTTCACGAAGAATTCCTTCAATGTATCATACCACGCCGAGGGGCTTGCTTGAGGCCATAGAGGGCCTTATTTAGTCTGAAGACTTTGTGTCGATTCTTTGGATCTTCAAAACACGGGGTTGAGCAACATATACTTCTTCCTCAAGCTTACCATTGAGGAATGCACTTTTCACATCCATTTGATATAAAGTGATATTGTGATGGTTAGCATAGGCGAGTAATATCGAATAGACTCAAGTCTAGCAACAGTGCAAAAGTTTCATCGAAATCAATTCCTTCAACTGCGTGTAGCCTTGAGCTACTAGTCGTGCCTTATTCCTCACCACAAGACCATTTTCATCTTGCTTGTTGTGATAGATCCACTTTGTGCCAATGATATTATGCTTGCGAGGATCTGGACGTTTGACCAGTTCCGGACATTGTTGAGCTCGAACTGATGTAATTCTTCTTGCATGGCCTGAATCCACCGGCTCGAAATGCTTCATCTACCTTAGTGGGCTCTGTGATAGAGACAAAAGCATAGTGCCCACAAAAGTTAGATAAATGTGAAGCTTTTGAGCGTGTGAGAGGATCTGGCGCTTCAATGTCATCGATGATCTTGTCAACTTGCACTTCTTTTGCAACGCGAGGATGAGCTGGTTGTCGTCGAGGAATTTGATCATTTTCCTCGGCACCATTTTCTTCACATTTTCTTCAGTGCATCACTCGGCGTTCTTGGCGTCAGGAATGAATTCTTCAGCAGTTTCTTGATGGGAATGACATCCTCGGTTGCCTTGAATCTGATAGAATCATCGGTGCTGGTTCATCTAACATGAAGGTAGGTGCTCTCTTTGCGAGCCATTAGTTTCATCGAACCGCACATCTGATGTCAACAATCTTGTGAAGTGCGATGTTGAAGACTCTGTAGGTGTGCGAGTCCTTTCCGTAACCAAGCATAAAACCTTCATGTGCTTTCGGTGCAAATTTAGAGTTGTGGTGAGGATCTCTAATCCAGCATTCCGCACCGAAGACTTTGAAATAACTTACATTGGGTTTCTTGTCTGTGAGGAGTTCATATGCAGTCTTTTTGAAGAATTTGTGAAGATATACTCTGTTGATGATGTGGCACGCGGTGTCAATTGCTTCAATCCAGAAATGACCAGGCGTTTTGTATTCATCAAGGATAGTGCGAGCCATCTCAACAAGAGTTCTGTTTTTGCGCTCCACGACGCCATTTTGCTGAGGAGTATAAGGAGCAGATAACTCATGAGTAATACCAAGTTCATCAAGATAGTCATCAAGACCGGAATTCTTGAACTCAGTTTCCATTGTCACTCCTGATGTGCTTGATCTTCACACCAAAGTTAGTTGAAGCCCTCGAGGAAAATCGTTTGAAGATTTCCTGCACTTGATTCTTGTAGTAACAATGTGTACCCATGTGTAACGAGAGTAATCATCAACAATAACAAAGCCATATAGTGATGCTTCATTAACGACAGCTAATAATGATTGGGACCAAAGAGGTCCATGTGAAGCAATTGAAGGACGAGTAGTGGTCATGATAGTCTTATTTGGATGCTTGGCCTTTGTCATTTTTCCAGCTTCACGGGCTCCGATAGGTGATCCTTGAGGAATTTGACATTCTCAATGCCAATGACATGCTTCTTCTTCGCAAGCGTGTGCAAATTCCTCATGCCTGCGTGACCAAGTCGTCGATGCCATAGCCAGCCTTTTGAAGCTTTTGCAAGTAGGCACACGGCTGATTGTGGACCTGTAGAGAAGTCAACAATATACAAGTCTCCTGTCCTAAAGCCTTCGAAGACTTTGGAATTTTCAGCTTCCATAATCACAACACAACGATACTTGCCAAAGATAACAATCATATCAAGATCACAAAGCATTGAGACTGACATGAGGTTATATCCTAAAGACTCAACAAGCATGACTTTGTCCATGTGCATGTCCTTAGAGATAGCAACCTTACCAAGTCCCAATACCTGACTTTTGCCTTTGTCAGCAAAGATGATATGCTTTAGATGTGACGATGATAAGGTAGCATCCATCAATAGATTCTTGTCACCAGTCATGTGATTTGTACATCCACTATCGAGAACCCACTCAGTGGCTTTGGGTTGATCATCCTGCAGATGAATTAGTACAATTTACGATCTCATATACTTCATCAGTGAAGAATATGATATCAAGTTCATCGATGAATTTCATCCGTCCGTATTCAGATAAGCCAGTATGAGGACGTGTGAAATGAAAGTTCATTTCATCATGATTAGCCTGCGTCCTTTCAGGCAATTTTGTCAGGCCCCCAGCAAATTCTTCAGACGTTAAGGCACGTCTGGAGACCTGACCCTGCAGAAGAGATTAGTTCTTTTTCTTCACCACCCACATCTGAAGGGGTGGCAAAGAGTTCATCATTCTGCGAGCACCATACGAGAATAGTGGCATAGAGGCCAAACCATTTCGTTTCACATAAGAGGGGTTAGGGTAAGCATATGAATAAGCAGAGAAATTCTTCGAGGACTTATGAACATATTGGTTTGAAGAATAATGCACATATTCATAGCCCTTAGCTCTACCCTGTGAAACAGAGTTGTTAGCACGATGATAATCATATGAGGACTTTGATCCTTTTGAGGAATTTGATCCGTATGAGGACTTGGATCCATATGAAGAATTTGGTCCATATGAAGAATTTGATCTGGGGTTCCTATTCTTCACTGGTGGTGTCATGAGGACATTCACTGAAGACTTTCAAGGCACTTCTTGGGAACCCAGATTTTCTTCATAGGGGAACCGTCTCTGCATTAGTACCAACATATCTTGCAAATACTTCACCATTCTGATTTTTGAACAGTTTATAGTTGAGTCAAATGACTCATCGGCGAGAATGAGGAGATTCGCATGTAAAGCCAGATAAGTTAGATGGATCAACTGGAGGTCCCTTTGCAGCAACCCATGAGGTTTTGGGATACTGCTCAGGCTTCCAGTATGTTCCATCAGCATTGAGTTTCCTCTCAAAGGCAATACCCTCTTTCCTAGGGTTCCTATTGAGGATCTGCTTTTTAAGCACATCACAAAGAGTCTGATGCCCTTTGAGGCTTTTGTACATGCCTGTCATGTACAATTCCTTCAGTCCTGCATCGTCAGTGATACTAGCAATGTCCTCAGATGAGGAATTAGTGATAGCAGAGGCAGGTGAAGAATTTTTAACAGATTGAAGCATTTGAACATTGGTGAAGAATTAGCGATTCACGTTCAATGCACTTTAAGCATGGAGGAACAAATTCTTCTTGAGAAGCGCTGATTTGTTGAGCAAGTAATGAATCGCGCTCCTTCTGAAGATCTTCATAACTCGCTCTTAGCTTCTCAAGATCTTGCTTTCTTTGAAGAAATTCATAGGAAAGTTTCTCATGGTCAGATAAGAGAGTGTTATGATGACCTTGAAGGCTGTCAAGCCTAGACTGAAGTCTCTGAAGATTTTCAGTCAGAGCTTTAGTGCGATCCATTTCTTCACGTAACATATCATCACTTTTACCTAACATGTTTTGAACCTTTTCCAAAGCATGTTGTTGTTTGGTGGCAAGGCAAACAAGTTTGGTATATCTAGGTTCAATATCATCATCAGATTCATCATTATCAGATTCACAGTCACTAAATTCAGATGAGGAACATTCGGTTACCTCGTCACCCTTTGCCATGAGACATGATGCAGATGATGATGATTCTGGCTCGAAAGTCATCATTTTGAGAGATTCCTTGAAGTCCTCAAACCAGGGATCATGACGAGTTCGATAACCTTCATAAACATCGGAGATTCGGTCCCAGATAAGCTTCGCATTGCAAAGATGCATAATGCGCTTGAATTCATCTCTAGATAGGCAGGAACAGATGATATCCTTCGCCATGATATCAAGTCGAGTGAACTTGCGAATATCATCGGTGTTCGCCGCCTTGCATAGATCAGTAAGGCCAATTTCAGTGACGGTCCACAGCTCACTGTCCATTGCCATGAGGCGCTTCCTCATCATGGCCTTCCACTTGGGATAATCGTGATCATCAAAGATAGGGCATGTCACTTTCTTCATACCTGCGGTCGACATAACTAAAACTCCGGTGGTTAAACCAAAATCACACGTAACAAGGAGTACCTTGCTCGATACCAATTGAAAGTGCGTTATATCGACTAGAGGGGGTGAATAGGCAATTTTATGAATTCTTTCGAGGAATTTGCCGGTGAGGAAATTCCTTAGCGAAGAACTACTTGCAGCGGAATAAGTACTCAGAAGTAAGCATAACAGATTACAAGCATTGTTATCATGATGAAATGAAGACAATCACAGAGTACAGAAAGCGTAATCACAGGATAACACAAGATGAAGACAAACAGACTGAAGAAATTGAACTGAGGAAATTGAGAAAGTCTTCAGTCAAAGTCTTCAAACACAGATAAGAACAAACACTCAACACAGTAATGAGGAAATGAAAGGGTTGAGGAAATAGAACCAGTTAGGTTGGTGAAGACAATGATTTGGTAGACCAGTTCCAACTGCTGTCTCGGTTATGCGTCTGGTTGGAGCGGTTGAGTATTTAAACTCGAGGACACACAGTCCCGGACACCCAGTCACTGAGCACGCAGCTCAGGACACCAAGTCCTCACCGTATTCTCTCGTGGTAAGTCTTCAGGCGACTTCCAAACCTTCACAGACTTGGTCACTCAGCGATCCACAATTCCTCTTGGATGCTCTAGACCTTGACACCTAACCGTCTGGAAGAAGCACAGTCTTCAAAGGTAACAAGCGTCGGATCCACGCAGGATCAATTTCTTCAGTGATGCTCAATCACTTTGGGTTTGTAGGGTTTGGTTTTGGGTTTTCCTCACTTGATGATTTTCGCTCAAAGTCCTCGAGAGGATGGGTTGGTCTCAAATGACAAGTGTCAAGTTCTCTCGAGCAGCCAACCAACTAGTGGTTGTAGGGGCGGCTATTTATAGCCTAGGGAGCAGCCCGACATGATAAGACATAAATGCCCTTCAATGATATGACCGTTAGGTGGATAAGATATTTTGGGACAGGTGGCAAGCAAGACAAGAACGGTCGAAATTTGAACATCAAATTCCTCGGGGCTATCATGTTCCTCTTTGTGTAGGCAATCCAGACTTTGGCGAATTCCTAACTCCTCGGTCAGAACAAATTCCTCAAATGACCGTAAGAGCTTCGTCTCTATCATGAAGAAATTGACTGAACTGTATGAGATTTCAAAAGCTTCACTCGAAGGATTGGTAGGTGTAGGATTTTGAGTTGAGCATCGAATGGAAATTTTTCCTTAGTATTTCCTCGACCCCTTTAACAAAGACGGTGTTTCCTATGACTCAAGAAAGAGAAAATGAAACTACGAAAACAAAAGTCTTCACGCTTCATGTTCCTCAAATGAATACCAAGTCTTCAAGGTCACACCAATTTCTTCATGTCCATCCAACGGCCGTAGTGCTTCTTCAACCTCTAGTCTTCTTGCTCCAGCCGCGCAAACCAGTGCCGGTCGTGAATCGTGCTCCTGCCTCCCATGGCCGGCTGCGATGGGGCGGAGGCCTCACCGCCCCCTACTACTCCCACCGCTGGCCAGGCCGTCCCTCTACTCACCCACACCCCCTGTTATTCTGCGGCGACGGCAGCCTCACACCGCAGTGAACCAGTGAACCACTGTACTCCTCTACGCGTGGGCATCCACTGCCACATCTTCCCCGACTCCATGTCGTCCCCTTCCTTGGCCTCGCCGTCGTCCACTGCCCTGGTGCTCTCGGCGCGGCGTGGTCAACATGGTCAAGAAACGGCTTCCATCGGACGTGGACTATACGTGGAGAGGCTGACAGCTGGGTCCACGGCCGCAGCAAGGAAGTGCCTCCTTATTACGTGCAAAATAATTATTTCTCCACCTGACAGCGGGGACCCACCGGACAGGCCACCGTATTTCGCGAAAAAAACATTTCCCCCTGACTGCTGGGACCCACCAGCTACGTCTTCGCACGCAAGGAAGTGCGTCCGGGCAAAAAAAAAACGATTCGCCCCCCTGACTGCTGGGACCCACCAGCTACATCTTCGCAGGCAAGGAAGTGCCTGACAGTCGGGACCCACCTGGTCGAAGCGTACATAGCATTGTCATTCTGGTCGCGAACGTGTACGTACATACTGATCGTTGTAGAGGCGCACACCTGTCGTAGTAGAGGCGCGCACGTAGCATGTACACGTACGTACAGCAGCGAAGGTGCAAGAAAGAAAATACGGCCACGTACGTACATATCGGCAGGGTGTCGAACGCCTACTCGCGCATACATATGGCCAGGGCTCGTGTACATGGCTGGGTCGGAATGGAGAAACAACGTCGTCGTCGTGTTCATGGGGAGGCAACAGAATGCGTCATGTTCATTGGGAGGCAACGGAACGCGTGGGAGCCAACCGGCTTGGACGGAACAGGCGATGGAAACGAGGCCTGTCGTACCGCACAACGGAGGAAACAGACCTCCTACGTTCTTAACGGAGTCCTGTTGATCGGGAGGGGTGTGGCGTACCGCAAAACGGAGGAAACGGACCTCCTACGGTCAAACCGGGGGGTCCTGTTGATCGGGAGGGGTGTGGCGTACCGCAAAAGGGATGAAATGGACCTCCTACGATCGAAACGGGGGTCCTGTTGATCGGGAGGGGTGTGGCGTACTGCAAAACAGACGAAACGGACCTCCTACGGTCGAAACGGGGGTTCCTGTTCATCGGGAGTGGTGTGGCGTACCACAAAACGGGACTCCACTGGATACTGTTCATCTCCACCGTCGACCTCCTCCAGCCTCCACGGGCTACCGTCGACCTCCTCCAGCCTCCACGGGCTCCTGTTCATCCAGCCTCCACCGCGCTACTCCACCGCTCTTTGTTCAACCACCCCTCCACCGTCTACTGTTCATCCAGCCCTCCACCCCACGGGGTCCTGTTCAACCACCCCTCCACGGCCACCCCTCCACCGTCTACTGTTCATCCAGCCCTCCAAACCACTGGGTCCTGTTCATCCATTGGCAGCGCCACCGCTCACTATTCATCCAACCCCCCCCCCCTCGCAAAGCTCACTCTTCATCCAATCTATTGGCTTCAGTTAGCAGCAATAGCGAAGGAATCGCTCGCTCGGGTTCAGTTAATAGCCATCGATCGATCGCTCGGTTTTAGTAACGCATAGCCTGCAGTGCAATCGCTCGGGTTCAGTTAGAGCCCAATGCCTCGCTCGGGTTCAGTTCGAGCCAACGCCTCACACACACGCGCATACGTGTACGAGAGAAACACGCATCGCTCGGCCCCCGACTTCCCATCGTAACCGGTAACTCCCCGAAATTTTCCTCCCCCTCGCTTCTACCATGGTTTTTCCGTCATGGACGGCCAAAAGAATGTCATGCAGCTGCGTCTCCGGCCCGCCCAGGACGAAAAGCCCATTTTCTATCATGATTTTTTGTCATATAAGTAGGAGCCCACCACATCTATGATCATACCGGGTTTTGTCACAATTATCGTCATAGAAGTGTCATAATGTCACGGATGTGTCTTTTTTTTGTAGTGAGAGGTGAAGGCTCGGACAAGTGCATCCACATTATCCTCCACCCATCGCGCTAGGTCGCCTCAGACAGCCTCAGGCACCGGGGCGATGGCGGCGTCGAAGTCGAAGAGGGGGTCGATGTTCTGGAGATGACTGAAGACGTGGGAGAATGCCTGTGCGAGCAGGCCGCGGCTCCGTTCCTCTACCAACTAGCGAGACCTCTCAGAACGGCTCTCGAGATGCGTCACCACGTCAGTGAAGAACCGGATACTGTCGGCGTAGTTGGTCACATGCGGCTCCTCAGCGACTGCCGCGCAGATGTTGCCCAAGGCCGCATTGGCCCTTTCCCTGAGTGTTCGGAGCATGGGGCCATGCATGTGCTCCAGCGTCTGCCGCTGGCGAATCTCATCCTTGTTCCGCTGCGCAACGGCCTCGGCATAATCGACCCGCCGATGAAGAAGAAGCAACTCGGCGCGGGAGGAGGCCAGCTCAGCCTGCGCCATGCCTAGGGCGGATGCAGTGGCCTCAGCTCGCTGCGTGGCTTCGGTCAGCCTGGTTCTGAGAGCAGCAGTCCTGCCCGCGGCTTTGGCCTTGATCAGCTCCAGCTTCTCTTCATACTCGCGCTCAAGACCCGCGCGGGTGTTCGCCACGCGGCGGTCGATCTATTCTTGGATCCGGGCCTCCCGCGCGCAGACGTCGTCCTCCGCCTGGGTGACCTGGCGCTCCCTCGTCTCCAACCGCTCAAGATCGAGGTTGCGCTCGGCAGGCTCCAGTGTCAGCGCTTCCTCGCGCCTCCGGAGCTCCTCCTCTTCGGCGGGCGCCCCTTTCAGCGATGCAAGGGCAGCTCGACGCAACTTCACTTGCTGCTCCAAAGAATTGCACCAGTCTTGGGGCTCCCACGCCCGCTCCTCCGCAGCTTCGCGTCGCTGATCTGCCTCCTGAGCCTCCTTAATGGCTCGGAGCAGGCCTCCCATGAGTCCACCAGAGAGGCCTCGGCCTTGGCATTGTCGAGATCACGCTGATGGCGCGCAAGAACAACAGCCGCCTTCAGCTTGCGTCACTCCTCGATTAGCCGCAGGCCTTCTGCTTCGAGACGCGCGGCCTCGCCCGCAAGCTCTGCACCAAGCTGGCTCACTACATCTGTCGCCTTCTGGAGGAACTCTCGGCGGATAGCGCTGCGCTCCCACGCACGCCTGAGCACGTCGTCAACGTCATCCTCCGCCAACGACGCTGGTGGAGGGCCCTGGAGCGGCTCGCCCCCTCTTGGCAGGGGGTTGGGGGCTGGTGCCCCCACGATCGCCGGCCGGGCCCCGCAAGGGGCCCAGCCCGGCGCTGGTCCACCCCTTGAGGAGGAACCGAAGATTGACTTCAACGACTCGCCGCCTATGATCAGCGGAGGAGCCCAGGGCAAGCTGGTTGTGCCCGGGGAGAGCTCTCGAAGGAAGAGCAGCGTGCTCACGGGCTCAAGGCACGCCACAGGTCGGCCTACCGCTCCATCCAAACTCGCGCCAAGGGTAGCGCATAGGCTCGGGGCGATCTAGATCGGCGGTGAAGGTGAAGCCTGAGGAAGCGGCTCCTTGGCTGACTCCGCGGGCTCGGCGGGAGGGATCCTGAAAGGCCACGGTCAGTGAAGGGAACGACAAACAAGGAACTATAAGAAGGAGGGACTTACTCGTCCACGGCGAAGTATTTCCTGTGCTTCACTAGGCGGCACAGGCGATCATCACCACCAGAAGCCTCCTTCCTCTTGTGAAGGGCCTCAAAATCTATGCGGAACCGGCCCAAGCTCTTGACGTGAGGGCCGGCGCGTGGCATGGGAGCAGAAGCATCAGGACGACCTACATCAAGGGCGCCAGTCTGAGAAGAGCCATCAGGTGCCACCTCTTGGTGGCATGCCGAGGCCTCGGGGGCTTCGGCCTCGGGAGCCACAGGTCGCGCCCCCTCATCAGCCACCACCTCGAGGTGGGCTCTGTAAACTCCAGAGGATGATGCCTCTGGTGCCCCGCGCGACATCGGCACCTCAACGTCAGGCCCCCAGCTCCTGCCGATGCTTGCCTCCCTGCACCGACTCCTGAGGAAGGACCGGCGCGGGCGACCGGGGGAGGAGCCACAGCAACCGGATTTCGTGGGGCCCCACAATGCCAGCCGGGCGCAGCCCCCATTCGTGGAAGCAGGGAATCTGCCTCACGAACTCGACCCTGTTTGAGCAGAGATACAAGAGGCGCCCCCATGTCGGACGCTGCCTAGAGAGGGGTCGCTAGTCAGGACTCTCAGCACCTTCCTCATCATTTCAGGTGCAAGATCCCCTTCATGGAGCCTCATGCGGTCCTAACCCCCAGAAAAAGCCCACATCGGACGGGAATGGTGCTGGAGAGGAGCGATGCGGTGCTAGAGGAACTCCTTCACCCCATGAGGCGCCAACACGCCAAGCGTCCTCAACCTCTCGAAGCAATGCCAGGCGAAAGCAAGCTGGGTGCTCGTGAGCTCCTAGTGACCCCAGCCGGGATTGGGAATAGCAGGCAATGTCGGGTGCGCGAGCAGGGGGCTGGGCACCACAATGTCCACATACAGCCATCGCTCCCGGAACCCGCTCGCAGGAGATGGGAGGCCAAAATCGATCCCCAAGGCGGCCGTCTCCGGCACGGCCTGGAAGCTCACGCATCCCGAGCATTGGAAAGAATCAGTCAGGCATAGAGAGAAGAAGTGGCGCAGAAGAGCAACGGAGGGAGGAATCCCCACCATGGCCTCGCAGACAAAGGCGAAGACAGCAAGAAGAGTAATGGATTGGGGACCGAGATGCATCCTATGGATCTGGTAATGGGAAAGCACCGCGTTGAAGAAAGCGGAGAAGGGGGGAACCAGGCCCGCCCACAGGGCGTCGGCGAAGAATCAGACCTCCGTGACGATCCTGTCGAAGGAGGCATGGGATGCGGGCCAGGCCGTCGTCCTCCCACACTCGTTGAAGCTGGAGGCGAGGGTGGAGCGGACCTTGTCCAAGGCTTCCAGATTGAGTATGAGCGACTGGTCGACGGCGGGAGCAACTGCCGGAGACGAGCTGGACGAAGGCGTAGGTTTCTTTCCCTTTTCCTTTTTCGTTCGCGCCATGGCAATGGAAAGGGGGAAGAACTCAAGATGGATTGGAGGCGGAAGCAGAGGCTCAAGGAGCAAAGGGGAACAAGAAGCGCGCGGGTAGCAAGGGGAAAATAACTGTGTACAAGTCTCGTGGCCGCCTAGCTAGGCGCATAATGAGGGAGCATGGGGAAGCGGAGACACCCACGTCCAATCAACCGCCATGCGGCGCCCAAGGCCGCAGGATAATGGGGCCCGCGGCGCTCCGCACTTGCCCCTTCGCTTCTCTACTAAGCCAAGTCCGAGCGCGCCTTGGGCCCGGGGGCTGCTGTCGGCGTTCTGGGAACGGGGGTCCACAGACTTGCCTGCCTGCGGCCTGCGGCGTGGCTCAAGTGGTGGCCCAGTACGGCCCATCTTCATCAACGCAAACTCAAGACCTTCACGAGGGGCCAAGCCTCGCAGTTAGGACGACGCAAGGCTTCCTCAGGAGCGGCCTCACCAGGAAGGCTTGCGAGGAGGCGGAGAGATCAAGGCAAGGGTACCTCGCGAGGTGCTCGTGACGCAAGCCATGACGACGAGACCAGGTGGGCGCCGGCCTGCGCAGTGTCCTTGTTTCCTCTTCGGTGCAAACGGGGCAAGCACAGGCGCGTAGTACCGAGGCATGAGGCAAAGATTACCATTTCGGTGCAATGAGGCCAAGAACAACAGAGTGGTAGGATGGAGGTCACCGTGGAGCCCAAGACGACGTCATCGCCAGTACATTTGGCAGCCGAAGACAAACTTTAGTCAGGATAACTTGTACTAGATGTTCCACTTTGAAATGGCCGTTGTTGGCTCCCTTCCCGCTCAATATTTGGGAAGAGGACCAAGGCCTGTATAAATAGAGATAGCCACCATAGTAGGTAGGGGGATCGAATCCTTTCCTACGAGAACACCACAGCAGCTCAAGAACACCTCTCGCGAGGCAGTTCTTCCTCTGTACTATTCATCAGCAGCCCCTGAGGCAATCCACCACACCACACACTGGAGTAGGGTATTACACCACAACGGTGGCCCGAACCAGTATAAATCTTGTGTCCCCCTTGTTGTTCATCGTGTAGCTTAGATTCTCGCGAGGCGTTTGGACGTGGATTGGTAGGGGAAAGATCTTTGCGCGCACCCCAGAGTTCGAACCTCAAGGGTCTGCCAGAACCCCAAATCCGACAAATCTCCACGCACAGCTGGCCGTCGCCGGCTCGCCCGTGGTGCCCTGTGGGGGAATGCAAGTCCCACAGGCGCGCCGTCAGGTCGTCACAGCCGGACGCCGTCATGGCGCCGCCTACCCGCTACCCCGCACTACAAGAAATATGTCAACTTGTGACTTTGACTATTGGTCACTGAAAGGTCATTGTTTTTCATTTGCGACCTTTTTGTGACCAAAAACAGAAGGTCAAAAGCTGGCGGTCATAAACTGAAATTAACGACCTTCTCTGTGAGAAGGTCGTAGACGTTTACGACCAAAATATGCCTACTGTTTTGTTTTGGTCACTAGCAGCCTCCCCAGGCCACGTAGGCATCCGACGTGGCAATCTTATGTGGCACAAGAATCAGCCCGGTCCGGTTCAGTGTTTTACATGGGCCGAGCCCAACACTTCGGCCTTTTTAATGTATTTTTCCCTGTTATTTTTTACTAGCTACATGGGCTTGGGCCATTTGTTCGGCCTTTTTTGCTTTCTGAGGTGCAGCCTTTTTACATTCTATATATTTTTTATTTTCGTGTTTTATTTTTTTTGTTTCATTCAATTTTCAGATTACTGTAGTCAACTGGATGCACATTGTTAGATTCTTCTAGGCACTAGGTCCCAAACATCAGGTTTTAATTTTTCACAACTTGTAACTCAATGATATACCAATCAGAGAACACATTTTAAATATATTCAAATAACAACCAAATCACCAATATACCAATCAAGTTCATTACATTCCACCAATCACAATATAACCATACAATATTACACCAATCACAATATAGCACTCTACAGATAAAATGCTCAACAACTACATGCACGTCTCCAACACCTTAGCGCCTTGAGCCTACAAAACATCATATCCAGCCACATATTAATGATCAAATCAATTCACCCCTTGAAGGCAATAAAAAACGGTGCTCATGTATGAACGAAAATAAAATAAACAATCTTTGAGGCCATACCATGTGCTACAAAAATCTTAACAAATGCATAGATGTCCACATAGAGCACATCCTACATGCACCAAGCATCAGGCATATGTTCAAGAAGACAAGTAATTTGAGATGGAAACAAGTATAGCTAACAATATGACATGTGTAGTAGCACCAGCAAAATAGCAAGACATGCAAGAATTTACAAGAACAACACCCTGGGGGTCGAATTACATGTACATGAGGTACTGCTGCTAGTGTATAACAAAGCATGAGTCTGGCTTGTGTAGGAGCAGAGAATGAGTCCAACAAAGCATGCTATAGGAGTAGAAAAGAGGGAGCTAGGGATAGGAGATGGAGCCAGCTCACCGAAGAACTTGGGAGTCCAGCTTGGGTCCTTGTTAATCTGCTGCTGCTCTGGTAGCTCTCGTGTGCGGGTATAAGATCAGGTCCAACTGACCAGCTTGGGTCCTTGTTAATCTGCTGCTGCTCTGGTAGCTCTCTTGTGCGGGTATAAGATCAGGTCCAACTGACTGGAAGCGGTCGTTTGTTGAGCGATCTTTCATTTCCTGTTCTGCAACAACAGGTAAATGCCAGAGATTAGCAACTGCTGCCAAACCCAATGTGGCAAAGAGGTAAGCACTATAAACTGGATTTATAAAAATTAACATTATAAGTAAAAGGCAGAGCATGTGCAAGTTTATCAGTACAAACTGGATTTATAAACTATAAGAGTACATTCCGTATCCGTAAGTTGACGATATATGCAGGTATAATAACAATCCAAAATAGAGAAGAGCAGATATAGATACATGGCTACATCTAGCGCTGGATAAATATGAATAAAAAATGAATCTGGAAAATAATGCATAGAGAGTGGGTTCTCTGTTGTCAGGCATGTTTCTTTTGACTTTTATGAGCACAATATTATTTTGAACCAGATATTGGCTGGAGCAGTTTGGCATGATCCTAGACACTACCAAGTTGAGGAAGGCATGAGTCACATCACACTTGTATGTGCAAACAAAAAGATGGGGTGGCAAGATGGCAGGCAGAGCAAACCTCGCTCCTTCAAGCACCTCATCTTGTGCAGCACCGACAGCGAGGATGACTCCAGCTCCTCGTCCATCCCGTGTTATCTACCCCTGCCTTTGCCTCTTTCTACTTTCCGCGGCCGGGCACACAACAGGCTGCAAGCGTGATCTGCAACCCAAGGAAATTAATAAAGAAGCAAAGCAAGCAGCAGCGCATGAGAGGATGCTGCAAAGTACGGACTTGCAGGATGGGCAAGGAAGGAGGAGGGCGTACCTTGGGCGTCTAGGTCCAAGGTCCACCGCAGACGCTGCAGGTCAGGCGTCTCTTGCCTCGCCATCTTCAAGGGCCACCGCAGCCACGAGGTCCCTGGAGTGCCACGCCCCGCTGAGAAAGGGGGTAGACGGGATGGGATCCAACCGACGCGACTGGCCTCCATCTCCATGGCGCTGCTGGTGCAGCAGCCGCCGTGGTTGTCATTTGTCTTCCAAGTATAAAACAAAAAGTGCACAAACTCACATCAGTTAACATCATTATAGAATTTCAGATAACATGTTTACTGCAGAAATCAAGCATAGGCAGTAGTGCTGCTAGTGTTTCTTTCTGTGGTTGTGTTGGACATGCAACTCAATTTCTGTTTGTTTCAGACTAGCAGACCAACATGGTATCCAAACAGGGAAAACATTTTAGAGCAGCACAGTCACACCCTTTTTTGTTTTGTACGGTGTAAATTTATCTATAAATTACATGAAATCGCCAATAGAAACAGACACACAATTAATGCATGCCAATCAAGCAGCCATATAATAAATTAGAATACAATCTTCGGATAATGATGCTTCAAGAAGAAAATAAATTGGAAGGATATCATGACAAAACTAACAAGTTTTTCATACTTACAAAATTACCACATGAAGGAAAGGGCAAATACTATCTCTGTAAAATTTACCACATTTTTTAGTTAATTACAGTGCTCGAATTTCCACTGACACTGGACACACGCAGCTGCACAACTAATTCATCAGCAGACAAATATATGGGAAATTAGCAAACACAAATATATGTTGCTTCCTAAAGCGCCTCAGAGAAATATGCACCACACAATATTACGGCAAACACAATGGGGATATTTCTTCACACAGAGCAGAAACCATGCATTGGCAGCGGTAAACTAAACCAATTACCAGAGCATGCTCACCTTCAGAAGAAATGTAGGTCACATCAGAATATATATCGAAGCTGATAACACATCACATGGAAGGTTATGACTACTGAAGGTACAAGAGAAACTAATACCATCCAACCAGATATCCATGAGACTATTCCTCGGACGAACAAAACCTAGACCCAGGAACAACAAGCACGAAACCATAATGCTCCATCCAGATCAAGACATGGTAACCACAACACTCTCCCTAGATCAAGACACGGTATGCGCTCCCGGACCAACGAAACAAGGGAAATGCGAATCATGGATTGCAGGGGCCCCGACAGACATGGATGCGCTACTTTAAACAAACAGGTCGCGTAGACCCCCCGACCCCTGGTAGGAACCCATCACCGCCAGAATTACCCCCCGCCGATTAGATGTGGTGAAATGCACGAGCAACACAGGGGCACTGGAATTGGACTGCGTGAGCAGATCGGGGGCGAAATTGGGGGATTCGGGAGGAGGATACGCACCCAGAAGCGGTGGTTCTCCGTCATCTTCCCGGGCGAGGGAGGCCGGTGATCAAGATGGCCTTATCCATCTTCAAAATCTTCTCCCGGGTGTAGGCGTTGTCGGAGATCAAGATGAAATCATTCACCTGCAAGCATGCACACACACAACGATCAAAAACATGGACTCGATGAACGAACGAAGGAACGCTGGTGAGTGGAGAAAAGCAGAGGGATGGATTTAGCTTTTTACTTACCTTAGGAGCCCAAATCTCCTCGGATCTGCACGCGCCTGACTGGATCGAGATTGAGAAGGGGAGAGGGTGGGTGCAGCAGTGGTGGTGGACCGGCATACGGGGGGGAGGGGGGCCATAGCGTCGGTGTTGGGGGAGAGGGAATCGGGAGAGGAGGAGGATCTGGGCCGAGGGGAGGAAGGGGACGGGCTTGGCGGGGGGGAGGTAGTCGTGAAAGAAGGCGAGGGCATGGTCTGCGAGGGTGGTGGCGGCGCTCGGCAGACGAGGATGAGAGGCTGGTGGCATCGATCTGGATCGGGGAGACGACGGCTGCGCGAGGAGGCGCGGATCCATCTCTACAACGGCGCAGATCTGGAAGGACCGATGTGGCCGTGGCAGGAGAGCCACTTGAGGGCAGGGAGGCGTGGGGACTCGGGCTCCTCACCGTCGATGGCCATGGTGCGGGGGCGGGGCGGCGGGGGAGTGGGTGGATGGGAGGGGAGAGGGGACGGGAGGAGTGGAGTTAGGGTTTGGGTTGCGGGTGGGTGGGTGGATGGATGGATGGATGGATGGATGTGTGCCATGTCATCAATGCATGGCACAAACATCTCCACCAATGAAAATTAAACTTATGTTTATGTGCTTTTTTATTTTTGTTTCTTTTCTTTGTTTTCACCTATGTGAAGAACCTATCAAATATTAGTTATATAATTGGACCGCAACAATTTTCAAAAATATTCGACCATGTTTTATGTACAAATTGACCAAATGGTTCCCTCTTAAAAGTTTTTCGTCCAACTCCCGTCCATTTTTCAAGTGTTCAAAATGAGTTTTTTGTGAAGAACTTACCAATTTTTTGTTGAAAAATTGGACCAAATCAATTTTATAAAATCTTAGGCCATATTTAATGTATAATTGACCAAATGGTTGGGTGTCAAAAGCTTTGATCAACCTCTCGTGAAAAAGACAAATTCCCGCCGATTCAGCTGGTAGCTGGTCAAATTTGAACTGCAGCTACCTCTAGGTACGTAAATTTGAACGGTGCTCTTTATTTTTTCTAAAAATCATTTCTAGGTACATAAGTATCTATATAATTAGAGAAATACCAAAAGTTTTCCAAGATTCAACGACTAGCTAGGAACGGTCAAGCTCACCGTTTTGACCGCATTTTGAAACGGGCATAAAAAATCAAAAAAATCAAAAAATTGGAAAACCTTTGCATTGTGTCATTATATGTGACCAAGCTTCCGAGAAAAATAATAAACTTGTAATACTAGGCCATATTTGTGAAGGACCTACCATATATTTGTTGCAAAATTGGACCTAATCAATTTTATAAAATACTAGGCCATATTTAATACACAATTAACAAAATGGTTGGGTGTCAAAAGTTTGATCCACCTCTGGTGAAAAAGACAAATTCCCACCGATTCAGCATGAATCAGGTCAAAATTTGAACTGCAGCTGCCTCGTAGTTTGCTCTTTATTTTTCCAAATATCATTTCTAGGTACATATGTATCTATTTAATCATAGAAATACCAGAAAAATCCAATATTCAACCACTAGCTAGGAATGGTCATGCCCGCCGTTTTGACCGCATTTCGAAACGGGCATAAAAAAAATCAAAAAAATTCAAAAAATTGGAAAACCTTCGCATTGTCTCATTATATGTCACCAAGTTTCCAGGAAAAATAATTTATAAAACTTGTAATACGGCAATTCTTTAAAAAAAGTGTTCTCACAAATGAGCTGTCATGTCTGAAGATTCATGGCTTTCAAGCCAAATGAACAATCTTATGTCCACATTCAAGGCATAGTTCGTTCAAATGACCTCATATTGTGCACAAGGGTGCATCTTGGGATTCCAAACAATGTTGCCTAAGGGAGTTTTCATTTTCTTTGCACGGAAAATTCATTTTCCATTTTCTCAGTGCCCGAAATGAGTTTTTCTTTGTGAAGGACCTACCATATATTTGTTGCAAAATTCGACCAAATCAATTTTATAAAATACTAGTCCATATTTAATATACAATTGACCAAATGGTTGGGTGTGAAAAGCTTTGATCCACCTCTCGTGAAAAAGACAAATTTCCGCCGGTTCAGCTGAAAGCGGGTCAAATTTGAACTGTAGCTGCCTCATAGTGTGCTCTTTATTTTTCCAAAAAATCATTTCTAGGTACATAGGTATCTATTTAATCAGAGGGACATCAAAAGTTTTCTAAGATTCAACCACTAGCTACGAACGGTCAAGCCCGCCGTTTTGACCGCATTTTGAAACGGGCATAAAAAATTAAAAAAAATTAAAAAATTGGAAAACCTTCGCATTGTGTCATTATATGTGACCAAGTTTCCAGGAAAAATAATAAACTTGTAATACGGCAATTATATTAAAAATGTGTTCTCAGAAATGAGCTATCAAGCGTGAAGATTCATGTCTTTCAAGCCAAATGATCAATCTTATGGCCACATTCATTGCAGAGTTTGTTCAAATGATCTCATATTGTGCACAAGGGTGCATCTTGGAATTCCAAACAATGTTGCCTAAGGGAGTTTTCATTTTCTTTGCACGGAAAATTCATTTTCCATTTTCTGAGTGCCTGAAATGAGTTTTTTTTGTGAAGGACCTACCATATATTTGTTGCAAAATTGTACCAAATAAATTTTTTAAAATACTAGGCCATATTTAATGCACAATTGACAAAATGGTTGGGTGTCCAAAATTTTGATCCACCTCTGGTGAAAAAGACAAATTCCCGCCGATTCAGCAGGAAGTGGGTCAAATTTGAACTGCAGCTGCCTCATAGTTTGCTATTTATTTTTTCCAAAAATAATTTATAGTTACATAAGTACCTATTTAATCATAAATACATGGTTTGGTGGCGATACGTCGAGGTTTGGAGAGTGGCCGAGGGCCCCAACTCTAGAGCGCGTAAACTCGCATGCCTGCCGCGTGGTCACCGTGTGACCGTGGCATTGCCATGTGTTCTGGGCGGCCTAGTCATGTCTAGTGGGTTGGGCACTCCCAGATAGGTGCTAGGAAGAAAATCACAACATAAGATTCTCACGAGGAGACCGATCGATGCTCAAACATGAATAAGCAACCAAGTGTTTGATTTGTGGTACGGGAAATGCACATGGCTAATGGGTGTGAGTTTTGGCTGAGGATGATCAGTTACTAAGAAGACTGTCTTCACAAATTTCCAGCTCAAAAGGAGGAGCCTAGGTGGTACTTGCTTTGCAAAGTCCACACTGGACATAAATACAAATGTTGAAGCTGGGCTCAAAATAATGAAAGGATTGAGCTGGCATTTGGTGGAGGATGGTTATTTGGGCATAGGAAAGCACTGTAGAAAATGGATACCATTTGGACATGCCAAAGTGGTACTTCCTTCACAAAGTGTTTTTCTGAAGAGAATAGGAAAATGAATATTTTTGAATTATTTTTTAACTAGGCAAGGAAGGTTTTTTTACATATTTGATTAAGATATAACCCAAAGAATTTATGAGATTTTTTTTGGGAATTTTGGGAATGACAGAAATATAGGTTGCTTCACAACCAAGGGCAAAAACTGCCACATGGACATGACACGGGCAAAACTGATGAGGTGGCGCCTAGTCATAGCAACCCACCAAAATTTACAAGGTTATGACCATCTATATTGGTCATGATCAGCTAGAAATAATGCAGCGGACCAGTGCTATCTGCTTTATGACCATTTCGTGTAAGGAAATTATGACCTTTCTGACCAAAATGGTCGTTATAGTTTAGGGTTTGGAGCCCCCCGAACAGCTTTTGACCAATTGGTCTAAAATGGTCATAGATCTATGACCAATTATTCCAGGGTCACGGACAGACGGTCACTAGTTGACATATTTCTTGTAGTGCCGGTGCCAATGCCGACCGAGTCGGTGCCCACTAGATGTCATCTCCGGCGACCTAGACGAGGATTTTCTCATCTCCGGTGACCGCACATGGATCACGCCATCGCCATCGATATGCACAAGGTTGGTTCTGGCTCATCCATCCTTGATTTCTCCTTGGTCAATGACTTTTTTTGTGTTCCATGCGGGCTTCACCCCTAGTTGCTTCCCTTGTTTAATCAATTTGTGTAGCCTGTTCTACTACTTGTGCTGGATTTCAATCCTGATGCACCGTGTAGTAGTTGATGTTACTGAAATTTTTAGGAACAATGACAACACGTACTAGTCCATGATATTTTTCAGGAACATTTCAAGAACTATTTGTTACGGGCGAATAGCTCCCATCCGACGTTGTTGGATTGAATTGTCTCTCATGCGACGTCGTTGGTTGTAATGGCTATCATGCGACGTCTCCCAGTGCAGAAATAGCTCAAGCAAGACAACCCGTTTACGCGGCTAGCCTAGTCCCATTCCCCAGAATTTTGGGGGGATCTGTGGCCTCATGCTGCCCCTCTGTTTCTTGGCGATTTAGAATCTTGATTGGATCCGGGGGCTGTTTCTTCTCCGCGGTGGTGGAGCGCCTTTCTCGGCAGCGGCTATTGCGAGTGAGTATTTTCGAAACTCTAGTCCCATTCCCCAGAATTTTGGATAGATCTATGGCCTCATGCTGCCCCATTTTCTTGGCATTTTAGAATCTCGATTAGATAGGAGCGCGGGGGCTGAATGAGATGGAGCGAGGAGACAGTGCTTCAAATCGGTAATGCCGCCCTCTTTTCTCTTTTAGCTGTTATCGAACTCGATTTGGTAGTGACTGTCACTTACACTGCCGCTGCCTGCCATTGACAAAACAGGGAAGGTTCTGGTTCTGCCACCACATTCACAATTATAGTGGAATTTTTTCCCTGTAAAGCCAAGCTCAGTGATGGCAGTGTCCAAGACATTGATAGAGATACCACCGTGAGGTTGGATGACGAACTTGCAGTTGTTGATCCCCAGGAATTGGAGAGCATGAAGGAGAAGGCTGTGGGCAATTTGATGGAGAGAATTGGGCAGTGTATTGTTTGGGGTTCAGAACAAGAGGTATCTCTGCAACGTTTCAACAACTATTATGGTGAATATGTGAGAATTGAAGATGGAGAATCCATGGTTGCTGAAACTGATCAGCAAGACGGGTGGGCAAGCAAACAAGTAACATTTTATGCAGACCTAATTGATCTGCAAACTCATTCCAGAGTTGGTTATGTGCCATCAAAGATGGCTGCACAGGTGGAAGATGATGAGTGGGTTTCACAAAAGAAGATGTTGGCATTGTTGACTGAACCGACTGTAGTAGCTGAAGATACAGTGATTGATGCAGATGGAGAGGAGGGAACCCGTGGTGCTAGGAAGATTGTTGTTGACTAGAATGTAGTAGAGTTGAATGAAAAACAGATTTGGTCATTACACTAATATCTGACATTGATATGGCCGAAATGTTTGGCATTGAAGTGGATGACAAAGATAAGGAGAAGGATTACAGTTCTTTGCCTGCTGATGGTGACACGGGCCCTAGAAATGCAAATGAGGATGAAGAAGAGCTGATGAGAGAGGCTGCAAATGATGTGGATGATGCAGATGATAATGAGCTAGTTTGTTTGTATGACAAAGATAACCCAGTTATTGAGGTGGGAAAGTTGTGGCCAAGCATGGTTGAGTTTAGGATGTCTTCCAGGACCTATGCAGTGAAAAAACAATTTGATGCCCAGACTATGTGGACTAATCGAAAGAAATTTTATGCTCGGTGCAAAGGTTATGATGGTGGTGGCAATGCTTGCAAATGGTACATATCTGCCAGACTACAACCTGATGGAAGTACAATAAGGGTAAATCAAATACCACACCAGCATACATGGATGACCACTTCACAGAGAGTTTGAAAGATGACATCACATCTTTGGATTACAGAGAAGATTACTCCTATTTTAGCCAAGACTCCAAACACTACTACAAAGAGGCTTAAAGTTGACTTGGAGAAGTTGTACCCCATCCAGCTGCAATATACCACAGTGTGGAAAGCAAAACAAAGGGCCATGAAATCATTGTATGGTGACTGGGCAAATACATTTAGGATGTTGCATAGTTTTAAAGCAGAGGTGGAGAAGAGGTCACTGGAAGTGTGGTGGAGATAGATCTGAGAGGTATGAGAGGATGGCAAGGTTTTTTCAGCAAGTTTTTATGTGTTTGAAGCCTTGCATAGATGGATTCAAAGCAGGTTGTCGTCCATATTTGAGCATAGACTCATCTTTTTGCTGGAAATTGGAATGGTGGGTTGGCTGCATGCAATGCTCTAGATGGACACAACTGGATGTTCCCAATTGCAATAGGAATGTTTCAATCGAGAGCAGAGGCATCATGGATATGGTTCATGATGCAACCGAAAAAGATGCATAGGGCCAGTTTCGCTTTGGCCATCCACATAGATGCATGTAAAGGGTTGGAAAATGCAGTAAAAAAAGTTTTCCCCCATGCTGAGTAGAGGGAGTGCTTTGGACATATGTGGATGAATCTGATAAAAAAAATCAAAGGAGATGGTCGTGGGCGCATGTGGCCAGCAGCAAGATCCTACACCAGATAGACACATTCCTATCACCTTGGTAAGATATTGGCATCATGTAGTGATAATGAATTTTGCTTCATGGTTGAACAACCACCAATCTCTGTTGTGGATTAGATCAGGTTTTAATACTGCCATAAAATGTGATCATATCAATAACAACTTGGTAGAAAGTTTTAACAACAAAGTGAAGGATTTCAAATACTTGCGTGTGCATGACTTGGTGGACCAAATAAGGATCATGATCATGCGTTTGTGGGAGTTGAGAGGAAAAATTGCTAATATTTTGGAAGGGGCCAAGCTTCCAGCGTGGTACAACAGGTGGTCAATAGAGGTAGAAATCTATCACATCTATCTGTTGAGAAATCTTCCTTGTGGGGTGCTGAAGTTAGAGATACAAAGAGTGGCAAGATGCATCTGGTAAATACTGAGTTTCATGAGTGCACTTGCCAAGAGTGGCAACATACTGGAAAACCATGTGAGCACGCAATACTTTTTTTGGCATCTAAACCCAGGTTAAATATGCACCCATATTTGCATGAGTATTATTTAGTACAAAAACTCAAAGCTGCATATGCAAGTCCAATTCCTGCACTGACTAACCAATCTCAGTGGCCTGAGATGGAAATAGAATTTACCTTGTGTCCCCCTTTCACTAGAAGAAAGGCTGGGAGGCTAAAATAGAGCAGATTCAAAGCTTGGTTTGAGAAAGGTGGTTGTAGTAAGAAGGGGAAAAAGGATAAGGAAAAGAATGAAAAGCCCAAAAGGGCTAAAAAAGTTAACAAAAATAGGTGCAAGTTGTGTGAGGTACTTGGTCACAAAATTGGTTCATCCAAATGCATCTACACTCCTCAGAGGCCAAAGTATGTTTATGTTACTGTTTGTGCAAGTTTTTGCTTTTGTTACTTGTTCTAGTATCTTACCAAGTGAAATGATTAATCTTTTAGGAGGAAGCGTTCAAAAAAAGCCCCACCTCTTGTTGTTGAACAATGCTGGCCAGTGAAAAAAGCAAGACTCAATGGCTTTAGAAGGAAGAGAACTGAGCAGATAATGTTTGGTGACAAAGATATGGAGCAAACTGAAACTGTTACTGCTGAACATGAGCTAACTGTTTCTGTTTTGGACGATGTGATGCATACTGAATCTGTTTTGCAGGCGCTAGGGCAATCTAAAACTGTTGCAGATGATGCAACTGTTGTGCTGCCATGCGAATCTGCTTTCACAGTTGTGTTGCCATGTTTGGAGGTTGTGCTGCCAAGTATTGAGTTGCAAACTGAAGAAGTTGAACAATGTGTGCCATCTACTCAATCTGCAGAACTGCAAACTGAAGAAGTGGGACATGATCAGGTGCAAAATTTGAGGCGACCTAGTGGAGTTGGCAAGAAAATCGAGAGCATCAGCATCAACAAATTGTGCGCCGTGGAACCAAACAGTGGAAAAAAGGAGAAGAAATCGAGTGGTAGAAAGAAGCAAAAGAAATAGAGTCGAAATCATTCAAATGTGATGTGATTTGATGTGAAAATTTAAGTTTGTTGTCATTTGATGTGAAAACTTATGTGCTATGATGTTGATTTGACTTGAAATTCAAATTCAAATTTGAACCGACATTCAAATTTGAACCTATCTCCAATATTTTTGGAGTTTATTTCTTTGATCTGTGATGCTGCACTGTTTTATATACTACTGTGCACTTTAGTTCATAAATCCAACCCTTTTGCGAAGTCCAACTCATAGTCACTGAAAATGTTGGCCAAACAGGCTCCTAAGTAAGGGAAAACGACCCCTTTTCTAAGCAAGTTTTTTTTCTACCTTCTCAAAATCACCCAAAAAGGTTTTCTTAGCTTATATTATACCTATATAGGATCAATACGAAGTCTCACCTTTTTTTGAATAAGTATTCATATTATTAATTTATTTTTGAAAAAACACCCTTTAATACAAAGTCAGCAATAAAACAAGTTTAAAAATTCAAAATGCAAAAATAACTTCAGATCCTGCTTAGTCACTCCAAAATGAAGCTAAGGTGAGGTTTTTGATTTTTTGCATTTTCAAAACCTCACACCCTCTTCTCACTCCTTTGAACTCTATACAACCTTAGTCGAGATAGTCCAATTTGTAAAGGTTTTTTCATCCAAAGATCATTAGATCAAGTTTATCATTTTATATCATAACTATGTAACATAACAAGACTATATGCGCAGGTTTTTCATTTTTTTAGATTTTTTTGAATTAGTTATACACATTTGAATGTTTGGTCAAACCTTTCAAAACCCCATTGACTGCCTCCAAAACCCATCTAACCCTAACGCCAAACGTCCATTGTCGATCTAACCCTAGCGCCAAACGTCCAACATGCATGCCATGCAACGGCGTTGCAGCCTAGCTATTCTGCTCGTAAAGGCATCGACACAGCCTAGCGATTTGCATGCACGCAGCGACGCAGTAAAGCAGCGGCAGGGGCGCAGCGTATAGGTACGTTGCATCTAAGCTATTTTAACAATTGCATGCACGAACCTTAGACACGGAACGAATGCGTCGGTGGTGCAGCTCCTTTTTCAGTGTCACGCGCAGATGAAGCCTTACCGTCACCGCCGATGCAAGTCCAAAACGAAGCATCTCGCCTGTGCCGCTCGTGCCTCTTTGGATGCTCTGCCGCAATTAATTATGCCACCACGCACGGAGAAGAGAAAACGATCGAAGGCATCGTGTGCATTGACTATGGCTGCAACGCGGGCGACTATAAAAGGGCGCCATTTACTCATCCCTCTCACACTCATCTCTCGAGCCTCCTCCGCTTCTTCTTTTCGAGCCAAATCCACCACTCGAGCCACCATGCAGTTCAACGGCCCTACCTACCGTCGCCCTCGCACCGTGCCGGAGAGGGAGTACCCAGCCGGAGTTATCGTCGAGAATAGCCTGAGGGTGTGGGCCATCTGAAGGTGGAGGGGCCCTAGAGAGTTGACTCGCTTCTTCCTCCAAGCCGGCTACCGCCACCTCCCTCCGTGCACTCTGCCCATGTTCCACCTCCACGAGGTTTACGATGGGGCCGCCATCAACAGCATCATCATCGGCCTCTACGTTACCTTCACCAACCCCTACGACGCTTACCACCTCCTCGGCCAGGTATTTTGGTGTGGATGCGAGTTCATCGCGTTCACCACCTACAACATCTTCACCAACTTCCATCACATCTTCCCCGCGGCCAACGGCATGCACACCCTCCCCTACCAGATGCCGGAGAACAACGAGTGATGGGGCGCCGGCTAAGGAGGGGCCAAGGAGTTGTTCGAGTATTCTGCTGGCCAAGTCTTTCTATCTAGCTTTTGTTGTGTTGGTTCGGGCGTGTGTGCCCGTGTCTTCTATCTAGTTTTAATTATTTTCCTTTCATGTTTTATGCACTATATGTTGTAAGGGGATGCCCCTCTATATGTTGTAAGGGGATGCTACCAGGGTACCCGATGCCCCTCTATCGTGCTATCTATTAGTGTATTTTGGGCCTAAAGTTTCTATGTTACATTTTATTTATGTGGCCATGTGAACTTAAAAATGCACTAAAACATGATCCAATCATTAAAGTTGTTGTTAGCTCGTGTCTAGTTAATTATTTTCCTTTTATGTTTTATGCACACGAGTAAAAACTTTGAAAACACCATAGCACAAACCAAAAATAAATGGTGCTTGGTTCAAATACTCCCTCCATGCAGGTGCATAGGGCACCTAAGAAAAAGCTCTGCAATTTAGGTTCCACCAGGCCCACATCGTTGCAATCTCTTGCCTAATCACCATTGGTTTCCTATGCATGCATTGGATATTTCCCTCTTTGCCAGCCATCCGCAATTAATCACCGAAGGAAACAAGCAACAGTTAATGCATATTACGACTTAAAGTTCCCAACACACCAGGACGGAGGAAGTAAACTAGAACCAAACAATTGCAATGTTTTTGGTTCACAAAAACTGCAAGTTAGACTGCTAACTAGAACCAACCTTTTGTTTTAGCCGAAACAACACGGGACCCTACCATCGGCCACGATAGCTTGTGCATAAAAATAGCTCAAATAACTATCAGATGAGTTATCTCAAAAAAGGTGACTGCAGGAAGCTTAAAATTTGTGAAATAACCTAAGCCAAAAAGATATATCGATGTCAATGACCGTGTGCACTTTTTTTTGCACTAGCTACACCTTTTTTTATCAATGGGCCTGGATATGTTCTATTCGGCCCTGCCTAACTTCTATATGGGCCTGGCCTTTTCGGGCAACTGTCGACGAACCTTTTTTTTCCTTGCCTCCCTCTACCATTAAAACCCCCCTGAAATTGAAACTGATGACGAAATGCAGAACTGAAACAGAGTGGAGAAGAAATGCCGAATTCGTACAGTGCAACACTTTTTTTCAAACATCCATATCATTACGATTACAAATGTTTCCCAATCTATTCACTACCGACTAATTATCATCACATAAACAAATGCGAGAGCAATTACACAAACGTAAAAAATTCCGTCCATCAAATTGCCCTGCTTCTTCAATTCGATGAGTTTCTTCATTTGCTTGTTAAAATTCTTTAGCTCCGCCGTACCTCCTGCATCCCCCACAATAGCACCAATGGAATTGCCAGATCCAGGGGCCCAGATCCAGACAGGCCCGATCCAAACTTCTCCGCCTCCAACGGTAAATTGAGCTCCCCTGATGCACCCTCCAGTTGGATCCGCTCTATGTACTCATCTAGGCACTCAAAATGGGCGCGTTGGTTCAATTTCTGAAATCGGAAAGATGAACCCTAAATCCCAAATCCGATGAAAAATATGAAATTGGGAGACAAAAACCAAAATTAGCATATTGAGAAGTAAAATCTCACCTTCCCCTGCTCTGCTTTGCTCTCGCATTTCACGAATTCCTGACCAAGGTTGCCATTCTTGTCAGTTGTTGTGACTACCTGCTTCAGGGGTGCGGTACGTGGGCATGCAGGGCACCTTGTCATGGGCACTGCGCCATAGCGTGGCCATGAGCGGCGGGAGGCTGAAGCAGAGCTTGACATTGCTAGGTTGCGACCCAGAACGGCGTTGCTGCGTGTCGTCGCCGGAGAAGAAGAAGAACAACGGTCGGGGAGCGGGGCGAGGATGGGGGCGCGCTCGGGTGCTGCACCTCTCGGTGTCCTCTTTTGTACCAATGTTGAGCTGGATAAGTTAGTGGGTCCCATGCTGTGGGTCCCGCTTTTTTATGTAGGGGCTCACCTGATTCGAGTTTTAAACATGTGTCTTTGGATTAGGCAGCAGTGTCGCACAGCAGCTATTTTTTCCAACGCAGATGTCGTCTGACAGCCATTACAGCCAACTACGTCGCTTGAGAGACAATCAACTCAACGATGTCGCATGGGAGCAATTTGCCCATTTTTTACTGGAATGGATCAGCTGCTAAAACTGAAATACGAGTTATTGAAATTGATCTGTGCAATTCTGTCAGGACCCCGATCCTAATCCACATCGATCTAGCATGTAACACATCATATCACTTTGCAGCCTCACGCACGGTTGATACGTCTCCAACGTATCTATAATTTTTTATTTTTCCATGCTATATTACTATGTGTTTTGAATGATTATGGGCTTTATTATACACTTTTATATTACTTTTGGGACTAACCTATTAACCGGAGGCCCAGCCCATATTGTTGTTTTATTGCCTGTTTCAGTATTTCGAGGAAAAGGAATATCAAACGGAGTCCAAAGGGAATGAAACCTTCGGCAACTTGATTTTTTCGAAGATTATCATCCTGGAGACTTGGAGTTTAAGTCAGAAGATACTCGAGGAGCCTAGGAGATAGGGGGCACCCCCCCCCCTACTGGGCGCGCCCCCCCTGTCTCGTCGACCCCTCGAGCACCCCCCGACCGACTTCTTTCGCCTATATAACCCTACGTACCATAAAACCATCGAATATCAAGATAGATCGGGAGTTCCGCTGCCGCAAGCCTCTGTAGCCACCAAAAACCTCTCGGGAGCCCGTTAGGCACCTCGCTGAGGGGGAACCCATCACCGGTGGCCATCTTCATCATCCTGGCGCTCTGCACGAGGAGGAGGGAGTAGTTCACCCTCGGGGCTAAGGGTATGTACCAGTAGCTATGTGTTTGATCTCTCTCTCTCGTGTTCCCCCTATGGCACGATCTTGATGTATCCCGAGCTGTGCTATTGTAGTTAGATCTTATGATGTTTCTCCCCCTCTACTCTCTTGTGATGAATTGAGTTTCCCCTTTGAAGTTATCTTATCGGATTTTGTCTTTTATGAGAAAACTTGATGTATTTATTGCCGTGTTTATCTGTGGTGATAATGGGATATCATGTGCCTCTTGATGTATGTTTTGGTGACCAACTTACGGGTTCCGCCCATGAACCTATGCATAGGGGTTGGCACACATTTTCTTGACTCTCCGGTAGAAACTTTGGGGAACTCTTTGAAGTACTTTGTGTTGGTTGGATGAATCTGAGATTGTGTGATGCATATCGTATAATCATGCCCACGGATACTTGAGGTGACAATGGAGTATCTAGGTGACATTAGGGTTTTGGTTGATTTGTGTCTTAAGGTGTTATTCTAGTACGAACTCTTTAATAGATCGATCCGAAAGAATAGCTTTGAGGTGGTTTCGTACCCTACCATAATCTCTGCGTTTGTTCTCCGCTATTAGTGGCTTTGGAGTGACTCTTTGTTGCATGTTGGGGGATTGTTATATGATCTATCTATGTGATTATTGTTGAGAGAACTTGCACTAGTGAAAGGATGAACCCTAGGCCTTGTTTCCTATCATTGCAATACCGTTTGTGCTCACTTTTATCATTAGTTACCTTGCTGTTTTTGTATTTTCAGATTACAAATACCTTTATCTACCGTCCATATTGCACTTGTATCAACATCTCTTCGCCGAATTAGTGCACCTATACAATTTACCATTGTATTGGGTGTGTTGGGGACACAAGAGACTCTTTGTTATTTGGTTGTAGGGTTGTTTGAGAGAGACCATCTTCATCCTACGCCTCCCACGGATTGATAAACCTTAGGTCATCCACTTGAGGGAAATTTGCTACTGTCCTACAAACCTGTGCACTTGCAGGACCAACAACGTCTACAAGAAGAAGGTTGTGTAGTAGACATCAACGGTATTCCCACGGGTGCCACCTTACCTGGCCCGGGACCGTTTGCGCCTTTTGGCTCACGTATATGATAGTGTCACTAGCATCCATATGACAGAGAACCCGGGACGACATGACTAGTCATGAATCCAAAGTGGCACTAACTTACAAGGACAGACATACATGACCCAGCAACGAACGTGTCGGTCATCAGCGAGTGAACTCGGACTGTAGCAACTGGGCTAGCAGGACTCCGAGACTCCGGGAATCCGGGCTGCAGCAGGCTAACAGGACCCCGAAAGACACCATGTGACATTTCTCCGAAGGGACAGACACAGGATTGAAGAAGGACACATGTCGGCCAGTCTAAGTGTTCCGGAGCAGTAGCAACTAGGTTAACTGGACTCCGGTAAACCGGGCTGTAGTGGACTAACATGGCTCGGTGGAAGCACTAGACTACATTTCCCCATAAGAGAGGCTACCAACGATAGACAACTAGGTTGTCAGATCCCACACATACCAAGCATTTAAATCATACATACAATATGCTCGATATGTGCAAATACAACATGGCATCACAACAAAACTGTACGACTCAAAGTATGTATTCAATAGGCTCCGAGGAGCGAGATATTACAAACATGGGTCTCATGACCCAACATTCAGAGCATACAAGTCAAGCACATGCAGAAGCTTAACATGTCTGAGTATAGACATCTACAAATGAAAAAAGGCTGAGAAGCTCGACTATCTACCAGATCCTGCCGAGGGCACAGGATCGTACACTACTAGGGAAAAGGCTAGCAGCAGCGCGGGTTTTAGATGTATCAGTAGCGCGGGGATAGGTGCTACTAATAAGGCGCTACAGCTAACATATACCAGTAGCGCGTGCTCACCGGCGCTACTGCTGCACAAGTGTATCAGCAGCGCTGTTCGCGGAAGCTCGCTACTGCTAGTATCTCTAGCGCGCTTTACCTTGACACGCTACTGCTATAGCGGCGCTGCTGCTAACTTTTGTACACTCGCTACTGCTAATTTAAGTAGTTTTTTTTTGTTTTTTTGGCATATTTGTTTTTTATTTTAACAGGCTTTATAGAAAAATCTTTAGCACATAGAAATGTCATCATGATACACATACAAATGTCTGCGAGACCACAAATGTAATCATAGCATGTACATACAAATAGTCTCATCATAATCATCATCCAACACAAAGTGATATCTTGTCATCATCTCGAAAATAGCGATACTTGCAACTACAACAACGTCATCCATCTAAACAAAGGTATACGCAAGAAGTGCTATCACTATGAGTGAGAGCGGAACTATGCAGTACATGAGGTGGCGGTTACGAGTCCTCTCTCGCGCTAGCGTGAACCTCAAGTAACTAGCTTCTCCTTCTTGTCTGCTTTTGAAGCCTTTATGGCTGGCGCCCGTGAACCCATTCACTTGCGCCTGACACTCATGCCACTCATTGTACACCCCCGGAACCTTCCCTTTGTACACGACATAGCAATTCCATCTCGCCATCAAGAAACTAGGTACCTGTTAGAGATGCATGTTCATGAAGAGGATGTACAATCATATATATGCAAAAAATATACTAGAGCAACACCAAAAAATAAAGAGTTAGCAACTAGATGCAACATACAGTACGCAAATTAATTAACTAGAGGTACGCAGGTCATCGTACGCAAACTAACAAAGTAGCGTTACGCAAGTTCGTCACATGGACCATGGACATCACAAAGTTTCATCGCTACAAGAAGTATACAAGTTCAACCGACACATATCATCATCATCGGCATCATAAATCACTAGAAGTTCCATCCTTCCATATCATCAAGGACGAACCCTAGCTTCTTGAATGGCGTGAGGTCTAATGTTGCATGCCTATGCGAGTTTGGACGTCAGCTCGTGATATAGGGCCGTGGTGGAACATCCCCTTCTCATCGACGACTTCTTTCATGATGATCGTCACAATGTCGCTTTGGATGCGAAAGAAGTCATCTCTAAGTTTATAATCCGCTTCTCCATGAGATTCTAGCCACTTGTGGATACGATCATCATTTCTGCTGTTAATGCGAAGCTTTTGGTGATCCGTGTTGAACTGAATCATGAGATGGACGATGTAGAATCCATCCTTCTTGCTTGGTTTTGGGACATGTATGCAGGAGAAGTTAGTTTTATGCGCGAAACCCATCTTCTTGTTCCTTTGTTTCTTAATCTGCACGTGGCCACCTATAAAGCTGAAGCCTTGGAGAGCATCATCTAGAATATTCATTATGTGGGTGTAGTCTTTTTTCTCGTAGTCTCTGGAAGGGTCAAAATACACGGCGTGGGAGACTTGCGGGTAAAGAACGATAAGGACGACGTGCCCGTTGCTGCAGGGAAAGACACCTCAAATTATTCCCCATATGAGAGAGAAGGAATGATTGAAATGTACGAAAGGGTTGTCCGGAACTCACTTACTTTGGATGATAAGGAACGTGGACAATTTCCAGGTCCTTATTCTGTACCATGAAGTTTTGGAGGTACTCCCTAGCAGTTTCACGCTCAAAGTCGCCGAGACTCAAGAAAGACTCGTGCATGTAGTACGGATCGGCCACACAGATTTGCGAGACTTCTTCACTCTTCATGATGGAGCTCATATGTAGCGCAAAAAGGCGGACGATAGTAAAATCAAGCCGCCTTGTTAGAAACATCTCAAAGATATGGTCAAACCGCAGGAAGAACACCTCCGCGGGCTGTGTGTCGACGTAGCACTTCCCCTCAGGCACAGGAGCCGCGTATGTCGGATATCCTGGATCCTTTGAGGCTAGTAGGCTTTTCTCAGTCGACAGCACATGGTCGTGCAGTCTCCTGAGATCCCTTATAGTGCCTCTAGCGGTTTCGGCGGTAGCATCGGCTCGCCCGTGAGATGGAACATGACTGCACTTTTCACGGGTACACGCTCTTCAGAATGCATCGTCTGGCTGCTATGTGCTCTAGCTTGTTTGGAGGCAGTTACCTTCCCCGATCTCTTCCTCTCCTTTTTCTTGGGCACACCTTCCAGACCCTTCCTTAACCCCTGCCCCAGTGTTCCCGGGCTAAGCATCATCACGACCCTCGCGCCCGGCTAGTTGAGCCTGTGTTGAGGCGGCATCTTCAGGCGTGTCCTGTGAGGATTTCATGAAGAGAGACTTGTTGCAATCCATGGTACGACCCTGCCCGGGCATATCATCCATATCCTCATTAGCAAGCTGATAGCCCGATTCTTCATATGGTTGACTCATCATATCTATGTCACAGTCATACGCGTTTGTATTGAGGTAATCCATAGGGTCGACCTCCATCTCATCATCCATTCTCTGTTCTACAGGAGAAATTACATCAGCGAGTACTATTGCACCCCCTTCATCATGTCGTCCGCTGCTCTCACCCGGCACTACAGGAGATGGTAATTGCGTAGGCGGGGTGGTGGTCTTCGCACATGCTTGTTGATGTGTGGTAGTTATTGGTGAGCTCTCGGCCGGCTCCAGACGAATAAGACTCTTCGGCCATAGCAGCACCCAATTCTTGCAGCTTCCAATCCGCGGCGGGGTCTCGTTTTCCGCTCCCACATGCTGTACTGGAGGAGGCAAATCCTCATGCCCCGATTTCACACTGGTCAAGCTAACCCTGAAGTGCCCAGCGGGGATCGGCTGGTTGTGGAACGTGCGTTGAGAGGGGTCCATTATCATCCCCTTTCCCACGTCCACCTTCTGGCCATTGATCAAGTAGAGTATGGTGCACGAGGTTTCTTTCGCTTTGCAAACACATATATCGTGGCGTAAAACAACGAAAGGCAACAAAAATGGAATATATATATATATATATATATATATATATATATATATATATATATATATATATATATATATATATATATATATATATGTTGGTGCGACATGTAATTACGTGTGCGTCGAGCTCAGCCAAAGACGAAGGCCCACCTAGCGCTTGAGACCGAGGACGGGCTGCTATGGCGGAGGCGGCTGCGAGAGGAGGCCGGTTGCGTGAGCAAGTGATGGTGCGATGGTGTTGTTGTTCATGGAGTTGCTCCCGTTAAACTGGGCATCGGAAATCATGTACCGTCTTGTCGGATGTTCCTTCGCCCGATTGATGATAAGCTGGATCCAAGTTAGTAGCAAAATCATTTACGTGGCGATTACAGCTGCATTGACTGCCTGTTGTAGCAACTCATATTTGTCCTCGGCTGCTTTTTCGCGTCCTCGGCTGCTTTTTCTCGACCGCAAGCTTCACCTTCGCGTTGATGTCCGCCTGACTAAACCGTTTTCAGCTTCTTGGCCTCCGGGCCCTCGTTGTAGAACACCTTCCACGGGCGCGTCTCGGCGCCGTGCACACGACCATATTGCGGCCGCTGATCCAAAGGGAGTCCCTTAAGTTCGTTCAAGGCCTGGTTGAGAGGGTGTCCCACTTGGGCCTCATCGAGAATAGGGCTTTGGCTGCAAGCTGGTGTTGCTTCTCGAGAGTCTAATCAATTTCCTCGTGATCTTGTCCGTGTAAAAACCTTTTCTCCTGTCCCACTTGTAGCGGGCCCTAATAAAGTCATGCTCCAAGGGGTTGGTGAACTTGCGAAGAGTGCAGGAGACCAGCGGCTTCACGTTCGCGTCCTCCTTATCCCATATGGGCCTGTTACCGAGGTAGCCACGGCTTGCGGCGATGCTTCCCGTGTTCCTTTCTGAAGGCTCTTGAATTTCGCAGCCTTAGCCTTGGCTGCCTCGGTAGCGCAAGTGTCCTTGAACTTTTGAACTCCTCTTCCGTAAGTGTCGGATTTTCCTCCGAATCTTGGGCGGGGTTCATCAGCCTCAATAGCTCGTTTCACCCTCGTTTTCCGGAGGCCAAATCATTGCTGAACATGCCCATGGCGTGATTGTTAATCTTTTTCATCTTGGATCATCCCACGGTTGTTATATGTTATCATCGGTCGGGAACTTGAATCTCTTGTGCAACTTTGTTAGGAGCAACGAAGTCAAATGTTCTTTACTCCTTAAGTCATCGTCGTTGATGCTCGCGCATTCCGTAGGATGCATCCTACTTGGTTCCCATAGCACTTGCGAGGTTCTTCCGGCTCTAACAGCTCAAACTTGCCAAGTGCCATCTTTGTGATCGCAAGTCGTCCAATCCCTAGTTTGTTAGGTTTTCATATCCTCTGCTTCTTATGCTTCCTCTTTTCGGTAGCGGCATCGGGGCCGGTACCTTCCCTTTGTCTCGGTGCCGCCATCGGTGTCGGTACCTTCCCCACCGGTCTCGGTGCCGCCATCGGTGCCAGCGCTGTCGGTGTCGATGTCGGCGTCGATACCATCATCGAGGCCCACCTGCAAACCTTGCTTAGATCAAATAGTCGAGGTACTCTTGTTCACCCTCATAATCCATCTAAATCGCATCTTGGTGGAAGGCCTAGTTTCTTCGTTGTTCGACATGTTTCCTATGATTAAGTGTCCTCATTTATTTCTAAAAGTATGAATAAATGATAAATGACATAAAAAGAAATCTATGTCCCAGCACTCAATATGCCAACTATGCAGCACAAAATCATGCCATTATTCACGGGAAATTTCGGCACGACCTTTGCTAAAAAATGGACATGTCGAGCGCCTGAAATTCACCGGAACGGAAATGAATCAACATTCCGGCGTAACATAGGCCACTCGGATCATTTTCCAAACATGACATGTCCAAAACATGACATATGCACATATCACATGTCCAGTTCAAATTTGCACATATCACATGTCCAGTTCAAATTTTGAAACCTAGCTAAATTCATAACTAAATAGATAACCTAATTAACATACTGCCCTAACTAAAACCTAAGTAAATTAACCTAAGAACCCTAGCAGAGAGAGAGGGGTGGTTACAGAGGGTGCAGGGGCGAGGAGGCAGGCCCGACGACGGCCGAGAGGGGAGAGGAGGGAGGCGAGGGCTGACGGGTCGGGGGCGAGCGCGCCGGGGTCGGGGCAAGCGCCGGGCGCCAGGTCGGGGCGAGGCAGGTCGGGGCGAGCGCCTGGGTCGAGGTCGGGGCGAGGGCGGGTCGGGGCGAGCGCCGGGATCGAGGCTAGCACCGGCGCCGAGTCGGGGCGAGCCGGGGCAGGTCGAAGGCGGCAGTCTGACGGGGAGAGTGGGGATTTGGGGGGAAAAGGCGGGATGAAGCACAGGGTGGGTGAGACTTTTGGGTTAAGTGGGCGAGCAAGATGGCAATTTGGACAAAAGCGCTGCTACTAACCCGATATCTGTAGCGGTTTAGGAAAAACGCGCTGCTACTACCTTCGCCACTGCCAGTTTTCCTTTTCCTTTATTTTATCCCACTTTTATTTCCGAGGGCAGTGAGCGAAGGGAGGCGATATATATTGCATCATTTGGCGGTTAAATATGTGCATAAAATAGGAACATATATATTACACATCATTGGACCCATGCATAATAATGGCTAAGTGTGTATACAAAATAGGAAATATATATATATATATATATATATATATATATATATATATATATATATATATATATATATATTACATCATTTGACCGATAACATAAGTTTCCTCACTTGTTGCGTTTGCGTTTTGAGTCAGCTTCTTTCCCTTCATGTTCGTCGAAGAATAATTGAGCCCCTCATTGTGACTTTGCCTTTTCCATGGAGTATGATTTTTCTTAGGTAATGTAGTATTGATTCTTCTTTTGGCGTATACTTCATCATCATCGTCATCTTCCCTCATTGGGTTGCCGTCTGATCATAGTCTTCCTCGTTGGCGACTCCATCCATTCCAATGATGTTCCTTTGCCTCTCCTCGGGACAACACGGTTGGGATTGCTTGGGTCATTATGAAGAAGCATTGTGTCACATGCTTAGCATGTACCCATGGCTCGTTTTTTGCGATAGCGTTCACGGTAGCGCTCTTGGCGTCGGGTATAGTCATGGTAGTGAAAATCCGGCTTTCTCTTTCGACATTCTTAGCCCATCTGACACGGAACATCGTCGTGTTGTGCAGTCCAAAGTAGTCAAGCTCCCAGATCTCCTCGACCCTTCCATAAAATCGTTCAGTTGCGCCATTGTCGCTGTCGGTCATGCATTCCATCGTCACCCCTAAGTTCTGATCATCACTGTCCATATCTTTGGCCTCCGTGTAGAACGTGTATCCATTGATATCATATGCCTGATAGGTTACGAGGTTGGGCGAGGGGCCATGTGCTAAAGGCGTATATGAGCAATCCGTCCTTAGTGCCCTCCTCGGAGGATTAGCAATAATATGCTCTTTGAACCAATGCAGGAAAGTGGATTTGTGCTCTCTAGTAACCGGCGTCCGTCCTGCATACCCCGGTCACGATACTTCTTTGCGATAATTTCTTTGTGCGAGTGCCACGAAGGATCTACCTCGTCTAGGTGTTGTAGCACTACCAAGTTTGCTCTGTCAAAGTCGCTGCATCGATCTGAGTATGCCACGTGCAGTTCTGGCGACCATTGCAGTGACCATCTCCTTGAGCCTCCCATCGTGCTTGTTAGCGGGCAAACCAACACTAACACCGGCGGCTGGTCTGCGCCATATAGAAAATTCTCACGAAAGAGATGCACTCGGTGCCAAATAGCCTGGACGATGCTTCCATCCGGACGGGACATGTTCTGAACGAATCCTTTGATGATCCCATTCATCCTCTCAAATGGCATCATGTTGTGCAGGAATGGCGGCCCTGGTCTATTATGTCATCCACAATATGGATACAGAGATGCACCATCACGTCCAAAGAAGCGGGCGGGAAGTACATCTCAAGCTCATTCAAGATATCAACGATCTCTTCCTGTAGCCTTTGGAGCTGCTTCACACTGATCGACTTTCAAGAGATGGCGTCGAAAAAGTTGCGAGACCAATAAGCATGTCACGGACGTGCTTGTCCATTATCCTCTAAGGGCAACGGTAGTATCGCATCATCATCACATGACAGTCATGAGACTTCATCCCGCTGAACCTTTTCTTGTCCGTGTCTAGATATCTGCTTATCTTGCCATAGTAACTGGAACTCACTTTGACTCCGGTAAGGCACTTAAAGAAGGAATTGATCTCAGCCTGACTTAAGGTGAAGCAAGAAGGGGGGAAATAATCCTCTTTCTTTATTTTCTTGCCCTTCTTCTCCTGTGCACAACCAGGGGGGAGGTTGTACATCCATACAAACACTGGCCATGTGCTATGGTTGGTGTTCTGGTTGCCAAATAGATTCATGCCATCGGTGCACGCGCCGAGCACGTTGTTCCTTGCATCACATTCAAAATACCGATAGAAGCTGTTCAACGCTCTCTCGCGGCTTCCATCCTTCCGTGTCTCAGCTTGGATCATCTCCATCATCGGGCTTCTTCCTCTCCGCGTGCCAGCGTATTAGCTTTGCTTCCTTGGGATCTACAAAATACCTCTGGAGATGGGGAGTGATCGGTAAGTACCATACAACTTTTTGGGGACATTTCTTCCCGGCCTTCTTGTATCGAGAAGCATTGCACACCGGACAGCTTGTTTTTTCCGCGTGCTCCTTCCGATAAATTATGCAATCGTTGATGCATGCATGGTATCTAACGTGTGGCAGATCAAGAGGGAACACGATCTTCTTGGCCTCATCAACACTAGTAGGACATAGATTACCCGCGGGAAGAACATCCTTTAGGTACTTGAGATGCTCGCCGAGGCTAGTGTCGGTCCATTTGTTTTTAGCCTTCGTCTTGAGGAGTTGGGCGTGAAACTCAAGCGGGTCACCTCGGATTGCAACCATCATACAATGGAGTTTTCGAGTCTACCACCGGTTGCTCCGGCTTAGCCTCCTCTCTAGAAGCAGCTCTCTCGGTACTCGTCTCCTTGCGAATCGATTGCTTGAACATGCGGGTCCCTTGCGATTGAACTTAATACCGAGCGAACTCTGCTGCGTGGAGTCCATGTCGTTTTCTCCGCCGCCATGTCTGGCCCCTTCTCCTCCGCCATGTCCGGCCCTTTCTCCGCCGCCATGCCCGGCCTCTTCCCCGCCGCCATTATCAATCATCTCTTCGTCTTGCCCCGTGTCATCATTGCCTGCCCCGTCGGCATCCTCAACATCGTCATCCTCATCTTCAATTATCCACCGCGTATAGCCATCCATGAAACCAGTCATGAGCAGGTGCGCTTCGACTCGACCATCGTCATGGGGGTCGAGCCAAACTATTCCTTTGTGTTGGAGATATGCCCTAGAGGCAATCATGTATGATGATATTTCCTATGTGTTTATGAATAAAGATAGTCCTTGGACATTATCAATGATGTGTATCAGCAAGTACGTGACTTGTTTGTGGGACTATGCATTGTATGATGACTGTCCTAAAAGGTCCCTAGTCGAAAGGGCTGTGTGGACGTGCAGCCGACTAGACTAGCATATGACACGGTCGATGGCTCGGTCTCACTAGCCATGGACCATTGGATGCTAACCGGATAATATGGACTTGAAAGGTCTGGTCGGATTCGACATAGTCGGATCCGAGTCAAGATAAGGTCCGAGTCGGATAGACCCAACTTTGAGACGCAGCGATATGTCATCTGTGAGTCTCTAGTACAACATACATTCTATGTCCTAAGACCTGAGCTGACGCATGTACTCGAGATGGTGACAGACTTCCTTTGGGCCGACCAAACGCTACTCCGTGACTAGGTAGTTACAAAGGTAGGTTTCGGGTTTGTCCAGTCCCAAGCTGCGAGACATGGTCGAGCAAGATGGGATTTGCCCCTCCGATCAGGAGAGATATACTCTGGGCCCCTCGTGTGATCCGACCAGGAACAGCATGGCCATGCGACAAGGATTATGAGATAATCCGGATAGTGGGCGGTATCCTTTGGAGCGAAAGAGGTCGGGTTAGCACAAGGATGACAGTCTTGCCTTGAGCCCGACAACATATATCGTGCGGAAAAGGGAACAGAAGTGTGACACGTTGTACATGTTTGCCTAACCAGCTTCATCGTCTGCTTGGTGGTCGGCACGCCTTGCTAGAGGCTGCTACCAGCCATGTAGTTCGGAGGTGATCCGAACTGCGACCAAGCCGGCTTGAACCTAAGGGGTCGGCGGCTTAAGGGAAGGAACCTCGAGGTCGGTTTGTAGGACTTTGGTGGATGTGATCCGAGCTGGACTAGGAACGTGACCGAGTAGACTTTGGGTTTTAGGGTCCGTGCGAGGCCCAAGTGTTGAGCCCGCGGCGGACGCCTATATAAAGTGGAGGTGCGGCACACTCATGGGGGATCGCTTCCGCGTTGCGACTAGGGTTTGCATGTGTTGCGAATAGCCACCTCCACTCGCCGCTGACTGTGTGATCGGACCTAGCAGTCCGCCGCACGGTGTTCCTCCTGCACGCGCTGATACCGTTAGAGACGGTGCACTTGCGCCGCTCCGGCGAACTGATACGTGGGCCGCTCGAGGGAGATCGGACGAGGAGGAGACGATCCACGCGGACGCGCTACCCCAACTCTTCTTCCGCTGCACGGCACTGCGCGTCTAGTGGTAACGAACTGTGATCCATGTCCCGTAGACTGTTCCTGGATGTTCTGCGCGTAGGAAAATTTTAATTTGCAGTCGACGCACCCTACCATAGAACCTAACACTTTGCATTTTCGACATGGACATAAAACCTCTGTCCGGTTATTTTCTTTCATGTCCTGCACCGCCGACCGCAACCACCTGTCCACCATCGTTCCACTGACCATCGTCAACTCTGCACGGTAATAATAAACAAATTGATTATAAAAATGCATGCATGCATCAAAGTCATACAAAAATTTGGCATGACCTTCCCTAAAAATAGGACATATATGGATCTAGAGTTTGCCCGAAATTCGCGGAAACGGAAATAAATCGACATTTCGGCAAAACATAGGCAACTCAAAAGCACAATTTGGCGTGCCACACACACAATTTCCACAAACATATCACACACACATAAACATAATTTCATTTTGCAAAAGCATGAAATTTTCATCACCTCGATCGAGATCGAGCACACGGTGGAGATGATGTTGTAGGGAGATCAAAAGTGCACAAAGCTCTTGTTGACAAAGATAGATCTAGTTAGGGGGCAAATAGGTCATTTAACTAAATGCTACAGCTACCTAGCTAGCTAATTTGGGAGGAGACAACTTCAACTAGTGGAGGGGAAAGGAGAAAGGAGATGCATTAATGAAGAGAGAGAAAGGTGGATAGAAGAGAAAGAGTAATGGGGGAGAAGTATTGAGGAAGAAGAAAAGTGAGAGTGGGAGCATGTGGGGGAGGTAGGGGGAAGGGAAGAGAGGAGGGGGAGGGGAGGCACGGGTGGGGAAAGGTGGTGGATTGGTGCGGGTTAGCAGTAGCGCGGGGGAATAAACGCGCTGCTGCTAAAGAATTAGTAGCAGCGCACTTTGGGCAACGGCGCTACTGCTAACAGTGACAAAAAAATTTGCCAATTTGAAATGTAGCATCAGCGATCCCAATAAAAGCGCGCTGCTACTATATCCGTAGCAGTAGCTCGGTTCGGGCAACGGTGCAACTGCTAAATGGAGCTCGGTGAACACCGCCGGTGGATATTTGTAGCAGCGCGGTTTACATAGAGCGCGCTACTGCTAAAAACTTATCAGCAGCGAGTTTCCCGCAGACTCGCTACTACTAATTAGCAGCAGCGCTCCTTTTTGACCCGCGCTGCTGCTAAAATTCTGTGTATAGGCTTTTCCCTAATAGTGGTAGCTGAGGTAACAAGCTAAACGTCGAAGTCCATGCGGAACTACTAGTGAGACTGCAGTCTCTCTACAAAAACATAAATTAAGCAAACGTGAGTACAAATGTACCCAACAAGACTTACATCAGAACTAACTACATATGCATCGGTATCAACAAAGGGGGGGGGGTGGAGTTTAACTGCAGCAAGCCAGCCTTGACTCGGTGGCTATCCTAAACTACTACTGCAAGTAACACTTTTGAGGTGGCGCACACGTGTCCACATATTCACCAATCAATACACCACTATGGGTCTGCTCCCGTCTTCCTACGAGAACGCCATCCATAGCACTCATGCTTATCTTGCGCATTTTAGAGTATCCACTTTCACTTGTCTATGAACTATATAGGCAACCTAGAAGTCCTTTACCGTGGACATGGCTATTCGAATAGATCATTTATAACCCTGCAGGGGTGTACTTTTTCACACACGCTCTCGCAACTTACCACCATGTACACGTCGTGTATCTCGACAACCTTCAAGCGGAAGCCTCGCGAGGGAGTCGGCCACGACCTGACTAACCACACACGTCTCTAGTCCAGGTTTATCGCCTATTCGGGTTCCATCTGCAAGGAGATCCGGTCGGGGTGTCGCTCACGGCCCCAAACGATGAGAGCAGGATTCCCGAGGCACCAAACGGGCGTCCCGGTACACCGTGCCTCATGTCTCTACCGCATCATAGCCCACCCCTTGGGTCAGCGCTATGCACAGCCCCCAACACATATCCTACAAACACCAGAAACTAGTTGCAACTCCTTGACAGAGATCAAGGCGATTAATAAGTCGAGAGGGGCACTTAAGCATTCCAATGCGTGGTAGTAGATGTTCATGGATCACAAACACAGAAATCAGTTCCTTAGGACGGCTGCAATGAGACAACCCACCATGTACTCCTACATGGCCTCTCACCGCTACCTTTACCAAATCATTTCACACACTTAGCTCTCAACAGTAGGACATATTCACCACATTCCAATTCATCCTCGATGAATCAGACCTGACTCAACTCTAAGCAGTAGCAGGCATGATAACAAGCATGAATGAGTCGGCACATCAGGGCTCAAACAACTCCTACTCATGCTAGTGGGTTTCATCTATTTACTGTGGCAATGACATGTCATGCAGAGGAAAGGGGTTCAACTACCGCATCATGTAACAGTTGAACCGTTGTTGTCCTAATGCAGTAAAAGAGAGCAGGAGCGAGAGAGTGGGATTGTATCGGAATGAACAAGGGGGTTTTGCTTGCCTGGCACTTCTGAAGATAGTATAGGTGTCATCGATCTCATCGGTGTCATCAATCTCATCGTCGGAACCACGTCTACTGAGAGGGGACAAATACCGGCAAACAAGGAAGAACATACTCAATGCAATGCACAATATGATGCGTGATCATTACATGGAAATATGAGTGTGTTGGCCTAATGCAACTACAACCATATGGGTTTGGGTCATTTTGAACTAATGGTTCAACCCCAATTTCAAATTATAAATTAAATAGTGCCTTATCATGTTTTGCACTAAACAACAAGGTTGGGTTGTTTAAACATGCATGAAACCAATAGAGATGGATAGATTGGATACCTGCTGTGAGGTGGAGGAATCATTATTTTCCGCGTAATAAGGAGGCACTTCCTTGCTGCGGCCATCCAGTGGGTCCCTGCTGTCAGGTGGAGGAATCATTATTTTCTGCGTAATAACGAGGCACTTCCTTGTGCGGCCGTGGACCCAGCTGTCAGCCTCTCAACGTAGAGTATACTTCCGTTGGAAGTTGTTCCTTGACCACGTTGACCACGCCGCGTTCCGTTGCATGCATGCGTCCATGGCGTGGTGCGTCCCCACTGTTAGGCTCTCATGTACAGTCATCTTCCGATGACTCTTGGTTGTTAACCATGTTGACCCACACCGTGCCGAGCGAACCAAGGTCGGTGGACGACGGCGAGGCCCTAGACTGGAATGACCCGGAGATGGGGAAGACGGGGCAGTGGAGTCACAGATGGAGAGGAGTGGGAAACTTGACTGGTTCTGGTGCGCGGCAGCACAACCACGGTGCCGCCCACGGGAGAGAGGAGCAAGAACAGAGGTTGAAGAAGGAGCACGGTTGTTGGATTAACATCCAACGGTATAGCTCCTAGAATCATTTGTTGATTAAGTTGACAAAGTCGTGCGTACACGTCCGCTTAGAAGGCCCACAAGTCAGCCACGAAATCTGACGGGTCCTAGCTGTCAACGGGATGAATAATATTTTTCGCAAAACAAGGAGGCACTTCCTTCTGTGCAAAGATACAGCCGGTGGGTCCCAGCTGTCAGGTGGAGGAAACATTTTTTATCTTCTTAATAAGGAGGAACTTTCCTTGCGTGCGACCATGGACCTCGTGTGTCCCAGTCGTCAGGCTCTCCACTTACAGTCCTCTTCCGATGACTCTCGTTTGTTCACCACGCCGCACCGAGCGCAGCGAGGCAGTGGACGACGGCGAGGCCCCGGACGGGAACGACTCGGAGATGGGAAGACGCGACTGTGGAGTCGCAGATTGAGAGGAGGAGAAGGGTTATAACTGGTTATGTTGTGGCGTGGGGCTGCAGTCTGTGGAGAATAATAGGAGGTGTCGAGGGGTGGAGGGATAGCCTGGCCGGCGGTGGGGTAGCGCTTCGCAACAATGCGTGGTAAGCAGAGCCACTAGTCGTCGGAGACCGGACCGGGCGGTCCCGAGAACGCTGGAGGAAGAAGACGAGAGATTTATGATGCATGCCGGCTGTTGGATATAAATCCAATGGCTGTGGATGTCATAATCATTTGTTGACCAAGTTGGCAATGCCCTGCATAGGCTTCGACCTATTGGCCCACATGTCAGCCTGCAAAAATGTGGCATCTATTTAACCCATGTTTTCTAGAATGTACAGTCCATTTGCTGGGCCAAGTGAACAAATAATTTCGCGTCAATCAGGCCCATTTATATTTTCTAAGAAATCCCAGCCCATTTGCACTTCCTTGAAATACACGAATTAGCTGGGCTCATTATATATATAATGTTATATATAATGTTATGTTAGAAGGAGCAATTAATATCAAAGAATAAACCAGAGAGGCACATTATATATATATATATATATATATATATATATATATATATATATATATATATATATATATATATATATATATATATATATATATATATATATAAAATTAACAAATTAGCGAGCTATTGCTCAAAATAAAAATGAGCGTGTTATTATTAAATTGGTCCTTAAAATCTTCGCAAGCTATTGTACGCAATCACCAGGATTTTCCTTGCATGTGAGTCAAAAACAACTAGGATTTTCCTTGCCAACTTCTGTTAAACATTTACTTTTATAAGTTAATAACACGTGGGATGTTTTTATAATGTATATATAAGTCTATAAAATATACGATAATAGTAATAATATAAATATATATAATGTGGTTAGAAGGGAAAACATAAATTGGACACAACATTATTATTCTTATATATAGATAAATAGAACAGAGACCTGCGTGTTATTAAAAAAATACATTGGACTGCCGATCTTTAAGAAAAAGCCCATAGGCCGGTATGGACCTCAAAAAATAAGTTGAGACCACTGTCTCCGTATGTCGTCGGCTAAGCATGTTAAAATACAAAACCTAGGCCTAGCTGATACTTGTTCGCCCTCTGGAAAAAAATGATACCAGATCCCCGAGGGAACTAGATTAAAGAGGGGGCCGGCGGCACGACTAAAGAAGCACATCAGGAGCGATTTTTTTCTTCAGTGGATGGCTCCTGATAGCACTCGATTTTTCATCAAGCCCCAAAAACAACACAGTACTATGTTTGTTTTGAGGCCGAAAACATTACGACAGGGGTTGAGCGGGGGAGAGGGGAAGACAGAGTAATAAAAAGATTAAAAAGAGTTGATGCACCGTTGCTACCGTAACAAAGCAGGTGCAATTCTTCTCAGGAAGAAGGTGTGCCGTTGACACCCACACGTCACATACCCCACAGTAGGCATACTAACAAGTTCACACAAAAATACAACAGAAAAGGTAAACATTCGTATCAAACTCAGGTTCATAGGACACGTTCATATTCATAGCCAACATTCACTATCAACAACTCACACTAGTAGAAAAAGGACCTAATGTGAGACACATTAGTCCCGGTTCAATTTTGGCCCGATACTAATGGTACCATTAGTGCCGGTTCGAACGGCTATGCATTAATGTCGGTTTGTTTTGAACCTTTAGTACCGGTTCATGCCACGAACCGGTACTAAAGGGGTGGTGGCAGGCTGGCGTCAGGCCGGGGCCCCGCGATCACCTTTAGTACCGGTTCGTGCCACGAACCGGTACTAAAGGGGTTTGACCTATAGTACCGGTACTAAAGGGCTAACCTTTAGTACCGGTTAGTGGCACAAACTGGTACTAAAGGGCAATTTTCGAACTCTACCCCCCCTTATCGCCATTTCAGTTTTGAAAAATACAAAAGAAAATGATAAAACATTCAAAAAATAAAATTCTTCGAGATGTAGTTATATTACTACATCTACTAGTTAGGAAAATTAAAAAACTTAAATTTGGACATGTTTTGCAAAAAGTGTAGGGAAAATGTAAAACGACTATAACTTTTTCATACAATGTCGGAAAAAACGTATAATATATCAAAAAATTCAGCACGAAAATCAGCATCTGATATGCTCAAATCTGCATCCTACGGCCTGTTTGCAATTTTTAAGAATCGTCAAATTCCAAAAGGAGAAAAAGATATGCTCAAATTTAAGTTTTTTTTAATTTTGGTTAAATCTGGTCAAACTATGGTCAAACTACTTATTCAAGAAGTATTAGTGTTACTACATACTTATTCAAGAATATTAGTATTACTAAATAATTATTTCAATTTTTTGAACTTTGGTCAAATCTGGTCAAACTATGGTCAAACTATGGTCAATCTTATTCAAGAAATATTAGTGCTACTAAATAATTACTGTTTTTTAGAATAATAGTTTCAAACTCAAACGGTGAAATGTGTGACCTAATGCTCAAGCTAAACTGCTGAGGGTTAATATGATTTATAGCTTACATTTGTCAGGAAAACAACAAGTGCAGATTTGGAAAGTAGGGGGAATAGAACTCCGAAGTTAAGCGTGCTCAGGCTGGGGGAGTGAGAGGATGGGTGACCGGTCAGGAAGTTAGGAGATTTGGAATGAGTGATCCACACTTGAGTAGTTAAGAGGGGGCGATTAGAGACTAAATCATCAAATAATTCAGAAAATTGACAATCGAAAAAAAATCAATTTTTTTTCCAAAATTTTCAAAAAAAAATACCTTTAGTACCGGTTGGTAACACCAACTGGTATTAAAGGTCCCCCATACCACGGCGCGAGCTCACGCCACGTGGTGGGCCTTTAGTGCCAGTTCATGCCGAACCGGTACTAAAGGGGGAGGGGGGGCTTTAGTCTCCATTCTTTAGTGCCGGTTGCAGAACCGGCACTAAAGGACCTTATGAACCGGTATTAAAGCTCCGTTTTCTACTAGTGTCAAAAGATTCATATATACACAAGCTCAGCATATCTATGCATCCAAATGATTGATAGATCACATGACAATATTCATACATAATTCACAAAAAGATTCAGATATACACATGTTCAGTATGTTTATGCATCCGAATGATTGAGATCACAGCCAATATGATCCATGGACGAACTTTAATTACCTAGGGTACAGACTGGTAAATGGTGTTCAGTCGGAGGTACTTCTTGCTAACGTTAGTTCTTGTACGAGTAAACTTTCGAGTACATAAGAGGCAGCACAGACAATCTGAACTTTGCTTGTAGGTTTATCCTCAAATAGCGGCCTCGTGCCGAGCGAGGTTTGAGCAACTTGGCCACTACTTTCATCCAACTAGTTTACTGGCTCATCTTGGTCTTGTAGCTCTCCAAAATTCTACATTGCAGGCGAGAAAGGAGGATGTTGAGAAAATGAACCACCCAAATTTTTTGTGCAGTTCAACTGAAATGGAGCATCCTTGGCGTGCAGACTAATTAAGTGCCAGATGAATATACGCGTCAACCAACTTGTCTGGAGTCTTTAGACTCCCATGCCATATAGTTCGCTACCATATCTGCCGATAACCAAAAGGCACAAGTTGGGACCAAAGATTGGACCGTGTTCTTCTGGGCTATGGGCCAAGCAATATTTGTGGCGTTCACTCTCCTAATACTTGGGAGTTTGACAACTGGTTGACGCCGGTTGATACTCGAATGAATATAGGCACTTCTTGTCAACATCGATGCTTGTCTGAGTGAATTTTGGAGTACATGGCAGCAGCATAAGTATCTGTCCATCTGATCATTTTGTGCAGTTCTACTGAAATCGCCCAATGCAATGATTTTCCTGCGAGTTCAGGCTCCAAGTTACTCCTTTATAAAATCGGAAAACAGTAGCACAATACCAAATTACCAATACATGACAAGAACAATAATCAGGATAAAGACCAGTACCAACCTATGTGAGGTAGCATATCAATTACTATTTCCTTTGACTAGAAGCCGAGATAAGCGAAGCGACTGACAGCGAAGGAAGAAAGCAAGTCGAGATTAGCGACTGACAGGAAAGGACGGAACCTGTCGAGGCAATGAAGCACCCAAAGTTTTGTGCAGTTCCACTAAAATCGAGCATCCCTGTTGGCACATATATTGAGAGAGTGAGATTACTGTAATAGTGGGACTAGTTGATGAAACATACACTAACAAATAGAAGCACCCTCATTATCTTAATGGGTAAAGTTAGAAACATAGTACTCTTGCTTAAAGAGAGGTATTAGTTTATTTAATCAGTGCCAATTAGCTCAACATTCAAAGCATTGCCATTTATCATAGGTTGCAAAACTTTAACATGCAAAGATAAAGGAGTTTCTCATGACAGTAGCACGATACAAATAGAGATGACAGCAAACTAATATGGATGAAGGCCTTAGGCCCGTACCAACCTGAGAAAAAAAGCTTATTCATGTAGTCCCATAAGAGATGATAAAGCACTCAATGGAATCACTCAATAGTATATATTTTTGTGCGCTTCAAATTTATGGTTGAAATCACTCTTGTTGACCAGTGCTGAGATTATATTGTTCATTGTATTGTCTGGGATACAGTTCATTGTATTGTCTTGTGTAGTTCCACTAAAATGTATGATTGGCACAACGTGATCCCTATTTGCACAAGTAGGAACAAGGTGAAACCTTCATTAGCTTAGTGAGAAAGGATAGGAAGACATTAGCATATTACTCAAACAGTAGCATCAAATTCATGATGGACAATACGCAAAACATTGCCTCATTGAACCAATGGCAATAAATTGACATGCAAAACAATAGCACTATTATGTCATGACACTAATAATATTCCCTCCCTAATCCACCACATGATTCACCTCCATAGACAAACATACACATGTACATGATTCAACATAGGGTCCTACTAAAGATTTGTTTAACTCCGACGGGAAAATTAGGCAGCAATAAATTAGTGGTACTTAAGTACTCCTAATTAATTAAGTGAGACAGCAGAAGTGGAAGGGCTCCCTGGAGGATCGTCTCACATGTAAGCTAGTCATTGTCGGAGCCCTTGAATGGCCTTCACTGAGGCCTCTGGCTTCAGCAAGATCGCCTTGGCACTGTTTATTCTTCTTCTTCTTCCTCTTCATGCTCTGTTTCTCTTTCTCCTCACCAGTTGGTGAAACCAAGTACATGATTGGCCTTCCATTTCAGAATTGGTTTTGTCAGTGAGGGAGTACAAGTGTAGTAGTAAAAAATAGCATTATTTTCTCATGGCAGTAGGAAAATAGAGATGAACACATGCATTAAATATCATTCTTACCTAAAGGAAGGTTATGGCACCAATATGGATGATGAGGATTGGAACACAGATCTCCCTTTGTGTAGTTCCACCGAAATGAACCAACTGTTCCATTCTGACATTCCAGTTAAACAACACAAAAGTCACTTCTTTTAAGAAGAGTTTTGTGCAGTGCACCAAAAGGTCACAACAGCAACCAGGTGAATTAGATATCCCTGTTTGCACAAAAAGATACAGAGGAAACAGTCGGTGTCTCAAACAATTACAGGCAAAAACATTTGGCTAAACTTGCCATGGCTTATAACAGTGGCATGGCTTCATTTTTACTTGGGACATTAGATTAAGAACAGCTAAATATTTCGTATAAGGGCATGGGATAGTGGGTGCACCAGCATTCCAGCACCATGTACGTAAACAGGGGCATAAAGTGGTGATTCATAGTTTGTTGCCCCAATAAACAAACATCCAAGAAACATATCTGGGTTGGTACCATTTTTGCTCACTCTAGCCACCTACTCCTATGTGTGGATAGCAAATCTAGTCCTGGTCATACCACTGTGTACAACGTTACCCCTATATTTCCCTTTTCGACCAAGAGACCGGTTGGATGACCAGTCTGTACTACTTTCACCCCGTTTCCTTCCTGTTTGTACCAAGTCCGATGTACATACTAAATTCCCCCACCCCCACTTTATTTCTTGTTTGAACCAAGTACTCCCTCCGCCCAGAATTACTTGTCATCAAAATGGATGTGTCTAGAACTAAAATACACCTAGATACATCCATTTCAATGACAAGTATTTTCGGACAGAGGGAGTACAAGATTCGACTCCATGAAGTAGCTTTACCTCTAACAATAGAAGAAGAAAAATAGGTGACGTTGGACCATCCGATCGAGAGGGGCTGAGAGGTAGAAAATGATGCACATGCAGCGACGTAGCGAGCTGGGGAAGTAGAGCTAAGCCGGTTTCGAACGAAGATATACCTGAAGGTCGTCGGTATGTGGATAGGTGGGCGGCAGGAGGACGGATCCGCCCACAGGCAACGACGAAAGGATCGTAGGACCTCTCGCACCGGTGCTCAGAAAGAGATAACGGGGCGGCCGGCAGTGGGTCTCCTCCCTAGCTGTCGACGACGGCCTAAACGCTGCCCCTCCTCCCCTTCACCGGTGGAGGAGGATACGTCCGGATCTGTAACCAGCGGTGAGGATAGAAAGACAGTATTTTTTGAAGGGAGAAAGACAGTGTTACTACCCCTATCTTGTTTAGATGTGGAGAGGATGAGAGTGTGTGAATAGAGCAACCCTAACAAGCAAGCGCGGAGGCTCCGGCCTATATATACGTAGTGGGGTAGTTTTCATTTTTCACCCCATCAAAACCATCGTTTAAAATTGTGTACTACATGCCAGGTCACGTTTTTTTAGTTGTTGATTGTTTTTTGAGATAGCTACCCGCTTGTTCCAAGTGGTGTTACTGTGTGCCAGGTCGCACTTTGTATCGTTCAAGTCTGTTACTACAAGTCCCTCCATTAAATGAACAACCGCCCCCTCGTAAAAATTGTGAACAAGCCCACGACTAAAATTAGTGGAAACGTGGGTTGCCCCAACATGCATTATTATTTATATTTTCTACTCCCTCCGTTCCTAAATATAAGTCTATTTTATTAGCCACACCTAAGACAAGAATTTTTTTATTAGAAGTGAACCCCACATGTCATAGACACAAAAATTGTGGCAAGATTCCCTTAGGCAAGCCAAAGTGTGTCTAACAATTTTAGCAACTCAAGTTAGGCAAGTGTGGCAAGTGTGGGAAAAATAATGTGGCAACATAAGACAAACATAGTCACAATCCAAATAGCCCCGTATTTTTTTTTTTTGACATGCATGAAAATTTGGTTAGTTAACACATGCAAGTATCAAAAGGAAAGTCACAGCATGCATGCATTCGTTGTACTCCTTCCGTTTCCAAATATAAGTCTTTTTAGAGATTGCAACAAGTGACTACATACGAAGCAGAATATGTCTACATATATCCGTATGTTGTAGTCCATTTGAAATGTGTAAAAAGACTTATATCGAGTGCAGTGCTTTGATGTGTCGCGTCAACTCGTACAAGACCGAGAAATTCGATTAATACAAAGCCCTCTCCCTCGCGGACTGAGCTCCGGTGCCTTAACTGCACCTGCCTTTGGCTACATGACAGGAGGGCCAACCACCTATTGGGCCCACCTGTCATAGACGCAAATGCAGGAGAAGTAAGTAGAAGCTTTAGCTACGCGCTATCCCTCCCGCACGAGGTGGACGGACATGCAACAGTGGATTCTATACTATAGAAGTAGGAGTAACATCATTGTTCGTCTTCTCGAAGAGGCGAAGAGCCAAGCCCAACCCGAACTTGGCAGTTGCGAACGCTCGCGTGGTGCAGTGCCTTGGAGCACGCATATAGTAGCCAGGCTCTTGCATGAGACAAAATTGCTATTTGAGCCCACTATTGTAGTACTAGTACTTGCTACTCCCTCCATCTAGGTGAGTAAGTCATTGAATTTGTAGCTAAGCTTCCCTCATTGAATTCTTTAACAATTAAACTCCATCATCCATTGGTTGATACTCATTCTGCATAGGTCCACACGCTTAACACCGTTTCCTCCTAGGGTCACCAATGTTTATTTGCTAATTAATAGCATTGTATGCAATGAACTAGCCACTTCAAGTCATTAAAAGCATGCACACCTCTCATCTGTTATTGGTTGATATGTCAAGAAACAAGTAACAAGGTAGAAGTTAATGCACCGCGCCTAAGTGTTTTGGGACCATTTGGTTTTCGTAAGATGACTTACACACCTAGACGGAGGGAGTAGTATAGCCCTATAAACCGGAAAGGAGTATTTGCCTTTCTAGAGATTTCAATAAGTGACTAGACTACACCGCGTGTAGTACTCCCTCCCTTCCGGTTTATAGGGCTCAAATCTCAAATCTCATGAACCAAGGCATTTAGCGATTGGAGGAATGTATCTCGTACTTTACAAAACTACCCTAATTAAACTCATGCATTAATTACGTAGTTCTCTCGTTTTCCTCTCCGCCTTGGTCGCAGTGCACAATATTGAGCACTCCTATATGACTAGCTGCTCTATCTACATGCGACACATTTCAAAGCATCCGGGCCCGCGTGCCATCCACCAAATCACAGCGAGGTGCTACAATTGAGACTCACCTGTCACTCCGGTGTGGCTGTCATGACCCGTCATATCACAAAACCCACACCTTTACCAGCAGTGGTAAGGTGGCCTCCAAGTTGGACTGGACGAAGCAACCATCATTTCACTGGAACGCTCGTTCAAGCCCTTTCTTCCCTTTCTTGAAGAAAACCTCACTCCAGGCTACTCATTTCTGCCATTTTTCTTCTGTACCGACGAAGGAAAGGTGGGCAAATCAGTTATGCTGCTATATTTTTATTCCAAGAATATTCTTTTTGCAAAGCACCGACCGATTCCCACATCCTATTCTTTTCTCGTTTTCATTGCGCTTGTGGTTTCCTTTCGATTGCTTTTTGTTTGTCTGTTCACTGATGGATCCTGGAGCACTAGGCAAAGAGTTGCCGGCGGACAACCCACTTGAGACAGTGATCTCCAGGAAGCGAGCACCGACCAACGAGTTGACCATGTTGGCGGGCCAAGCCATGGAGACGAATGATACGTCTCCAACGTATCTATAATTTTTTATTGCTCCATGCTATATTATCTACTGTATCGGGCAATATTGGTCTTTATTTTCCACTTTTATATTATTTTTGGTACTAACCTATTAACCGGAGGCCCAGCCTAGAGTTGCTGTTTTTTGCCTATTTCAGTGTTTTGAAGAAAAGGAATATCAAACGGAGTCCAAAAGACCTGAAACTCCACGGAACCTATTTTTGGACCAGAAGAAGCCCATTGAGTATAGGAAGATCACGAGGGGAGTCCCGGGCTGCCCACGAGGGTGGGGGGCGCGCCCCCCTACCTCGTGGCCAGCCCGAAAGTCCATCGACGTCCTCCCTGCACCCATATATACTCTCGTACCCTAAAACTTCCAGAACGAAGATTAGATCAGAAGTTCCGCCACCGCAAGCCTCTGTAGCCAGGAAAAACCAATCGGGGCCCTCTCCGGCACCCTGCCGGAGGGGGCCATCATCACCGGTGGCCATGGAGGAGTATCCCGGAGGGGTCTTCATCACCATGAAGGCCAAGGACCAGAAGGTGGAGGCCATGGAGGAGGAAGCACAAGGGGGAGAACCTCTCCTCCTCTCTTCCGGTGGTGCCGGAGTGCCATCGGGAGGGGAATCATCGCCACGGTGATTGTCTTCATCAACATCACCATCATCATCACCATCCTCATCTCTTTTACGCGGTCCACTCTCCCGCACCCCGCTGTAATCCCTACTTGAACATGGTGCTTTATGCCACATATTATGATCCAATGATGTGTTGCCATCCTATGATGTTTTGACTAGATATCTTTTGTCTTTGGGTTGATTGACGATCTAGATTGGTATGAGTTGTATGTTTTACTTTGGTTCTGTCCTATGGTGCCCTCCGTGTCGCACAAGCGTGAGGTGTTCCCGCTGTAGGGTGTTGCAACACGTTCATGATTCGCTTATAGTGGGTTGGTGAGTGACTGAAACACAAACCCGAGTAAGAGGGATTGCTGCGTATGGGAATAAAGAGGACTTGATGCTTTAATACTATGGTTCGGTTTTACCTTAATGATCTTTAGTAGTTGCGGATGCGTTCTAGAGTTCCAATCATAAGTGCATATGATCCAAGTACAGAAAGTATGTTATCTTATGCCTCTCCCTCATATAAAATTCTAATAGTGATTGCCGGTCTTGTTAACAATTGCCTAGGACAATTCCGCACACCGATCCACCATTATTCCACACTCGCCATTTATATTATTTAGTAATATATTCTAACTTTGTGATAACAGCACCTACTTTTATGTTTTATCTCTCCGATATCATGCAAAGTTATCCTCTTCATACCCACAACATAGTTTTATTTCTCGTTGCTAGTTGGAAGCAAATGTTCGGTATACGTAGAGTCGTATCAATGGCAGATAGGGCTTGAGAGAATATTGATCTTACCTTTAGCTCCTTGTGGGATCGACACTCCGTACTTATCACTTCCATCTTTGGAAAGTGCTACGATGATTCCTTGCACTTGGGGATTATCAAGCACTTTTCTAGCGCCGTTGCCGGGGAGCAATAGCGTGGGGTTGATATTCTCGTGTGTGCTTGTTTGCTTCCTTCACTAAGTAGATTTTGTTTTTCCTTTTTGTTTCTGTTTAGTTGTGGGTGAAACATACAAAAAAATTAAAAAATTAAAATACAAAAAATTATTACTTGTCTCTCATGCCTAAAAAGTTTCTCAAAAAGAGAAGTGATTGGAAGGTTTTGCATTGAAGAAGTGAGGGTCGACCTTGAACACTTGTCTTCATGCTCACGGAAACAATGTAGAAGTTTTCATGGAAGTTTCTCTGTAAATAATTATCCCCTTGTATATATTCATTGTATTATAAAAATAATGTGCCAAGCCTTGGTTTTAGGATGATTATATTGCTTGTTTACTATGTGCAAAACAAAAATAGAAACTTTGTCTGTACTGCGTGAATTTTCATGTTTTACTGGAAAGACAAATGGTTCTGATTCTTTTTGCACATTACTTATGTAAATTTTTTTAAAATTTTCAAATTTAGTTTATAATTTTAGGAGTTACAGAAATTTGCCAAACTTCCGGATTACTACAGACTGTTCTGTTTTTAACAGATTCTGTTTTGCGTGTGTTGTTTGCTTATTTCGATGAATCTATGAGTAGTATCAGAGGGTATGAACCATAGAGAAGTTGGAATAAATTAGATTTAACATCACCACAAATAAATAATGAGTTCATTACAGTACCTAGAGGTAGTGATTTGCTTTATTACACTAACGGATCTCACAAGTTTTTGTTAAAGTTTTGTGTGGATGAAGTGTCCGAAGGTCGAGGAGCTATCAATATGAGAAGAATAAAGAGAGGCAAGAGCTCAAGCTTGGGGATGCCCAAGGGACCCCAAGTAAATATTTCAAAGTATACTAAAGCATCTAAGCTTGGGGATGCCCCGGTTGGCATCCCATCTTTCTTCTTCAACAAATATCGGTATACCTCGGTTTTTGCTTTGTTCACATGATTTGTGTCCTTTGTGTTTTTGTTTTTACTTTAATAACCATGCTATCATGAGATAGCCCTTCATTGATTTATAGAATACTTCATGTGCTTCACTTAAATCTTTTAAGAATGATCTTATAGAATTACTCTTTGCACTTCACTTAAATCTTTTGAGTATAGTTTTATAGAATGCTTCATGTGCTTCACTTATACATTTTGAGCTTGGATATGGTCAGTTGTAGAATGCTCCATGAACTTCACTTATACCTTTTGTAGTATGAATAATACTATCATTTAAAGTGGGTTTGAAAGAGTGTCAACTTTAGGAATTAGTGATCCCACTATTTTGGAGGATGTTGAATCTTAGTGTGATATTAATGAAAGTGGATTCGGAAGAGTGTCAAGTTTAGCTAGTAATGATTCCACTATTTCGGAAGAGGTTCCAATTGAGTATGAGAACAAAGTTGCTATCCATGATACTACTGAAAATTATTATGAGGGAGGAATACATGCTTGTAGGAGTTACAATAATATTAAGTTTCCTCTCTATGTGCTTAAAGTTTTGAAGTTATAGTTGTTTTGCCTTCCTATGCTTGTTGATTCTTGTTCCCATAAGTTGTGTGCTCACAAAATCCCTAGGCATAGGAAGTGTGTTAGATTTAAATATGCTAGTCATATTCTTCAAGATGCTCTCTTTGTGTCTCAATTCCTATCTTTAAAGTGAGCATCATTGAAATCATCATGCCTAGCTAAAAGGCTTTAAAGAAAAGCGCTTGTTGGGAGACAACCCAATATTTAACCTTACAGTTTTTTTGTGTTTACATGATTAAGCTACTGTAGTAATCATGTTTTATATCTTTTGTTTCAATAAAGTGCCAAGTAAGACCTTTGGGAAGACTCGGGTGAATGTTAATGTGATCTTGCTGTAAAAAACAGAAACTTTGTGCTCACGAGAATAGATGTCATTTTTTATATAAGAGTGCTTTTGAGTTGATTCTTTTTGAAGAAGATTAATAGACAAATTCCTCACGTACAACAATTTATTTCATAATTTTTGGAGTAGCAGAAATATGGTTATTGTTTAGATCATTACAGACTGTTCTGCTTCTGACAGATTCTGTTTTCATTGCATAGTTAGCTTGTTTTCTAGTTTCTATGGCTTATATTCCTCAATATAAATTATAGAAATGATATGGTACATTAATCATTATGTGAAATCAATTATGAACCTTGTATTTTACAGTACCAAAGTGCATGGTTTACTCTTTATCATACTAACCTATCTCACGAAGTTCCATTAAGTTTTGTGTGATTGAAGTTTTCATGTTTTGGGTGAGATATCGATATGAGGAGAATAAGGAGTGGAAATACCCTAAGCTTGGGGATGCCCAAGGAACCCCAAGGTAATATTCAAGGAAGACTCACGCGCCTAAGCTTGGGGATGCCCCAGAAGGCATCCCCTCTTTCGTCTTCAAAACTATCGGTACACCTTACTCAGAGCTATATTTTTATTCGTCACATGATATGTGTTCTACTTGGAGCGTCATTTTATTTTGTTAGTATTAGCTAGCTTCTCTTTAGAATAGTGTTTTGAATCTTTATTTTCAATAAAAATGTCAAGGATAGCCTTTACCATGCTTATTTTGCTAGTATACATGTTGCTGTTTGAAAACAGAAAGTTAACCGCTGTTGCAAAAATTCCCTAGAAAAGTCAGAGCATGATATAATGTTGAAACTTTTTGCATAATGAGCTCTGATAAATATACTACAGTGGTAATTTTCTCTTGTAATTTTTGGAGTTAGGGAAGTATTGATACTCATGCATTCTTTAGAGGCTGTACTGTTTTGACAGATTGCTGATTATGTTTGCATATGTTTGCTTGTTTAATGATTCTATTTGAGGATAGGAGTATTAAATATGCAGAGACATTTAGTATGCAATGTTGAATAATAATTTCAGTGTTTTGTTACAGTAGAAAATGATAAGGTTTTGCATTGGTTTATACTAACCTATCTCATGAGTTCTTATTGAGTTTGGTGTGGATGAAGCTTTCAATAAAAAAGAGAAACCATGATATGAGAGGAATTAAGGATATATAAAAGTTCAAGCTCGGGGATGCCCAAGGCACCCCAAGATAATATTCCAAGAAGTCTCAAGCATCCAAGCTTGGGGATGCCCCGTTAGGCATCCCACCTTTCTTCTTCAACAACTATCGGTTAGTATCGGTTGAGCCTAAGTTTTTGCTTCTTCACATGAGTTGTGCTATCCTTGCAATGTCATTTTATTTTGTTTTACTTTCAGTTTGAGTAAAATCATTGGATCTGAAATATTGAATGAAAAAAGAATCCTCCCATGGCTAGTTAATTATTTGACTACTCGGTGCTCTTCACTCATATCTTCTGGAGTAGTTTGTCAATTGCTCATGTGCTTCATATATATCCTATGAGTAAATGGGGGAATGAATTGGATGTCATAAATCTGAACTTTTATAGGTTTCATTTGCTTATAACATGGTTAGTGATGACTTCACACATAGAAAGTATGAGGCATAAAAGTTGTTGAGAATTGGCAAACGTAGTTTTGGTCATCGTTGCAATTAATAGGAAGTAATAAGGAAAGAGAGGTTCACATACAAATATACTATCTTGGACATCTTTTATGATTGTGAAGCACTCATTAAGTATGGCATGCTAAAAGAGTTGACGTTGGACAAGGAAGACAATGTAATGGTTTATGTTTTCCGACATCTCAGTTAAAGTATATTGTCATTGACCTTCCAAACATGTTGAGCTTGCCTTTCTCCCTCATGCTAGCCAAATCCCTTGCACCAAGTAGAGATACTACTTGTGCTTCCAAATACCCGTAAACCCAGTTTTGCCATGAGAGTCCACCATACCTACCTATGGATTGAGTAAGATCCTTCAAGTAAGTTGTCATCGGTGCAAGCAATAAAAATTGCTCTCTAAATATGCATGACTTATTAGTGCATAGAAAATAAGCTTTGTACGAACTTGTTGTGGAAGTAATAAAAGCGACGGACTGCATAATAAAGGTCCACATACAAGGGGCAATATAAAGTGACGTTCTTTTGCATTAAGATTTTGTGCATCAACCCTAAACGCGCATGACAACCTCTGCTTCCCTCTGCGAAGGGCCTATCTTTTACTTTACGTTGTTACTTTATGCTTGAGTCAAGGTGATCCTCACCATTCCCTTTTTCATTTTATCCTTTGGCAAGCTCCTTGTGTTTAAAAGATCATGATATATATATCCAATTGGATGTAAGTTAGCATGGGCTATTATTGTTGACATCACCTAAAGGTGAATACGTTGGGAGGCAACACAATAAGCCCCTATCTTTCTCAGTGTCCGGCTGAAACTCCATAACCACAAGTATTGCGTGAGTGTTAGCAATTGTAGGAGACTATATGATAGTTGAGTATGTGGACTTGCTGAAAAGCTCTATTCTTGACTCTTTCTGATGTTATGATAAATTGCAATTGCTTCAATGACTGAGATTATAGTTTGTTAGTTCTCAATGAAGTTTCTGAACCATGCTTGACATTGTGAATAGATTGTTACTTGATCATGAAAAGTTTTATGAGATAAGCTGCTATTATGACATATATTGAAGCTAGAAAAAGTGATTGGAATTATCATTGATCAAACTTAAGTACTTACTAGCATTCCGCATCAAAAATTATCTTTTTATCATTTACCTACTCGAGACGAGCAGGAATTAAGCTTGGGGATGCCTGATACGTCTCCAACATATCTATAATTTTTTATTGCTCCATGCTATATTATCTACTGTTTTGGGCAATATTGGGCTTTATTTTCCACTTTTATATTATTTTTGGGACTAACCTGCTAACCTATTTCAGTGTTTCGAAGAAAAGGAATATCAAACGGAGTCCAAAAGACCTGAAACTCAACGGAACCTATTTTTGGACCAGAAGAAGCCCATTGAGTACAGGAAGCTCACCAGGGGAGTCCCGGGCTGCCCACGAGGGTGGGGGGCACGCCCACCCCCCTGGGGCGCGCCCCCCTACCTCGTGGCCAGCCCGGAAGTCCACCGACGTCCTCCCTGCACCCATATATACTCTCGTACCCTTAAACTTCCAAAACGAAGATTAGATCAGAAGTTCCGCCGCCGCAAGCCTCTGTAGCCACGAAAAACCAATCGGGGCCCTCTCCGGCACCCTGCCGGAGGGGGCCATCATCACCGGTGGCCATGGAAGAGTATCCCGGAGGGGTCTTCATCACCATTAAGGCCAAGGACCAGAAGGTGGAGGCCATGGAGGAGAAAGCACAAGGGGGAGAACCTCTCCTCCTCTCTTCCGGTGGCGCCAGAGTGCCATCGGGAGGGGAATCATCGCCACGGTGATCGTCTTCATCAACATCACCATCATCATCACCATCCTCATCTCTTTTACGCGGTCCACTCTCCCGCACCCCGCAGTAATCCCTACTTGAACATGGTGCTTTATGCCACTTATTATGATCCAATGATGTGTTGCCATCCTATGATGTTTTGAGTCGATATATTTTGTCTTTGGATTGATTGACGATCTAGATTGGTATGAGTTGTATGTTTTACTTTGGTGCTGTCCTATGGTGCCCTCCGTGTCACGCAAGCGTGAGGGATTCCCGCTGTAGGGTGTTGCAATACGTTCATGATTCGCTTATAGTGGGTTGGTGAGTGACTGAAGCACAAACCCGAGTAAGATGGATTGTTGCGTATGGGAATAAAGAGGACTTGATGCTTTAATGCTATGGTTGGGTTTTACCTTAATGATATTTAGTAGTTGCGGATGCTTGCTAGAGTTCCAATCATAAGTGCATATGATCCAAGTAGAGAAAGTATGTTAGCCTATGCCTCTCCCTCATATAAAATTGCAATAGTGATTTCCGGTCTTGTTAACAATTGCCTAGGACAATTTCGCACACCGATCCACCATTATTCCACACTCGCTATTTATATTATTTAGTAATATATTATAACTTTGTGATAACAGCACCTACTTTTATGTTTTAGCTCTCCGATATCATGCAAAGTTATCCTCTTCATACCCACAACATAGTTTTATGTCTCGTTGCTAGTTGGAAGCAAACGTTCGGTATACGTAGAGTCGTATCAGTGGCAGATAGGGCTTGAGAGAATATTGACCTTACCTTTAGCTCCTTGTGGGTTCGACACTCCATACTTATCACTTCCATCTTTGGAAAGTGCTACGATGATTCCTTGCATTTAGGGATTATCAACGAAGAACTCCAAGAAACAAGCACTGACCAAAGAGTTGACGACGTTGGCGGACGAACTCCTCAAAGGAAGTTGGAAGAACAGCAAGGGCACCACCGTGCCTACCCCAGAAATTCTGATGGCCACCTATGCGAGGCTCAAGGCCGAGTTTGAGGAGATAGTCGCTGTTGAGAAGCAGTATTCCCCTGGCAAGGTGATGGCCCCCATCGAGGACGAGGAGATGGCCCCCGGTGGGATGAGATCCCCCGGTGAGCTGCACAAGGTAAAAACTAATGTCTTATTACCATAAGCAAAATCAATCGCCACATCTAGACAATGATGCAGACTGGCCAAGGGCGCCTCCTGAACATAGGAAAAGTGCATCAAATGTCATTGCAAGTATTTTCCTGAAGCCTTAGATAAATTAGTTTAGATCAATGTCCTTATGATTCGGCTAGTCGAAAGATATTTTTGGAGTATGCAACAAATCCTCAGACTCATGACCAGATTGTGCACATATATTTAACGAAGGAAACTACCAGGGCACTTGTTAATTCTAATTATCCACAAAGAGAAATATGAAGATACCCATCGGACATTTAATGTTCTCAAGGAAAAGTTATGCAATAAAATGGGTGATCAGTTCGTGAGTGATTGCCTAATTTGCTATGTAAGATATGTTCTTGGTATTGATATAGTGTTTGATCATTTTAGGATGATGAAATTAAAAGTCACACTCTAAAATGTGAGTTATTTTTCTCTTCTTGCTTGATGATACTTATGTAAAACCTGTCAAACTAACTTCTCTTATTTTAATATTTTCAGGAAGATGAGAAGTTACACCCGAGCTATGAAGTTATATTGGTATTAATTTATTTATAATATCTTAACAAGTGGTTTTATAACTTCGTCAAACTGGTATGTCTTGCACTCCTTAAGTTTTTTATGTAAAAAAATATGTGATAACAGATATCATATCTATCTATCTATCTATATATATACCTATACTAATTAAAGAATCCCTAAAAATTTCCACGTTAATTAGAATTTACAAACAGTTAATCTAGTGGGACCGAGTTATTATTGTGTAGATTAAGCCATATAATTGTGGGACGAAATTTTACTCAGTTCGCCTGAAAAGAATGCCCGGAAGACTCATCACGGTTGTAGATGTAGAGTCCTTGCCTTTCACGCATGTAGGACTAGAAACCAAAGAGATAGATATACGCTTAATAAAAGAAGCGGAAAAAGATAAGCCTCAGAATCCTTTCACGGTTGTGAAACAGAAGCCACCTCCCCTAATATACATCCAACTCCATCGTCTCTTCCTCTCACAGTTAGAAAAATAACTCAAACTTTCTGCATGGACTCTCTACGGTCCCTATCCATCCTCAGTTGCGACTATAGGGCCTCCCATGCGGGACTGCATGCTTGCCTCTCCCATCATGAGCTAGCGTGGTTGCATGACGCCGGTGCAGGGGACTAAAAGGCGGAGGCCACTAGATTGGTTCCATTTGATCATAGCTAGCTTTACAACAGATTAGAAACACATGCACGTGCTACAAATTGGGCTAATTGATTTTCTTGGTTAGTTTGCCCAATACTTTTGTCTGGCATCAAAACCTGCCGGTGCCAACATATGGGATGCACTAGTAGAAAAATGACCTTACGTTCACCTCATTAGTTCCGGTTCAATTATGGCCCAGTACTAATATGACCATTAGTCCCGGTTCCAACGTTTAGGGTGCGGGCATCATTATTCCCGGTTCATGGCATACATCTAGTCCCAGTTTGTGACAAAAACCAGGACTAAAGGGGGGGTGGCAGGCTAGGGTTAGGCTGGGCCCCCACGAGCCTGTTTAGTCCCGGTTTGTATCAAAAACCGGGACTAGAGGAACACCTTTAGTCCCGGTTTGTGTCACCAAGCGGGACTAAAGATGCTCCTATATAAACCCTTCGTCGAGACTAAGCCCATTTTTCCCTTTCCTCTCCTCTCTGTTATTCCCCTTTTGCTCGATCGCATCCTTCATTTCTGCCCAAATTTGTCAAGATTTGAAGGCACCCTATCCATCCAAGTGTTCACAAAGGTTCGCAATCCTTTCATCTCTCATTGCTAGATTAGATCTTGCAATACTCTATATGTATAGTGATTTGTGGGTTTAGTTTGGGAGTAATTATATGTGGGAGTTTATTTGATTTATATGCAATTTGAGCTCAAATTAACTTCTTAGTTTGCATATGTAGGTGTGGTTTACTTACTGCCTTCCCGTCCCCGTCCTAACCACGATCGATCGCCCGCACTGTCCCGTCGCCGGCACCACCTTGGTGAACTTCTTGTTTGTATCCTTTTTATAAAAAAATCATGTTTGTGTGATTTAGATAGCTAATTGTATAATTTTCTTACCCGTACGTTGTTTGTTATACATAGTGGCATGGTTTCGATATCTGTCCCGTCGTCCCTCGTCCGGTTTATGATTCGGATGTGGTATATTCTTTTTTATAACTATTTGTTGCATTTGGTGTTTATGACAATTATGCCCATCAAGTTGGCATAGATATTTTTATCTAGGAGGTATGTGAACCGGAAATTGCAACCGACCCTCTTGTCGAGAAGTTAAATTTAGTTGAAAAAAATAAGTATTTGAAAGAAAAATTGAAAACATTGAAGAAGAGAAGATGAAACTGGAGTTGGATGTTGTCGATGTCGTCGAATATAACAAGATCAATATGGATGCAATGCGCTTGAAGATTAGAAATATTAGAAAATATGCCGTTAATAAAGAGGCTTGGTATCACTATGTTGTTGGATCAATTGTTACCTTAGTTGCAATCTTGATCGCATTAGTTATTGCATTTAAATTCTTTAGCTAGAGAGTTTGTATGTTGTTTTTTGAGAATAAGTGTGTATGAACTTTTATTAATTTGGTCTTTTCGGTGTTGTGTAATGAAGATGAGTCAGCAATGGATGTACGATGATCGATGCTCTCCCCAATTCATTAATGGCGTGCATAATTTTTTGGTTGCGGCTGAGGCAAACAAGCGGGCGGATGGTTTTATGTGTTGTCCATGTGCTCCCTGTAAGAATGATCACAATTACTGTAACTCAAGAACCATTCACGTCCACCGCTTTACGTACGATTTCATGTCCGGTTATAACTGTTGGACCAAGCGTGGAGAAACAGGGGTTCTAATGGAAGAGAATGAACAAGAAGAAGAGGATGATGACAAGTATCCTGGGCATGGGTTCCCTGAATATGGTGGTACTACAATGGGGGAAGAAGTTGCACTACAAAAAAAATACACTTCCATGATGATACGTGTTTGTCATAGTAGGTCGTGTTTTTTGTCATGCATGTACATCCAAGATGATTTTACGACAGAATCAAGATAGTCATACATGTGCTGTCGTAGAAGTGTTCCATGACATTACCAAAATTATCATCACGGAAGTGTCCACTTCCATGATGATAAATCGCGCATCACAGAAGTGCTTTCATCAAGGGTGACCGACACGTGGCATCCACCGTAACGGAATGCCGTTAAGCTATCGGGTCGGATTTTGGATCCGATAACCCGTTAATAGCCCTGACCAATGGGAAATTTCCACGTGTAAAATTCTGATTGGCCGAAGGGAACACCTGTCAGCTCGTCAGTGGGCCAGATGTCGCCCGTCCATTGGAGAAGACATGCCTATGATACGTCGACACGTGGCTGGGCCCAACAGAGGCCCATATAGGTTAAAAAGGCCGGCCTAGTCAAAGGCCTGTAGTACTTAATCAGGTACTAATGGGCTAGCCCAATAACGGCCTGCTTAATAAAGGCCCATTTACGGCCCCAAGCCAGATCTGGCTCGTTAATTGTTGACCCAATATTTGGGACCATTTACGGCCCAAAGCAAGATCTGGCCCGTTAATTGTTCGCCCAATAATTGGGCCTATTTGTGGCCCGAAGCCAGATCTGGCCTGTTAATTGTTCGCCGAATATTTGGCCCAACTACAGCCCAGTGACTTTCGGCCTGTTAGAGGCCTGATGTAGACATGGGCCCATTTCAGCCCGGTGTGACTTTCGGCCTGAGAATGGCCCATGCTGCCCATGGGCCATATATGGTCCGACGGGACATCGGGCCCACTAACGGCCCGTGCTAAAGGTGGCAACAGTTAAGACCAACGCGACTTTGGGCCTGTTAAAGGCCTGTCGCTCGGCCCGTTGATGCCTGTACTAAGCTTTCGGCCTCTTAAAGGCCCATGATATCAGTGGGCCAACTAAGGCCCGATATATGTTTCGGCCTGGTAACGGCCCGTGAGCTAACTGGGCCCAAAAAGGCCCGGTCTACATTTCGGCCTGCTGAAGGCCCGTCGACGACTAGTGAAAATTGTGCCCTAACATGCATTTTGGCCTGCTAAAGGCCCATGGTTTCATCTCGGCCGTAACAGGCCAGTACAATATTCAGCCTGTTAATGGCCCAACGCTACCTGGGCCAAACTAAGCGCTGGGTTGACAAAAGGCCCAACTAAAATATAGGCCGGTGTAAGTTTGGGCCTGGCGTAATGTGTGAAGGCCCCAATCATTCGGGTCCAAGAAAGACGCAGGCCGGCCCAATTGTGACCCGCTAAAAACTAGGCCCGTTAGAGTCGAATGTTTCGGCCCGGTCGACTACATCTAATTTTTTTTCAGATAGCGAATGATGGCAGTAACTAGTAGGAATTAAGAACAAACCTACTCTATACAATAAAGAAATTACGGCATAGTAACTAAGAATAAACCTACACTATATAATAAAGGATTTAAGGTATATTACATCCACTAGGCATCGAAGTTCGCTACCAGTGATCATAAAGCGCAACGAAGAAGCAGATTACAAAAACTGGGCACCATTGCAGCGTAACAAAATAATATTGAACCGATACCACTTCCAAGATAGTTCAACAAAGGTTAGCCTTGCGGGGGAACTGCTGCACAAGCTCCTGAGCAAGGCTGTGAGACCGGCCTAGCATGTCGGTCATAGCTTCTAGGTGTAGCTGTTTAGCGATGAGGTTCTCACTAGTGTTCTCGCAATCTTTCTTAGAGATAGGACTTCAAGTCGAAGTTGAGTTGCAGAATGCCTTTCTACTAGAACTTGGGACGGAAGAAGTCGAACTGATTCAGACAATGAATTCTGTGAGCTTGTCTGACTGTTAGTCTCAAGTAACTTGAACACTGCATCAAGGCAAGACTTTGGGGTTGTCTCGCTATCTTCAAGATGTTTTGCCTTCTTTGCTGCAATATATGTTGGGTTTGTCTCACAGCCTTCAGCAGACTTGTGCATGCCATCAGGCATATCACCCTAAAACAAAGCAGAGAGATGACAGGGTTTGCATGTGTATAAACAAAGATGATAACTGTGTTGTCAATTCCATCCTATTTCAAATTAGAAAATAAAGAGTAAGTTCAAAATATCAATAGCATAATTTGGCATTCTTCATAATGCGGGTAGCTTCACCACACTACTGGATTACCATGTCAACATAACAAGCATAGATAAATGGCAAAGAAAATCATTGTATCTATTTTGGATAATGTGCATGGCATGTTGTTCATATCATCAGCCACATCAGTAAGATAAAACAGGAGATGACAAGGTGCAGACGTGTGCTGCTTCACCACACGCTGAATTATAGATCCACAAAAACAAGCATACATATAGGGAGTATTAAGTAATGTGCATGGTATGAATAAGGAATTTGGTTTTACAAGTATTAGAACTTACGGTTCTTGCGAACATGCATTTTGGTAGAAACATCAAACTAAATAGCAGTAAACGATGGGGAGTATGAGCAAATTAAACAGCAGTTGAGGATAAAGGCTTTAGAAGGACTGACTTACATTAAAAGTTAACACCGGCTTTATAATGCCCTTCTCCTGTCAAGGGAAGGATAACTCAAGAATTTCAGCACAGAATCTTCTTCATAAGCATTGCCTGTACTCTACATTTTGTAGAGAGTAATTATAGATATGATAATACTGGAAGGGATAGAGGATAATGAAGATAAGATGCAGATTGATGCTACATAATCAACTACCAATCCCTGAAAGTACAAGCGTTATAGGACAAAATGTACTGACACGAGCAATGGGCTACACTTCTGCACTGGCATTGCCTGTGTATTCTACTTGTTGGTAAGATTGAATATAGATCTGATCTTTTTTTGTAGATGGTGAGCGAGGGAGATAAGATGCAGAATGCTACAAAATGAACCAATCACTCTTCCCATAATACAAGAGTGTTTTGAACACTGGTGTACTGTACAAAACGTTCTTATATTATGGGACGGAGGGAGTAGCTGTTAATATAAGTACAGTGATAGACCACGTTCAGTCCTTACAAGAGGACTGCAGAGCTAAACCTCTTCAAAAGCATTGTGTTGATTCTAAATTTATGTAAGAGTAAATTAGGATCTTATAATGTCCACCAAATGGACAATTACGAGGCTAACATGTGCAGTGATGCTACATAATCAAACAGCTATGAAAGTAAGTATGGTCATACAGGGCAAGAGGTACTCACAAGAGCAATGCAGTGTGCAGTATAATTGCGAGATTCTGTGGTCACTTGAGAACGAATGTTCTTTTACTAACAATTTCGTACAAGTGAGACATCTATTATATAGTATAAAAAGTTCTTGATGGGGTAACCAGATAAAAGAGAATTAACTAGAAATTACCCCAAAAACCAGAAACATCTAACCTTTCATTTTTACGTTAAAAAATCATGGCCATTAAATTCACTTTAAAGTTGGAAATTTACCCACCAATGCCATTCTATTAAAATTACCCATTACGTCACCTAAAAACAAGTCGGCACAAATATCTCTCAAAAGATGTCCAAGACCAAATAAAGGAAGCAACCCAATCACGTCCCCTCATCTCAACTTACCACGGCCTCTTAGTAGAGGGAATTACTCATCCACGGGTGAGAACCAAGCTAGGGTTCTTCTAGGCCGGTGCCGATCGACCTCACCACATCGCCAATCTTCCGCACTCAGCGAGCTTGCCATGATTACATGCCTTTCCAGGTCACATGCTACAGACAGGCTGATAAAAATCAATCTCCAGGGACTGCACGTGTTTAATTCAGCCGACTGAGACTTCGCGAAGTCTCAGTCGGCTGACGTCACCCTGAACAGATTAGGCCCGTTTTACCTCCCTCCCAGTTGGGTTTTAATTATCCCGTGATGGGCTTGAGGTATTGGCTTTGTTTGTTTGTCTTTTTTGTTCTTGCTGTTTGTTTGTCCCGTTTTACTTCCCTCCTGTCATGGACGCAGCAAACACACAACAAAAGCCTTGTGATTCCTTCTTACTTCTCTTTTTGTTTTTCCCTAGCAATATCTTGGAGCAGTATGGCAGTTTTCTGATGGGCACACAGGTTTGTCTCGAGAAAACTTCACGGGAGAAACTTCATATGTCTCGACATGTTGTTCAATCTTTTCGAAAAATGAAATGAATAATAATAATCTGGAGTTGATTGGAAGCATGGGTCTCAGTAGTTGATGACAAAAACATAATAAATTTCATGCCGGTGCTTCTTTTCATATGTTCAGGCAAACTGCTGCAAAATCTCCAGAAAAAAAAGAAGAAAACGGAGTAAAAAACACATGGCTGAAAGTTCTGATTTGTTCCTTGGACTCCCAGACTTACACTTGGGGGACGGGGTGTGGGGGAGAAATGTATATCTTGAATGCACTTGTTTGACCAAAAAAATATACTTTGCAAAGTTGAACACTTGTTATGGACAGAGAAAGTTGACTCTTTCTGTTCTTGACACTTTTTGAATATGATAAACTGATGAACTTGGTTGTGTATGAGACAGAAAATTAAAATAAAATATATGTCACGGATTGTCACATACTGTTTTCTGCATTTTGTGTAGCAGCTAGAGAGTATTTTGCCACAAATATTTCCGAACAGTCATGCTCCAGCTCCGCATAGTTTGGTGACCCCAGTTCAAGTAAGATAAAAATCCAAAACAAAAATTCTCTTAGATTGTAATTACATATCCTTGTGGGTGAAAAAAAAGGAAAAAGGTGCAGAAAAGTTAAATAACAGAGAAACTGACATAACATGACTTGTTTGTGTGGCAACCATACCTTGGTGTCCAGCATGTGCAGCAACAACAAGCTGGGACGAATCTGGCATTCCAACCACCTTCAAGTGCATTTGCACATGTATGTGCTTTCATGACAAAAAATAGATTGCTTGTGCCCTCTTTAAGTTCTCTGCTTTCATGAATAATCTGCTGCTCTGTTGCACACCATTGTAACTGTGAAAAGATAGAGAAAGAAAGAAACTTAAACTGTTATCAAAGTCTAACATACAAAAAGTAAAAAATGCAGGAAATGAACTTCCTTGGAAGTGGTAACATGAGCTACACACAGTTGTTGATGGCTGCTGATCAAGAGGTACTATAAGTGCCTTTTTTAGCTGACTTTGACATGTATAGTGGAAACAAATGGAGAAAATGTCAAAAACAAATGAAAAAAGGCACGCAAATTCTGTAATCTGCAGCAGTAACTCCCGCAAAAACGTGATTCGCGCCCGAATCAGGAACCCTAGCCAACAAAAGAATGGAGGATCTGCTACTCGATTTGGGCTCGCGCCCACGACGTTTGTTAGCGTCTGTGGTATGACACAAAAGAATGACACCATACTCCGTGCATTTCAGTAGGCCCATTTTCAACGGAACAACTAGTTGTCGACGTCAGAATCGACTGGCGCCCCGTAACTTGGAGTGAGCTAGAGTTGCAGTGAACTACTAAGACAAGTGAGCTGGACACTCCAGTCCAGGGGACAAGCAAATGAGATGCTAGTGCTAACTCTAGAGAAAGAGAAAAAAAATATTATTACTGAGTTACTCCCTCCATCCCAAAATACCGTATAAAAAGATAATACCAAGCAGTACATATGTAGTTTTAGAAAACTGACTTCACATGCACCATTATGCATCAGCGCTACTTAAGCTGAAGTTGCGGAGTGGAGGCATGCATGCAAACAGGCTACACTCAAATATTTATCAATCCTACTGCCCCAGTTACATCAATAACAACACATCGATCACATTTCACTAATTTCAGACCCATACTCCATCATTTCAGCAGGTCCATTTTCAACAAAGCAAAAAAAACTGTGAGAGAAAACAACATGGCTCTGACAAAAAACACATACAAACATGATTTCAGCTAGGGTGTAGCAAATCACACATGAACTGCAAGTGGTTCAAATTTAGTAAAGATGATCTTGATTGGTATTAAGGATTCCCTCTCAACTGTACTGTACCAGTTAGGTAGATCATACAAGCTAATAACCATGTTACAACACATGCAGTTGCGACTATAGTTGGACATGCAATTGGCCCCTCTCTCTTGCTGCCACCCCCTCCAACAAAACAAAGGCCCCCAGTGGAAACCAAGTAAGAAGACATGCAGTTGCATGACTAGTGTCGGATAAGAAACTGAACCCCCCCTCTTCTCGCCGTCCCCTCCGACAAAACAAAGGCCCCAAGTTGCAACTATGTTGGAAGACATGCAATTGTGTGACTATAGTTGGACATGCAATTGGCGCCCACTCTCTTCCCGCCGCACTCACTAACAAAACAAAGGCCCTAGTAGCAAACTATATTTGAGGACATGCAGTTGCGTGCCTAGTGTGGGACATGCAACTTTCCGCTCGCCTCGTCAATCCCTCGGGCAAAACAAAAGCCCAGTTGCAACCAAGTTAGAAGGCATGCAGTTGCAACCATGTTGGAAGACATGCAATTGCATAGCTACAATCGGGTGTGCAACTGGCCCCCTCTTCTCCCTGCCGCCCCTCCGACAAAACAAAGCCACTTGCAGTTGAAACCAAGTTAGAAAGACATGCAATTGCATGACTAGTGTAGGACATACAACTGGCCCCCCTCTCTCCCCAGCGTCCCTCCGACAAAACAGAGCCCTAGTTGCAACCATGTTGGAAGACAAGTAGTTGCATAACTACAGTTGGGTATGCGACTGGCCCCATCTCCTTGCCCCCCCCCCCTCCCCCAACAAAACAAAACCCCAGTTGCAACTATTTTGGAAGACATGCAGTTGTGTGACTATAAGTAAACATGCAACTAGCCCCTCTCTCTTCCCGTCGCCCTAGTTGGAAACTATGTTATAAGACATGTAGTTGTGTGCCTAGTGTGGAACATGCAACTGGACCCTCCCCTCATCGGTCCCTCTGAAAAAACAAAAGGCCAAGTTGCAAGCAGGTTAGAAGACAAGCAATTGCGACCATGTTGGAAGGCATGCTGTTGCATGACTATAGTTGGGCATGCAACTGGCACCCCTCTCTCTTCCTGCCGCCCCACCGACAAAACAAAGGGCTCCAAGTTGTAACTATGTTGGAAGAGATGAAGTTGCATAACTATAGTTGGGCATGTGAATGGCCCCTCTCCTCAGTCGGTCCCTCCGACATGCCTAATTGCAACCAAGTTAGAAGACATGCAGTTACGTGACTATAGTTGGACATGCAACTGGCCCCCCTTCTCACCGGTCCTTTCGACAAAGCAAAAGCTTAGTTGCAACCAAGTTAGAAGCCATGCAACTACTCCCCCCTCTCTCTTGTCGCCGCCCCTCCGATAAAACAAAGGCCCCACATGCAGTTGTGTGCCTAGTGATAGACATGCAACTGGCCCTCCTCGTCCCTTCGATAAAACAAAATCCCAGTTGCAACCATGTTAGAAGATATGCAGTTGCAACCATGTTGGAAGACATGAAGTTGTATAAGTACAATTGGGTATGCAACTGGCCCCCTCTCTCCCCACCGCCCCTCCGACAAAACAAAGCCCCTTGCAGTTGCAACCAAGTTAGAACACATGCAGTTGCGTGACTAGTGTGGGACATGCAACTGGTCCCTCTCTCTCTCTCTCTCTCTCTCTCTCTCTCTCTCTCTCTCTCTCTCTCTCTCTCTCTCTCTCTCTCTCTCTCTCTCTCTCTCCCACCCCTTTCGACAAAACAAAGCTCCCAAATTGCAACCATGTTAGAAGACATGCAGTTGCGTGACTATAGTTGCATGCAACTAGCCTCCCTCTCTGTTCTCGCCGCCCCCTCCGACAAAACAAAGGCCCCCAATTGCAACCAAGTTAGAAGGCATGTAATTGTGTGCCTAGTGTGAGACATGCAATTGGCCCTCTCCTCATCCGTCCCTCCGAGAAAACAAAACCCCAGTTGCGACCAAGTTAGAAGACATGCAGTTGCAACCATGTCGGAAGACATGCAGTTGCATAACTATAGTTGAACATGCAGCTGGCCCCTCCTCCCCATTCCTGTCACCCATCAAACAAAACAAAGCCCGGTTGCGACCATGTTGGAAAGACTTGCAGTTGCAGGAGGGGGTGATGGTTCCAGTTGCATGATTACAGTTGGACATGCAACCAGCCACCTCTCTCCATTCCCAGCATCCCCCTCCGACAAAACAAAAAGCCCATTTGCGACCATGTTGGATGACTAGTAAATTGCAGGAGGGGGTCATGGTTGCAGTTGCATGACTATGTTTTGACATGCAACTAGCCCCCTCTCTCTGTTCCCGTCGCCCCTCCGACAAAACAAAGCCTAGTTGCGCCCATGTTGGAAGACTTGCAGTTGCAGGCGGGGGTGACGGTTGCAGTTGCATGACTACAGTTGGACATGTAACTGTCCCATCCCCGCCGCCCCCTCCGACAAAATAAAAATACCAGTTGCATCCATGACTAAAATGTTGCCGTCCGACGAAACAAAAAAAAGGCGTAGTTACAACCATGTTGAAGTGCTATCCAATTCTCTTAACTACTGTTGGATTGAACATGAATCCTACATGGGTTGAACATTAACATCAACCCATGAATTCGACAAAATCGACATTCTACATTCTACATGTCATAAAAATGGCTAAAAAGAGCTACGATAAACTCTAAGACGTGAACCATCCATATCAATGCAAAAAAAAATAGTTACAAAAAACAAAATACCTAGCAAAAGTAACCCATGAATTTTACCAGCCATGGTTTCTGGAAGTAAGCCAAGCTACAAAACCACAAACAAAAAGACTTGCTGCTAGTTAAATCATGGCCATGGTTTCTCGAAAAGTAAACCAAGCTACAAACACTAATAAATGATACCTATATTTTTAGACATATAAAATCTCTATTATGACAGTAAGTGTATTCCTCCTCTCTAACCACACAACAAGAGCTTAACACGATGCATAAAAAAATCAATGATTTCAATGTAAAACAACTAGTTAGCTAGGGGCTCCCTCTCTGCTTCGAAACTTAGGGAGAAAAAAAGAAAAAGGGTCAACCTTCAACAATATATTCTCTGATGATGAGTACAAACTAAAAAACAAACAACTTTCAGGAAATGAAAAAAATACAATAAAAAAGAAACAGAGGCTGTGGAGTTACCCCTCCGGTTTTTCAACTCCTTCTAGACATACATGTTGATGCCGCTTCCCCTGCTCTCGCGGAAACAAGGGCTCGGATAAACTCTGCAAACCATCTCATGTGCACATAAAAAAGGCGACAAAAATATAAATTTGTGCTAGTGAGAGACATTCATATCGAGCTAATGATTTTAGCGGTAAACTTGAATGTTCCCGAAAAAAGGATTTCGAGATAATGATGATTTATCATTGCCCTCGACGGCTCGTGAGCAAAAAATATATTTACATTGGGTTGTAGAGATAAAAAGATGAATCTATCAAAAGACCATACTAAAAAATACCACTGCTAGTGATGCATTCAGTAATTATTATGTTGATTCCATACAAAAAAGAAAATGAACATGGTACCGACTTATAGGGTTTCGCCAAAAAAGAAAACTGAAAAAACATGTTACTGCTAGAAACTTAGTTCCAGTAAGCATTCTCTTAGATTCCAGGAAAAAGGAGAGATTTGAACATGCTGCTAATTAATAGGGTTTCAGCCAAAAATATGACAAACAAATAAACATGTCCACTCCTAGTGATAGATTCAGTAATAAATCTTCTATTGTTTACGGAGAAAAGATTTCAAAAAATATGCTACTGATTAAATAGGTTACATAAAAAATCTGAAAAAACAATATAAACATGCTCACTCCCTAGTGATAGATTCAATAATTATTTCTCTTGTTTCCAGTGAATAAATAGGGTTTCAGTAAAATATAAAATAAAATAAAACGAGAGACTGAGCCACTCCATTCCACAAACAAAAAAAACCTCAGCCATACTACTAATTTCACGAACATGCTACTGATTTGAGGTGGTTTGTGTTTGGGTTCAGTAATAGATATAAGGGGGTTTGGATTCAGTAATAATCCTCAACACATACAAAAAAAAGACACACTAGATACCATTGCTTGAATAAAAAGGGGGAACAATTCTGTGCTTCAAGCTACTAATCTGGACTTGATCCAGAAACGAAAATGGAACCCAAAATCCCCTCAGATCTACTCCATCTCGCCAACAAACAAGACAAACAAGATAAAAAAGAGGGTGCAACACTTACTCCATCAGCAGCGTCCCCATGCTCTCGCTGGCCGTAGAGGAGCACATCGATTACTTTTGTTCCGTTGCAGAGATCTTCAGATTTGACAGAGAAGAATAGAGAGAAGGAAGAAAGGGCAATGGATAGAGGCGAAATGACGATGGCCGCTTCCCCTTCCCTCTCTATAAAAGAAGTAAAAAAAGAGCGGCCCCAGAGAAAACAAGATAGAACAAACAAACAAAGAAGCCCAGCCCAGAAAAAAGCTAAAACGCTCACGCTCGGCTGCGCTTCGACGGAAAAAAAGAAACGGGCCGGTCCGTGCCCCAGCGCGCCTTACACAGGCCGAAAAAAGGCACAAAGCGCCCCAGCGCGAATCTGCAAGCAACACACAGATCGGACGGCTCAACAATCAACTGAGACTTCACGAAGTCTCAGTCGACTGATTTTTAGCAGCACCGATTTTCTATTGGTCGCCTTCCTTGCATCCCCCGGCTGCGCTGTGCATCGGCCTTGGACATAGCCTCGATCTGCCCATCTCTATGTGAAAAGAGAGTGGATCATGAGAGTTTGTAGGTAGGTCCAGGAGAGACGTACAGCAGCAGCAGTAGCAATCCATTGCCTTACAGCAAAGAAGCCAGGTGTCGATGGAGATAAGTATGCGTGTTTGATGTACTTCTTGAATCTATTTTAATTTTGGCTGATTGAACAGATGGATTGTACCAGGCGATACTTGGGTACATAGAAGTTGGGACCGGCTGCACGTCGGCCTTCATCGTATGCAATGCAGGATTGCCAATGGACTTAGCCTCGATCTGCCCATCTCTCTGTCAAAAGAGAGCGAATCATGCGAATTCGTAGGCATGTTCAGGAGAGACTGCCTATGGACATAGCCTCGATCTGCCCATCTCTATGTGAAAAGAGAGCAGATCATGCGAGTTTGTAGGCAGGTCCAGGAGAGACGTACAGCAGCAGCAGTAGCAATGCATTGCCTTACAGCAACGAAGCTAGCCGTCGATGGAGATAAGTATGCGTGTTTGATGTACTTCTTGAATCTATTTTAATTTTGGCTGATTGATCAGATGGATTGTACCAGGCGATACTTGGGTACATAGAAGTTGGGACCGGCTGCACGTCGGCCATCGTATGCGATGCAGGATTGTCAATGGACTTGGCCTCGATCTGCCCATCTCTTTGTCAAAAGAGAGCGAATCATGCGAATTTGTAGGCATGTTTAGGAGAGACATACAGTAGCAGCAGTAGCAATCCATTGCCTTTCAACAAAGAAAACGTATAAGGAGGTGTCCATGGAGGTAAGTATATGCATGTTTGACGTACTTCTTTATTCTATTTTCATTTTGGCTGATTGAACAGATGGATTGTACCAGGCCATAATTGGGTACTTAGAAGTTGAGACGTCATGAACAAGTACGAGATATGGAGAGATGGAGTTCAAACGATCAGAATTTTTTGGATTACGATGGACAAGGGTGAGTGAATCATAAACCACATAAGGATGTTCTTTTTCAACAAGTCGGCACAAATATCCATCAAAAGATATCCAAGACCAAATAAAGGAAGCAACCCAATCACGTCCCCTCATCTCAACTTACCACGGCCTCTTAGTAGAGGGAATTACTCATCCACGGGTCAGAACCAAGCTAGGGTTCTTCTAGGCCGGTGCCGATCGACCTCACCACATCGCCAATCTTCCGCACTCAGCGAGCTTGCCATGATCACATGCCTTTCCAGGTAACATGCTACAGACAGGCTGATAAAAATCAATCTCCAGGGACTGCACGTGTTTAATTATTTTCTATTGGTCGCCTTCCTTGCATCCCCCGGCAGCGCTGTGCATCGGCCTTCGTCGTACGCGATGCAGGATTGCCTATGGACATAGCCTCGATCTGCCCATCTCTATGTGAATAGAGAGCGGATCATGAGAGTTTGTAGGTAGGTCCAGGAGAGACGTACAGCAGCAGCAGTAGCAATCCATTGCCTTACAGCAAAGAAGCCAGGTGTCGATGGAGATAAGTATGCGTGCTTGATGTACTTCTTGAATATATTTTAATTTTGGTTGATTGAACAGATGGATTGTACCAGGCGATACTTGGGTACATAGAAGTTGGGACCGGCTGCACGTCGGCCTTCATCGTATGCGATGCAGGATTGCCAATGGACTTGGCCTCGATCTGCCCATCTCTCTGTCAAAAGAGAGCGAATCATGCGAATTCGTAGGCATGTTCAGGAGAGACTGCCTATGGACATAGCCTCGATCTGCCCATCACTATGTGAAAAGAGAGCGGATCATGCGAGTTTGTAGGCAGGTCCAGGAGAGACTTACAGCAGCAGCAGTAGCAATGCATTGCCTTACAGCAACGAAGCCAGCCGTCGATGGAGATAAGTATGCGTGTTTGATGTACTTCTTGAATCTATTTTAATTTTGGCTGATTGATCAGATGGATTGTACCAGGCGATACTTGGGTACATAGAAGTTGGGACCGGCTGCACGTCGGCCATCGTATGCGATGCAGGATTGTCAATGGACTTGGCCTCGATCTGCCCATCTCTTTGTCAAAAGAGAGCGAATCATGCGAATTTGTAGGCATGTTTAGGAGAGACATACAGTAGCAGCAGTAGCAATCCATTGCCTTTCAACAAAGAAAACGTATAAGGAGGTGTCCATGGAGGTAAGTATATGCATGTTTGATGTACTTCTTTATTCTATTTTCATTTTGGCTGATTGAACAGATGGATTGTACCAGGCCATAATTGGGTACTTAGAAGTTGGGACGTCATGAACAAGTACGAGATATGGAGAGATGGAGTTCAAATGATCAGAATTTTTTGGATTACGATGGACAAGGGTGAGTGAATCATAAATCACATAAGGATGTTCTTTTTCGTTCCTTACAAGGCCCATAGGAATTTGATCTGTAGAGCCGAGCAAATAAAGTAAATAATCACTAAATCAATCATAATTGGATTATTCTGATTTCTTTCCTTACTATTATTAAGCAATACTCGACTATTCATTACTCCCTCTGTAAACTAATACAAGAGCGTTTAGATTACTAAAGTAGTGATCTAAACGCTCTTATATTAGTTTACGGAGTGAGTAGTTTCCAACATGGTTCATATAATTTGAAGATTGGCCTCTTATCTGAAAAAAAAAACTATAAAGATTGATTTTTTTTTTGAATGGTTAAAGATTGATATTTGCACACGCCAACATTGGGATGCAACAATATGTTTCCTGAGGCAACAAGGTGTTGAGGGATTACTCACAATTCCTTCTGCGATTAGCATGCACATGCGTTTATTTCTATGAAGCCTGTAATTCGCGGCTTAGAATCCTATGATTACGATTAGGACTATCCACAAGAGATTTTTCTGCAAAACTGCTCCTTGGTTTCAGGCTATGTGTCGTAGAACAGTCTTACATAGGTGAGTGTTTCCGGCTGGTGGTAAATCAATCAGCTAGCATGGCAGAAGGCAGCTGTGTATGTACGTGTGAAGGTAACTGCGTACTCTCTCTGTTTCAAAATAGATGACTCAACTTTATACTAAAGTTAGTATAAAGTTGGGTTATCTATTTTGAAATGGAGGGAGTGTGTACAATGCCCTGGGGGGAAAGAATCCATCCACACCTTTCTCATGAGCTTGGTAACGAGAACTAGATGGGCCAATCTGCCGTTATCCCTGGACGGCGAGACTTGCACTGCGAAGTTGCGATCGAGTGGACGGCCAGACATACAGACCATCCAGCTAGACCCATGAAAACTTCAAGCCTTCGGCTCAACACGCTACATCTCCATTGATTTGTGGACGGCAGGAAATCGGGTTTCCATCTGCAGTAGACGCAGGACGTTGGATGGATGTGCATGCCTGCATATGAGCAAATAGGAAAAACACAAGGGGCTTATTCATCGACTTGATCAACAATATGCGTGGGGTAAGCCGTTTGTAGTTTTAGTACTACCTCCATATCAAAATCTAAGACGTTTTGGTAGGCCAAAACAGTACCAAAATATAACTATGGAGGTGATACTTTTTGTACGGGAGCAGTTTTAGTTAATTATAATTAACTAGCAAAAGAGCCCGTGCGTTGCAACGGGACAGAAAAAACACACGCTCTTAATCCAATGACCATGACTCGAGACCCTCATAGGTAGACGTTCTTTATTTAAAATGGCATCACATTTGTGTTTTCGACGGTGGTCTCACTGCTCACACAACGAAAACGCATTTGAATATGGTCAGTCCTGAGGCGTCTCTCTCTCACACACACACGCGCGCTCGCACGCACACAATCTCTCAGAATAAGATGAGAAAAGTGTTGTTTTTTCCCGTGAGGTTTTTCAAAGTTGTGCATACGTGGTTATCAATTTTTTCCCCACTCAATCTGGTTTTAATGTGTGTTTATTTGCAATTTGGATCGCCGCCGGTGCGAAAGAAAAACGGACCGTGCACTATAGATTAAGTTTGCACCGAAATTAATAGTTTGGAAATATTTAACAGCTAAAAGTAACAGCATATTTAGATTCTACACATTTTTCTAATCAAATTTCATATATAATATGTTAAAATCGGAGTTACGGTTTAAAAGATATGGATAATTTTGTTTTGGATAAACTGCGGATTGATTAACCAAAAGGTTAGGGGGTTTTATGTTAAAATACAAAAAAACGATTCGTACGACTTAAATATGGACGGCGGGTTGATTATCTGAAATCTCAGGTGGTTTTCTAAAAAAGTTAAAAAACGGTTCGTAATGACTTATAAATGGACTGAGGGTTGATTTCAACAAACTGTAGGAACTTTTTCGCAAATAGGGATGACAGACGACCGAAACCCACCACCGAAACCCACCGCGCTTTATTATTAGATAGACATATTCTAAAATTCTAGCGTAGGTCGTTCTTTAGTTTTTCCTAGAGTGGAGGCCTCTGGACATGCACCTATTTGACTCCACGCCCCAACCATGTACATTGAACTCATCTGCATACTAATGCGTGGATGGGATCCAGTGTTTGCCCGGAGCCGAACGAAGTGAATCAGAGTATTGGATTTGCTCTCTTCTGCTTGCGTGTGCTTCCAGTGTTTGCCACTTCTCTGGTCGGCACTGACTCACGTGGGGCAAGCAGCTGGATGCATGCATATGCATAACATAATCGCCGAGGTGACCAGAATATATGCATAACGAAGTCATTCATTTTCTTACCTTGGCATGGAAGTTTTCTACAATTAATTGTTTGATTTTTATCTCGCTTGATGTTCAAGCTTATTGTTCTTTCCATAAAATTTTCCTTTATGTCCTAGAATTTTTCACTAATCTAATCAGGATTAGGTATGTAAATGTTTCTACTACATATCAAGACAGTGGACTCCTATTTGACATCAAATATTCTTCGGTAAGTTTATTTTATAATATTACAAGGATTATCATCTCATTCTGTTGCCTGGTCAAGATGCTTCCACTTTGCTTTTTATATTTTCTTATTATTCCTTCTTTTATTAATTGGGTTTGTGCTTTATTATTTGACATGTATTCTTAGTGATGAGAATGCAGAAGATTGGATTGCAAAGACATCACAACGTATTCTATGTGTAAGATGCACCAAATTTCAACAAACACAGGTCTTAAAATTCAATACATATTTTCTACTTTCATACTATAATTCTATCCTACAACCAAATGAAATTAGTAATAGCCAACAGATGATATATATCGTATTTTTACTTGGAAACATTTACTTTGTTCTAGCACTTGTTTGTACTCCACCGCTTTAATCAAATTCACAACTATGTGTTTGGGCAAGTCCTAATGGATTTTACCGATATAGATAGAACCTTATAAAAACACTATGTCTCAGATTTATAATGAGTCAATCCTTGATTTTTTGACATTCCAGAAAATTTAAATATTCGAGAAACAAAACTATGTTAGTAGTATGACAATATCTATTATATTTTGAAAAGGAGTTCTTCACTCACAACAAATATTATTACAGCAGTAAATGTTTTTTAATATAAAGCATTCTAGGTATAGCCATATCTAGAATAACATGTTTTGGAGACTCCACATTACATATTTTGATAGAAAACGAAAAATTCTTATGACATATGAAACATGTTGCAAACCAAATTGAATGGGTGTTGTAATCCATCTTTATGTTGTTGCGTCACTTATGAGTGTGCCAACACATAGTTATGAATAGTTATTTGATATCACATACACCAAGAATATTTACATTTTTCTTTTTAATTGACCTTTTAATATACAAACGATATTACAATAGTATTTGACCTTAGCAAAATTGGACTATGCTTCTTTGTCCTTTGGTTTTGTAGGTTCAGACTTATTGGCCCGGTTGTGTAATTGTGACGTACATATGAATAGTCATTATTTTTGGATATGACAGTTGATTACCATATTATTGCAAATTGACCCATAATATTTTCATGTGTGTGTATATTCTCTTCTGCCCATATGGCCTTCTTCTCTGAAGGACTTTCCCATTAATAATGCTCAAAATCAAGACATCATTATAATCATTCTTTCTTTATTTTCTATTTCTTGCGGCTATAAATATACTTGGTTAATGGTTCAAAGAACAACTTATGATACTAAGATGCATACTTCCATGGTCCTATTGTGTGGGGCTAAGAATTATACAATTAAATTCAGTTAAATAGACTGGCCAAAAGTGATGTATAGTTTCAAGCTTCTTACATGCCATCCCGACCCCTCCCCATGCAGACTCATAAAGATACTTTATTTGTGAAGCTTTTTTTTTCTTGCCAGGTAGGTACATGCCAAACAAGATGCAAAAGAAAATATCACATATAATAGGGAGTCTAATAACATATATGGCCTGAACTGCAAAATCTCAGTTTGAACCTGTTACCAAAGATGGATATAGGTAAGCTAATGAAGTATTGATATCTCTGCACATTACAGCAAGGTCATTTAATTAATTTTATGGCAATACCATCTTAATCTAATTGCTTGATGTATGCTTGGCAAAGCAGTTATGTAACCTCTGTATCAAAGAACCGGCTTCAAGGATAAAAAAACACGTTTTCCTCATAGTCTAGGATACAAAATCAAGATGACTTCTTCCTTTATCTATCAGTTACAAGTATCTAGCATTGAAGATTAAGGTCCGAGATAAAACAACTCAAACAAACATCATGGTATGCAAGAAAACCCGTCATGAAGATTACATGAGTTTTGTGTGAATTATATCTGAAATATGTATCAAAGAAGGATATTAAATGACTTTGTATATTTACATCATAAGTTGTCTTCTATCCTAATAATAACAATACTCAAGAAAAGTCTATATTTTTAAATGTCACCACATGTGCTTTCAATTTTCCTTTAGATAAATAAAATAATATGTTCTAATCATTGAACTTCATAAAAATTCTAGCCCGCGCATCGAGCAGGCCACTTTGCTAGTTAAGGCAAATGCAGAAATGTAGTTCAAATTGTGATGTTATATCATAGACAGTAGCTTACACTGCAGCCGAGACCAATGTGTAACAAGATTATTTACAGAAATTTCGTTCAGAGGCTTGCCATCGAAGTGCGCTTGCCTCAGGTAGGAACGATACTTCATCAGCGAGTGCTTGAAAAGCGCAACCAACCCTTGCTCGTCATCACAATCCAGTTTGCTCCTCGCCTAGTTAGAAGAATGAAATCTTGTGTCTTTTGTCAGCGGAAACATATGCAGTAATGACCATGAATAACATTAGTACATTACTTACGCGTAAGTTGCGGAGGAAGACTGGAAATTGTTCTGTGTCTGCGGTATAATCTTTCCATGAAGGAAAGATGCGCACAAAGTTCCTGACAACAACATAATCTTCGTCTTCTAAACAGGAAAGAAATGGAACATGAGTCCTATTTGCTGTAATTGGGGCTCTCTCTGGTTCGGGAAGGGATTTGGCAACTGGATTTGGTGTACTCTTTGCTGGAATGTGAGTTTTGCGTCGTATGGCTGGTGCTATGTCAACTGGCATAATCATATTGTTTGCTGCAGTTGAGGTCTGCTGAGTTGGGGCATCAGAAATGACAAATGTAGTAGGGCTAGAGTCTGCTAGAGTTGGGGTGTTTTGTGGGTCAGGTGATATTGCAACTACACCTAATTTGATATTTGATTTATCAGGTGCCACTACCTTTTCCAAATACTTTGCTTGTGCTCCTCCATGATCAGCAATAGCCCTATTCCTTTTGAACGTCTGATACACAAGAATATCATTTGAATGGATATATATGGTATGATGACAGATGGAATATGTACTGAAAATGGATAGGCAGGGCGTATTCACATACACTATGTGTAAACTAAGCTAATGGCAGTTCAACAAAGTAGAAGCAATGCAAAGCATCAGTTGCAAGATACGTGCGACCAATGTAACCTTGGAAAGTTAGAGAAAGTACCATGATGGGTGAATAAGATAGGGCATCTTCCTCTGACTCCACCACTAGGGAGCTACATTGACTTAGGTCTCCCTCTAGCTCAGAATCACTGTTAGGATCATATTCTGAGCATGAACCTGTAGGTGGAGAGCGTTTGCATTGCATTGCATCCAGAGTTGATTTCAGTCCCTTAATGCCAAGTTTCACAGCCATGGCATTGTTCTGCTTTATTCTTTTCGTGCGCGCAAGCTCATAATCATTATGATGTTGTTCAGAATCTGAGATTCATGAAAACATAAAAAGTAGTCAGATTATCTATGGAATGAATTGCGGATTCAACTCGAAGAGTGTCTCCTATAAACCCCTGCATATGCAAAGTTCACCCCCAACCGTGCTTGACGGACACACACGAAATACAAACCTCTTATGTCTCTATAACAGGCAGGCACACATTTCAAAACTGAAGTAGGAACATTAGAATCATATGAAATTCGTATTTAAACAAATAAACTAAGCAATTATGAGTGGCATAATGTTTGGCTTCAAGGGTGGAGTGTTGGTGGTGCGACACAAAGCAAGTAGGCAGATTGTATTCCATTTAAAAGATCGAAACCTTTGTAAAAGCTGGAAATGACACTTTCTTTCTATACAATGCAGTGTTCGTTGCCCACACATGATGGAAGAGATCACATAGAGAAATACTATTCACTCATGTCTACGGTTCCAGTATTTAGAATGAGGGTGGTCCACCCTAATAGAATATTGACAACAAATATGACAAGGCAAGCATAGATGTAGTGAATCAATCATTTACTTGTGAGCTTACTTGGACAAGTATGCATAATTGTAACTGCAGTAAGAGACCATCCAAAGTCTGAATGAAGAAGTTTGTCTAGCACTTATTGTTTGCAACTAATCGACGTGAATAATTGGATACACTAGTAGAAAAAGGGGTATTTGTCCCGGTTCATAAGGGCCTTTAGTCCCGGTTCTGGAACCGGGACTAAAGGGTCGTTACTAAAGCCTCCCCCTTTAGTCCCGGTTCTTACACGAACCGGGACTAAAGGCCATCCATGTGGCCGCTGCCTGGAGGTCCACCTTTAGTCCCGGTTGGTAACACCAACCGGTACTAAAGGAAATTTTATGAATTTTTTTTTTGAAAATTTTCTTTTTAAATTTTTTTTTTTGAATTTTTTTATTTTCAAATTTCTGAATTATTTTAACCTCTAATCTCTAATCACCCTCATCACTCCTCAGTTTATCCTCTAATCTCTAATCACCCCTCATCATTCCAAATCATCTAACTTTTCGGACGGTCACCCATCTCACTACTCCAGCCTGAGCACGCTTAACTTCCGAGTTCTATTCTCCCTCGTTTCCAAGTCTGCACTTGTTGTTTTCCTGACAATAGTAAGATGTCAATCCTATTAACCCTCTGGAATTTAGCTTGAGCATGAAGTCACACATTTCACTGTTTGAGTTTCAAATTATTGTTCTAAAAAACTATAATTATTTAGTAACACTAATATTTCTTGAATAAGTAGTTTGACCATTGTTTCACCATAGTTTGGCCATAGTTTGACCAGATTTGACCAAAATCAAAAAAACTGAAATAATTATTTAGTAACACTAATATTCTTGAATAATTATTTAGTAACACTAATACTTCTTGAATAAGTAGTTTGACCAGATTTAACAAAATAAAAAAACTGAAATTTGAGCATAACTTTTTTTCCTTTTAGAATTTGAGGATTCTAAAAATTTGCAAACAGGTCATAGGCTGTCAAAATCGGATGCGGATTTTCGTGCTGAACATTTTGATATATTATTCGTTTTTTTTCTGACATAGTATGCAAAAGTTATAGCCGTTTTACATTTTCCCTACACTTTTTGCAAAACATGTCCAAATTTAAGTTTTGAAATTTTCCTAACTAGTAGATGTAGTAACATAACTACATCTCGAAGGATTTTAATTTTTGAAGTTTTTATCATTTTCTTTTGCTTTTTACAAAACTGAAAAGGCGATCCACAGGGGGGGGGGGTACAGTTTGAAAATTGGACCTTTAGTACCGGTTCGTGCCACGAACCGGTACTAATGCCTCAAACCCCATTAGTACCGGTTCGTGGCACAAACCGTTACTAAAGGTCTAACCTTTAGTACCGGTTCGTGCCACGAACCGGTACTAATGGGCATCGCACCCATTAGTACCAGTTCGTGGCACCAACCGGGACTAAAGGTCCCATTTGAACCGGGACTAATGCCTTTGCCGCATGAACCGGGGCCAATGCTCACATTAGTCCCGGTTCATGACTGAACCGAGACTAATGGGCTAACCCGGCCTGGACCAAAGCTCTGTTTTTTACTAGTGATATTATATCGAATGAGTAAGAAAGACAAGTAAAATTGTCAACAAACCTCGCTTGTAGTAGTAATCTGGGTCAATGTCACTACGACCAACAATCCAAAATGACTAGTGTCTGCATTCCGAGGGCGAATTTTGAAAACCCGTGAACTTTAGAGGTACTAAAGATTACCGAAATACATCTGAACCATTAAGTGTAGGTAGCACCGAGCACACAACAAACCCTAATGACAGTCCTGCCAAATGAGTAATGAATCAATTAGAAAATGGGTGATGAGGAGTGGTTCTTTGAGTGTTGAGGGCGTATCTCGGGATAAATTGGGTTGGCTTGGTGGGTGCTTTGACGCCTGAGCCGTGAACGGACTGGGAAGGTAGGCACGGCGGCGCGCCCGGGAAGCGGTGACGCTGTTGGGCGAGCGGCTCCTGGCCTCCTGTTATTCCGGCGTCTCCTCCTAGAGTCATGCCGTCCGGGGACGGCAAGTCGCCGGCGAGGCAGGCGGCTGGGGGCAAGTAGAGATCGGAAGCGTGCAGCAGAACAGAGGGGAATCGGGGCCTGGGACGACCCAAAATCCTAGGGTTGGCCGGCCCACCATGGGCACCCTGTAGAGATACACACCCGAGCGGCGAACATGCATTTTCGAAACTAATTTAGGAACATTTAGCTGACCAATTAAACAACTCTATTTTAATAATATCAGATTCGTATTTGAACAACTAAGATTGTTTAGCTTGATGGGTGGAGCAGTGTTATTATGACACGAAGCACGTATTCTGATCGTATAGTGATCATAAAAGGGGGAAACTCTAAGCATATTTTTTAGAAAAAGAGGGTTTCCCCTCCAATTTCTATTAAAGAAACCACCACGGAACCAACATGACCATTTAAACCCTAAGCATGATCATTTAAACCATATTATGGCTGTGGCATGGCAGATTTGAAGCTGCAAACCGGTGAAATGATACTTAGCATCCATTGTTTTCTTTGAACTAAGAACTACTCCCTCCATCCCATAATATAAGAATGTTTTTGACACTAGTGTACTGTCAAAAACGTTCTTATATTATGGGACGGAGGGAGTAAATTCCAAGAGCTGAAAAGAAAGTAGAGTAATCAAGTTAAGATCTATTTTCTGGTTGAGATCAAAAAGTTGAGGAGATATGAAGTACCACCTCTCTTGCGGTGCCGTGTAAGCATCGGGGGTGCGATGGCTGTCGGTGGCGTTGAAGCTGATCTATGACGGTAGATGGGTGCATCGGGGGATAAGTCCTGTTGCGGTGGAAGAGAAGGTCGCCTGAGCGGCCCCGGCAAAGAGGACGACAGCGTCGATGAAGCGAGAGGACGTGATGCTAGGTGATAACCCACAAGTATAGGGGATCAATTGTAGCCTATTTCGATAAGTAAGAGTGTCGAACCCAACGAGGAGCTAAAGGTAGAACAAATATTCCCTCAAGTTCTATCGACCACCGATACAACTCTACGCACACTTGACGTTCACTTTACCTAGAGCAAGTATGAAACTAGAAGTACTTTGTAGGTGTTGTTGGATAGGCTTGCAAGAAAGTAAAGAGCACAAAAATAAAGACTAGGGGCTGTTGTAAGTAAAGAAGCAATAAAGTAAATATAGCGAGTGTGGAAAAGTGGTGGTAGGAGTTGTGAAATTGTCCCTAGGCAACTGAGTACGTTACTAGACCGGTAATCACTATTACAATTCTATTTGAGGGAGAGGCATAAGCTAACATACTTTCTCTACTTGGATCATATGCGCTTATGATTGGAACTCTAGCAAGCATCCGCAACTACTAAAGATTCATTAAGGTAAAACCCAACCATAGCATTAAAGCATCAAGTCCCCTTTATCCCATACGGAACAATCCCCTTACTCGGGTTTGTGTTTCAGTCACTCACGCAACCCACTATAAGCGAATCATGAACGCATTGCAACACCCTTCAGCGGGAATCCCTCATGCTTGCGCGACACGGAGGGAACCATAGGACAACACCAATAATAAAACATGCAACTCAAACCAATCATAGCAATTCATCAATCACCGATAGGACAATGGAAATCTACTCAGACATCATAGGATGGCAACCCATAATTGGAAAATAATATGAAGCATAAAGCACCATGTTCAAGTAGAGGGTACAGCGGGTTGCGGGAGAGTGGACCGCTGGATATAGAAGGGGGGAGGTGATGGAGATGTTGGTGAAGATGATGGAGGTGTTGGTGAAGATCGCGGTGATGATGATGGCCCCCGACAGCGCTCCGGCGCCACCGGAAGCAAGGGGGAGAGAGCCCCCCTTCTTCTTCTTCTTCGTCCTTGACCTCCCCCCTAGATGGGAGAAGGGTTTCCCCTATGGTCCTTGGCTCCCATGGTTTGGGAGGGGCGAGAGCCCCTCCGAGGTTGGATCTATCTCTTTTGTCTCTCTCTGTTTCTGCGTTCTCTGATTCTACCCCTTCACCGTTTCTTAAATATCCGGAGATCCGTAACTCTGATTGGGGTGAATCTTTCGCCCAGATCTTTCTCATAAAATTAGCTTTATTGCACCAAAAGAAGAGCGTCAACCACGTTACCGGTGGCCCACGAGAGCCCAGGGCGCGCCTGCCTCCCTGGGGCGCGGCCCCCTGTCTCGTGGCCACCCCGGACACAGTTTCGCGTTGATTTTACTGCCCAAAAATCATAAATATTCCAAAAAAAATCTCCGTCCGTTTTTATCCCATTTGGACTCCGTTTGATATTGGGTTTCTGCGAAACAAAAAACATGCAACAGATAGGAACTGGCACTGGGCACTGGATCGATATGTTAGTCCCAAAAATAGTATAAAAAGTTGCCAAAAGTATATGAAAGTTGAAGAATATTGGCATGGAACAATCAAAAATTATAGATACAACGGAGACATATCAGCATCCCCAAGCTTAATTCCTGCTCGTCCTCGAGTAGGTAAATGATAAAAAGGATAATTTTTGATGTGGAATGCTACCTAGCATAACCTTGATCATATGTCTAATCATGGCATGAATATTAAGATACGAGTGATTCAAAGCAATAATCTATCCTTTGACATAAAAACAATAATACTTCAAGCATACCAACCAAGCAATTATGTCTTATTGAAATAACATAGCCAAAGAAAGCTCATCCCTACAAAATCATATAGTCTGGCTATGCTCCATCTTCACCACACAAAGCATTCACATCATGCACAACCCCGATGACAAGCCAAGCAATTGTTTCATCATTTTGACGTTCTCAAACCTTTTCAACTTTCACGCAATACATGAGCGTGAGCCATGGACATAGCACTATAGGTGGAATAGAATATGATGCTGGGGGTTGTGTGGAGAAGACAAAAAAAGAGAAAGTCTCACATCAACTAGGCTTATCAACGGTCTATGAAGATGCCCATTAATAGATATCAATGTGAGGAGTAGGGATTGCCATGCAACGGATGCACTAGAGCTATAAGTATATGAAAGCTCAAACTGAAACTAAGTGGGCGTGCATCCAACTTTCTTGCTCATGAAGACCTAGGGCACTTGAGGAAGCCCATCGTTGGAATATGCAAGCCAAGTTCTATAATGAAATTCCCACTAGTATATGAAAGTGATAACTTAAGAGACTCTCTATATGAAGAACATGGTGCTACTTTGAAGCACAAGTGTGGAAAAAGGATAGTAACATTGCCCCTTCTCTCTTTTTCTCTCATTTTTTTCTCTTTTTTTCTCTTTTTTTTTGGGCCTTCTCTTTTTTTGGCCTTTCTCTTTTTTTTCGTCCGGAGTCTCATCCCGACTTGTGGGGGAATCATAGTCTCCATCATCCTTTCCTCACTGGGGCAATGCTCTAATAATGATGATCACCACACTTTTATTTACTTACAACTAAATATTACAACTCGATATCTAGAACAAAGATATGACTCTATATGAATGCCTCCGGCGGTGTACCGGGATGTGCAATGATCTAGCGTAGCAATGACATCAAAAAATGGACAAGCCATGAAAACATCATGCTAGCTATCTTACAATCATGCAAATCAATATGACAATGAATGCTCAAGTCATGTACATGATGATGATGAAAGTTGCATGGCAATATATCTCAGAATGGCTATGGAAATGCCATGATAGGTAGGTATGGTGGCTGATTTGAGAAAGATATAAGGAGGATTATGTGTGATAGGCGATCGTATCACGGGTTTGGATGCACCGCTAAGTTTGCACCAACTCTCAAGGTGAGAAAGGGCAATGCACGTGCATCAAGAGGCTAGAAGTGATGGAAGGGTGAGAGTGCGTATAATCCATGGACTCAACATTAGTCATAAAGAACTCACATACTTATTGCAAAAATCTATTAGTCATCGAAACAAAGTACTGCGCGCATGCTCCTAGGGGGATACATTGGTAGGAAAAGACCATCGCTCGTCCCCGACTGCCACTCATAAGGAAGACAATCAATAAATAAATCGTGCTCCGAATTCATCACATAACGGTTCACCATACGTGCATGCTACGGGAATCACAAACCTCAACACAAGTATTTCTACAATCTACAACTACCCACTAGCATGAATCTAATATCACCATCTTTATATCGCAAAACTATTGCAAAGAATCAAACATATCATATTCAGTGATCTACAAGTTTATGTAGGATTTTATGACTAACCATGTGAATGACCAGTTCATGTCATCTCTCTAAATAGACATAAGTGAAGCAAGAGAGTTTAATTCTTTCTACAAAAGATATGCCCAAGCTCTAACAAATATAAGTGAAGCAAAAGAGCATTCTACAAATGGCGGTTGTCTACGTAAAGAGAAACAGACAATCCAAACTTCAAATGATATAAGTGAAGCACATGAAGCATTCTATAAAGCCATACTCAAAAGATATAAGTGAAGTGCAAAGAGAATTCTATAAATCAACTAAGGACCATCTCATACCAGCATGGTGAATAAAAGAAAAATGAAAACTAAATGCAAAAGACGCTCCAAGACTTGCACATAATGCATGAACGAAACGAATTCAAAAACATACCGATACTTGTTGAAGAAAGAGCGGATGCCTTCCAGGCATCCCCAAGCTTAGACGCTTGAGTCTCCTTGAATATTTACTTGGGGTGCCTCGGGCATCCCCAAGCTTGAGCTCTTGCCTCTCTTCCTTTTCCTCATATCGAGACCTCTCATTTAGATACTTCATCCACACAAAACTTCAACAGAAAACTCGGTAAGATCCGTTAGTATAATAAAGCAAATCACCACTCTAAGTACTGTTGCAAACCAATTCATATTTTGTTTTTGCATTGTGTGTACTGTATTATAACTTTTTCATGGCTTAATCCACTGATATAAATCGATAGTTTCATCAAAACAAGCAAACTATGCATCAAAAACAGAATCTGTCTAAAACAGAACAGTCTTTAACAATCTGAACATTCACCATACTTCTGATACTTTAAAAATTCTGCCAAGATTAGGAAAAATAACAAATTTGTACATAAATACAGTGCAAAAAGAATCAGAACCATTTGATTTTCCAGTAAAACACTAAAATTCGCGCACTGCAGCCAAAGTTTCTGTCCTGCACCGTACAAACCAACAAGCATTGTAAACATCCTAAAGGCAAACCTTGTCACATTATTTTTATAATACAATGGAATTGTACAAGGGGATAATTATTTTTATTGAAAAGTTACTGTAGTTAAGATTCACAAAGTTCCCATGGGCATGAACAAAGTTCAAGGACGTCCCCCACTTTCACAATGCTCGTCTCTCTCACTTTCACTTTTCTTTTTGAAAAAGTTTTGGGTTCCCCTCTTTATTTTTGTTGTTTTTAAACTGTATGAAAGCACTCAACAGAAATAAATGACTCTCTAAAACTTCCGGGTTGTCTCCCTGGAAACGCTTTCTTTAAAGCCATTAAGCTAGGCATATAGTGCTCAAGTAGTGAATCCACCCGGATCCCAAGGTATATCAAAGACAATTTTAATTAGCAATGATTTAGCATTTAGTAGTGAGCACAAAACAACATATATCAAGCAATGACGAAGTCTAACTCTCTTCCTATGCATCGGCATGTCATAAAAGAACAATTCATGCACACATAGTAAAGGCCAATGCATAGTATAAACAATTTCTTGCAATTTTATCGTGTGGGAAACATAGAGAGGTGGAGATATAGTTCCTCTCTCATAATAATTGCAAGTAGGAGCAGCAAGCACATGCATGTTATATCTATCAAAATCATCATGTGTAATAGTAAAAGGCAACCCATCAATATAATCCTTAATAAGATCAAACTTCTCCGATATAGTATAATCGGGAGAATTCAAAAAGATAATAGGACTATCATGCGTGGGTGCAATAGCAACAATTTCATGTTTAAAATAAGGAACTATAGCAAGTTCATCTCCATAAGCATAATTCATATGGGCATCTTGGCCACAAGCATAGCAAGCATCATCAAAAAGGGATATTTCAAACAAATTCAAGGGATCATAGCAATCATCATAGCAATCATCCTTCGGTAAGCACGAAGGGGAATTAAATAATGTATGAGTTGGAGTGTTACTCTCATTAGAAGGTGGGCACGGGTAGCTAATCCACTCTTCCTCCTTTTGTTCTTCGCTCTCCTCATCATCTTTTTCATCCAATGAGCTCACTGTTTCATCAATTTCTTCTTCCATAGCCTCCTGCAAAATATTAGTCTCTTCTTGGACAGCGGAGAATTTCTCAATATATGGTTTAACATAGGCATTAGAAGCATAATTATCATAACAATATTCAAGTATGGAAAAACTTTCAGATTTGTAAAGAGTAGCATCATACTTTTCAATCAAAGAAGCAATTTCAAAAGCACCCTTAAAAGCAACAAATTCTTCAATTTGTTGAACATCATAGTAATTATAAACACCCTTAGCATACGAAGATACGATTCCATTATCAAACTCACATTGGTAGGGAAGGTGTTTCTTAGGGTTTTCAGAACAACAAGTAACATCATATATTTCACATAAATTCCAAGCATAGCATTGCAAACGTTGAATTTGATCCCATAATAGTTTCCCTTTTTCAGATATACGGTGTCACACATAACAAGCATGCTCATCTAAAGATTTTCCCTCAACTAAGCTAGTTGGGGTTTCAGCACGAGCACAATGAGCTCGAAGATGATCCAAGTAAAAAGCTTCAGTAGTGTGATAGATTTTGAGTGGTCCTTCAACCATTGGTGTAGTAGGTACAACTAATTTTTTTGGTATTTTGCGTTTCCTACCCATAACTAAAGATAGAAAACAACTAAGAACGGCAAACAAAAATTACTTAGTGATAAAGCAAACAAGCATGCACGAGAATATTAACCCCACGCTATGACTCCCCGGCAACGGCGCCAGAAAAAGGTCTTGATAACCCACAAGTATAGGGGATCAATTGTAGCCTCTTTGGATAAGTAAGAGTGTCGAACCCAACGAGGAGCTAAAGGTAGAACAAATATTCCCTCAAGTTCTATCAACCACCGATACAACTCTACGCACACTTGACGTTCGCTTTACCTAGAATAAGTATGAAACTAGAAGTACTTTGTAGGTGTTGTTGGATAGGCTTGCAAGAAAGTAAAGAGCACAAAAATAAAGACTAGGGGTTGTTGTAAGTAAAGAAGCAATAAAGTAAATATAGCGAGTGTGGAAAAGTGGTGGTAGGAGTTGTGAAATTGTCCCTAGGCAACTGACTACGTTACTATACTGGTAATCACTATTACAATTCTATTTGAGGGAGAGGCATAAGCTAACATACTTTCTCTACTTGGATCATATGCACTTATGATTGGAACTCTAGCAAGCATCCGAAACTACTAAAGATTCATTAAGGTAAAACCCAACCATAGCATTAAAGCATCAAGTCCCCTTTATCCCATATGCAACAATCCCCGTACTCGGGTTTGTGTTTCAGTCACTCATGCAACCCACTATAAGCGAATCATGAACGCATTGCAACACCCTACAGCGGGAATCCCTCACGCTTGCGCGACACGGAGGGCACCATAGGACAACATCAATAATAAAACATGCAACTCAAACCAATCATAGCAATTCATCAATCACCGATAGGACAATGGAAATCTACTCAGACATCATGGGATGGCAAACCATAATTGGAAAATAATATGAAGCATAAAGCACCATGTTCAATTAAAGGGTACAACGGGTTGTGGGAGAGTGGACCGCTGGATATAGAAGGGGGAAGGTGATGGAGATGTTGGTGAAGATGATGGAGGTGTTGGTGAAGATCACGGTGATGATGATGGCCCCCGGCAGGGCTCCGGCACCACTGGAAGCAAGGGGAGAGAGCCCCCCTTCTCCTTCTTCTTCCTTGACCTCCTCCCTAGATGGGAGAAGGGTTTCCCCTCTGGTCCTTGGCTCCCATGGCTTGGGAGGGGCGAGAGCCCCTCCGAGATAGGATCTATCTCTCTGTCTCTCTCCGTTTCTGCGTTCTCTGATTCTACCCCTTCACCGTTTATTAAATATCCAGAGATCCGTAACTCCGATTGGGGTGAATCTTTCGCCCAGATCTTTCTCATAAAATTAGCTTTCTGGTGCCAAAAGAAGAGCATCAACCGCCTTACGGGTGGCCCACGAGAGCCCAGGGCGAGCCTGCCTCCCTGGGGCGCGGCCCCCTGTCTCGTGGCCACCCCGGACACTGTTTCGCATTGATTTTACTTCCCAAAAATCATAAATATTCCAAAAAAAATCTCCGTCCATTTTTATCCCGTTTGGACTCCGTTTGATATTGGGTTTCTGTGAAACAAAAAAATGCAACAGACAGGAACTGGCACTGGACACTGGATCAATATGTTAGTCCCAAAAATACTATAAAAAGTTGCCAGAAGTATATGAAAGTTGAAGAATATTGGCATGGAGCAATCAAAAATTATAGATACGACGGAGACGTATCACAAGGCTATTGGGCAGTCACCGTGGATGAGAAACATCCATCTCTAGCAATGGACGACGCGGTCTTGGTAGGCGCTCCGGCATGGTGGAGGACGGTGGCGATGGATGTGGTGGAGGACGGCGGCGATGGATGGGGTGGCGGACGGAGGCTGGTGTGTGGATGGGGTGTTCTAGCGCGGACGGTGTATGAATGGGAAAATTCAGGGAGAGGTACGGGGAACCATGTTTTTGGGACGCGCCTGTATGAAATATGGGAAAGTTACGAACTTAGCCCCCATTTAAAATTTGGACGTCTCGTCGGTTGGGGATAGGACGGTAATCTCGCATCTTGCCAATATTTGCCCAGAGCGATTTCGGGCGAGGAGAGGGTGGTTGGCGCCATGGTTGGCGCCCACGGTGTATGAACGGGGCTGACAGGTAGGGCGGTTGTGTCACGTTTGAGTGAAGTCACAAACCTGCCCCTATTGAAAATATTTGCCTACATCGATTTCGGCCGAGTCAAGTTTGTTTAGCCGTCCACCGTGTATGGGTAGGGAATGGAGGGAGAAACAGAGGTCTTTCGGACGAGCTTGAATCAAATGTGTTTTGCCGCCCATGTTTGACGCCCACCGTGTCGGAATGGGCTCTGAGGCGGTCGTGTCACGTCTAATTGAAATTACTAACCTACCCCTATTTAGAGCAGTGGAAATCGGGCCGATGGATTGTCCGTGTAATGGGTAGACAGTAATTTCCATCTCTCAAACACTTGGCTTCGGGCAGCCGACGTGGGAGTGGACATTTTGCCACTTCTTTCAAATTTTGGGACAATAAGCATCCACATTTACCCTGGCAACTAAATTTGAATCCATTTTGTATTCCTATATGAATCTTTATAAATCATTCGATGTGTTTTTATATATCTTCAAAAGGACGACAAAGATATATTCCACTGTCATATATGAATATGGTTTACAAATGCCGATACTCAAATTCAGAAGCTAGAATCCAGTTTAAGGTGAATTCGAATATTTGGAACACTTCATGTCCAACTCAAATGTCACACGCAGCATAATGTGTACTCCCATTTAGATATGTACACAAGCGATGTATCAAGATTCAAAATCCGAGTCAATCAACCAAGAATGTACGGAACTAACAGACATATAAACACTTATATAGTATATGGATCAATAATATCAACTAACATACATAAGCCAGGCCGCTGTACTTTTTTTTGGCTACAACAACATCCTTTATTTCGCCAGCATCTTGGCCCTTTTCGATGCGTGTCACTTATGGTCCATCTATACTACTACTATTGCTGAATGCACATTCAGCCCGATTGGCATATTTGTAGGTCTGGCACAACAATCTAAATGAAATGTCTCCGAGTCTTATCAATTAATACAGACTTGTACTCAAATAAAATTACAAACCAAAAAACAAAAAAAAACAATTATTATATGTTCTCTAAAACAAATGGTTTGAGTGATTACATGAACAAACAACACAAAGGTTATTCAATGATGGAAAGAACATTTCACCTATTATTTACCAAGTAGGAATTTAATTTCCTTTTTTCCTTCAGGACCTTAACAATCTTGTCAGTCTCAGCTTGCTTCGTTTTGAAATCCACCAAATATTTAATGGTTGTCTTGAGTACTGCTTGTGATTGTGCTATTTGCTTCCTCAACATGTCAACTTCATCTCTAAGTGCAGAAGCAGAATCTCTTCCTATCACTAGTTTAGCCTCTAGAGCATCAGCAGTTGGCAATTCATAATGCACGATTGGGACGGTGCCACTGCTGTGGGATGATGCAACATCCATGGGGACCTCGCTCTTTGATCTTAGGCTAACCTGTTTTGCCACTAAAGATCCGATTGGATTCAGAAAAGTTGAAGTTAGCAAAACATCTCAACTGGGAGTTATAACAGCAAACCAGTTAAACAAGAAAGGAATTAAAGAGTTTCATTTGGATGCTGAAAAGTAGTTATTAACATCATTGTAACCCGCTGTTGCAGCAGCAAAGCAGTTAAACAAACAAGTAGATATTTAAGTTAAGGCAAACAGGTAATTCTTAACAGTAAGTATCAAACACATAGATAGGCGCAGTCTACAATATGATTAACAGGCTGTGGCATTATGTAATCAGTAGCAAACTAAATTAAGCCAAGCAACGTAATTGAACAATGCAATAAGTGGCTAACTAAAATTCCAAGAAGCAGGTAACTGAACTTACGCTAGTTCTTTGTACAGGCACACTGCAACTCTTTTTTCGCTTACAAGGTTGTACGAAGGAGTCCATGGCATCAATTGCTTGGATACGCAGTCCCAATACTTCTTTCTTCCCACACTGCATTGGTAAGTCGAATGATTAATCTTGTAAGATGGTGCGTCCTTGATATGTTATATGAGGACGTGTAGTCAGACTAGTTGTAGCCATACACATCACAATGACTTTTACTGTATATTTCATGCGATTACTTTTGGCATATTGAGATCTAAGAAAACTACAGTAGGATGAAAAGACTGGCATCCTTCACATTATTGACAAACTCAGTTCATAGAAACAAGCAATTCAACCATTCTGTGGGTAAATCAAAAGCGCCACTGGAATATTTTTCACTATCCAATCATACACGAAAAAAGAGGCGACGCCACCATAGGGGCTGGTATGGGCGGCCGCCTCAGGTGGCTGGAAAGTGTGCACCTAGTTTGAGTTGTCCAGGTTGGCCCACACTTGTTTTGTTCGTCCCAACGCATGAGCAGGCTATGTAGAAAATGAAGAAAAATGTTTCAATTTGGATGGGCCAATAACATAAGTGCAAGGTAGGCCCAATAGCAGGCTCGCGGCCCAAACGGGCGCCTCCCATATCGATCGACAGCAGGAAATATCCCAATTCATTCGCTCCAGCTTCCAGTGTGGTTTGCTCCTAACCTAGCCGCCGCTGGACAGACCGACACAGCACTTCCTCGCGCCCTCATTGGAGGGCGATCGCCGGGCTTCAAGCAAACGGATGGACAAGAAGATGAAGATCCAACCCTAGGTGTAGCTGCGTGGGAGGCAGCGGCGAAGCACGCCATGGCATCGAGCTTGCATGAACGGACGATCGCAGCATGCAAGAGTAGCATGCGCAATGAGCAGGTACATCACATCCCTTATTATATCTAATTCAACTCTTCAATTTCTGGCCAATAGTTAAACCTGACGGTGTTGTAAAACTGCTTGTATGTAGGGAATCTATGAGAAAATGAAAGCAATTTCAACATATTTTATAACTCCCCCAATCAATACTGAACTGACTGAATCTGATGTATCTAATCAAGTTCCGGTGCAATCATACAAGCTCATGTTGTTCTTGAGCCTGAAGTGTCTAATGAACAGACTGCTAATGAAGGATTTGATGCAAGCATTTTATATGCTCCTGGTGATGAAAATATAGTGTCCAATGAGGGATCTAAAGCAAGCATTTTGCAAGCTCATTGAAGGATTTAGTGTCTAATGATGAACTACTATGTTGAGAGAGACAGAGATTTGCAGGCATTGATGACAAGCAAATTATAGTGCATTTTCATAGCTTGAGGAAACGTCGAGGCCATCTACCAGAAAGTCCCCGTATCATGACAACATAGCATAAATACTTTTCTAATATGTTGTTTGAAACTATTGGCCTACTTGTGCAGGATAGATATATTGATATGCAGTTTGCGCACTGGTTATAGGTGCAATTACACTTTGATATTTTCAGCCAGAGAACGAATAATTCAAGCAGGTACAGACCATGTTTGTAGTCCTTGTACACCATGTTGCATTTTGTGTTTTTTGGTGCTTGAATCATTTAGTGTTTATAATCTTAACTACTTTGGATCATTAGCTGGTTTTCAAAGTGCATGTAGCTTCACATTTCTCAAGTTATGTTGATTTCCGGAGTGCAAGTGCCTTGGTATTTTTTAAGTTAAATGTTCGCCCCTGGTAAGTTGAATTCGTGGATCCGCCACTGCGGACAAATCATACACGAATGCCAGTACGAATTAAATGGAATGCAGGGACTTACGCTAGCTCGTTGTACATGCTCACTGCAGCTCTGATTGCGCTTAGGATGTTCCATGTACAAGTCCATGTTACCACTTGCTTGGATGTGCAGGCCTTGTGCTCCTTGCATCCCCCTCTGAATTTTTGACACGGTGAACGGTTGATCAAATAAGAGGAATCGACTTTGATGTTGTACCGGAGGACAAATACTTACAAGGTTATACGGGTGTGCAGGATGTGTACCAGATCCCGTAGCGCCGTCATGCTTCGCGAAAAAATGGATTTGCTTGTTTCAGATGATATCTCCAGAAGAAATAAGAGTTAAAATTAGAGTTGCATAGGCGTGTAAGCTAAGAGAGCAGTGAAAGGATATCCAAACATCGTCGAAACAGTGCACAAGGGAGTGATGTGTGGATACCTAGTTCAGGCCAGCGTTTGGGCATGCTCGCCTAGCTAGAGTGTGGGTCACTTCAGAGCCGTTGAGGGTGATGCGCTGGCGTTGGCTGGCCGCGCACGGATGCAGATCTTGGGTGGCAGCGGAGCGCTACGATGCGGTGGACGAGACCGTTGGTGAAGCTCCAACGGCCTCGGGGGGCAGAGGTGCGACGATGTTCTTGGTGAAGTAGCCCCGGTGAGCTGGGAGACGGTGTCGGTGAATCCCACCTGATGCGGTGGAACTCGGTGTCTGTGAGGCACGTCGGTTGTGGCGGCCTACATTGTTGGTGGACCACCCGGTGCGGTGGACGAGGGCGTAGATGAGGTAGCTCCGGTGCGGTGGTGAAGCGCGACCGTCGTCTTCGTCGTTGTCGTCCAGCACAAAGGTGGGGAAAGACACGAGACGAGGGGCGATTCAAACTTTGCTTGGGTTGGCGGCGAATTAGGGATTTGAGCAATCTGGGCACGGAAGGGGACGGTGGAGAAGAGAGATTTTGCAGTGCTGGAATTGGGGCCGCTAGATATTTCAATCCGAAACGTGGAAGCGTGAACTTATTTTGTCATCGTCCTTTTGGGGGTGGAGTGGGGTAGGGAGGGAGGGGGTGGGTGGCTGGGTGTTACGCGTCCGTCCGACACATGCGACCACCCCGACAGGACTATGCTTCGGTGCTTAAGGCACCTGCCTTTGTGTCCATGACATGTGGGCCTGAAGGTGGCTGGCCCACATGTCGCTGACTCCAAAGGCAGGTGCCTTTAAGGCACCGAAGCAGCGTCCACCCCGACACGACCCTGGTCTGCCTGGTGCGCCTACATTTGAGAATGCAAACGGATCTTCTTTCATTTGCAAACGAATTTGTATGTATTACCATGCCCGTGTTTTTCTTGCAATAATTAGTCATTCGAAACGAGATACTCCTTCCGTTCACTTTTGTAAGTCGTTTCAGACAACTTAAAATGAACTGTTTTGCACATTGTCTGAAATGTCTTCAAGGTCTTATAAAAGTGAACAGTGGGAGTACTATAAATTAATTAATGAGGAGTTATTTGAAAAAAAAATCGAAACGGTATCCACGCTAACGTGGATTAGAGTGTGTGTCACATAATTAGTTATTTGAATTAGAGTGTGTGTGTCACGTCGCGATCTCCAATTCTAACGTGGATTTCTCATTTCACTGTATCCTCGCTATTTTTTAATACAAATTCATATGTGTATGATGAACACCATGGTAGTGAGAAAACTTTTGGATGGATTCAAACATATGACCTACAAAAAAGCACAACTAATTGAGTCAATGTCAACTTTTCGGAACTTAGTATGGCACGAATTCGAAATAATTACCCATATGCATGGTCCTCGGTTCAAATCTTACAATGTACACGGAATTGAAACATTGATATTAAGTCTCGTACTATGTACATTCAAATGTTGTTTTTAGCCTCCCCCCCCACCCCCCGCGCACAAATGCTACATACGTCCTGTATCGGTCAATCTTCCTCTCCTAACCACCTTAGCAAGCTATCGGTTTCCAACACACGTTCATTCTTTCTCTCCATGTTTCGATCTAAGTATGTCAACTACACAACCCCTTTTTCCACTCTGTTACCAAATGTATATACCTCACACACCGGCCATTGCACCCCATACCAAATGTATATACCTCTCACCCTCTCGCGCTAAATACATGCATTGCCTATCTAACCCCCCAACCTCTCGTGCGCACGCACACACGTTGTATATCTAGGTCACTCCCTCGAGACTGTCTCACTCTTTCTTCCGCACAGCAGGCCACTCTCGCTCAATCTCGCTCACTTTATCCGAGTCTCGTTTAACCTCGTTTTCTTTCACACAGAAATGATATATCTCCCTGTTCGGGCCTCGATCGACATACTCTATACTCTCTCACGCAGATTGTCTATCTAGGTCAGTCCATCCAAGCTGCCGCCACTCTTTCGACCTCATGGCGGGCCACGCTCACTCAATCTCTCTCTCTCTCTCTCTCTCTCTCTCTCTCTCTCTCTCTCTCTCTTTGTATGTCTCGATTGACCTCGCTCTTTCTCGGACAAAAACGATATATCACCATGTTTGAGCCGAATTCAACCTATTCACATTGTATACTCTCTCACGCACATTGTCTATCTAGGTCACTCTCTCCAACCCGTCTCACTCTTTCGATCGCACGGCGACCCTATGTGATCGATTGACCTTGCTTCCTCCCACGCACAAAATATATCTACACGTCTGTGACTGGATCATCTCTCTAGCTCTATCTTACAGCCCTCACCCTTGCCAAAAGCTCAATCGGACAATATCTCTCCAGAGCATATATATCTGTTCAATGAATGTCAGACCACACTCACTTTGTCTCTCTATCTATATGTCTCTCGATTGACCTCGCTTTCTCACACCATATCTTCCACCCATTGAAGCTACTACCTCTCCATCCTTCGCAAAGCCGGAGCTATTTACATTGCGAGGGGCACTCCAACCTTAGATTAATTTATGTAGGCATTTATTCTGGTTGGCTTAGATTATATTTTCGTAGCATTCGGCCCACAACTACTCCAAACACCGTTGCAACCCACGCAACTCCCCTAGTTGATTTCCCTCTGGCTCGGTCATCGCTCTCTCGCACGTCCTTTATCGCCTTCAACGTCGCACCATGGTATTATTGCAAAAAATTATGTTCTCTCTAATTATTATAAATAAGCTACAAAACTACACACCGATAGTCCACTTGGAATGGAACAAATTTCGACTCACAAATTAAAGTGCTACAAACTACACACCGAGGGGCCCACATGTCATGAAACAAATTTGGACCCATATACAAATTAAAAAAATAAAGGACGAGGATCGAACATGCGACCGGGCCTTCATGCCGCACGTCAATAGGAAACATACGTAGAACAATAATGTTTGTTGTACCCCCTTTGTTCAAATAATGTTTTTATATTACCACAGCCTAATTAATGGATAACATGTAATATTATTTTTAGTACTATTCGCCTTCACTTACTGGTGGGTTCCATGTGTGCTCTCTCTCTCTCCTCCCCTTCTGCGTTTAGACGCACGGGCAAACACGAAGAACTCGCGGGCGCTGTTGTCGTTGACCATGTCTGGACGCGTTCAAAAGTCACGGCACCCGTTTCACGTACTAGCAGCACTAGTCAGTGTGTACGTGCAATGCACGTTAATTTGGAAGTATATTAAGTGCATGCGGATATGAAGTACTAGGATATTATTTGCGGGTTATTATGTGCCAAGCACTATTTTTGGCATGAAATTAACTGCACACTAAACGTGTTGAGCGCTCGACATTGAAGCAGTCTAGGTCGTTGGATGACAAGGAATACATGTGGCTTCATGACTTTTTATATTTAATTTGATATGGCTCTAGCAGAACATTCAGTCGATCAAACCATAGATTTCGTTCAGTCTGACTCCGACTTTAAATTATACGACGATCGATAAAAAATAAACGGAAATGATAAACGTTCGGATTTTAAGCATGGCAATCCGAACGTTTTTCATGGAAAATATAGATTACGCGGCAGCGGCGGGGGCATCTTGCGGTGGGAAGCGGCTCCTCTGCTGTGCTCCGTGTGTCGTCTGGCCACTGACCGACAGCGACGGCGGTGTCTTGCGCCGTTGTTGGCGTACTGCTGGATGTTGGCCTTGCTTCAAGGAATGCCAAAATGTTTTGGACTTCGGAGCGATTCAACTGGCGGGAGGAGGCGACTGGCGTTGGTGCAAGGAAGCGGTCGATGGCGGCCGTCCATGCCACTGAGGGGGGCACTGGCACCCACGCGGGGACATACGCTGTCAACGGCGCGACGGAGACATTCGTGTGCACGGCACCGCACGGCGCGACACGCTGTCTGCACGCAGATGCAAGATGCGCTGGCAGGTGCACGGGCACCAAGAGCGTCGGCGCAGCGCTGCTGCAGCACGTGCAAGCGCATGCGCTGGCAGGTGCACGGGCGCGTGAAAGTCGGCGGGGACCTCATGGAACCCCGTGGGATCAAGCTCGGCGACAATGTGCGGCTCCCAGCCCATCAATGCCACGCGGTTGGGCGCTGGCACAGTCGAGGCGACGGGAGCCCAAACGAGAGCGGGGACAGGTGCAACGTCTTCCCGTATGGCCAGTTAAAGCTCGTCCCAAAGCGCCTTATGTTCTTGAGACTCCGGCTGGGTGTCTTCCTCAGGAAACTGGAACACTAAGGGAAGACCATCGTGATGCGGCATGGTGTACGTTTAGGTCAGGCTAGTTGGAGGTAGACGACAGGAGAATCGGAGAGGAAGAGAGAAGATTGTAGCGATACGGTAGAAAAGGGGTTGATTTTAAACTGCGGCCGGCGACATTAAAAGTGGGAGCAGTTGGGACGACGGTGGGCGGCGGAGTTTGGTCAAAGGGCTCGCCCCGGTGAGCTCGCAATGAGCGGTTCGCTCGACGCCTCGACAGCCGGGCGCAGCGTGATCTCAAGACGCCCCATCGACTCACACGCTTGCTCGGACGACACCTGGCGATGAGAAGCGGGGACTCGTGGCGGCACGTAAACGCCCACAGTTTTAATAGTGAAAGCGTTCACCTTAACGTGACAGGTATTTGTTCCAAAATACCTTGGCTCTTCATTTGTGCAACTTGTCATAAGCAGCTTGTCTTAAATTGAAGAAAAAACTTACGAAGTAATATTTGTGCCATATCACGTGACCATGCTTAGTTTCAAGAATTTATGCTCACTTTTGGATTTTCTGAAATTTAAGATCCAGGATTTGAAACAATATCATAACCTGCATCATGCAATAAATATTCAAGCCGTACATCTGTCCTGTTGTATTTCTTAAGAAAGGATTTGGTCAAACTTTTTGCTTAGTTAGACTTCAGACAAGTTATATATGCAGAGTAAAAGTATAATCCCTCTGTACCAGTGCATTGCCTGATATATTAACTCAAGTACTAGGCACGAACGAACGGGCTCAATTCTGTGCTCATCCTGGTGTAGTAGTAGTAGTACTAGGCAATGCAGTTGACGGGTGACCTTGACGAGCGGCGATCGAGGAATTGAACTGCTCGCACGGTAGGTAACGTTGTCTAGTTACTAAAGCATCCCTCCGTTGTTCACCGGTAGTCATTATGGACCGGGGACATGAGGGGAATTTCCTAGGGTTGGAATTCTGGCCGCCAGATATTTCGACTTGAAACGTTGAGGCTAGACTGGTTGGGGTTGCCTAATGTGCATACCACCCACGCCACCGAAGGACACGAGCCCGGTTTTTTTTTTATTTTTTAGGATCAACACGAGCCAAGGTATGGCTGGTACGCCGTTGGGTCCTACCATTCGAGAATACGAAAGGAACCTTTTAAATTGCCGAATGAATCTATGTGTATTACAATACCCGTATTTTCCTTGCAAATACTAATCTCAACGTGGTAATTGATTTATGACGAGTTGTTGAATTAGAGTGAGTTGGTGATATAGTGATCTCAATGTGGATTTCACATTTCATGGTATCCCTAGTAAGTTTTCCAATGCAAATTCAAATTTAAAAGATGAACAATATGGAGGTGAGAAAACTTTGTATGAATCAAGCATATGACCACACAGAGAGAGAGAGAGAGACACACACACACACGCACGAACACAACAACAATCCAATAAGTATAGTGCATCTATTTTTCCAAACCATGCATGTATGACATGAATTCAAAAATACTCCTTCGATTCCTAAATATTAGTCATTTAGAGAGTTCAACAAGTGACTACATACGGAGCAAAATGAGTGAATCTAGACCTAAAATATGTCTATATACATCTGTATGTGCCAGTCCATTTGAAACCTCTAAAAAGACTAATATTTAGGAACGAAGGGAGTAAAATGTAAGACATGCATGGTCCTTAGTTCAATATTTAAAATGAACATGAAACTGAAACATGAATATTAAGTCTAGTACTATAGTACATGCAAATGTTGTGTTTAGGCGGAGCTGTGATTGTTGGGGGTCAACCCCTCGACCTTAGATAAAATTGTGGAGCTCTGTTTAGGGTTGTTTTGGATTATATTTGTCCCCACCCTCCCAACCACCGATTGGTTGTGCACCCCCACCCCTCCTCCCCGGGAGAATATCATGTGCCCCCATACCTTAGATGCTATATGCCGATACGAGTTGCTTGGAGCTTGTAGATCTGAGATATAGCAGCTCACATGATGTGTCTTAATATTTTTACAGGAAACCTTGATGAGTTTGAGAATTGCACACAATTTGTACAAAAACTACTCAGATGCCCTTGGATCGCATATCCAACGACCTCGAAGCTCGTATCACCATAGCATCTAAGATGAAGGAGGACATCATATTCTCCTGTATGTAAGAATATCATGTGCTACCACACCTTAGATGCTTTGGTGATACAAGCTCTTCGGAGCCGTTGGATTTGTGACCCAACACATCCTCGGTGGTTCGAATGGTTTTTTGCAGAAAATTCCCAAAAGAGTTCGGCCACTGCTTACAAGCACAAAGACTGCTCAGATGCTATTGGGTCTCAGATCAAACGACCTCCGAGCTCATATCACCATAGCATCCAAGCTGCGATAGCACCTTATGTTTTCTCGCACGGGAGAATATGAGGTGCTCCCGCACCGTAGATTCTATGGTGATACGAGTTCACTGAGATCTAATGGCCCACCGTAGGAGGTTTGAATGTTTTTGCAATATGCGGCTGATAGAGTTTGGGAAATGCGTAGAAAGTACAAGTACGACGCATGTGCCATCTGATCACTGATCATACGACCTATATCTTCGAGGAGCTGAGCCATCTCCGCGCAATGGTGGGGGCTGAGCTGGACAAGGAGGGGTTGCGGGCTGCCATCGCCGTTGCCGGGCGAATCCTTTCAGGGCTCCGTCACCGGAATCCATTCATGCCATTGGACGCCGTCTTTGACGAGCTGGCTCCCGTCGACCGGGAGCGAGCTCTGTGGCGGTTGCACCCTGCATCACCAACGTCGTGCGCCTCAAGAAGCGAGCACGGACTTCGTGGTGTTTAGGCGCCTCTGCATGGGCATGTCCATGTCTCAAGACAACATGACCGTTGGATCAAACTCGACGGTGCAGATCGATCATTTGAGCACAAAGCGTGTGGGTGTGTTTGGTTGCATTCTCATCTCAATATAGTTGTTTCCTCTTCGTGTATTTTTGTTAACCTACTAGTGTGGACTCATGCACCCTTCATGCACTCTGCCAAACACCCAAAAGTGGGTCGAGAAGGGAACTTTTGCTCCCATCCCGTGCACCCTTCATACACCCTGCCTAACACTATGCATGCTTCATTTGGTTCATGTTTCGTGGAGTACTCTAGCACCGTACTCTCCGTGCGCTGTGTACCTACTTCTGTTAACATTGATCTCATCGTTCATTCTCGACCAGACAGTCAAAAAAGCGGTACTATGTTACATATAGGAGTAGTTGACATGCGCACAACATCATTTGTTATCGTCATATCTTACTACACTAGCAACAAGATTGTGTAGTACTGACGTATGAACCATTGCACATGCCTACTAGTAGGAGCAATATGTATGTTCAAGTGGTTGCCGTGTTTCGCACTCCTCCGTCATAAGAGTGGAAACGCTTGCTGCAATCATTTTTTTCTTCAGAAAAATAGTGGACACGCTCTATCGTGCGGATCCTCCTCTAGCCATGCACTAAATTACTCACTTTCGCCGACGTGTGGGACAGCCAACACCTGGGTCCACCAGCCATGCACTAAATTACTCCGTAGTAGAGTGACGGTGGACTACCCCAATTGAAGCTTTATTATCAAATTTTATATTATTTTTGGGACTAACCTATTAACCGGAGGCCCAGCCCAGATTTGCTGTTTTATGCCTATTTAAGTGTTTCAAATAAAAGGAATATCAAACGGAGTCAAAACGGAACGAAATCAACTGGAGAAGTTATTTTTGGAAGGAAAGCCACCAGATAGGCTTAGGCTCTACGTCACAAGATACGGGAGCTGGCCACGAGGGTGGGGGCGCGCCCACACCCCTAGGGCGCGCCCCCTGCCTCGTGGGGCCCCCGAAGCTCCACCGACGTACCCCTTGCACCCATATATACCTACTTATCGTAAAACTTCCAGAACAGAGATTAGATCGGGAGTTCTGCCGCCGCAAAACCTCCAGAGCCACAAAAAACCAATCGGGACCCTGTTCCGGCACCCTGCCGGAGGGGGAAACCCTCACCGATGGCCATCTTCATCATCCCAGCGCTCTCCATGACAAGGAGGGAGTATTTCACCCTCGGGGCTGAACAGAGTTTAGATCGAGTTCCGCCGCAAAACCTCCAGAGACACCAAAACCAATCGGGACCCTGTTCCGCACTCACGGAGGGGGGGAACCTCACCGTGGCCATCTTCATCATCCCGGCGCCTCCATGACGAGGAGGGAGTAGTTCACCCCGGGGCTGAGGGTATGTACCAAGAGCTATGTGTTTGATCTCTCTCTCTCGTGTTCTTGATTTGGCACGATCTTGATGTATCCCGAGCTTTGCTATTATAGTTGGATCCTATGTTTCTTCTCCCCTCTACTCTCTTGTAATGGATTGAGTTTTCCCTTTGAAGTTATCTTATCGGATTGAGTTTTTAAAGATTTGAGAACACTTGATGTATGTCTTGCCGTGCGTATCTGTGGTGACAATGGGATATCACGTGATTCACTTGATGTATGTTTTGGTGATCAACTTGCGGGTTCTTCCCATGAACCTATGCATAGGGGTTGGCACACGTTTTCGTCGTGATTCTCCGGTAGAAACTTTGGGGCACTCTTTGAGGTTCTATGTGTTGGTTTGAACAGATGAATTGAGATTGTGTGATGCATATTGTATAATCATGCACATGGATACTTGAGGTGACATTGGAGTATCTAGGTGACATTAGGGTTTTGGTTGATTTGTATCTTAAGGTGTTATTCTAGTACGAACTCTAGGGCTGTTTGTGACACTTATAGGAATAGCCCAACGGATTGATTGGAAAGAATAACTTTGAGGTGGTTTCGTACCCTACCATAATCTCTTCGTTCGTTCTCCGCTATTAGTAACTTTGAAGTGAATCTTTGTTCCATGTTGAGGGATAGTTATGTGATCCAATTATGTTATTATTGTTGAGAGAACTTGCACTAGTGAAAGTATGAACCCTAGGCCTTGTTTTCTAGCACTGCAATACCGTTTACGCTCACTTTTACCGCTCGCTACATTGCTGTTTTTATATTTTTAGTTTACAAAAACCTATATCTACCATCCATATTGCACTTGTATCACCATCTCTTCGCTGAACTAGTGCAGCTATACAATTTACCATTGTATTGGGTGTGTTGGGGACACAAGAGACTCTTTGTTATTTGGTTGCAGGGTTGCTTGAGAGAGACCATCTTCATCCTACACCTACCACGGATTGATAAACCTTAGGTCATCCACTTGAGGGAAATTTGCTACTGTCCTACAAACCTCTGCACTTGGAGGCGTAACAACATCTACAAGAAGAAGGTTGCGTAGTAGACATCACTGACCATGGTCGGGTCAGACTTGCGCTTGGTCGCAACATGATGTTTATGTCGACCTACTCAATTCCCCTTGGAGGTGAAAAGATACTTATTCATGGGTGGTCTCAAATAATGAAGGCCCATCCATCTTGGAGAATAGGACAGAAGATTATGTTCATGCTTTTCCATGGCTCTAAAGTGAATATCCTGTTTATTGACCACATTGCGAGATGAAGCCGCTTTCATAAAGTTGTGGATGCTGGGTGGCGCTGGCCTTGTCACGGGCTTGGCGGCCTCACCCTTGGTTAACTGTAGGCAAAGTAGCACTGTTACATGCATGCTTTGTACGGTTGAACCTGTATAAGTACTCATACTTCTTTCAGCTTTGGTTGTTAAGTGCCCCTGCTGTTTTCAGTTAAGGTTATTAAGTAATCCTGTTGCTTTTACAGTCTGTCGTGTTTCTTCAGTCCTGTCTTCCTCCAGCCGCCAAAATCAAACCAGCGTCGGTGGGGCCGCCTGCTTCCGCCTCCCATGGCTGGCTGCGCCTCAAGACGATCACCGCCCCACCGCCTCCTAAATCGTTAACACCGACGCCCTCCCAAGGCTTTGGTGCGCTCACCGCTGGCGCCGCCCTCTCGCGTTGTCGGCATGGTGAACAAACAACAGAATCGGCGAAATGCGTGGAGAGGATGACAATAGGGCCACCACGTCAACAGATGGAAAAATAAAATGCTTCCTCCTAGTGTTTTCCTGACATCTGGGACCCACGACATTGTGAGCGTATATAGTCAATAGACAAGAGAACATCACAAGATCGGCTGACACCTGGGACGTAGCTTCTCGAGCACTATTTTATTATTATTATTGAGACGGAGCAAGGTTTGAACTGGGCTGTGGCCCGTCTAGCCCGGGCTTATATTTTATGTTCACCATGTGACCAGCCCAGCTATTTTTTCTTTGTGAAAATGAGCCCAGTTTATTTTTTCTGAAGAATACCGAATCCAGGCCTACTTATTTTTCTATGCCCTGATGGGCTACAACTCTTTCAAGAAGCCTGCAAATCTTGAAAGTAATATGAATTGGGTTGTAAATATAAAAACAGATGACAAATTGGCAATTACTTTATAATTTCTGAATTTTTTCACATTTTCATATTCCTATTTCACTGGGCATTAACCTAATTTAAATATATCTTCAAAGTACTTTAAATCTGGCTCGAGATTTCGGTATTAAAAATAGTTTGGAACCCACAGAAATATGCGGAATTGGCCCTGGCCAACCAAAAAAAACAACTGCAATAAATTGCATAAGAAGTTGCCATGAGCTATGTATAAACTATTAAAAAAAGAGGGAGTGGTCTGACTTGTGTGCCTGTTTAGTTGATGCGTATGCGAGATTTTTTTAGTTATTATATACGTCAACAAACGATTCTAGCAGACGTAACTATTGGATGTCAATCCAACGGCCATCGTGTTTCTTTAATCTCGATCTTCTTGCTCCAGCCGCTAAAGCAAAGATCAAGGGACCGCCTGCTCCGCCTCCGTGGTCGGGTTGTTTTGCCGCTGCAGCCTCGGCGCCCCTACTACTCCCACCGCTGGCGTGGCATCCCACTACTCACCCACACCCCATGTTATTCTGCGGCGACGGCAGCCTCACACCGCAGCCGAACCGGTGAACCTCAGACTCCTCTCTGCTGGCTTCCACCGCGCGTCTTCTCCGGCTCCACGTCGTCCGCTTCCTAGGCCTCGTCGTCGTCCACCGCCGTGGTGCTCTCGGCGCGGAGTGATCTACGTGGTCAATGACCGACTTCCATCGGAAGAGTACTGCATGTGGAGAGGCTGACAACTGGGTCCACGGCAGCCGCAAGGAAGTGCCTCCTTATTACGCGGAAAATAATTATTCCTCCACCTGACAGCAGGACCCACCGGACGGGCCACCAGTATTTCGCGAAAAAACGTTTCCCCCAGACTGCTGGGACCCACCAGATGGGCCACCGTATTTCGTGAAAAAACGCCCCCCGCTGTCAGCTCGGACCCACCGGAAGTGCCTCCTTATTACGCACAAAAAAAATGAATACCCCCTGCTAGCTGGGACCCACCTTTGTGGGAGGCTGACTTGTGGGCCTACTAAGTTGACTGGGACGGAGGCTTTTGCCAATTTTAGTCAATATATGAACGATTCTAGCTCCAGTGAACGTACGATGTCCATCCAACAGCTGTAGTGCTTCTTCAACCTCTGGTCTTCTTGCTCCAGCCGCCGAAAGCATCGCCGGTCGTGCCGCATGCTCCTGCCTCCCGTGGCCGGCTGTGCTGCCGCGGAGGCCTCACCGCAACCTACTATTCCCACCGCTGGCTAGGCCCTGCAGTGACGGCAGCCTCACACCGCAGCCGAACCAGTGAACCCTCGTACTCCTCTCTGCGCGGGCTTCCACTTCCGCGTCTTCCCCGGCTCCGTGTCGTCCTCTTCCGAGGCCTCGCCGAGGTCCACCGCCGTGGTGCTCTCCACGCGGCGTGGTCAACATGGTCAAGGAACGACTTCCATTCGACATGGACTGTACATGGAGATGCTGACAGCTGGGTCCACGACGGCCACAAGGAAGTGCCTCCTTATTACGTGCAAAATAATTATTCCTCCACCTGACAGCAGGGACCCACCGGACGGGCCACCGTATTTTGCGAAAAAAAATGTTTCCCCTGACTGCTGGGACCCACCAGCTACACCTTCGCACGCAAGGAAGTGCGTCCGGGCAAAAAAACGATTCGCCCCCCTGACTGCTGGGACCCACCAGCTACATCTTCGCAGCAAGGAAGTGCTCGACGGTACGGGACCCACCTGGTCGGTGTACGAAGCGTTGTCATTCTGGTCGCGAACGTGTACGTACATACTGGTCGTTGTAGAGGCGCGCACGTGTCGTAGTAGAGGCGCGCACGTAGCATGTACACGTACGTACTTCGGCCAGGGTGCAAGAAAGAAAATATGGCCACGTACGTACATACGGGTAGGGTATCGAACACCTACTCGCGCATACGTACGGCCAGGGCTCGTGTACATGGCTGGGTCGGAACAGAGAAACATCATCGCCGTCGTGTTCATGGGGAGACAACAGAATGCCTCGTGTTCATGCGGAGGCAACGGAATGCGTCGTGTTCATCGGGAGGCAACGGAACGCGTGGGAGCCAACCGGCCGGGTTGGAACGAAATGCGTCGTCGTGTTCCTCGAGAGGGCTTGGACGGAATAAGCGATGGAAACGAGGCCTGGCGTACCGCAGAACGGAGGAAACAGCCTTGTGTTCGACCGGCCAGGTTCGAAACGGGATCCTGTTCATCGAGAGGGGTCTGGCGTACCGCAAAACGGAGGAAACGGACCTCCTACGGTCGAAACGGAGGTCCTGTTGATCGGGAGGGGTGTGGCGTACCACAAAACGGATGAAACAGACTTGTGTTGGAGCACTACGGTCGAAACGGGGGGTCCTGTTCATCGGGAGGGGTGTGGCGTACCGCAAAACAGGAATCCAAAGGATACTGTTCATCTCCAGCGTCGACCTCCTCCAGCCTCCACGGGCTACCGTTGACCTCCTCCAGCCTCCACGGGCTCCTGTTCATCCAGCCTACACCGTGCGCTACTCCACCGGCTACTATTCAACCACCCCTCCACGAGCACCCCTCCACCGTCTACTGTTCATCCAACCCTCCACGGGGTCGTCCTATTCATCCAGCCCTCCACACCACGGGCTCCTATTCATCCAGAGGCAACGCAACCGCCATCGCTCATCTCACTCCCCCGCCGCAACACTCACTTTGCTCATCCGAGAGGCAGCACCGGCGGGCTTCGATTAGCAGCGAGAGCGGCGAATCGCCGATCGGGTTCGATTAAGAGCCATCGATCGATCGCTCGGGTTTCGAGAACGCGTAGCCTGCGGCAATCGCCGGGTTGATTAGAGCCCAATGCGCGCACGTGTACAAGAGAAACACGCATCGCTCGGCCCCCGACCACCCACCGTAATCGGGAACTCCCCGAAATTTTTCTCGCCCTCGCTTCTACCACGGTTTTTCCTGTCATGGACGGCCCAAAGAATGTGATGCAGCTGCGTCTCCGGCGCGCTCAGGATGAAAAGCCCATTTTCTGTCATGATTTTTTGTCATAGAAGTAGGAGCCCACCACATCTATGATGATACCGGGTTTTGTCACAATTATCATCATAGAAGCGTCATATGGATGACAGGAAAAAAATTCATTCGGCCCAAAATGTCACGGATGTGTCTTTTTTTGTAGCGTTGAGCTGGCAATGGGGGAAGAAGCTAAAGAAGAGGCATCAGATGAGCCCGCTGATGATCTTGGTCGGGCCATTGCCGATGCAAAGAGAATCTGCGCAAGTGAAAAGGAGAAGCTGAAGTTGCAGCGCATGTTAGAGGATCACAAGAAATTGTTGTACCCAAATTGCGAAGATGACAAGAAAAAGCTGGGTACCACACTATAATTTCTGCAACGGAAGGCGGAGAATGGTGTAGCTGACAAGGGATTTGAAAAGTTGTTGATAATGTTAAAGAAGATACTTCCAAAGGACAACGAATTACCTGACAGTATGTACGAAGCAAAGAAGATTGTCTGCCCTCTAGGATTAGAGGTGCAGAAGATACATGCATGCCCTAATGACTGCATCCTCTAGCACGAGGAGTACAAGGCTTTGAATGCATGCCCGGTATGTGGTGCATTACGCTATAAGATCAGTCGTGATGACCCAGGTGACGTTGAGGGCGAGCGCCCCAGGAAGAAGATTCCTGCCAAGGTGATGTGGTGTGCTCCTATAATACCACAGTTGAAACGTTTGTCCCAAAACAAAGAGCAGGCCAAGTTGATGTGATGGCACAAATAAGACCGTAAGAAAGATGGGAAGTTGAGAGTACTCGCTGACGTGTCGCAGTGGAGAAAAATCGAGAGAGAGTGGGAGGACATTGCAGATGATGCAAGGAATCTATGGTTTGGTTTAGGTGCAGATGGCATTAATCGTTTTGGGGAGCAGAACAGCAATCATAACACCTGGTGTGTGACTCTATGTATCTATAACTTTCCTCCTTGGTTGTGCATGAAGCGGAACTTCATTATGATGCTAGTGCTCATCCAAGGCCCTAAGCAACCCGGTAACGACATTGATGTGTACCTAAGGCCATTAGTTGAAGAACTTTTACAACTGTGGAATGGAAAAGGTGTACGTGTGTGGGATGAGAACAAATAGCAGGATTTGACCCACATGTGTTGCTGTTTGTAACCATCAATGATTGCCCTGCTCTTAGTAACCTCTCAAGACGGACAAACAATGGAAAACACGCATGCACACACTGTTTAGATGATGCCGACAGTATATTTTGGATAAATGTAAGAAGAATGTGTACCTGGGACATCGTCGATTTCTTCCTATCAAGAATATCTTAAGAAAGAAAGGCAAGCATTTCAAAGGTGAGGCAGATCACCGAAAGAATCCTCGCCACCGTACTGGTGATGATATACTTGATATGGTCAAGGATTTAAAAGTAATCCTTGGAAAGGGTCCTGGTGGACAGTCTCTTCCGAATGACGCGGACGGACGCGCACCCATGTGGAAGAAGAAATCTATATTTTGGGACCTACCCAATTGGAAAGACCTAAAGGTCCGCTCTGCAATCGACGTGATGCACGTGATGAAGAATCTTTGTGTGAACCTGCTAGGCTTCTTGGGCATGTATGGGAAGCAAAAGATACACCAGAGGGACGGGAGGACCAGCAACGTATGTGCGAAAAAGACATCATGCATCCAAAGCAGTATCAGGGTTATGCCAGCTATGTTGTTACCAAAGAAGAGAAGGAAATCTTCTTTGAATGCCTGCTCAGTATGAAGGTCCCGTCTGGCTTCTCGTTGAATATAAAGGGAATGATAAATATGGCAGAGAAAAAGTTCCAGAACCTAAAGTATCATGACTTCCATGTGATTATGACGCAACTGGTTCCAGTTGCATTGAGGGCGCTTCTACCGGAAAACGCTCGATTAGCCATTGTGAAGCTATGTGCATTCCTCAATGCAATCCTACCAAGGTTACAGAATGATTTGGTGCAATGTCTTGTCAGTTCTGAGTTGGTGTTTCCACCATCCTTCTTCAATATCATGACGCACGTTCTAGTTTACCTAGTCGACGAGATTGCCATTCTGGGTCCTGTATTTCTACACAATATGTTCCCCTTTGAGAGGTTCATGGGAGTCTTAAAGAAATATGTTCATAACCATGCTAGGCCCGAAGGAAGCATCGCCAAGGGCCATGAAACAGAGGAGGTCATTGAGTTTTGTGTTGACTTTATTCCTGACCTTAAGCCGATTGGTGTTCCTGAATCGCGACATGAGGGCAGATTGGGTGAAAAAGGCACACTAAGAAGGGACCAATTAATATGTATGCACGGGCATTCTTGGGCGCAAGCACACTACACGGTTCTACAAAATTCCGCCTTGGTGGCTCCGTATATCGAGGAACACAAGAATATCCTACGGTCCAAACACCCGGAGCAGTGTCACAACTGGATTACACGTGAACAAATGGGGACTTTCGTCGGTTGGTTGCAGACACATCCCATGCATGATGACACTTTTGCAGATGAGCTGTACTTTCTGGCCAAGTTACCATCATTGTCTATATTGACTTTCAGTGGGTACGAGATAAATGGGAATACATTTTACACGACCGCTCAAGATAAAAAGAGAACCAACCAAAACAGTGTTGTCTGCTTTTATGCTGCAAACACCAACAGGCCAAAGGACACATATTATGGTTACATAGAGGAGATGTGGGAACTTGACTATGGACGTAGTTTGAAGGTCCCTTTGTTTCGGTTCAAATGGGTCAACCTGACAGGAGGCGGGGTAAAGGAAGACCCGCGGTACAGAATGACAACAGTTGATCTCAACAATCTTGGGTACACAGACGAACCATTCATCCTAGTCGATGATGTGGCGCAGGTTTTCTATGTGAAGGACATGTCTACCAAGCAGAGAAAAATAAAAGATAAGGAAGTGAATACATCATACGATGAGCCAAAGGGCCACATAGTTTTTTTATGCAAAAGAAACATCATGGGAGTGGAGGACAAGACAAACATGTCAGAAGATTATGAAAAGTTTCATGAAATTGCTCCCTTCATAGATAATATTGACCCGAGCATCCTGTTAAATGATGAAGATTGTCTATGGTTACGGCGCAAAGGGACACACGCGAAGAAAATGTTTTATACCCCAAGATCCCACTCTGGGATGTGATTGGCTTCACCGTCATTACTTTCTTCTCTAGTGAGTTTCCGGACTTATATATCTGGAAAGTCCCACTTCGGACAAACCGGTGGAATCTTTGTAATAGTTAGGGTACTTATGTGTTTTGGCATTTGAAACGTGAAGAAATATTATGTCCAAACAAAATATTTCATGCATTATGTGGGACTTCATTTGCTATTTTTTTGAGCTAAATGACCCTGAAATTGAAAAACATTACAAATGAACTCTAAAAAGGTTAAAAGTTGGCATGGTATCATCATTTCACCCACATAGCATGTGCTAAAAAGTTGAGAGGGTTACGGCAAAAACTGGATGCACTTCGTGTACAAAATGGACAATCTTTTTCAAAGTATCAGGGTTTCGGATGAAAACTCATCTATTACAAAGGCATTTCATTTTTTTTAACTTTTTTCAACTCCACACTTTTTATGCATTCAACATGCACCATTCAAAGCCGTGTCATCAATTTTCAACCCTTTATGACTTGATTTCCTATTTTTCATGCATTTACTGTATTTTTAGCTAAATGACCCTGAAACTGAAAAGCACTACAAATGAACTCTGAAAAGGTTGAAAGTTGGCATGGTATCATTATTTCACCCACATAGCGTGTGCTAAAAAGTTGAGAGGGTTACAACAAAAAGTGGATGCACTTCGTGTACAAAATGGACAATCTCTTTCGAAATATCAGGGTTTCCGCCGAAAACTCATCTATTACAAAGCATTTCATTTTTAACTTATTCCAACTCTAGACTTTTTGTGCGTTCAATATGCACCATTCAAAAGCCATGTCATTAATTTTCAACCCTTTCTGACTCCGTTTGCTATTTTTCATGCATTTAATGAATTTTTTGAGCTATAAAACTAAAAGAGCTAAACACAATTTGTTTCTGATTAAAACACCAATTTAAAAAAACCTAAGAATTACCAAATTGAATATAATGATAAAACACACTAATATTAAACAGCAGAAAAAAGAATCGCTCAAAAATTTATTTTTAATGTAAAGTTATTCACAAACTATTGGTTCACACAAATTTCAAATAATTCAAATTTTGAAAACTACTAGCACTAACAGGAAGTTTATAATTTTTGTGACCTAAGGCAAAAAGATTTACTCAAAAACTGTAAATAATGAAAAAAACAACTCAGAAACAAAAGAAAATAAATAAAGCAAAAAAAAACTGGAAAAATAAATTAAAAAAAATGCCCGTCTACTGGCCACCACGGTCTTCATACGACTAGAAACCCAACTACTAGTTGGGCCAGGCAGGCCCGCAGGGCAGTGACAGATTGGTTAGGCCCACACAGGCCTTCTTTAGAGAGGAGCTCGAAGGAGATGCCGCGGCTGGGCTTATAAACCAGCCTGGGCGCCTCTCGCCAAGCGAGGTGGGACTAAACTTCCCCTGCCCCGCGGCTATTCCAGCACCAACCCTTTAGTCCCGGTTGGTGGCTCCAACAGGGACTAAAGACCCCCCCTTAGTCGCGGTTGGAGCCACGAACCGAGACTAAAGCCAGGGCGTCTTTAGTCCTGGTTGGAGCCACCAACCGGGACTAAAGGCTTTCATATATAAGCGGCACTCTGCAAATTTCCGATCCCACTCTCTCCATTCTCTCGACGCCGAACCATACAGGACGCCGCCAGACTGTTGCGCCTCCGTCGCCTCCCCCGACGCCGGCCGCCCGCGCCGCCTCCCCGCGACGCTGCGCGCCCATGCCTCCTCATTGGCCGAGCCACGTCGACGCAACCCGTTGTCGGTGTCAAAACCGGCAGATCTCGGGTAGGGGGTCCCGATCCCTGTGTCTAAGGCTAATGGTAACAGGAGGCAGGGGACACGATGTTTTACCCGGGTTCGGGCCCTCTCGATGGAGGTAAAACCCTACTTCATGCTTGATTGATCTTGATGATATGAGTATTACAAGAGTTGATCTACTACGAGATCGTAGAGGCTAAACCCTAGAAGCTAGCTTATGATGATTATGATTGTTCCTACGGACTAAACCCTTCGGTTTATATAGACACAGGAGGGGGCTAGGGTTACACAGACTCGGTTACAAAGAAGGAGATCTAAGATCCAGATCACCAAGCTTGTCTTCCACGCAAAGGAGAGTCCCATCCGTACATGGGACGAAGTCTTGAGTCTTGTATCTTCACGGCCCAACAGTCCGGCCAAAGTATATAGTCCGGCTTTCCAGATACCCCCTAATCAAGGACTCCCTTAGTAGCCCCTGAACCAAGCTTCAATGACGATGAGCCCGGCGCACAGTTTATCTTCGGCATTGCAAGGCGGGTTCCATCTCCGAATACTCTGAAGTACCTGTTGTAATCAAATAGTGTCCGGCTTCCCATCAATGTTGTACTCCTCGGCTTCGGTGCTTCAATAATGGCCATCTCCACGTGTCGAGCGAATACGAGGAGCCGGAGCATTTTTACATTTGCCACCCCTGGCCCTGCAGGCAAATCGTCTATTTGAAGAGACGGGGATCCTCAGATCAAAATCTCACCTTCTTCCCTTGAGCAAGCATCCAATATAGTGCATCCGGAAAAAAACCATTCCAACATGGCCGGTCGCCGCAGCTCCTCTTCTCGCTCCCTTAGCTCTAAGCCAGGTGATTGGGAAGAGTGTTATGTTCCCCATAGCCATTTAGTAGAGTTGCAGACCCAAGGGTTTCTTCCACCGGCGTTCGTGGTCCCCGTCCGAGCCGGACTAGCCACCTATAATGGCGGAGAGCAAGCGGAGAGATCTCCTAACCCGTCTCAGGGGGAGAGAGTATGCCTCATCCCAGATTTGCTAAGAGGCGTCGGGTTACCAATCCACCCATTCCTTCGCGGGCTCCCGGAGTTCTATGGCCTCCAGTTGCACAACTTCACCCCTGCCTCCGTGTTGCACATCGCAGGATACGTCGTTGCCCTTTGTGAATTATTTCTGGACTACGAGGCTCACTTCGAGTTATGGAAGAAGTTATTCTGCCTCGTCCGTCGCAATCGGGGGGAGTCCATTTATCAAGTGGGCAGAGCCGAAATATGGCGCATCGCCCAGACCGGATACCTGTCCGGTACTCTCAAGAAGGAATCTGAAACCTGGCCCTCGGAGTGGTTTTATGTTGATGACGTTCCCCTTGCGGATCCAATCCGGACAGGCCTCCCTGAGTTTAGTAACGCTCCGCTCAAGAAACGCCGGAGTTGGCGCCCTCGGAGCCCCCAGGAGGAAGATACCAGAGAAGTCCACTTCCTGATGAGCAGGATAAAGACACTGGCCAAATCAGAACTGACAATAGTCGAGGTTATATCAATATGCATAATGCGGGGGGTGCAGCCACTTCAATATTGGGGGAAGCACATGTGGCACTTCAACGGGGAAGACGATGCCACCCGCTGTGGTCGTAAAGGTCCGGACTCCGCCACTGCTCTGACGAGAATAATGTCTGATTTGTATAAAGGAGAAGAAGAAGAATTCCTTCATATTAAACCGCGGGATGGATTTTCCATGTACAACCCCCCAAGCTGGGTAAGTCGTCACTCTTTACCCCACTCTATCCATTCTGGCGCCCTTCATCACAATCATTTACCTTGATATTTCTGAGCAGGAACTGAGGAGGCCCGTGGTAGGATTCAACAGCCCCTTCCCGCAGCTAGAGGACCCCGGAAGGGCCTTCGATCCAGGACTTGAAGAAGATCCGGATATATCTGTGGAGCTTGTCGACGGGACATTTTATCAGGCCAGCTGCGATGGCGCCTCGGTGGCTATTATCACCGACTATCCCGGACTGCTACCTGCGTCGTGTGTAAGCAAAGCCGAAGCCTTACCCTCTGAAGAGGACTCCTTTCTTATACCATGCCTTCTGCATAAAATATCTTATTTTTATAGAGACGACCATCGGAACGCGGCGCCGAGCCCCTGGGGGCACGTCTGCAAAGGACGTCTGGGCCAGGCAGGCTTAAGAGGAAGGCGGTTAGGGCCAAAACGCCGTTACAGAGGTATAGTTAAAACCTGCTCTGTGATTATCGTGTTTGATATGTAACAGCGTCCTTCGTGTCCTGGCAGAAAGAATAGTCGCCGGACTATATCCGGAGATCCTGCCGGTCACGCCTCTATCTGCCGGATTCCAGAACCGGCTTCGAGAGAGGAGGCCAATGCGGGGCCGATGCCGAATTGTCCTCCGACAGAGGATGCGGATATGCTCTCCGCCACAAATTCCGAAGTAGAGAGTGCCATGGCATCTTTTTCGAAGAGGCATTCAATGCTTTCAATTCGGGAGACGCATACATCCGAGCTGCCCAAGGTGGGCTCGCCCGAGCGACGGACCAGTATGCGAAAGATACACGGGTAAGAAATTTTGATAAGCATGTATAGCAGTAGCCCCTGAGACTTGAAACGGTTGGAACAACTGATTAAAGGATCATTTTATACATAGGTTCTTGTAGAGAAGAATACTCATTTTTCTCAAGAGCTGGAGGAGTGCAAGACCCAGCTGAGGTTCGCGGTTGCCAAACTAGAGGAATCCCAGAAGGCCTCATCTGGTAACATTTGTCTCAATAGAGAAATTTTAACGGAATGTACCAGTTAGTAATTGGCTTTCCTTATAAGTCTAACAGAAAATTCTGCAGACAATCCCCGGGAGAATCCGAAGATCATAAAAGATAGCGAGTCACATCTCCAAAGACAGGTAAAGGCTGGCGAGCGTGTGCTTATGCAGGTTAGGCAGGAGAAAAACAATTTCCAAGATGCGAACGTCCGGCTGGGCGTCGAATTAGCAGATGTTCGAGCTCAGCTGGTGGACTCCATGAAGGAGAACAGGAGGCTTCATCGCGGCATTTATGGTAAGTGCCTAAACGAACTGCAGTACAGTTCGGCGAGGAAGCGTTTTAAAAGAGTTTATATCTGTAGGTATGCTAATGGGCGTCCTGAAGAGGAGATGAACGGGTCTGCAGGCGATTTACTGCAACATCTCTCACAGCTGCACGAACGAGTTTGGCAGGTGATGCAGGGTATTTCCCAGGCCTTGTGGCCATCCACTTCCCCGCCAGGAGGCATGTGGGAGCTCGTGGATATGCTCCAAGGAGCACGGCGGCGCTTCCGGTTGTGGAAGGTATGAGCCTGCTGACAAGGTGCAAGGTAATCCTGGGCCATGGTGAAGACGCGCTACACCAAGCTTGACCCAACCATATGGCCGAAGTCGGACCGGCAGGGCCAGATGGGCAAGAGATTCCTGTTAGTCTGGTGTATGACCAGGTAGCGTTAGCCGCAAAGTATTCCCAACAGGATTGCCAGCTAGATAGCCTGTTGGATGGTATAGAGGAAGAATATACCCAGTTCAAGTGACTATGTAATTCAATGAACATATGTAGTCCCAAGCCGGATAAAAAATCTTTTGTCATGGCGGACCTTTTCCCTTCAGCCCCCGGATCCGAAAGTCCGGGGTGTATCCGAATACCCGATCAGTTATGCAAAACTGGGGTATGCGTGGAAACCAAGCGTAGGGGTCATAAGTGCTTGAACAGACAAGTACCCAACTAGTTATGTTATATTACATGGGTAGTAAGAAACATCTTCCAGGGAGAATAGTTCCATCAGGGGTTCCTTTCCCTGGGTACGCATGCATCGATGTGCATGTCTGAACTACGAACAAAAACGCAGGATACAAAGCATCTGGGGATTCACGTCGTAATAAACGAAAGAAACATCTTTTGTTCACTGACCGAATATTCCCTTAAGAATGCTAACTTTCGGCTTCACCCAGTCTGCGGTACACATCCGGCTGAACCGGCAGTAACAATCATAGAGGTGCTCCCCTTATGCCCTAGCCGAATTAACGGGAATGTAGGGCATAAACAAAAGAGCCACGCAACCCCGCATGGGCACATATTAAGTCATATCGATGCATATAATGGTGAAGAAAGGCACATATGGAAAAAGAACGCATATGTGATACAGAAAGCCAGAAAAGTAATTATATTTAGCTTTCGTATAGGAAGCCCCCGGGTATGGTGAACACACATAGTGCGGCCGGAGTGATCCGAGCATCCGCACTGTATTGAATACTTTGTGTGAAGAAGGGAAAAAGGACGAGAAAGGAAAAAAGGGGGGAATAATTAAAAGAGCGAGGGTAAGGAGATGAACACTGAGTTCGACACTAGGCGTAGAATCTCCGGAGTCTGGCCGCGTTCCATGGGTTCGGCTCGAGTCTGTCATCGGATGCATTACACAGGCGGTACGCTCCTCCCGTGATAAATTTATCAATAATGAAGGGACCCTCCCACTTAGGTTTGAGCTTGTCCTTCTTCTTCTCCGGTAGGCGTAGAACGAGTTCGCCAACATTATAAGTTTTGGCCCGCACTTCTCTGCTTTGATACCTTCAAGCCTGCTACTGATAGAATGCGGAACGGGCTTTTGCGACATCGTGCTCCTCCTCCAGGGCATCAAAGTTGTCCTGCCGATCTAACTCGGCTTCCTTCTCTTCGTACATGCGCACGCGAGGTGGTGCGTGGATTATGTCGCAGGTTAGTACTGCTCCTGCGGCATACACCATAAAAAATGGTGTGTATCCAGTGGTGCGATTCGGCATGGTCTGCAGCCCCCAGAGTACGGAGTCGAGCTCCTCCACCCAGTGTGTGTCCGATTATGTCAAGGATCACACTAGTCTGGGTTCGATGCCGCTCATGATGAGACCATTTGCACGTTCGACCTGGCCGTTTGTTTGGGGATGGTAGACGGAGGCGTAATCGAGCTTAATGCCCATGTTGCCGCACCAAGTTTTCACTTCATAGGCTGTGAAGTTTGAGCCATTGTCAGTGATGATGCTGTGGGGGACGCCGTAACGGTGTACAACCCCTGATAAGAAGTCTATCACTGGTCCGGATTCGGCCGTTTTAACTGGTTTGGCGTCTATCCATTTGGTGAACTTGTCCACCATGACCAATAAGTATTTTTTCTTATGGATTCCCCCTTTAAGAGGGCCTACCATATTCGGTCCCCAGACCGCGAAGGGCCAAGTTATGGGGATTGTTTGGAGAGTGGTAGGGGGCATATGGCTCTGATTGGTGAAGAGCTGACAACCGACGCAATGTTGGACAAGGTCCTGTGCATCTGCCCTGGCTGTCGGCCAATAAAAACCTGTACGGAAGGCTTTGCTAACAAGTGCCCCAGCCGCAGCGTGGTGCCCGCCGTGTCCGGCATGGATTTCGGCCAAGAGCTGCCGCCCTTCCTCTTCGGAGATGCATCTCTGGAGCACTCCGGTGGTAC